>CM077654.1:1200000-1800000 GCA_039707465.1 Rhabdophis nuchalis
TGGGCCGACAGCAGAGTGGGGCTGCAGTACGAGACGGCCTTCAGGTGCCCTTGGACACTGACGTGCAGATCATCCGAAGAGTTGGACTTCAGTAAGGGGGTGCTGGGAGCAAGCAAAGGCATTTATTTTTTTATTTATCACATTTTTATACCGCCCTATCTCCCTAGTGGGACTCAGGGCGGTGCACAGAAGAATAAAAAGTACAATAATATACACAACCAGGATAAAATAAAATTATATTGAGAACTGTGGTAAAAATCAGTTAAAACAGTTTAAAATCCCGATTAAAATTAAATTAAAATAATTGAATCTATGCCAGCCCGGCCAGATGAAAGAGTTGCGTTTTTAACCCCCGGCGGAAGAGGCGTAGGTCTGTGGTGGTGCGGAGATCTTAAAAAAAATCTTTATTGAAAACTACCCGTTCCTGGCCATGCGTTGCTGTGACCCAGTCTGGTTAAATGGCCAGCCAATCTGTGTGTAGATCTACACCTGCACTCACAAACATGTACACACCACCAGCGTATAACCCCCAACCTACCTACCTACTGTATTTCTCCTTGAATCTTATGGACGGAGTATTTTATGTCATAAAGGATGACATAATACCTGTGGCCCACTGCTCTCTCTCTACCTACCCTTTTTACATTTCCGTTGTGTGTACCTGGCACAGGTGTGACATCTACACAATCTATATATATCATTGGTGCCGTATTTGAAAGGAACGTGTGAAAATTTGGAAGCGATCGGTGCAGGACTTTCGGAGATTAGCGGTTTTGAACAAACTCTTGTTACGTTTTTATTTATATAGATTGAAAACATTTAACATACAAATACCTTTAAAAATAGTTTTGTATAAGTTACGGTCCTTTTTGACGGTACTAACATAACCATTTGCGATTCAAATACACAATTATTCCTATATCTATGTTTCTACGATGCGCATTTCATGTTCCTATTATTTATCCATTGAAAACCAGTTTTCCCAAACTGTACATAACATTCTGAGTCTTCCTTGTCCCTTAACTCTGGCGTGACTTTATCCATCTCTGTGCAATCATGAACCAGATCCGGTTTCTATCCTATCTCCTAAAAACGGGAAGGTGAAGGACGTAGCTCAGCCGGACCCTCCCTGGGCTGATCCCATCCCCTTCCCCCCCCCCCCAAATGCCTCTGGACCTGCCCCCGTGTCCCCACGGTACTCACAGGAGTTTTTTCACTGCCCCGTGCGGCATCTGGCTCAGGTAGAGGTGCAGGTGGCATCGGGGCTTCAATCTGAGGGGTCCCCCGTCTTCCGCCTGGCAAAAGATTCCCTGTTCGAAGGCGCCCGGATCCTGGCTGCAGCACAGCAGGAGCTGCTTGTAAAAATATCTGAGGACGGAGCAGAATCAAAGGGAGGGGAATCGTGGGATGACACAGACTGGGGGGGATGGGGGTTGTTCCATAGGACCTCCCATTATGGGAAAATAATAGGAAAAGCCAATTTGGTGGCTATTTGTTTTGTGCAATGACAGTAAAGGCTAGTACAATACAATACAATACAATACAATAGCAGAGTTGGAAGGGACCTTGTAGGTCTTCTAGTCCAACCCCCTGCATGGGCAGGAACCTTATACCATTTCAGACAAATGGCTGTGACGTGAGTGGAATGAGTATCAGAAGTAAAATGTAAACAGAGAACACTATTTGCATGAAAATGTAAAGTTGGAACGCCAGCTGGAGAACCCAACACAGAAAGTCAATGAGCATGGAAAGGAGGGGGGGGGAGGAGGGGGGAAAGGAAGAAAGGGTAAAGCAGAGGGAGGAAGGGAGGGGAATTAAGCGGAGGAGAGAGGGGAAGAAGAAAGGAGGAAGAGGAGGAAGAAAGAAGAAGGCAGAGAAGGGAGGTTGAGAAGAGGGAAGGAGCAAAGGTGTTGCAGAATAAGATAGAGGCAAGAAAGTGACCCAAACTGAATTGTGTGTGTGTGTGTAAAATTAAATGCAGACACTCTGGATGAAAAGACAAATGTTAAATAGCAACTGTGAAAATGTGTACTTGTGAATGAACTTCAATGGGAAAAATAAAAAGGCCATATATGAAGCAGGGACCGAAGCAGCCCAGCCCCATCCAAGAACGACAGGTACTTGGTGACTTACAACAGTCTGTTTAGTGACCGTTCAAAATTACGATCCCGCCAGAAAAAGTGACTTACGGCCGTTTGTCACATCTAGGACTGTGGCGGCCTCCCCAGGGTCACGTGATACACACTCAGGCGCTTGGCCGCCGGCTCACATTTACGACCGCTGCCGTATCCCAGGGCCATGTGATCCCCTTTTGCGACCAAAGTCAACGGGGAAGCCCGATTCGCTTAACTGCCGCGTTCCTAACAGGGCTTCACTTAACAACTGTGGCCACGGAGGTCCTAAAGTGAGGCAGACCTCACTTTGCAACTGTCTCGCTTAGCAACACAGTGTTGGCTCAATCGCGGTTGTAAGTCGAAGACTCCCTAAGGGAGGGTGGGTCATCTCAGCCTGGGCCCACCCTTCTTTTCCTTCCTCAAACCCAGGGGGGCTTCTGGGCAGGGAGCAGGCGGTCGGGGGGGGTCTTACCTCATCAGGGCTCGGCGGGCCACCACCAGGCCGTGCAGGTCGTGGACTTTCCGGCCATTAAATTCCATCCAGCCGTTGTAGGAGGCGTCTCCCGTGCCCAGGGCCACCACTTCGTAGGTCTCCTTGCAGAAGCCCTGGCTATCGGCCACCTCTTCAAAGGAAACGGGATGTCTCTCCTTTAGCTTAAGTCTGGGGATCCACGTGACCACAGGGCTGACCCTACGTTGGGGCTGACCCTTTGGCCGAGTTGGCCGTGGGGACCCCAGGTGGGCCGCCTTACAACCCTCCCCAGGGGGGCTCACCTCGCTCCAGGATGAACACCGCCAGGTTGCCCAAGCATTCGCGGTAGGCCGGCTGTTCCGTGAGAAGCATTTCACAGACGATCTTGGTGATTGCCGCGCATCGCTCTTGGTGGAAGGATTCTGGGGGGAAGGAAGACCGGAAGGTGGACCAGGCTGTTCATTCCGCCTTGGGGGGGGGGGTGTCACCTGTCCTTGAGCTCCCCAAGATCGGTCCAGAGTGAGGATCCAGAGGGACAAGGAGGAGGAATAGCCACTGCCCTTCGGCTTACAGTATCGGCAGCCCTCTCTAAGCGGGTTACAGAGTCAGCCTCTTGACCCCCAACAATCCGGGTCCTCATTTGACCCACCTCGGGAGGATGGGAGGCTGAGTCAACCTTGAGCTGGTCAGGATCGAACTCCTGGCAGTGGGCAGAGTTTGCCTGCAATACTGCATTCTAACCACTGTGCCCCATGGAAGGAAGGGAGGGAGGGAGGGAGGGAGGGAGGGTCAGAAGGAGGGGAGGCTGAGTCAACCTGGAGCCTGGTGAGATTCGAACTGCCAAATTGCAGGCAGCCGGCAGAAGGAGCCTGCAGTGCTGCCCTCTAACCACTGCACCACCCAGGCTCTTGAGGAAGGGGAGGAGAGGAAGAGGAGAGGAGGAAGAGGGCTGTGGGGTCCTTGGGGCTCTCTGAGCTTGGTGGCTTTCTTGCAGACGTTTCGTGACCCAGCTAGGGAACTCCATCAGTGCTTCCCGCCATACTGGGCATTTTGTCAGCAGGGCCACTGCGTTTTCCTCCCTCTCAAATGTTCAACGTGTTGTGTGCAAAACACACACACACACACACACACACACACGTGTTAACATCCCCCCACCCCCCTTTAAATTCCAAGAGAATCGGGCAGTTCCACGTTTTCCGGATCACTCAAGGCGCGAGTTGCAACTCGGGGACTCCTGCAGCGGGGCTTCCACGAGTCGGGGCCGCTGCATGCAAGCCCCCCCCCCGCCCCCTGACCGGCCTCTCCGCCCTGCCCACCTGCCCTCGCAGCCCCCCCTCCCCTCCCCTCCCAGACCCCCCCCTTTGGCCCCAGCAGCGCCCACCTCCCTCTGCAGCCTCCGGGGGTCGGGCCAGAGCTTCCTGGGCGCAGGGGGGGCGCTGCTCCTCCTCCTCCCCCTCCTCCTCCCAGGATGGGGGGCTCCGCCTCGGCCCTTTGCCCTTCGCCCCCTCCATGCCTCCCCAGCCCTCTTTTCTCCTGCAACTCCTGCAACGTCACCAGGGCGGCCTTGCAAACGGCCCAAACTCCCAGAATCCCCCAGCCAAGCGGCGGCTGCCTGGGGAGGAGGGCAGAAGGGGGGGGGGCGCCCGGGCACCCGGCGGCCCAGGGAGCGGCGCCTGCGGAGGGCGCCCGCTTGCAACCGGCGGCGGGAGCGGAGCCTTTGTAGGCGCGGCCGGGCGTCTGTGGGGCGGGGCCTGGCTGACCACGCCCCTCCTTCCCAGGGGAGGGGCCCGGGGGAGGGGGATCCCCTATGCTCCCTTAGCAGCCAATCAGGAGGCCGGATCCTCTGGCTGCCTCCACCCAAGGCGCCCCCGCCGGCTGGAGCGCTTTGCAAGCTGCTCCTAAGGCGATGCAGGCGGGGCTCCCTCTTGGAAGCCCCCTCCCCACCCTTAAGAAAGGTCCTCTCCCAAGGGTCTCTTGGGGGGAGGGGATGGCTCCGGCCGATCAGAAACGTCGGCGGTTCGAATCCCTCGTGCAGGGCTCCCGCGTGAGCAGGGGGCTGGACTAGATGACCTCCACGGTCCCTTCCATTGCTTCTCAAGCTTGGGAGCTCCAAAGACGGGACTTCAACTCCCAGAATTCCCCCAGCCAGCCTTCCATTGAACCTGAAGAGGCTGGATTTTTTCTAAATTCTTTGGGGGGTTTTTGGCAAGCTTTCCCGAAAATGTTGCAGATTTCCCCCCCCCAAAAAACCCTAAACGATCAAAATAATAGTTATTTTCATCATTCCCGCCCCCCAAAAAGACACCAGGGATTCATGTAGAATGTTGATTTGATCTGTTTTATTCTCATTTTCCTCTGCTAAGCTAGCTCTCCTTTGCCTTAGGCTTCCGCATTGGACGATTTCCTCTGCTTTTTAAATGCAATAAAGAATGAAAAAAAATCAAAAGGATCCGCGAAGGGAGATTGGCAGGTTTCCCACCTGGGCAGCTACATCACCCGGCTGCTACCTTTCGCCAAGCATATTCCTATTCCGCTTAGCAACGGAAAGTTTCAGCTCAGCTGTGGTCGTAAGTCAAGGACCATCTAGCCTTGTCAAGAACTCCTTTGAACCTGTTATTCTAGCCGGCTACCATTGCCGTAATTGCCCCGGCTGAGGACGATGGGTTTTCTTCTGGTCTCTCTCGCCTCCAGCGGGTCATCAGGGGCAGGGGTGGCGGGGGTCCTTCTGATTGGGGGGGACGTATAAGATCCCCCCCTGAGCCCCACAGCGATGGTAAGGGGAGACGCCCATGGGGGGCTGGGTCAGGCAGCCCGTGGAGAAGTTGCTGAAGAGGGAAACCTGGATTTGAACCAGCAGCTGCCGACCCTACGGACGAAGAGGGCACAGTCAAGAGGGTCGCGGGGGGAAGAGGCCCGCACTGCAGGGAGGGGAGGTAGCCAACCCACCTGCCCGTCGGTCACGCACTGCAGCTGGAACTGGCGTCCCAGATGGGGCTCCAGGGCTCCCACGAAGGTCCTGAGCTGGGAGAAGAGACCAGGGAAGGGGAGGGGGGCATCAGGGAAGTGAGACCCTGCCTTCCCCTCCTAGCAGCTAAGAAACCCTCCCACCCAGACCCGGCCGATTTGAAAGATCTGCCTAGCATTATGACACGTCCTCGACTTACGACCTCCATTGCTAAGCATGGCAGTTGCTAAGTGAGCTTTGCCCCATGTTACGACCATTCTTGCCATGTCGCTAAGTGAGTCGTGGCAGTTGTTAAGTTAGCCGCATAGTTGTGGAGCGAATCTGGCTTCCCCATTGATTTTCCTTGTCGGACGGTCACAAAAGTGGATCATGTGACCCTCCCCTGGGACCGTCATAACTACGAGTCAGTTGCCAAGCGTCCGAATTTACAAACTTACAAACATTACTCTAGTGGCTGAAGTTACAACAGCGCTGGAAAAAAAAGTGACTTATGACCTGTCTTCACTCTTACGACCGGTCCTCACACTTAGGACTGCTGCAGTATCCCCCACGCAGCCTGGTTGCAAAATCTCGAGGTCACGAGATTACCATTTGCGACTTTCCCAGCGGCTTCCAACAAGCGACGTTAAGAGGGGAAGCCGGACTCACTTAGCGACCAAGTGATTCCAACAAGAGACTGATTTGGCCGTATTCTGCAGAGCCTCAATTCTTGGGAAGTGAAGGAAAAATAACAGGTACCTGGTAACTCTGCCGGCAGGAGGGGAGAATCTCGGCTTTTTCAAAAGCCCTGCAATTTAAAAAAAAAAAAAAAAGGAGAAGCAAAGGGGGGCTAATTAACGGCTGAATCATGTTGGCTTTCTCTTGAGATTTATTTTGAAACTTGGCTTGACAAGTTAAATCCTCTTTTAAGACCGAGATTCCCAGTTAAGCTGAACCCAGCCATCTTCTCCCTGCAGGAGTAGCCCTGCAGCCCCTTTGGCCAGATGGGAATTTTTTAATCTTATTTATTATTTAATCTTATTTATTAATCAAATTTGTGCAGGCCAGCTGAACTCCAGGGAGGAACAAGGCAATATTTGATATTGTAAGGTGCCACAAATTGTTGCACAGGAAATGTGTAGCAAATAAATTTCATCATAAAATAAAATAATTGGAGTCCTGGTGACTCTATGCCAAAGGTCCCCAACCTTTGCAACTTTAAGTCCGAAGGACTTCAGCTCCCAGAATTCTCCAGCCAGCAAAGCTGAATTCTGGGAGCTGAAGTCCTTCAGACTTAAAGTTGCAAAGGTTGGGGACCTCTGCTCTACGCGTCTGGGGTGGGCGTATACTGCAAACCCCTGTTTTCCATAACCGTGATTTCCTAAACAAACCAAGATGGGCTGCAATCTTACAGCTTGCTCTTCTAAAAAGCCAGCAAACCACCTTCTCCTTCCTAGGATGAGCAAATCTGGCCCTTTAAGGTTGCACAACCTGCGTTTCCAATTAAGCCACCCTTTATTATTTTTGGGTTAAGAAATGGAGCCACCCCCCACCCCCACCCCCGCATGGATAGCAATAGCAATAGCTCTTAGATTTATATACCGCTTTGTAGTGCTTTTACAGCCCTCTCTAAGCGGTTTACAGAGTCAGCCTCTTTGCCCCCAGCAATCTGGGTCCTCATTTGACCCACCTTGGAAGGAAGGAAGGCTGAATCAACCTTGAGCCTGGTGGGATTTGAACTGCCGAACTGCAGGCAGCCAGCAGTCAGTAGAAGTAGCCTGCAGTACACCACCCTAACCACTGGGGCACCTTGGTTCTTGGAGAAATCAGGGGTCTGCAAAGTCGGCTCTTTTAAAGACTGGTGGACTTCAACTCCCAGAACTCTGGGAGTTGAAGTCCACCAGTCTTAAAAGAGCCGACTTTGCAGACCCCTGTTGGAGATCATTTAACTCAGATTTCAAGCAACTCTGGAATTTTGCCTTTAGAGAAGCCCCTTTCAATTTCTGCTTCAAATTCCTATGAAAGTCGGGGTCCCCTCAGTGGGGGGGGGCTTTTTTCTGGGTCACCTGTCAATATTGTACTTGGTGCGCAGGAAGAGGGCAGCCCCAAAGAATTTCTTCGGACTATTCAGAGTTTCGATGCAACCCCCACACGTTCCGTGTTTCCTCCATTCTTTCTCCCTGGAAGAAGAAGAGAGGAAAAATCCCGCTGCAGTTTTGGAAGAATATCTCTAGAGGTAGTCCTCGCTTTACGACCGTTCGTTTAGTGCCCGTTTGAAAAAAGCGTCCTCCGCTTGTTCCTCACACTTACGATCATCAGAGGGTCCCCAACGATCCCGCGATCAAGTCACGTGTATTTACAAGGGTTGCAGTGACAATCAGGGTCAACGCCGGGAACCGGATTCACTTAATGACTGCATGATTCACAACCGCGGGAAGTTGCATAACCAAATCGTAGCCAAAAAAGGTTGCAAAATTGGATTCACTTCACCGCTCTCTTGCTTAGCAACGGAGATTCCGGTCGTAAATCGAGGACTGCAGCTTTCCAACAGCTACGTGGTGTAGTTGAAGATGTGTGGACTTCAACTCCCAGAATTCCCCGTGCTGAGAGTTGAAGTCCACACATCTTAAAGGGGCTGAGGTTGAGAAAACCTGGATGGAAGGGCCCATATCCATCATCCCCTCTCCTCTGCCCCCATCCCCCACCCCACCCCACCCACCCGAGGGTCACCCTTTGCTTCTAACTGGCATTACCAAAACTGGAAGTTACTGAGGTTGGTGAAAGTTGGCCAATGGCGGTTCAATTCAGGCACCAGGTTCTGCGAGGAGGAGAGAGAAAAATAGGTGACTCTAGGGACATCAGCCACAGATTGTGTCAGAAGAATCGAGGGACCTTGGAGGTCTTCTAGTCCAACCCCCTGTGCCAGAGGTATCCAACCTTGGCCACTTAAAAGCCTGTGGACTTCAACTCCCAGAGCTGGGAGTTGAAGTCTTTTAAGTCTTCAAGTTGCCAAGTTTGAAGAGCTCTGATCTAAGTGGAGAGATTGCAGAGGAAGGGATTACAAGAGAGTAAGTGATGCCGGCTGGGCGAATCCTGGGAGTTGAAGCCCACCAGTCTTCAAGTGGCCAAGGTTGAGGACCTCTGCGCTAAGCCAACCTTCAGTTGATCTTCGTTGAATAAGCTGCGCCATGCAAAGCCCATCCTGGGTTCTTGGAGAAGAAGACCTCGGCCAAAGAGCGAGACTACAATAACAATGAACCTGTTGATGCCCGTAGGAGGGACGCTTACGCACCGTCAGATCGGAAGGGAAGAGATGCCAATAGGGGCAGCATTCCTGGATGTCGCTGGGCCTGTGGAGGGAGAGGGTGAGGAAGGCCAGGATCCCTTTCTCCCCTTCCCTTGGGGAAGCACCATTTCCCAGGGGCCCCTGGTCGAAAGAGGGCTGGAAGAGGGATGGGAAGAGATGCAGGAAAGGCTGGTGGGAGCAACCACTCACCATAATCCATGGATGGTCCAATTCTTGGCCTTCTCGGACATCACGCAGTCATACTTCCTGGGCAGAGACTTCGAGCAAAAGAGGAAAAAGAGAAGAAGGAAAGAACATTGTGGGGTCCTGGGTGCCCTCTGAGCTGGGTGGCTTCCTTGCAGACGTTTCATGACCCAACTAGGGAACATCATCAGTGCTAGGAGGAGGAGGAGAGGAAGAAGAGGAAGAAGAGGAGGGAATGAAGTCACAGAAGAAGAGGAAGAGGAGGAAGAAGAGGAGGAGGGCTAGAGGAAGAGGAAACGGAGAAGGTAAGGATAGAGGGGCCCTTGGTGCTCCCTGAGCTGGGTGGTTTTCTTGCTGACGTTTCATGACCCAACTAGGGAACATCATCAGTGCTAGAAGGGAGAGGGGTTTGTGGGGAGGAGGAGGAGGAGGACAACTGAGGGGATCCTTGGTGCCCTCTGAGCTTCGTGGCTTTCTTGCAGACGTTTCATGACCCAATTAGATGCCACGATCAGTGCTAAAGAGAAGCACCAAAGCCCTGATGATGCTACCTAGTTGGGTCATGAAACGTCTGCGAGAAAACAACCAGGCTGAGAGAGCGCCCAGTTCAGTCCTGACCTACAACGATTTCTCTTCAATTGGTAAAAATGAAATTGATACTCTCTTCCCTGTCCTGATTCCCCCATGAACCCCCAAATCCAACCCCCAACCCAGCCCTTGTCCCAGGCCAACCTGAAGGCCATTTCAAAAACGGATTGTCCCTTTGAGTTGCCCCCCCCCCCCCACTTCTCTGAGAAAAGGTGAGCATCTCATGCTGAAACCCTCCGAGGATGGAGAGGCAACCCCTTCCACTCATTGAGTGAGTGTTGACATCCAATCCCAGATGAGCTCTTTGGAGGGTGGTGGGGTGGGACCTCCTCTTGGGAAGGAAAACCTGGCGGTCCACTCACCACGCAGAAGGAGTTGGGCCACATCTGGACGAAGATCAGGCATTCCCACGGACAGAGCCTGTGAGAAAAGTCAGCCCCTGGATCACTCTGCCTTGGGGTTCCCCGGGCCGCACCCCCCCCCACCTTCGCAAGGTGTCCCACCTACCTGGAGTAGCCTTCCTCCGACTTCTCCCACAGCTTCTCAGAGCTCAAGAGGTACAAGAAAGAGCCGGTGCAGAGGAAGCCCAGCGTGGCCCAGCTCAGTGGCATGTCTGCACAGAAAGGAGAAGTGGGTCAGAGTGGAGGCGGTCCTCTCCTAGCATCCCACCGGGCCAGAAGACCTCGTGTTCTTCAGAGGCTCAGGAAGAGCCCTTGGCTTCAAGAGGAGGAGAAACAAGGTGGCCAAGTTGATGAGAAGTCGCAGGTTCCTGGTAGGAGAACCTCTACTGCAGAAGGTTCCAGATTTGGTTGGTGAAGTCTTCCTGGAAGGTTGGAGGGTGCCCAAAATCCTAGAGCAGGGGTCTCCAACCTTTGCAACTTTAAGTCTGAAGGACTTCAGCTCCCAGACTTCTCCAGCCAGCTTTGCTGGCTGGAGAAGTCTGGGAGCTGTAGTCCTTCAGACTTAAAGTTGCAAAGGTTGGAGACCCCTGTCCTAGAGGACCTCTGGCCGACACTGAGGGTTCACAGCTGCAGCCCCTTGGTCCCCGTTGGCCTAGGTTCATCTTCTCTCCCACCCCCCCAACACAGAGAGCAGCGTACCTGATGCCACCACATCTGTCCCCTCCAAGATCCAGGCCCCCACCTTACTTAGCAAGAAGAAGCACCACCCAGCTGCTTTCACTTCTCCACCGATGGGGAGGAACCAGGGTTCAGCTGCGACCCACCCCCAACCCCCATGAGGCCTCACATCCTCCTGAAACGGTGGGCTGGTAGAAGAGGTGGAGGGAGACCTCGTGGTTTCACAGAACGGCTCCAGGCAGAAGGGCTCAACCATGGCCGCTTAAAGACGGCTGGACTTCAACTCCCAGAATTCCCCCTCCAGCCTGACACTCACGATAGGGATGGTTCCCTCAATTCGGGATTCCTCAACCTTAAAAACCTTTAAGACATGCCTGCTTTTACCGTCCTTTTTTTGCCATGGTGGGTAAGAGAAGCTGGAGAGGACCTTAGAGGTCATCTAGACCAACCCCCTGCTCAAGCAGGAGACCCTCTGACCGGAGGGGGTGGGGGAATCCAATCTTGGCCACTTTAAAGAACTGGGGACTTCAACTTCCAGAATTTCCCAGCTGGCATGCGGTAGTTGAGGAATTCTGGGAGTGGAAGTCCATAAGTCTTAAAGTGGCCCCTTTTGGAGACCCCCCCCTTGCTTGGGTGGGGAATTCTGGGAGTTGAAGTCCACAAATCTTACAGTTGGACTCCCCTGCCCTATGCCGTTCCAGACAAATGGCTTTCCATTGGGAAACCAAGCCCATTAATTGGGGCAGGCAGGGGTCTTTCAAGCTGGTGCCAAGGGGAGAAGATCCCCCTCGCCATCCCCTACTCCCCCTTCGGGTGGTGGGCAGGCCGTTCCGTTGCAACTCGCATTTTGACCTTCCCAGCTTCCCTTACTCCTGGCCTCTGCTCAAGCCACTTCCAGCTGTCTCCACCCCCGTCAGCTGTTTTGGCCCTACTAGGAGGAGTATCCTTGGAGAGGCCCCCGCAAAGGACGAGGCCGACCTCGAGCGACAGAGCAAAGGCGTGAGAAGCAGAGCCAGGAGAAAATGAGATCCTTGCTGGTAAAAACAGCATTTGGGGTGGGGGGCAGCCAAAAAAAACAACCCCAAGCCAGTTAATTGCAGCCCCCTCCTCGGCCAAAGGGCTCAGGGCTGCTTCTCAGCGGCTGAGCACAAAAACACAAACTGCCCTTTGGCCCTGCAATTTGCACAAGCAAAAGTTTTGGAGGAGTGACAGCTCTCTGTTGGAGCTCCGATTCTGGGTTGGTGGGAGGCGAGGCAGCTGTCCACATCTGGCTGATCCAAAGAAAGACATTTCAGTTCTGCTTTTCGGTCCCCTGGGGGGGTGGGGGGGAATCCCCGGGAAATGCAAGTGGCTGTGAGGGGCGGGTGGGGGGGGGGCAGGTCTTGATTTGCAAAAAGCAGAAGTTGGAAAAAAATGATGTGGGGCCGCTGGATCCTTGGGCAGCTGACCCCCTTCCAACTGTTTCGGAGGGTTTGTGAGTTCCTTGCACACTTAGTTTCCTTTCCCACAACCTCCCCGAGGGCGGGGGGGGGGGGAGAGAAGGTGTCTACTTTTCACACACCCCTCTGGTCACAACAGAAGAGAAAGTGCAACGTCACAAACTGCTCCTCTGGACGCATTTATTTATTTTGTGAACCTGAGAAGGTCCGGGAAGGGAAGGATCAAAGGTTTCTGCTACGGCCCCCAGCTCTAAGGGCTGCCCCCCCCCCACTTGGCTCCCCAGGCAGCTTTTTCCTGTCTCCAGTGTTTTGGGGGGCAGGGGGAGGCATTGCAGTGGTGAGAAAGTAAATGAGGGGGGAGCAATTCCCCCCCCCCCAATAATAATAGTATGGGATAGATTGGGGGACGGCCCACAAATGATGTAAAGTTTCCTGCCTGAGAAGGGGCTGGACTAGAAGACCTCCAAGGTCCCTCCCAGCTTCTATTCTATTCTATTCTATTCTATTCTATTTCTGTTCTGTTCCGTTCTCTATTCCATTCCATTCTATTCTATTCTCTATATTCTATTCTCTATTCTCTATATTTTATATTTTATATTCTATTCTATATTCTATTCTATTCCATTCCTTTTTATTTCTATTCTATTCTATTCTATTCTCTATATTCTATTCTATTCTTTCTCCTTGATGGATTTGTAGAAAAAAGAAAGGAAGGATTTTTGGGGGGTCCCAAATCTTTATTGTGGCTCCTTTTGCTGACAGGTGAGTCGCGTACGGTCCCTTCGTCGCTTCTCCACCTCCAGCCGCCAGATGGAGAACAAAGTCCGTGAACATCAGAAGCTTTTCCAGGTGAGACGTCGGGCGCCTCCCCACAACCCTTCTCGGTGCCCCATTTGCGGCTGCCAGGCCCTCTCGCATCAGGATTTCCATGGCTGAGCGAGGCAGTTGTTAAGCGAGTCACGCTCGATTTGACACCCTTGTTGCCACAATTGTTATGTGAATCAGGCAGTCGTTAAGCAAATCTGGCTTCCCCCGTTGAGTTTGCTGGGTGGAATCTGGTTAGCCAGCTCACGAGGGATTCCAGGATGCTGCACTATCCAGCCTTCATGCCTAAGGCGGGACTAGAACTCCCAGTCTCCTGGGGATTGGCCCAAAGTCATCCAGTTGGCTTTCACACCTAAAGTCAGACTAGAATTCCCAGTCTCCTGGGGATTGGCCAAGTCCCCAGCTGCCTTTCATGCCTAAGGCGGGACTAGAACTCCCAGTCTCCTGGTGATTGGCCAAGTCCCCAGCTGCCTTTCATGCCTAAGGCAGGACTAGAACTCCCAGTCTCCTGGGGATTGGCCAAGTCCCCAGCTGCCTTTCATGCCTAAGGCGGGACTAGAACTCCCAGTCTCTTGGTGATTGGCCAAGTCCCCAGCTGCCTTTCATGCCTAAGGCGGGACTAGAACTCCCAGTCTCCTGGTTTCTGGTGTGGCGCTTTAACCAATAGACCAGACTGGTTCTAGGTCTATTTGGGGGGCCACTCAGCAGCCCGGGAGCAGTTGGAAGACTGCAACTCCCCACCTCAAAGTGGGGCTTCTGATCCTGAGCCCTTTTCAGAGGTGTGGACATCACCGAATTAAGTGTGGGGGGGTCTCTTGTGCTCCCACCCCAGGCGGACAACGATTTGCCGGTGCACCTGAAAAAAGGGATGTCCGATATGGTGATGTATCGTATCACCATGGCCATCGGAGGCTTAGGTGAGTGAAGCTGACCCCTCCCCATCCGGACTTCGGGGGCTGAAAGATGGGGGGGGGCCTGCAGAGGGGCGAGGGGGGGTCCAAAAATTCAAGAGGTGAAGAGACAGGGAATCACATGGAAGCAACTATGGCATCAACCGACAGGAGACTTTCATGGGTGACGTGGGACAACATGGGCCAGTGGTGGGTTGCTAACCGGTTTATGAGCGGTTCGCTTGTGCTCGGGCGCAATGCTTCTGCGCATCCACAGAGAGTGCAGCCCATGTGCAGAAGCATCCGGGCCGGGGGTGGTGGTGGTGAAGCCTCCCACCGCCACTACTACCGGTTGGGCTGAAGCAGACCGGACCAGGAGCAACTCACCTCTGACACGGACCCACAAACACATAGAGACACCCAGATGCTCTGCCCCCCCCCACCCCAATTCAAGGGTGGGCATAAAATGACCCCATGGCAAACTGTTGTTAAGGGAATCACTTTAGTCGTTAAGCCAGCCACACGGTCCTTAAGCGAATCTGGTTCCCCCATTGACTTAACTTGTTAGGAGCCGGCTAGGAAGGTTCCACGTGGTGATCGCACGGCCCCAGGACCGTCATAAATACGAGTCAGTTGTGCCAAGAGCCCAACGTTTGGATCACGTGTGAGTGTGGGAATGCTCCGACGGTCATAAGTGTGAAAACCGGCCCTCGGTTGCTTTTTCAGTGCTGCGGCCGCTCCCGAAACAAGCGGTTGTTAAGTCGAGAACCGGCTGGCTTTTAACTCTGCCTGTCCTTGGCGATTTCCCTCCAGGGGTTTGCTATGCGGTCTACGGCATCTATGACCTGGGAAGGATCAAGAAGCATTGAGGAGGAAGCCGGGGATGCAAGGACAGACCCTCCCGGGAGCCCCCCACCCCACCCCACCTCCTGCTTAGAAGCCTCCGGAAGCGGAGAAGAGCAAGGGCCTATTGGGGGGGCGCTTGCAAGATCGAAGGAGCAAGGAAACGGGTGGGGGTCTCCCCCCCCCCCCAAGTGTATGCGATGCTCAGAGCGACACGAATAAACAAATCCACACAGACCATGATTTGCCTGGACTTTAAAACCCATCACGCACGTCGTAAGTCAGAAACAGATTTTAAAAAAATACGGAAAACAGTCACAGAGTTGACATCCACAGGGACATGTAAGCCAAGCCACGTTTCCAGGGGGGCTGCGCAGGCTGGGCACAGGGAGGGGGGGCTGCCTTCTTGCCCTTGCTGGCGCGGGTCCTTCTCTGCGCCCTGCACGGGGGGCCATGCCAGCCTTGCCCGGTCTGGGGCCCTGCCAAGCGGCCAACGTGGTTCTCCCTTCCCTTGCCCTCGGACAGACCCTGGAGGAAGGTTGGGTGGAGCCTAAATATAAATTAAAATGTTTTTTTTTTTTACTGGACCCACTTCTAACAACGTCATGGGGTTGATACCCCAGAGGAGGTTGCCCCTGTCTCCTTCAGCATTCACCCCCATCCCTGTTTGGATGACCTCAAGTGTCCCACCAGGGCTCTTGGCTTCCCCAAGCTCTGTAGACTTCACCTACAGAAGCATTCCTGGCTCCACTAAGCCAATTTGGTTGGGGGGGGATGTTTATTTTTACCGTTGGGCTGAAAAACAGCCGTTCCTAGCTTTCTCCCGTGGGGGAATCCGGGAAGCGGCCTAGTCAGTTTCTCAGAGAAGTTTCTTCCCTCTTCAACGGAGGGGTTTTCTCAGCCAGGCGGCTGCTCATTGGCTGCCTGAGCCATTAAAGAGGAGGTGGGTTGAGGGGCACCAAGACAGCCCAGTGGGTTTTTGTGCCAAGGGAAAGAGACACACAGACACACACACACCCCCGTGGCCAAAGCCCTTCCTTGCCATTCACATGGGCATCGTTTGAGCAACCAGGAAGCATGCACGTTGCTTTAGACAACGGATGAGATTCACGCAGGAAACTTGGTTTAAGTCGCTTGGATTGGAAGGCATCGACTCTGGAGCTGAGGACGGCAGTTGGTAACTGTGGTTGCATTTGGTGAAGGAGGGGGTGGGCGGTGTGGGGGGGGGGCAGCGAGGGGCCGAAGTGGCCTCAGGCTTTCTTCAGCATCTTGGTGGTCTGGTTGTTGGCTTCGCTGATGCTGATGACATTGGCAATGGCCTGCGGGGGGAAGAAGAAGAAGAAAATGGAGAAACCCTGCGCAGGGGGTTGGACTAGAAGACCTCAAGGAGCCCTTCCCACTCTCTTCTTCTGTCTTCTATCTCAATGGCTCCCAGCTGAACCCTTTTGGTTTTTAAGCCACGAAGCAACATCGCCCTCTGCTGTTGAAGCAAGAAATAGCCGCAACAGGTAAGTCCTTGACTTATGACTGCAGCAATTGAGACCAACATTTCTGCCTCTCAGCAAGACAGTTGTTAAGTGAATGGCGCTCCATTCTACGGCCTTTCTCGTCACCGTCGTTCCAATGAAACACTGCCGTTGTTAAGTGAACCTGCCTCTCCCATTGGCTTCACCCACCTTCTCTTTGATGTTCTCCACCTGCTTGCTCTGCACATCGATTTCGTTGCTCATGTCCACCGCCATGCTGCGCAGGTTGCTCAACATGCTGTCCACCTGGGTCAAGTTCTGCTCCAACTCTTCCTCCACATCGTCCTTCATTACCCTGGGCAAGAACAGACGGAGCACATGCCTCACACAAGGACGGGTTCTGGGACGCTTAGCGTCGGGATTCGCAGGAGGCAAGCTCGCTCGTGTTAGCAAGGAATGAGCACGACATTCAAGAGTCCCCAAGCTCTTCCCCCACCCTCCTCCTCCTCCTCTCCACACACCCCTCTCCCTTCTAGCACTGATGATGTTCCCTAGTTGGGTCATGAGAGCTCACAGTCCTCCTCCTCCTCCTCCTCCTCCCGCCCTTCGCCCTACCTCTGGATGAAGGGCCCGCTCATCATCATCTGCGTCCCGGCGGTCATCATGATGGGCTGCTGTGAGACCACATCCTGGCCGTTGCCAGAGGCCGCCTTACTAGCCTCCATGGCCTTCATGTTCTTTAACCTGGCATGGGAAGAGGGAAAGGGACCCTTCGGCTGCCATCCTCGCTTGCACCCTCACGGCGTCTCCCTGCTGGAGCCCAGGAGGGTCACAGAAGTCAGGCGCTCCCTTCTTTTTTAGGTGGCCATCTTGACTTTTTTGACTTTCCTTCCCTGCCCTGTAGACGCTTCTCTAGAAGAAACGCAACACACACACACACACACCCCACCTGCCCAAGGCCCCTTTGGAGGACGAGAGCAGAACAAATCCACGAAGGGGGAGGGAAGCCTCCATATGCAGGAGCAGCCTATCTGCAAACACGTCCTTTGAGAAATCCCAGACTGAAGCAACCCGGCTCCGATCCAGAACTTTCGACTTAGCCGATGCGTTTGCTTTCACATGCAGCCAAGATGCCACCGTGGCTCACATCGTGCTTAAACCATGAATCCTGGCTTAGCTGTCCCGTCCCGTCCTCCGGAGAACTCACTTGGCGCAAGGGCAGACAAAAAGGCCGCAACACTTGGCCATGTCGCTGAGGTTCTTCTCGGCTTCCTTCATGTCTTGGATAATCTGGTCTAGGCCGTCCTCAATGCGGTCCAGCTGCTCTGAGGGGGAGAGGGAAGGCCGTGAACACGGGGCTCAGGAAGGGCCCTCCCGAGGCCATCTATACAGGAGGGGAAGTTGCGTCCAAAAACTCAGGACGGAGGCGATCATCGCGCAAATTTTAGGACCGTTTTTCCCTGTGGTCATTAAGTGAATCACCCCAGATGTTAAGTGAGTCGCGCTCAACCTGACAGCTAGAATTCATTTAATGAATCAAAGCTCCCAGAATCCTTCAGCTGGCCGAGGCATCCTGGGAGTTGAAGTCCCCCGGTCTTGAAGTTGCTAACAGTGGGAGTTCCCTAGTTTATAAGACTTGGGTGCATCCCATAAGCCATGGTTAAAGAAGCTGCGATTGCTGGATGATGCAGGGAATCATCCAGCAATCTGCACACTGCGATCAATCCTCAGAAGTTACCCCCTTGGTCGTCCAGCATAACCAGAGTTCGAATCCCGGCATCTTTGCTCTGTTGGAAAATCAGAAATAAACAAGAATGAACAATGGCTTGGCTGGAATTCCAAGAAACGGGGCGTCGCATTTCCCCCCCCCCCACTCTTCCCCCCCCCCCAGTAATCTAGTCATAAACAAGCCATTCATTCCTCCCTCCCTCCCTCCCTCGCTTCTTCTTCGTCTCTTACCTCATCCACCAGCTGCAGCATTCGCCTGGTGCTTTCCAAAGACTGCAAGGAAGACAAAGAAAAGGGGAAGAATGCAATATTAGGAAAGAAAAACAGCCGTTCTCCTTCCCTGTTGTCTGTTTGAGAAGAGGGGACTAAAAATCATCATCATCTGTTTTCTTAACTAAGAATCCTGGAAACTCCGTTGCAGACCTCCCAAACATTTCAGATTTTAAAAAATAGTTTTTTGGTTTTTTTAAAGAGTCAGTTTCTGCAGCCTCCTCTGCATATTTTTCTCATTACTTGGAAGTGAAAAATATGATGCATAACCGGCCCTGAAGCTCTCCAGGGGCTGTCAGGACCCACCAGTTGATTGCAAAAGGAAAAATCCAGCCGATATTCCAGCTCAACCTATACAGGTAGTCCTTGACTTACGACCACAATCGAGCCTGATATTTCTGTTGCTAAGCGAGACATTTTTCCCCAGTGAATGTTGCCCCATTTGTGCAACCTTTTCTTGTCACAGTTGTTACGGTAAGTGACTCATGGCAGTTATTAAGTTAGTCACACCGGTTGTTAAGTGAATCTCGCTTCCTCGACTTTGCTGGTCAGAAGGTCGCAAAAGGGGATCGGGTGATCTTGGCACACAGCAACGGTCATAACTATGAAGTGGATGTTTTAGAATTATCTGTATACCGTTCAGATTCTAGAGATCATTTAATTCTCAGTAATTTACATTTCTGTCTAGCCCATAATGAAATTAAGAACCGAGGTGAAATTTCCTGACAGTGAGGACAATTAATCAGTGGAACTACTTGCCTCCAGAAGTTGTGAATGCTCCAATTAGAGAAGACAACCATTTGTCTGAAATGGTAGAGGGTTTCCTCCCTAAGCAGGGGGTTGGACTAGAAGACCTCCAAGGTCCCTTCCAACTCTATTCTATTCTATTCACCGCCCCGAGTCCCTTTGGGGAGAGTGGCGCGGTTTATACATTTAATAAAATAAAAAATAAAATAAATAAGTCTGGAATTCAGTCCTTCCTTGTGGTTTTCCCCCTCTGAGGTGAAGAGAAAATTCCGCTGAAACTTTAATTAGAAGCTTTTTGCTGGAGACCTCGGCCATTAATTGGTATTTGTTCCAGGCGGCATCAACATGACTGGTAAACTGTTGATTAAACGGCTGTTTAATTGCCCTGCAACTGGATGGCTCTAATTACAATTTTCTTCCTTTTTCTTTCCTTGTATTGAAAAGAACCAGCACCGTCCTGCTAATCGAAAACTCGGGAAATGCCAGCGTCTCTGAGGACGACGAAGGAGCCATTAACCAGTTACTTGCTAGACAACCTCCAACCTCGTGAAATGCGAATTGTTTCCAGGCTGAGGAAGCTGCTCGTTTCAAAGGAGCAAAATATTAATTAAACCTGCAGGAGTCCTGACAAGCCGCCTCGCATTGAATCATTCGATCCTGCAATTTTATTTAATTTGAGGGTGGTGGGAGGAACCAAAACCCTGGATGGGGTCAGGGGACGGATATCCAGGCAGTCTCCAACTTACAACCACAATTGAGCCTTCAATTTCCATGGCTCAACAACAGTGGTTAAGTGAGTTTTGTCCCATTATGCGACCTTTCTTGCCCCAGCTGTTAAGTGAATCACTGCATTTGTTAGATGAGTCGCACGGTTGTTAAGTGAACCTGGCTTGTCAGAAGGTCGCAAAGGGAGAACACGTGACCCCGGGAACACTGCAACCGTCATAAATATGAGTCAGCTGAAAAGTGTCCAAATTTTGATCATGCGACCTTGGGGACAAACAGTCATAAGTGTGAAAAATGAGACATTTTTCCTTTGTAACTATGAATGGTCACTAAATGAAAGGTTGTAAGTCAAGGACTTCTTGTAACATGTTGGAAGTTTTGTTCCCTGGCTTTTGCTTGAAAAAAGCAAATAAATTCAGGAAGGAAGGAAGGGGAGAGAAGAAAGGAAGGAAGGAGGGAGGGAGGAAAGGGGAGAGAAGGAAGGAAGGAGAAAGAAGAAAGGAAGGAAGGAGGGAGGAAACGGGAGAGAAGGAAGTAAGAGGAGGGAGGGAGGAGGAAGGAAGGAGAGAGGGAGGAAGGAGGGAGGGAGGAAAAGGGGAAGAAGGAAGGAAGAGAAGGAAGGGAGGAAGGAAGGCCAAGAAGAAATATGGGGCTGAACCAAGCGAGAGGCTTCCCGCTCTGCCAGGTGCCCTGTTGGTCCTCTGCCCCATTTCTGGCGAGGGCAAGGGCCATCCTGGGAAGGGGAGGGGCTTGGAGGTTCTCCTCCGCCTTGGCAAAGCCCCAGACCTCATTGTTGATGTGATGCATCCGTTGCTCCAGCTCTTCCGACTCGGATGCTGCCACCCTGTGGGCTGCCATGCTGGGATCCCCCTGGAGAGCGCAGAGGGAGAGGGGGCCCTCGGACGGGAAGGCCCAGCGTCTCCTGCAGAAGAAAATGGGGAGGGGGGAAGAGAGAGAGATCTTTTGGGTAGGTGGGCAGCCCATCCGGGAGATGATCTACCCTGCCTTTCCCCAATCTTGCCCCCTTTAAGCAAGTGGACTTCAACTCCCCAGAATTCCCAAAGGACCTTAGAGCCAGGAGGGCTGGAGACTTGCTTTTAAAAAAAAAAATTAAAACTCCCAGGCTCCTGGAGGTTTTGTACCATGCACTAGAAAGTGGGGTTGTTTATTTATTTATTACATTGATAGACCCGCCCATTTTATAGATGTGACTCTGGGCAGAGGTCCCCAACCTTTGCAACTTTAAGTCTGAAGGACTTCAGCTCCCAGACTTCTCCAGCCAGCTTTGCTATGTGGGTATATACATAATAAGCTTTGCTGGCTGGAGAAGTCTGGGAGTTGAAGTCCTTCAGACTTAAAGTTGCAAAGGTTGGGGACCTCTGACTCTGGGGACGGACACACACACACACACACACACACACACACACCATCCCCAGCGCCACGCCCCTCCTCAAAGCAAACCATCCAAACGATGCAAAAGAAAATAATGCAAATATAAGGAAAAAGAAACTTTCATAAAACAAAACAAAATTCCCAGAACTGCCACCTGGCGACCTCTGAATTTATGATGCTCGTGTTTATGCATGCATGGATGGCTATGCACCCTACACACACACGCACACACACCCTGGCCAATGCCCTTGCAGTGCCTGCTCTCGCAACCCTCTGCCTGCAAAACCCAGGGTGGCACCGAGTGGCACAACTCTCTCGCTCCACGTCGCAAGCCCCACTTTGCTCTCGCTCTCTCTCGTCGCTGTTCCCCACCCCAAGAAGAGCCACCCAAGCTGGGGGCAGCGCAGCCCCCCGCCCCCGCAGGCAGCCCCTTCCTCCCCGCCCGCCCTCGCCCTCCGCATCTCCCGCGTCGGATCCCAAGCGTGTAATAATTGCCGCGTGGGACAAAAAAAGCGCAGCTGTGGCGGGTCGGGAGCCAGAACTCCCGCCCCCATGTCCCCCCCCCAAGCTTAGGTCTTCCCCACCTTCTGCTGCCTCCCTCCCCTCCCCCCCCCCCCCACCCAGAGCATCCCCGGGCCGGCTTTGCAGAGCAGATGCTGCCTTTGTGCGCGCATCTTGCGCCAAGAGGTAGAGAGGGGAAACCCCCCTCCCTACAGCCAAAGATAGCACTTGGGAGGGGGGGGGTAAGGAGGGTCCTCCCTTTCCCAGGGATGCCTCCGGGGTCGCTGTCACCTGCTGCCACGAAGGAGGGGAGGCGGGGGCCGCGTGGCAAAGCCACAAAACGCCCCTCTTTCAAAGCGTATTTATAGCTGCGAAGTTGGGAGGCTGCCGGTGTCAAGACAATGCTTTGCTCCGGGGTGTGGGAAGAGAGTGAAGGGGCTGGGGGGGCGAGAGAGGGGGGCTCTCTCCCATCTGCTACCTTCCCTAAGCGACCTTGTGGGGGTGCCAAAACCGCCCCCTCCCCTTTTTGACAGATCTCCCACCTCTTGGCTCAGATGAGTTTGCAAAACAAAGGCAAAGTCATGGCAAGGTAGAGACAGCAAAGGGGCCCACTCAGGAGGGGCATCCTTCATGGGGGGCAGGGGGGGCGCATACCCCACAGTTGTTAGGTGGCTTTTGTCCCGTTTTAGGACCTTTCCTGCCACCGTCGTTAAGCAAATCCCTGATAGAGCAGAGGTCTTCAAACCAAGCCTCCGAATTTTGACCCAATGCCCATGGGGATGCCGCAATGGTCATGGAGTGTGAAAAATAGTCATGAGTCACTTTTTTTAGGGCTGTCGTAACTTTGAATGGTCACTAAGTGAACGGGTGTAAGTCGAGGACTACTCTTGGAGGGGACCAGGCTGAGCCTGAGGGAGGGAGGGATGAAACGCGTCATCAGCCTCGCGTCTCTTCGTGCCCACAAGAGATCTCACTCCAGCCCCCCTTGACTTCCACTGACTCTTATCTGCCGCCAATTTCCTTTGACCGTTAGTAGTTCAGATTCTTGTGAAGAGCGGAAAGCTTTGCATTCATTTGAACTGCCTGGACTCCCTGCTTTTCCCACGCTTGACAAAGAGCTGAGAAACTGTACGAATATCTTAGTTATTCCAAGGGTTGTCGCAGGTCAGAGCTCTCCAAACTTATAACCATTCATTTAGTGACGGTCCTAAGTCTCAGAAAAGTGACTTGTGATCAGTCCTCACACTTACGACCCATTGCAGCATTCCCCACCATCACATGACCAAAATTTGGGCACTTAGCAACCAGTATATATTTACATCCCGCGATCACGGGATCTCCATTTGGTGACCTTTCCAGCAGACACCTGACCAGCAGAGAGAAGCTGGGTTCGCTTAACAGCCTGGTGGCTCACTTCAAAACCCCAGCGATTCGCTTAAGAGCTGTGGCCAAAACGGTCGTAAAATCAGACCCCGAATGGAGATTCTGGCTTTAATAATTGTGGTCATCCCAAAGGTGCTTTTTTTTTCAAGAGGCAACAAAACTTTCTGGGTTTTTTTTTCTTTGAAGACGTTTCGCTTCCCATCCAAGAAGCTTCTTCAGCCCTGAGTGAAGAATTCCCTTCCCCACCATCCAGTCAGAGCTGAAGAAGCTTCTTGGTTGAGAAGCGAAACGTCTTCAAAGAATAAAAACCAGAAAGTCCAGTGGCCTCTTGCAAAAAAGCATCTTTGGGACAACCCCAACCGAGACAACGGAGAATCTCCCTAGACCAGGCATGTCCAAACTTGGGAACTTTAAGACTTGTGGACTTCAACTCCCAGAATTCCCCAGCCAGCTGGGGACTTCTGGGAGTTGAAGTCCACAAGTCTTAAAGTTCCCAAGTTTGGACATGCCTGCCCTAGACAAATTGCAGTCATAACACAAGGAGCAGGCTGGGGCGATCTGGCACTCCGAATGGTCAGTTGGTCCCTTTCCAGGGATTTGCCCCCCCCCTCCACATTTTCCTCTCGGCCGCTCAGAGTCAACCTCGGCGTCTCCCCTCTTCCACCTCCGAAGGAATTTTTTGAAAACGAGAAATTGCAAATGTCTCAGAAACCTTGACCTTTCAAAGCCGCCAGCAGAAAAAGTGGGGAGGGGGCAGCGCAGCCCCATCACCGTACACACCCGGCTCTTTGCTCCCCGTTTGCACTCGTTTGAGAGAGCCGCCCCCCCCCCCAGGAAGAAACACAAAAGGGAATCGGCTGATCAAAAGCGGCGATCCCACCCCCATCTCCCACCCAGAGGCAATGCAAGGTTTTGAAAGGGTTGCCAGCCCCCCCAGGGGTGCGTGGAATCAATTGGCACCCCCAAAGAAAGTCTTCAGAAGACGGCTGCCCTTTCCAGACTCGGTGGCCATTAATTGAAGCAAAAAAGGAGACGGCTGTTTCCCCCGCACCCAGGGCCTCCCTTTAATTGAGCTGCCGAGAGTGACTCAGCCCGGCCCAGGAAGGTTTTGCCTTGCTGCAGAATGAAACGGGGGGCTGTAGGGGAGCGGAGAGGGAAGAGGAGGGTCCTTTGAGTACCGTTACATCGAGGTTTCCTTTCCTTCTTGCCTTCCTTCAGGAGCCCCCACGGGGTGTGTGTGTGTGTCACGGCTTCACAAAGCTCTTTCATCATGCAACCCACAACAACCCTGCGAGGTAGGCTGAACGGAGAGAGAAGGGTTGCCTTACAATCGACTGATGAGCTTCCATGGCTGGGGGTAGACTGGGACCTGGCTCTGCTCAACTTCTGCACCACAACAACAAAAGCCACTGTGGTTGCCAAACATCTCAACAGGCTGTCTGTCTGTCTATCGTCTCTCTCTCTATCATCTCTCTCTCTCTCCCTCCTATCTTTGTCTGTCTCTATCTGTTTCTCTTTCTAGCGTGCTATCTCGTTGCCTTTGTATCTCTCTGTCTGCATGTCAATTAAAGACCCATCTTTTCCAGCAGGCCGGCCTGGCCTAACCTAATCTACCGTGCCAGCCTAGTTGTAGTAAATATTACCTAATCAGGTTTTTACGTTATAAATTTAAATGAGATATTTTAACACAGGGTAAAACATTTAATTTAGCTTTATTATTTATAATTGTTATATATGTATATGCTCTTAAATTCTTGTACACCGCCCCGAGTCTCTTCGGAGAGAGGGGGGCGGTCAATAAATCCAAATAAATAAATAAATAAATAAATAAATGTCCATCTGTCCATCCATCTATATCACATTTATCTACCATCTATCATTCACCTATTCTATCTATCTATCTATCTATCTATCTATCTATCTATCTATCTATCTATCTATCTATCTATCTATCTATCTGTATCTATTATCTCTTCATCTATTATCTCTCTGTCTGTTTCTATCTATCTGTCCCTGTCTCCATCTATGTCATTTGTCTGTCTCTATCTCTTTCTCTCTGTGTTTATCATCATCTATGTCTCTATCATTTATCTATTGCTATATCTATCATGTATCATGTATCTCTATTTATCATCTATTATCTGGACCTGCCTGCCTGCCTGCCTGCCTGCCTGCCTGCCTGCCTGCCTGCCTGCCTGCCTGCCTGCCTGCCTGCCTGCCTGCCTGCCTGCCTGCCTGCCTGCCTGCCTGCCTGCCTGCCTGCCTGCCTGCCTGCCTGCCTGCCTATCTATCTATCTATCTATCTATCTATCTATCTATCTATCTATCTATCTATCTATCTATCTATCTATCTATCTATCTATCTATATCTATTATCTCTTCATCTATTATCTCTCTGTCTGTTTCTATCTATCTGTCCCTGTCTCCATCTATGTCATTTGTCTGTCTCTATCTCTTTCTCTCTGTGTTTATCATCATCTATGTCTCTATCTATCATTTATCTATTGCTATATCTATCATGTAATGTATCTCTATTTATCATCTATTATCTGGATCTGCCTGCCTGCCTGCCTATATAATCTATCTAATCTATCTATCTATCTATCTATCTATCTATCTATCTATCTATCTATCTATCTATCTATCTATCTATCTATCTATCTATCATCTATCTATCTATCTATCTATCTATCTATCTATCTATCTATCTATCTATCTATCTATCTATCTATCGTGTATTAAATGTATGTGTTGCTCAACGCACTCTGCAAAGTGACACTGGGCAGTTTTGGTTCACACCATCGTTGTTTAATAATGTCCTTTGGTCTCCATGAATTTGTCCTGACATCTTCAGCCTGCAGGACTAAGATTATGGTACACACACACACCCCATACACAACTGTCCCCATAGCTTGGCTCACCCCACTCAGGACAAACTGCCTTCCTGCTTTCCAACTCGTTGCAGCTGGTTCTATTCCATCCTTTTCGGGTGGCGCAGAGTCGGTTTTGGGGGGCTCTTCTTTTTTTGCATCAGAGAGATGCGTGTGAGCAGAGAGCATTCCCCGTCTAATTATACCCCGACGCGTGAAAATGTATGCCCTGCATCAACAAGGGTCCAACGTTTAACAAGAACGCGCTAACTTTGCTACCGACGCCATCTGTTTAAGAGGCCTCTTTGCAAAGAAGATCAGCTGAAGCATCTGGAAATCAAGAAAGCCCAAGGCGGAAAGCACCGGGGTTCGCAAGGGAGCAGGCAGATGCGCCACAGGTCGACCTCTCAACCCCCAGCCTTCTTCCCTCTGCAACTGGGACCCCCGAGTGCAGGAGAGAAAAGCGAGGGGGGGGGAAGGAGAGGGGGAAGAGCCGAAAGCCCAACGTTGAAAGAGAAGCTGGGGAGATGGGTTGGATTTCAAGCGAGAGACGGGGGTTGAACCCTTAAAGGCAAATTCTTCCCCAAGCCCCCTGCAAACCCCCCCCCCCCCAGGAGAAAAGCTTCAGTCCTGTTTAGCCAACTTATCCAGCTGTGGGGCTGGAGAGACCAGGTGTGTGTCCCCCCCACCCCTCACATCTGGACAAGCCTAGAAAAAGCAGCTGCTCAGAAAGACCCTCCACATCCAGGGACGGATCCGTCTCTATTCCACCTCCAGACTGGATCCTCAGGATGGGGGTGGAATTGGCCAGCTTCCCGTAGGAAGTGGAAAAAAGGATGGGGAACCTCCCCCCCCTCTCTGGGCTCTTATTTTGGGGGTCTCCACGAACTGGAGAGGAGGGGTCAACGAGAGGCATCAGGAGGGCGCCTGGTTGAAGACAGCAGCTCTGTGTCTTCACTGGCCGGCTGGTTGCTTCTCCAAACAACCTGCACACACATAACACACACCGAGATGCACACACTTCCCTGGTTCCTGAAAGCGACTGTGCTGGGCTGCCCCACAGCTCAAAAGACGGGCAAAAAATGGTCTGTCTTCCCAGCCGCCCCCTGGGTTTGGCTCTTTTTCCTGGCAAATATTTTTCCGCCCCTGGCAAATGCACTTTTTCAACCACGGCGCTGGGAGCCCTTTGCCAGTTTGCCAACCGGTCCTGCTGAGTGGAGTAAACAACAGGTTGCCGGAGCAGAAGTCTCGGAGAACTCACTTGGCTGCCTCTGACGCATCCCCGAAAGAGGCTTGCGAGGGATCTGGGATCAGGCAGCCCCCCACCCCACCCCAAACTTGGGAGGTGGTCCCCAGGGGAAACCCCCAGGAAAAGCAGGTCAGCTTTACACCAAGTTCAGCATCCGGGGGAAATTGGCCAAGATGCTTGTGCAAAGGTCGACTTTCCTAAGGGCCCCTCCATCCCTTGGGGTCTCCCTCTGCAGCCCACCACCTCGATACCTGCCCTGCCCACCCGGCTGCCCCCATCCCCACGTACCTCTTCCTGCCTCGCTGCCTTTCTTGTGCTCTCCCTTGTTCACCCTGAGCCTCATCCAGAAAGGAGCCACGCCTTCCCCTCCAAGATCAAGGCAGCCTGGCTCCCGCCTCTGGAGGGAGGCCATTGGGCAGGGACCCTGAAAGGCAGCTGGCGGAATCTCCCCATTGGTTGCCTGGTTGGGAAAAAAAGAGAGGGCGGGGCGGGGCTGGAGCTGGTACCCTCTCCTTCCCTCCCTCCAGGGGATGCTGTTGCCAAGGGCAACCCGATGAGAGGCCAGGAGGATGGAGATGGCAACTTGGTGCCGTCACCTGAGCAACTCTGTGGCTGACACGATGAACTTTAAGCCCCCAGGGACCCCTCCTCCAGCATGAGGTATGGAGAGGCAGAAGGGCAAGGGGTCAGGTTGGGGGTGGCAGGCCTGTGGACTTTGGCCGGCCTTGGCTTTTTAATGCTGGGCCAAGATTTGGACACGTCCTGGGCTTTTTGGCACGGTAACCTGGCAATTTGGACATCTCTGTAACCCGGGGCAACTGGAACCTCTTGGTTACCCAGCAGATGTCTTGGTAACTAAGGTAACCGCAGCATCTTTGGGTAATTGGGCACCGCAGCTTGATAACTTCTAGTTTGGCAAATGCCAAAAATGGTCCTGGTTCCCCCTGAGGAGCAAAAGAGAAGGCAGGAGGAGGAGGAGAAGGGCAGTCCATCTGAAAAGGGAATTTGGACAAAACAGAGTAACAGAGTTGGAAGGGACCTGGGAGGTCTTCTAGTCCAACCCCCTGCTCAAGCAGGAGACCCAGAGGCGTCCAATCTTAGCAACTTTTGACATCCTTGTCCTATGTCATTCCAGACAAATGCCTGTCTGGTCTCTCCTTGAAAGCCTCCAGTGATGGAGCACCCACAATGTCTGGAGGCAAGCAGTTCCATGGCTTAATTGTTCTGACCGTCAGGAAATTCCTCCCTACTTCTAGGTTGGTAGGTAACCTTTTCCCTCCTCCAGACCAACCGTTCTGCGGTCTTCTCCCTTTTCTTCAATATTCACCCGTTTCACACAAAAAACGCAGAACAAGGGCCAACATGGGATCCCCTAGAGAAAATGTCAAAAAGGCGGCTCGAGAAAGTGAGACAGGTTACATTGGGATCAAAAGCCCAGGGGAGCCCCTCTCTGCAGGTCACCCTCAAAGCTCTGGCCCAAACCTGCTTGTTTGGTCTCAAAGACGAACCGGGGAACCTGAGTGTTTTTCTCCAGATGAGTATTTTGCCCTTGCCGTGTTTTCTGTTTGTGGAAGCAATACAAACGAAGACTCAATTAATTTCAGAAAAAGTGGGAGGCCGATGTGGTTGGATGCCAGTGGAATAAATTCACTGTTGATTGGGGGGGGGGTTTGTTTTGAGTGCGTAGTTGGCTACTCACAAGACAAACGTTGGTCTCATCTGGCCTACATCGTGGCTGCAAATAATAAATATATTGCAGGAATCCGGCTTTATTTGGAGAGACAGAGATTCAAAGGTGAGATCCCTTCCCTGTCAAGGAAGCATCACTGAGTGACAACCCAGATTAAAATCCAGGCTGATTTCTTGTTATGCAACTTTTATTCCTGTTTCCCCTGAGCTCTCCGAAAACACAGTGGGCGTCAAGAGACACCAAAGACAGCTGGCACACTTGCCGGCAAACCCCATCACCGAAGCCCGGAGGCGTGGATGATGGGGGGGGGGGGGAGCTTGCTAAAAGAGATCACTCGGGGTGTGATGGAAGAAAAACTTGGCTTGTGGGAAGCTTTCTTTGCAGGAAAACACCAAGCACTCCTTGCCTCGGCTGTCACCTGCAGCCCATCTTCATCCTTGGGTTTCAAAACTCCCCCAGGGAGAAGATTCTATTCTCGCAGGTGGTTCTCAAACAGGGTGGAACACACAAAAAACACACCCACAAACACACCCATACACACAGAGGGCGACAAGGGCAGGATAGAACGCTGCTTTTCAAACACTCTCATCCAATGTTTTATGGTCATCTTATTCTGGGCAGACAAAGATCCCTTTGTAAGGTCTCAGGGCCTGGGATCTCAAGGCAGGGGGCGATCGGATTCTCTTAAAAGACCTCCCCCTTCCCAACCTTTCCCCCTGGGGGGTTCGTGCTCCCCTCCACCCCGCCTGTTATTGTAGCGATCGTTGGGTTTGTTATTATTACTTTATCATTTTAAAGTTTTATCAGTTTTTAATGTTTGTAAGCTGCCCAGAAGTTACCTCTAGATGAGTGACAAACAAGAGAGAGAGAGAGAGAGAGAGAGGGGTGGGATAGATGATGGGTGGGTAGGTAGGTAGGTAGGTAGGTAGAGACAGACAGACACACAGACAGACATAGATATACAGTAGATAGACAGACATAGAAATATGGTAGATAGATGATAGGTAGATAGATAATAACAAATAAATACATGATAGATAGATAGATAGATATATAGATAGATGATCGATAGATAATAGATAAGATAGATAGATAGATAGATAATAGATAAGATAGATAGATAGATAGATAGATAATAGATAAGATAGATAGATAGATAGATAGATAGATAGATAGATAGATAGATAGATAGATATAGATATAATTTCACAACTTAAGACCTCCAGACCTCCTCCCACTCTCTTCCACACTCTGGTCTTTTTCAGATCCCTCCTGTTTCCCCCAATCAAGGGGAGTCATGGCCACCTTCCCCTGACTGAAGCTGGGTGACTCATCGGCAGAGGCAGCCCATCCATCAAGGGAGACGGTGCCCAGGATAGGACGAACAGGCCCTTGCCCCCCGCCCCCCTTACAACCCCGTCGATCCATCTGCAGACCGAAACGGGGGCTTGAGCCCTGCTGGAGAACAGTCCCACCCGCCCTTCTCCAAAGAAGCAAGATAAAGAAGAGCCTTCAAAGGTGGGGATCTGGTGCTCTCTGAGTTGGTGGCTTCTTCAGTTGGTTCCATGTTTTTTTCTTAGCACTGATGATGTTACCTAGTTGGGTCATGAAATGTCTGCAAGGAAACCACCCAGCCCAGAGAGCACCAAGGACCCCATAACCCTCCTCCTCCTCTCCTCAAACCCCTCCCCCTTCTAGCCCTGATGACGTTGCCTACTTGTGTGATGAAACGTCTGCAAGAAAACCACCAAGTTCAGACAGCACCAACAACCCCACAATTCTCCTCCTGCATACTCCACTCCCCCCTAATACTGATGAAGTACCCTAGTTAGGTCGTAAAATGTCTGCATGGAATCAACCCAGCTCAGAGAGCACCAAGGACCCCACAGTCCTCCTCCTGCATACCCCTCTCCCTACTAGCACTGATGAAGCTTCCAAGATGGGTCGTAAAATGTCTGCATGGAATCAGCTCAGCTCAGAGAGCACCAAGGACCCCATAGTCCTCCTCCTGCTGCTACTGATGAAATTCTCTAGTTGGGTCATGAAGTTCATAGAGTTTTAAGGCTTGAGACAGACCAGCATTGCAAGGACGTGAAAAGGGCAGGGGGTTGGACTAGATGACCTCCAAGGTCCCTTCCAATTCTGTTATTGGATTGGATTCTTCTCGCTGCTGGAGAAGGCGCTGAGCAAACAAGACAACAGAGGCAACTGGATCCTTATTATTATGCAACGTTTACTCCTGTTGCTAATGAGCTAATAGAAAACTGAGCATACAGGCAGCCTCTAACCCTGGGGGGGGGCGCTTTGGAGGTGGTGGGTGGGGGGGACACGACAGAAAAAGATCTGCCAGCAGTTCAACAGAGAGGCCCATTTAGAGATTGCAAATTATTCATCACAATATTCTTTTTTTCACCTGAGCAAATTCTCTCCTCGAGCCAGCAAAACCTTTTGCCAGAATTGGGGTTTGTGTGTGTGTGTGATATTTTTTCCAAATGGACTATTTGCAAAAGCTGCACACCCACCCACCCACACAAGTCCCCCTCACATTTCCTAATTTTAGGCAAGCCAACCAGCGTTCCTGACAACTCCAAGGTCTTTTGAGAAGCTGAATCCAGAAAAAAATTGCAGTCCAGACTTGCAGCTTTTAGGAAGAGCCTCTAATGTTATTCTGGGTCCCTTCTCAGCTCTCCCCCCCCCCCCCCTTCCCCACAAAAAAAGGGAAGGAAGCAGAATTTATAAACCCACAATATGCAACATTTCATAATCTGACAGGGGTTCTCACACACACACACCCTAACCCATTTGAAAGGAAACCAATTCTTGAAATACTTCCCATAAGATTCGGAACTCTCCTTCATATACTTGAAGTTCAAGTATATGAACTCTCCTTCATATACTTGTCCAATCTTGACAATTTTCAAGACCTGTGGATTGCAACTCCCAGAATTCCCCAGCCAGCAAAGCTGGCTGGGGAATTCTCGGAGTTGAAATCCACAAGTCTTAAAAAAGTTGCTAAGGTTGTTGAGCCCTGCTTTACAGATCTTCAAAATTCATGCATAAAATTGGCACGTGACAAAAAAGTGCGTTGCTGAGAAATTTGCATGGTGCAGCCACATAAAGATGCTTTAAAAAAAAAAATAGAATTCAAAAGCCAACTTTGAAAATCCTGAGCCAGGCCTTCTATTGGCAGCCTGAGAAAATATAAAAGGAGAAGCTGTCATATATCTGGATTATTTCGGTCGCTTCAGCGTTGGTTCTCTTAAACTGCTAAATTATTGCTTTTGAAAGTCCTATCCAGGCAGAGTTCGTGGGGGATTTTGAAAAGGGGAAAGCAGTTTCTTTTGGGGGGGAGGGTAAGAAGAGGTATCTCTTCCTCTTCTTTCCTCTTCCTCTTAGAAGAGGAAAGTAAGAAGACCATCGAGCTGACCTCATCCTATTCTTGTGCAAGAACGTGTCTCCTGGTTGGGAAAATGAGAATTACAAAGGCAGTTCTATGTCCAGAAGATCTCACAGTGTCCAGAAAGAGATTACTTTGGCCCCCATTTGCAAAATCCGCAATACGCTCTCCCCCCCCTCCCCAAATATACAAGGGATCTGGTTTTGCAAGGAACTGGTGCTCCGTAAGCGATCTCTCCATCCCACACGGTCCTTACAAAATGAAATTTACAAAAAAAAAACACCAAACCTATCAAATCTGCATGGCAACATTCAAATTCCAAGCCGGTTGGGAGGGGAAAGAGACATCGTCCCCCCCCTCCTCCCCCCTCCTGGTGATTTGAAAAGGCAGAAGGGTAAAAGCCAGTTGCTTTTACAACAGGGATTAAAAACAGCAATGCAAAACAAGAGTAGAAACAGGAAGTCTCTTCGTTTGGCTTTCTGGGGGAAGGAAGCCCAACTGCAGAATAGCATCTCTTTTAAGATTTTCTCAGGCTGAAGACGGATCTGCCGATAGGTAACGCTGAACTCCACATCACTCCAGGACAGAATTGGGGGTGGTAGAGGAAGGGGGGGCTTCTTGCTGACAGCCGGTGGCTCTTAGGAGTACATGGTGAGCTGCAGCCACTACACACACACAAGAAAGAGAGAGAGAAAGAGAGTGACTTTTCACTTTTCACATCCTCTCCAAGTTTCTAGTCCTCCTGATGTGTTCCTCCTTGTCCTTTCTTTCCTCTTTATATCCCTCTATTACAGGGGTCCCCAAACTTGGCAACTTTTAAGACTTGTGGACTTCAACTCCCAGAATTGCTCAGCCAGCATGGGCATAAAAACCTTCTCATTTATTTCATTTCCTTATTAAACTCCTGTGCCACCCATCTCCCCTACAAGATGACTCTGGGCAAAAGAAAGAAAGAGAGAGACAGAGACAGAGAGAAGGAGAAAGAAGGGAAAAAGGGAAGTGGAAGAGGAAAGAAGGAAGGAGGCAGAAAGGTGAAAGAGAAAAAGAAAGAGAGGGAGGGAGGGAGGGAGGGAGGGAGGGAGGGAGGGAGGGAGGGAGGGAGGGAGGGAGGGAGGAAGGAGAAAATTACATCCCTGGTCTAAATTAGGCAAAGAAAGAGAAACCAGCTTTGGGGTGGGGAGGACGGAGGACATAATCCTACTTCCTGGAGCCCTTCCCTTCAAAGCCGCCTCTGACATCTCCTGCCACATTTTGGTACTTGCTGAAAACTCTTACGCAACGCACAAACGCACACCGCAGCTTGAACTGAGCGAGAGCCAAGGCTCTTTCTCACCTCCTTCAGAGTCACACGGATTTGCCCACTGCCATCTCGGTCCAAAGATTTGAAGGCACCTAAAAGAAGAAATCGGTTGGGAAATTGCCAGCAAGAGGCAGGAAGACAACCGCTCCCATAAGATCCAGGAGGCCTCCAGGGTGAGGAGAGCAGTTGGGGAAGATTCTTGTAACAGGCAGGGAACAATAAAGTTGCTGGCATTGGCTGTGGTTGCTTGTGCCCAGGGACAGATCAGCCAGAGGAACCGAAGGGAGCGCATCCTCTGCCCCCGAGAGGTGTGGCACTCGGATGTCCATAACCCCCTGCCTACCACCAAAGCGCACCCTGGTTGCAGATTCAGGATACTGGAGCATAGCAACCACGATAGACCACAATAACAGAGAAGGAAGGGACCTTTGAGGTCTTCTAGCCCAACCCCCTGCTGAAGCCCCTATCCCATTCTGGACAGAAGGCTGTCCAGTCTCTTCTTCAAAACCTCCAGTGAGGGACCACCCGCAACTTCCTGAGGCAAATCTTCCCACTGGTTCATTGCTCTAATTATCCGAAATTTTCTCCCAGATTGCTTCTCTCTTTGATGAGCTTCCATCGATTGCTTCTTATTCTGCCTTCAGGTGCCTTGGAGGGTAGGTTGACCCCCCCCCTCCTTTGTGGAAGCCCCTCAAATACCGGAATACTACCCTGCTTCCCCCAAAATAAGACCTCCCTGGGTAATAAGCCCAATCAGGCTTTGGAGCGTATGCACTAAAATAAGCTCTCCCTGAAAATATTGCAACAGAGCAGCAGCCAGGAATGCAACCATGCTCACCGTCTCCTGCACCTCAAAAACAATAAGACCTCCTCGAAAGGTCTTATTGTTGGGCAAAAGCAAATAAGGACCCTGTCTTGTTTTCAGGGAAACACGGTATTATCATGCCACCCCTAGTCCTTCAGATCTGGTTACAGCAGGGGTCTCCAACCTTGCAACTTTAAGTCTGAAGGACTTCAGCTCCCAGACGTCTCCAGCCAGCAAAGCTGAATTCTGGGAGCTGAAGTCCTTCAGACTTAAAGTTGCACAGGTTGGGCACCCCTGGGTTATAGCACAGGTGCTAATAGTGCCAAGGCGTTGACTCCTGGTGTTGGATTCTTAAAACTTAGAATACGGAATAACAGAGTTGGAAGGGACCTTGGAGTTCAGTCTCTTCTTAAAAGCCTCCAGTGATGGAGCAACTATAACTTCTGGAGGCAAGTAGTTCCACTGACTGCTTAATTGGTTGCTTCCCTCCTTGACCAGTTTCCAGCCGTTGCTTCTTGTCCCTTCCTTTGGGGGCTTTGGAGAATAATTTGGAACATGGCTGTTATGTCAGCCCCTCTAACTGGCATCCCCTGGCTGGGGGAGTCTCGGGGGAGGCTGGCCGGCCATGGGGCAGGATGCAGAGAGGTGGGGGGAGAAGCTGCACCAGGGGTATCTGAGCTAGGATCCCCTTTGGCCCCACGGAGGAAGAGAAGGAGGCACCAAAGGGCACAGCTGCCCCAGCCACTTACGGAACATGGCGTCCAGGCGCACCAGACAGCTGATGAAGTTGTCGAAATCCATGTTCCCACTCTCGTCTGAGTACCTGCGCATGATCATGGCGTACAGCGGTTGGTTGAGATGAAAGCCTGCAGAAAAATGGGGGTTGGGGGGGGGCGAAGAGAAGGAAGTGTAAGAAGCTGGAATTTATTTATGGATAGCCCTCGACTTTAACAGGTTAACAGAGTTGGAAGGGACCTTGGAGATCATCTAGTCCAACCCCCCGCCCAAGCAGGAGACCCTACATCATTTCTGACAGAGGGCAGTCCACTCTCTTCTTGAAAGCCTCCAGGGATGATTTATGGCCATAACTGAGCCCAACATTTCTGTTGGTAAGCGAGACACTTCTTAAGTGAATTTTGACCCATTTTACAAAGTGAATCGCTGCAGTGGCTAAGTTAGTAACCTGGTCGTTAAGTGAATCTGACTTCCCCGTTGTCTTTGCTTGTCAGAAGGTCACAAAAGGGGATCACATGACCCCGGGACACTGCGACCGTCATAAATATGAGTCAGTTGCCAAGCGTCCAAATTTGGATCACGTGGCCATGAATGGATGCTGCAACCGTCGTGAAAGTCCCAAGTCTCTTTTTTTCAGCACCGTTGTAACTTTGAACGGTCACTAAACGAGTTGTTGTAAGTTCAGGACTATGTGGTATCTTGAAGTTTTGGTTTTCTGGATTGGAGCTTTGAGTCACCCGTTAAAAAATTAAAACCTATTCAAGAAACAGCTTTTTTTTTCTTTTTCAATTTGGACAGTCACTTGTCTGAGTTGCTCTAGGATCTCCTGCTTCAGCAGGGGGTTGGACTAGAAGACCTCCAAGGTCCCCTCCAAGTCTTGTTCTGTTCTATTCCATTCCATTCTGAATTCCGTTCCGTTCTCTATTCTATTCTCTATTCTATTCTATTCTATTCTCTATTCTATTCTCTATTCTATTCTACTCTACTACTCTTATTTTCTACTCCTATTCTATATTCTACTCTCGTCTGCTCTGCTCTACTCTATTCTACATTCCATTATTCTGTTCTGTTCTAATTTTAAGGCTCAAAGGGAGGGGGGGGGCTTGGGTTTCTGGCACCTGCAGGTGGAAGAATTGCCACCTGCTTCTGATCCCGCTGCTCACCTGCGGCCTCAAAAGCTCCCGGCAGTTCTGTGCTGCCAATGGTGCCAGATCGGTCCGTGTCGTATTGCTTGTAGATGCACTGAAGGCGAGAAGGGAAGAGGAGATGCAGGTCAGCTCCTGGCCAGGAGGAGAACGGGGCCCTTTGGCCAGCGAGACCCGAGGGCCGAAGCCCGGCTGCCCCCTAAGGAGGGGAAGCCACTTCTCTACCTGCCACTTCTTGATGTTGCTCCAGAGATACTTGAATTCCTCAAAGCCCAGCTTGCCGGTGGTGTCGCTCTGGAAGGAGCATCGTCAAGGGAAACCAGGAGGACGGAGAAGGCCTAGGGGGACTTTCTGGACCAGGAAAATATTCCCCAGGGACAAGGATTCTGTGCCAACGTGGCTCTCTTAATAAATTGGAAGTTGGAGCAACACTTTGCCTTGGGCTGGGATTTAATTTTGGATGCTATTTGGAGCCCAGACACAGGAGGCAGGCGAGGGAGGGGCTCCAGGGCTCCAGAACCAGCATTTGAGAATTCAACCTCCTTGAGGGGTCCAGGGGGAGGGTCTCCCATCCGCTTTCACCCCTTCAGAGGGTCCCCTCCTACCTTAGAGTTATTGATCCACTTACTTAAGAACTTATAGGGCCCCAAAGCTCCCTCTCAGTGACTCCAGGGGTCTGATGAAGATTAACAGTCTGACATGAAAACAATAAAAAGTGATAATCCCCCAACTCTCTGTTTGGTTTTGGGGTGTGTTTTCTTTTGCAGGAAAAACCACGAGGGAAAGGAGGAAGAGAAGGAAACCGGAAGGGAAGGGGAGAGAGAAGGGGGTCTCCCCAACCCCACTGGCCCAGCCCTTTGAAAGAGCCCCCTCCCCCAGCACTGGGCCAACCGCAAAAGGTTACGTCCATCACGGCCACCATGGAGCGACAGGTGTCAATCCCAAACCCGTCAGTCTTCAGATCCGGATCTGAAAGAAAGAGAGAGAAAATGGGAGGAGACTTGTGAGCTTCCTCTCTCCGGGGGACCCCACTTGGGGGAAGAAGAGTCGGCTGGGATTAGGGGGAGCAACCGTGATTTTCCTGCTTGGGGGCTTTTTCCCCCTGGTCCTTGCAGCTGTAGACAGGGTGGGGGGGGGTCTGCAGTAGAAGAAGGTATTTGTAGCTCAGAGTTGAACTGGTGGTTTCTTGGTGGTCTCTGAGCGTGGGAGTTTTCAGGCAGACGTTCCATCACCCATCTAGGTAACATCATCAGGGCTAGAAGGGAGAGGGTTTGCAGGGACGGGGAAGAGGAATGTGGGGTCCTTGGTGCTCTCTGAGCTTGGTGGTTTCTTTGCAGACATTTCATGACCCAACTAGGTAACCTTATCAATGCTAGAAGGGAGAGGAGGAGGAGGAGGACAGCTGTGGGATCCTTGGTGCTCTCTGAGGTTAGCTTCTTTCTTGCAGCTGTTTCATGACCCAACTAGGTAACATCATCAGTGCTAGAGGGAAGTGAAGTTTGCATAGAGGAGGAGGAGGAGGATGACGACGACGACAACAACAACTGCAGGGTTCTTGGTGCTCTCTCAGCTTAATGGCTTTCTTGCAGCATTGATGATGTTACCTAGCTTGATAATGAAATGCCTGCTTTCATTCTCAGAACTGAAACTCCTGATGTAGAAGGTTTTTGGGGGGAGGGACATAGGTGACAAACACCCCCCCCCAGCTCTGAGTCTCCGCAGAGCCCCTAAAAAGTACTTTCCTACTTACGTCTGGTCACTACTTTGTTCAGGATGTTATTCAGCTCCGTTGCGCTCACTTCCATGTCCTACAAAACGAAAGGCTGCCTTAGAAGGAGGAGGGTCTCCTAAAGGGGAGGGGCCACCATCTTGCCTTTTTTGACCTTTTCCCCAGCACGCCCTGATCAAGAGGGCAAGCGTCTTTTTTTGGGGGGAAGCCAAGGATCCGACGTACAGGCTTTTTTTTAATTCAAGTTTTTTTTTTTAAAAATTAATACAATTATCCATATTGCAAAAACCGAGTGCTGCCTGGCTCTCTTTTCTATTCCACCCGCTCATTGACACGGTCCTTTTTACATCAAAGTTTTGTTTTCAATTGTTCCCTGCCATGATTTTTCATCGTTATACTAATTTTTTTTTAATGCATAAACAATCTCTTCAATTGACCCATCAACGTTACACTTTAATTGTCATGTCTTATTTTCTCCTTTGGTATCTTATGCTATAAATAGCATATATCCTCTAATTCAATTTAAACATAGAGAGCATTTCTTTCAAAAAAATGTCTTGCTATTAACAATATACTATCATTGCTTTATTTCTTAATTAGTTACATAACAATAACAATTGTACTACTATTCTCTTTAGTCTACCAATGGAGCTCTTTCCCCCCTTCTTCCTCTTTTAACCTCCGAGACACAGGTTGAACAGCCTAAGAAAAGGAGATCGACTGTGATTCAAAGCAGGTAGATCCAAGAGGGGGTGGGGGAACCACTTAGATTTCAATAAATCTCACTTTCTTTGCTTTTTAGGGAAATTTCTGAGAGGAACTTTTAAGTGAGCTTTTGAATTGTGACTTTTGCTGTACGATCCAGGTACTTTTTGACTTACAAGTCACAATGGAGCCCCCAATTTCCATTGTTACTCTGATACTCACATCTCCAGCCAGTTGGGTGAAGAGTCTTCGGAACTGCCGGACCTCCTCGCTCTCATTGGCTTCCACATTGGAGAAATGGCTACGAGGGGGCTGGAGAAGAAAGAATGGGAGAGACCCCCCCCCATTTAAAGAAGAGGACAGGAAACTCCCAATAAGCTGCAATGGGTCAGGCAGGGCAGACTCTGAGCTCGGGTGTTTTCCTGCAGACCTCTCATTGCCAAGCTAGGTAATGACATCCGTGCCTAGGGGAGCGCAGGTTGCCTGGTGGTTTAAAGAAGAGTAGCTTGGCCTGCCAGTCTTGGCTGGAAAGTGGGTATCCTTCCTTGATCGTTTGCTGAATAAAATATTTTCTTCTTCTTCTTCTCAGATTGTTCAACTGGATGTGGCTTGCTGGGGTGCTAAGAGGCAGCAGAGTTTGCAGCTGCATAGAAGAGACCCTCCCTCGTTTATTGGGTTCACTGAGGGGAAGGGAAGGGAGGAGAGGAAAGAAGAAAAGGGAAAGAAAGGGAAATGGAAAGGAAAGGAAGATAAAAGGCAAAGAAGGAAGGAAGGAAGGAAGGAGAGGAGATGGAAGGAAAGGAAAGGGAGAGTGGAAAAGAAAGAAGAAAAGGTAGGAGAAAGGGAGAGAAAGGGAAATGCAACAAAAATAAAAGGAGAAAGAGGAAAGAAGGAAGGAAAGGAGGGAAGGAAGGAAGGAAGGAAAGGAGGGAAGGAAGGAAAGGAAGGAAGGAAGGAGTCAAGTCAAATAAAGACAGATCCCTTCAACCAGGCAAGAAGAGCTGGCGGGGGGGTGGGGGGGAGCTTACCGGAGGCTCTGGGTTATACTGGGCGGCTGCTTCACTGGCAGGCAGGAAGGCATGAAAAAGAAAGAGAATTTCAGAGAAATCATGGAAGCTTCACCCTCCTGGCACTCATTTGCACACAAACAGTCTGTGCCGAATGGCCTCCACTCCCCCCTCCCATCCAACAGGGTGAGGCTGTGTTTGGGCTTTGTGTTTGTGCGTGCGTGAGTGTGCCCGGCCCTAAACATTTCCTTTTATCTTTCCAATAACCCTGCGAGGTAGAATTGTCACAACCAAACAAAGCGGGGGGTTCGTGCTTATCCCACAAGGGCTCGAACACGAGCCTCGAGATCTCTGCGTAATATCATTTATTGATAGATTATTCTTCCCAGACGGTCCAACTCTGGGATGAGGGGCTTAGCCCTGAGCCCTGAAAACACACTTCTCTCTCTCTCTCTCTCTCACACACGCACATACACACACACCCCAAACTTGACTTTTAAAAAGCCTGAAGGGAGCTTTAGAGCAGGGGTCTCCAACCTTTGCAACTTTAAGTCTGAAGGACTTCAGCTCCCAGAATTCTCCAGCCAGCAAAGCTGGCTGGAGAATTCTGGGAGCTGAAGTCCTTCAGACTTAAAGTTGCAAAGGTTGGAGACCCCTGCTTTAGAGTGCAAGAAATGGCCAATCCCCAAAGGACTCAGTCAGCACCTCCATTCAAAAAGCTCCCTGCTCAATCCGAGGACAGAGACGGACGAAAAGGCAACAGGAAAACTCCAGGTGTTGATTCAGCAGGGCGAGAACCCACAAACGCACAAGCCTCTTTCTGTTTCTCCCTCTTGGCTACCTGTCTGCTGGCAGGCGGATCCTCTGCTGGCGTTAAAACCGCGGACGGCCTCCCCAGACGGGGCCTGAGCTGGTAAGGGAACCCCGGCGAATGAAAAGGCTTCAGCAGGAGAGAAACCGCTGGGGAGACCAGGCGCCAGAGGCAGAATGGGAGATGAACTCTCAGCCCTGCTCCTTGAAAAGCTTGGTCCAGCCGGGAAGGCATCGGGCTAGGAGGCTGGGAGTTCTAGTCCCACCACCTACATGAAAGCCATCTGGGTGTCTTTGGGCCAATCATCAGGAGGCCATGAGTTCTAATCCCGCATTAGGCACGGAAACCACTGGATGACTTTGGGCTTATCACCAGGAGACTGTGAGTTCTAGTTCCACCTCAGCCATGAAAGCTGATTGGGTGACTTTGGGCCAATCATCATGCAACAGTGAGGTCTCGTCCTGCCTTAGTCATGAAAGCCACTGGGTGACTTTGGGCCAAGCACCAGGAGACGGGGGCTTCTAGTTAAGCATGAAAGCTGATGGTGTGACTTGGGCCAATCGCCAGGTGACTGTGAGTTCTAGTTCTGCATTGGGCATGAAAGCCAGCTGGGAGACTTCGAGCCATTTCCTCTCTCTCAGCCCACTCCACAGGAAGAACAGCAGGAGAGAAGGAGGTTTGTGTCTATCCACCACCCTGAGTTACTTATAAATAATAAAAGAGGGATTAAAATCAAATACAGAAATAAATATTGCATGGAAAACCCTGGGCGGGTGAAACTATTGGGCACTCGGAAAGAGATTTTGCTCCCCAAGCCCCATCTTCCAACCAGCCAGGCTGCTTTTTGCAATAACTTGCAGTGAAATACAACCGTACAAAAATTTAGTTAGAAAATAGAAAGGGAAGGGAAGAAGAAAAACAAGTTTCTCTAACTCAAGAATTTCTCAATCTTGGCCATTTTAAGCTGAGCGGACTTCACTGGCCGAGGAATTCTGGGAGTTGAAGTCCACCCATCTTAAAACGACAGAGGAAACCCTGCTCTCCAGGAACTAGAGTGGATGGGCCTAGACCACTTCCTGCTGCAGCAGTTGTCGCAGGAAATTATCACGTGGGAACAGGCGCTCGGGGGGGAAAAACAGGTGTCCTTCTGCCAGAAACTCCCTGTTGCTGCTGTCTGTTCCAGCCCCAAGAGCAGAAGGAAATTCCACCCCTCCAGATCGCTCCTTTTGATACCAATCTCTTCTCTCTTTCCTCCCACCCCCCAATCTTTCGTGCAACTGGGGATTTCAGCCATCCGGAAAGGCTGACCTGAATTTCAACTCAGCATTCTTGGTTGCTGGATGGCGGCTAACAAACCGGTCTGGCCGTAAACAAAACCCCAGCAGAAGTTTCTCGTAATGGGGAGTGCCCAGGGCGTCCCATGCCAATAAACCCAGATGCCGGAGGTGGGTGGTGGGGAGGAAGCACCTTTGCATAATTTACTCAGCTTCCTTCCTAGCCCTGATTCCTGAGAGGCACCCAAGTCAAAAGCAGAAGAAAAAAACCCAGGGAGTGTGATTTAGAGGGTGGGCAAGGGGTGGGCCAGATGACAATCAAGGGGGCTGCAAGGTGACTTAGGTTGTGTGCCAGGAGGGCTGCACATTGACAAGTGTTGGGCAAGGGGGCTGCAAGATGACAGGTAGAGGGCAAGGGAGGGAGTTTGCAAAGTGACCCAGGTGATGGGCAAGGGGTCTGCAAACCCAAACTCCAAACCCCTCATTCCTGGCTCTTCACCCCATTTTAAGCCGCAGTTAATTCCAAATGCAGAGAACAGGACTGGAAACTGATAAGTTACTTTCCTTTGTCGGGGGGAAACCTGAGCTGCATCCAGCCCCCCCACCCCAAAGTTTACTGTGCTAGAAGGGGGTCCCCGTTATTTTCCCCTTACACTTTCCCACAAAACATTAAATGAAGGTGCAGGTTGAATACAGGTAAGCCTCCACTTCTGGTGCAGAAATATGGTTGCGTGTGAATCAGGCTGAGATGTAGCTTTCTCGATCTCAGCTCTCTCGCATGTTGAGATACACAGAGCTGGGCACTTAGAGGGAAGAATTAAAGATGCTCATATTTGGCGCAAAGAACCTGAAATGCAACATCTCATAATGCAAGTTGCTAGACCATAAGGTGGGTTTTTTTTTTTGAGCTAAGCCCCCATGCTCTGTGTAGCCTATCACTGAAAGGAAAGGGCCAAGAATGATTTAGGAAACTTCCCTTCTTGAGGTGTGGAAAGTACTTCAGCCTCACCAAACACAACCAGGAAAATAGCCATTTCCAAATCCTTAGCATTATAATATAAAACACAAGCGCAATAATATAATACTAAACATTTCCGCATTCTTGGGCACCTCCCAGAGTCTCTCTGTGAGTGAGATGGACAGTCTCCAAAACCCAAAATGAATACAATGAAATATAACAATTCAGAAAGGGAGCATACTCACCTGATGGCACTGATGACTCCGCCCAGAAATTTCATGGCTCCTCCTCCTTGGCCGCCCCCACCCCCTCCGCCCCCACCTAAAAATCCTCCAATGACATTTCCAATATTGATATTTCCGCCGCCTCCACCACCTCCTCCTCCTCCTCCAATGAAGTTTTTGACAAGGAACATTTTCAGGAAGTGCTGAGAAATGGGATTTAATGCAGGGGACCTGTTGAGAGAGATGGGGGTGGGGTGAAGAAAGAAAAAGGGAGAAAGAAAGAGAACAAAAGAAAAAAGAGAGAAAGAAAGTAAGAAAGAAAAAAGAAAGAGAGAAAGAGAAAGAAGGAAAAGAGAAAAAAGAAAAAAGAGAGAGAAAGATAGAAAGAAAGCAAAAGGGAGAGACAGAAGAAAGTAAGAGAGAGAAAGAGAAAGAAAGGAAAAAAGAAAAAAGAAAGAAAGAGAGAAAGAAAGAAAGAAAGAAAGAGAAAGAAAGAAAAGAGAAAAGAAGAAGAAAGAGAAAGAAAGAAAGAGAGAGAGAGAGAGAGAGAAAAGGTATGGTTAATGATCATAGGTTTTTACATGGTGCAGTACACCTGGAGTTTCTGCCCAATTGCTTTGTGTTTTAATTCAGTATAATTACTTATTTGCATGTTGAAGAAAAGAAAAACAGAAAACAATAGGCAAAGCAAAACTGGGAACGGTTTTAATTTATTTTTATTTCATTTAAATTTATATACCGCCCTATTCTCCGTGGTAGGACTCAGGGCGGTGCACAAAAAAAGGTAAAAACCACAACACATACATGTAATATAAAATTAAATTAAATAGAAAATCTGTGCTAAAAAATTAAAATCACTAAAATGCTAACTTTAAAATTAAACCCTTAATCTATGCCAGGCTGGCCAGATGGAAAAAATGCATTTTAAGCCTCCGACGGAAGAGGCGTAGGTCAGTGATGGTGCGAAGATCGGGGGGCAGGTCGTTCCAGAGGGCCGGACCCGCCACAGAGAAGGCCCTTCCCCTGGGAGTCGCCACCCGGCATTGTCCGGCAGACGGCACCCTGAGGAGGCCCTCCCTGTGGGAGCGGACAGGTCGAAGGGAGGTGTGTGGTAGGAGGCGGTCTCACAAGTAGCCAGGACCCGTGCCATGGAGCGCTTTGAAGATGGTTACTAACACCTTGAAGCGCACCCGGAAGGCCACAGGCAGCCAGTGCAGCTCACGCAGGAGAGGTGTTACATGGGAGTACCGTGAAACTCCCAGAATCCCCCGCACGGCTGCATTCTGGACCAGCTGATGTCTCCGGGTGCATCTCAAGGGGAGCCCCATTTAAAAAAAAGAAATAGAAAATTATGATGTTTTTAAAGTCAATGTCTCATTTGGAAAGAGAGGGCCACAAGAGTTAGTGTATGCCAAGACCGTCAGCTCACAAACTTTACAAATAAATCCTGTTTTCCAAAAAAAAAGAAAACTCCAGAAAGAAAGGAGCAGGAAAGTCATGGCTGCCCAGGGTCCCCTGTTAACCAAGAGGGAAGCTTTTCTAATGTTTGTAATCTTTTGATGATTCATGACTAAAGATTCTTCTTGTTCCTCAGTCAAGGCCTCTTGGAGGAAGTGACCCACAACTCACCAGAGCCTCTTTATCCCAAAGAGTTGAACAGGAAAAAAAACAACCCACAAAGTTGTCAAAATGTCTCAAAGTTGCCAAAACGGAGAAACACTTTTTTCATGTGCAAAAGCTACACGGGAATTACTCAGTTGCCACAATGAATCTCTCTCCCTCCCTCCCTTAATGCATCAGATGCAAAGTCTCGCTTTTAATTCTTGGATACACTTTAAGGAAAATTGCTCAAACTAGTTACAATTAAAACTCCTGCATTTAGGGGGGGAAAGACTGGCCTCACACGTCAATCACTGGTGGTCCTGGACTTACAACCGATGGCATAGCGACCGTTCACAGTTATGACAAACCTCCCCAAAAGGTACTTGCACACCAGATTTGAAGCTCTGACAGCTGCCTATCCCCCCTTCTCAGGCCCTCTGAATTGCATTTTGGGTGCTTGGAACAGGCCCATATTTTATACTAGAATAGAATAGAATAACAGAGTTGGAAGGGGCCTTGGAGGTCTTCTAGTCCAACCCCCTGCTTAGGCAGGAAACCCTAGACCAAGGGTGTCCAAACTCGGGAACTTTAAGACTTGTGAACTTCAACTCCCAGAATTCCCAGGCCAGCTGGCTGGGGAATTCTGGGAGTTGGAAGTCCACAAGTCTTAAACTTCCCAAGTTTGGACACCCCTGCCCTAGACCATTTTACGTCCTGCGGTCATGTGACTGAATGTACAATGTTTTGAATTCCAGGAAAAACGCTTTCTGGTGAACAAGCCATTTGCTTAACAACTGTGAGGTTCATTTTATGACCGCTGCAAAAAAAGTTGGCAAAATCAGCCAGGGACATGTGAGAAAACGCTTAACGACCAGCTTCATTCGTTCATTCATTCGACAATCCTTCTCATCTAGAGTCAATTGGAGGCTCAATAATGGTCTTGTTCAGGACTGCCCGTATAGAGTACAAAACCAACTGCATCAAATGGACTAGAACCAAAGTAGAATGGGTTTTTTTTTTTAACTAGCAGAGAGAAAGATTTGTTCAAATCTAACTCCTCCTAATGATATGGTAATGGATTTCTGGAGTGAGTAAGGGGTCGGACTAGATGGACTCTCAGATCCCTTCCAGCTCAGCTGGTGCCCTTCAGATAGATCCCCAACTCAGTTCCCTCCCCTTGGGTAGACCAGACTCCACTCACCAGGCGCTCTGCCCCAAAATGAGGGCTCCCATTCCCCCATGAGGCTCGGTTTCCCCTCCTAGATTCCGGATCTCCCAGCCAACCAAAGATCCATCCGATGGGTGGGGCAGGGAAAAATCACTAGATAAAAGAACCATCCCCTTCAGATACTAAACAAATAAACCTGTCATACAGCTGGATTTGCAAGCCAGGCTTACTCATAGTTTACTCAATGGACATAGTTCCCTGGGTTTGCAGCTTGCATCCAAGCGTGGAGTACCTGCACCGCCTGGTTTGAACAAGAGACTCCAGAGAGAGAGAGTTGGTTTACTTGAGAGTTGTTTAGTAATACAAACTCAGTAACTAGGATCACTCAAGAAGCGACACCAATAAACCAGGGTTTATCAACCTTGGCGGCTCTAAGGTGGGTGGACTTTACCTCCCAAAATTCCACGGCCATCTTAAAATTGCCAAGGTTGGGAAACACGGAAATAAAGAGAATTTCACACTAGCTCACCAACCTGTTAAGACACGATCCTTCAACACCATTTCAAATCAAGTCTTATCTATGCAACAAAGCATCATATGTATGTAGTAGTGGGGGGCCTTTCCGAGCTGTGGACTTCAACTCCCAGAATTCCCCAGGGAGACATCTATTCCCAGAAGTCCCCTTGTTGGCTGGGGAATTCTGGGAGTTGAAGTCCACAGCTTTGAAACTTGGCAAGGTTGACACAGACTGGGATGGTAGCCCAAGCAAGCAATCCTCCCTCAGAACGGCAATGCACAAACTCTGCCAGGGGTGCGACAGATGATGCTCATGGCTCTTGGGGTCCCTGCAGGGACAACAATGGGGTCACCCACTTTGGCCTCTATGAGGCTGGCTGCCATTTGCCATAGGCCTCTTCTCTCCACCAATCCTGGTGTAGGTCTAAGCTGTTGAACTACAACACCCATCACTCCTGGCTGTGGCTGATGGGAGTGGGGGCAGCCCGAAGAAATGGAGGAGCATTGAGGGGGGGGAGTAGAAGAAGGACACACCAGAAACGGGGTTCCCAGCCTGGTACTCTTTAGTTCCCCTGGCTGGGCCTGATGGGCACCGAAGTCCAACAGCTGTGCCAGGCACCGGGCTGTCCTGTGCGCCCCCAAATAAGGCGGCGCGAGAGATTGGGAGAAGAGCGGAAGGTGGCCCAGGAGATCCCCAAGAGCGAGAGGAATCTAGTCAGGAGGGATCGAGGGAGATCCCTTTTCGTAGGGCGGAGGAGACGGGATCCACCATTGAGCGCGGGGAGCGGAGCGCTCTGGAACTGGTCCCGGCAAGGGAGGGGGGCGCAGAAGGCCAGGCCAGAGGCGGCCCGGCCAGGAAGCAGATCTCCTCCCGTGGCCCACCGAGGGGGATCCCAGCGGGATCCAGTAGGGAAGAAAGAAGACCCGCGAGCTCCCAACTCCCGGGAGGCCTCCCCCCCCCCCGCAGCCCCGCTTACCTTGCTTGGCCGTCAAAAAGCTGTTCGGGGCGAGTTGTCCGGGTGGCGGTGGATCTCTTGCGGGATCTACCACGCCCGGACTACTCACTGCAGCGGATCAGCCGGGGAGCCCGCGGGGTCCTAGCGCCTCCGCGCCTGCAGGCCAGGCCTTTTGCAAGCGGGCGCCCTCCGGAGGCTTCTCCGCGCCTCCTCGACGGCTGTCCCGCGCATCAGTGTTGGGGGGGGGGATCGGGGGGAGGCTCCGGGGGGGCGATGCCCGACCCAGACTCGCCCCGAAACGGATTGCAAAGCGTTGAACAACCCGCAAAAGAGCCGAGCCAGCCCTTGGACCAACGCATGGCTTTCATTCCCGCATTAACTAGAGATGGGCTGTTTTAGGGGGGGCTGAGAGCGTCTTCCAGGATTTGAGGGGCTTCCTCCCACACACACAAAGGAGGGGGGTCACCTTATCCTCCAAAGCACCAGAAAAGCAGGAGAAGGACCAACGGCTGGAAACTCACCAAGGAAAGAAGGAGGACGGGGGCAGAAGTGTTGCAACTCAAGCCAAGGGCGCTCCTGAGCAGGTGCAGAGCGCCGCAAAGACGGAGACGGCCGCTTAGACCAGAGTTTCTCAAACTGGGCAACTTGGAGAGGGGTGGACTCCCAGAATCCTCAGCCAGCAGCCCAATGAACTTGGAGAGGGGTGGACTCCAACCCCCAGAATCCCCAGCCAGCCTGCGAGTGAGCCTGGAGGTGGGCTTCCTGGGGCTGAGGCATTCTGGGAGTTGGAGTCCACCGCCTTAGACGAGGCTGGGGCTGCCCTGGAGGGGCGTGGTCTCCCGCCCCGCCTCCCGCCCATCGCCTCGCCCCGCCCCTTCGGGCCACGTGACGCGCGAGCCGGAAGAGGATGGCGGCGGGCTGCGGCGCGCGGAGGTGGCGGCTGCTGCTGCCGCTACTGCTGGCCGCGGCGGCGCTGGCTCCGGGGCCGGCCGGCGGGGCTGCGTCGGAGCCTGGCCGCTGGAGCCGGACGGCCGGCGGAGTGAGTGCGGGGGCGGGGCCTGCCCAGACCCGTGGCGTCACCGGGAGGGGGCGGGGGGGAGAGGGAGGGTCCCCGGGAGACCCTCCCCACCCATCCTGCACGGCGCCTGGCTCGGGAGGATGGGCAGGGTGGTCCGGCTGGGCGTCCCGAGGGGGTCCCGCCTCGCTTCCTTTCCATCAGGACGGTCCCAGGCCAGTCTAGATGGCCTCGGGGTGCCCCCTGTCTTTCTTCAAAGGGGCGGGGGCGGCCTGTTTGGAGTGGACAGTCGGGAGGATCTCCTGCCCTGCATCCTCTTCTCTCTCTGCCTCTCCCTCCCCCCCCCCCCAGTGGGGTTGGGGTCCCTCTCTGGGATTGTTGGATGGTCGCCCCTCCCCCTGCGCCCCTCCACACTCCAAAGACCCCCCAGCAGCCTCCCATAGCAACCGATTTCATGGGGGAGGGGCAGACAACTTTCTTTTCCTTAAATGAGGGTTTAAAATGTTTGATGCTGTGGGTGGGTGAAAAAAGAAGGAAGGACCCTCCCTCAATAGCCACTCCAAAGAAGGCATGGGCAGAAGGGTCTGGTCCTTGCCCTGGCTGGCCTGCTATGCCAGGGGGGTCATCTTCCTTTGCCAAGGAAGGAGCTTCTGAACCCCACCCCACCCTCCGTCCCATAGAGAGGAATGAATGGCTCTTGCCCTCTGCCAAGGGGCTGGACGGTTTGGGCAGTCGGGAATGCCCTGCGTGGCCGGCCGAGTTCGGGTGGGAGATCTCTGGCCACCGGTTGAGAAGCTTTCTTTGGATGCCAATGAAATAGCAGACATTATCAATAACGGTATCAGTTTTTGTGAAGATGAGGTTTTCTCCCTGAGTTTATATAATAGTTTGCCCTGCCACTTATAACCCTGATAAGCAGGGATTAACACCAGACAAACAATCAAGCAGAAAACTATACCTTAAACCACCAAGAAATTCCCACCGACTCTGGCACATCAACAGAGAGCAAACCCCACTCCCTTCGAACACTGATGATGTCACCTAACTGGGTCACGAAACGTCTGCAAGGAAACCACCGAGCACATTCAGAACCCAGGACCCTCCCGTTCTTCCTTCACTCCGCAAACCCCACTCCCTTCTTGCCCTGATGCAGTTCCCTAGTTGGGTCATAAAACATATGCAAGGACCCTGCAGTTTGACGCCCAGTGACAAATATTCTCTTCTAGCCGTATTCTATGACAGTTATCTTAGAGTGGGGGGTGGGGGGGGGTTCCCCCAAATCTACCCACGCCTTTTGTTCTCCCCTCAGTGGCTGTTTCTTCCCAGAAAGAATCTCCCAACAAACATCCCCCACGGAAGTTCCTTTGTCTAGAGCAGAGAGTTATTCCGTATTAATCCTAGCTGGATCTTAGGAACGGGATGGATTCGAACCCGAGCCCTTTGGCGGAGTGACCGACCTTTTTGTGCTGCTCTTGTTTTCCAGAGCCAAAAGAATCTTTTTATCTTCTCCAAGACGATGTTCAAAGGGACTTGGATTATCCTCAAATGTGAGTGCCCGGCCTCCCACAAGCGGGATAATTAAATTAAGATTTGGGCCGGCTGGGGGGGACGTTTGCGGGATTTTTAATATTTTTCTCTCTCTTTTTGGGGGGGACAGTTCCCCATGAAGCCTGCAAGGATTGGGACGGGTTCCTGAATGTCACCTGGTACCTCCGCAGTTCCCGCTGCCATCATGAAATCTACATCACTGTGAGCTGCGGGTCTCCGCAGGGTGGATTTAGGGCAGGGATGTCCAAACTTGGGAACTTTAAGACTTGTGGACTTCAACTCCCAGAATTCCCCAGCCAGCTATGCTGGCTGGGGAATTCTGGGAGTTGAAGTCCACAAGTCTTAAAGTTCTCAAGTTTGGACATCCCTGATTTAGGGGATGGGGACTGGCTGGGAACCCCCCCCCCCCCACACACACACACACATACACATTTGTGGGGCTCAGCAGGAAGGAACGCCCCTCCTCGAGGCTGGGCATCTGGGCCCACTTCACAGCTGGTAGACGGTTCCAGGGGTTGGAGTGGGTGGGCTCTCTTAGGCCTTTGTCATTTCCTCTCCGACTTCCTTTCTCCTTTCAGGAAAACGAAGCTTTGACCTACCTGAGCTACCCCGACCTTGAGGCCAGCGTCCTTGGAGGTGGCCAGTACATCTGGAACGTCACCTCGGTGCAGTGCGGGCAGTTCCACAAGGTGTGGGTTGGCCTTCAAGCGATTGGAAAAGCAGGGTAGCCTCATGGTGGGGAAGCTCCTGATGGAAGAGAGTGTGTGTAGCTCAGGGTTGAACGGCGAAGTGCTTGGTGGTCTCTGAGTTTGCCGTTTCATGACCCAGCTATGTAACATCATCAGTGCTTGCAGGGTGGAGGAAGAGGACTGTGAGGTCCTTGGGCTTGGTGGCTTTCTCGCAGGCGTTTCATAACCCAGCTAGGTAGCTTCATCAGGGCTGGCTTGTGGGGGGAATACATCCCCTCCAGCAACCAACATCTAGATAAGCAGGGATTAACACCAGACAAACAACACAAGCAGAAAACAAGACCCTAATCAAGACCCTGGCAAGGGGAAAACCACCCCCACTGACACGGGCAGGGCAAACGGCTGCATATCAACGGAGAGCAAACCCCACTCCCTCCTAGCACTGACGATGCTACCTAGTTGGGTCATGAAACGTCTGCAAGAAGCCCATTGAGCTCACAGCACCAAGGACCCCCCAAAGTGGGAAGCTCATAACTTAGTCCACTTGGAGTGGGGTGGGTGGGAGTATTATTGGGGGGGTCTCGACTAATGCCACTGTCTCTCCTCCTCTGTTCCAGTTGAATGTCCAGGAACTCCCACTTCCGAAAAAGCTGAAGCACCTCCCAAGTCAAGGGGTAACCGATTGGGGGGACTTTGAGATTCTGGCAATGAGGGGGAGGGGGTGAAACTGATTGGTGTGTTGTGTGTGTGTGTATGTGTGTGTGTGAAGGTGGGCTACACCTTTGCTTTCAAAGTCCAGGCTGGTGGCCGGCAGGTGACTTAACTTTGCCTTAAAACAAGCAAACGAAAAACAATGCTCCTTACACGTGGTCCTCGACTTACGACCGATTGTTTAGTGACCGTTCAAAGTTACGATGGCTTGGGGGGGAGCGGAATGACTTAGGACTGGTCTTCACACTTCATGACCGTTGCGGCATCCCCGTTGGTCACGTCAAAATTTACGTGACCCTTTGGCAACTGACTACGACGGCCGCAGAAGGGGTCCCTGGATCACGGGATTCCCCTTTTGCAAGCCGAGTCGACGAGGAAGCCAGATTCACTTAACAACCGTAGTGACTTCACTTAAGAACGGCAGCGATTCGCTTGCAGCAAGTACGGCAAAAAAGAAAAAGTTGGAAAATGGGGCGAACCCACTTAAGCACTGTCTCGCTTAGCAGCAGACATCTTGGACTCAATGGTGGTCATAAGTCGAGGACTAGCTGGGTTGATTGTGATTTGTGTGCTGCTTCCTTCACCTAGAGGTCCTTCCTTTGCATGGGCATTGTAGCCCTCGGATAGTTTTTCTTTCAAAAGCCTGGCTATGTACAACACCAAAAGTCGTTTATGGGGGAGGGTCTCCCCTCCCTCCCCCTCCTGACCTCCCCTCCCCCTCCTTTCTCCGCAGACCTCCGTGGGGAAGAGGGAGGCCCCCAAAGACAAGGCAGGAGACAAGGAGAAGGGCTCCATCCCCCCAAATCCAGAGGCCCAGAAGCCCAGCGAGACGCAGGAGGTGAAGCCCCCTCCCTCGGCCCATGGAGAACCTTCAGAAGACCCCAAGAAGAAAGTGGACGTGCCGAAGAGGACGTTAGAGGTCGGTGGTCTCTGTGGGCCCTGGGCCTTGCAAGGGTGTGTGTGTGTGTGTGTGTGGCAGGCAGGACTTCAGGGAGCTCCTCGGTGGACTCTTACTGAAGTGGGGTCACCAAGCTTCCTTTCTGATTAGGGCAGGGGTCTGCAAAGTTGGCTCTTTTAAGACGGGTGGACTTCAACTCCCAGAATTCCCCAGCCAGCTATGCTGGCTGGGGAACTCTGGGAGTTGAAGTCCACCCGTCTTAAAAGAGCCAACTTTGCAGACCCCTGGATTAGGGCATTAATTTAAATATCGATCTCCCTTCAACTGGCAGTCCTCCTTTTGCGACTTTGCCGGGAATCCGGGGCTCAGCCCAATCGAGTTGTGTTTCGAAGCCGTCCCCCCGGGAGCCATACGGTTTATTCCTTTAATCCAGCGACCTCTGCTCCAAGGTTGAGGACTTCCCAGAGATGTTGGGGTGGCACCTTCAGGAATCCACCCCTTGTTCTTTTTGTCTCCGGTCTAGCCCATCACCGTGGCTGAAACCTGGAAGGATGGCCCTTACGTCTTCATCCTCAGCTTCAGCAGCCCCTCGCCCGACTGGGAGCTCTCGAGTGAGTGGAGGGCCCAGTTTTGATGGACCCAGCCCAAAAATTGATACCTTTGGTCTTCACCCATAGAGGGGACTATCGTGTCTTCTTCTAAAACAGGGTTTCTCAACCGTGGCCACTTGAAGATGTCCGGTTGAGAAACACTGTTCTAAAAGCACTTAGATTATAGGAGACGGGGGGCAAGGACCCCTCACTTGCAACCAACTACCCAGCTGGGAGGAGTGGGGGGGTTGGGTTTCAGGTGTCCACCAGTCTAGCGGTCAAGGAAAGCTGGGTTGGAGTCCCATCACAGGGGGTCTCTCCTCCTGCCTCTTCTCCAGAAGTTGCTACTACTACTTTTTCACCCGTGTCTTGTTCCCCATCCTGCCTTGTAGTTGACGTTCAGATGAAACATCCTGAGTACATCTACATCTCCGCCTCGGAGTGGCCCCTCAAGGTGGTAAGTTGAAAACCCCGTTTTATGGCTCAGGTGAGCAGAGGGCATCGTGGCCTCTTTCTCCAGCACCTTTGAAATCCACCCGTCTTCAACTTCATCAGCATGCTGGCTGGGGAATTCTGGGAGTTGAAGTCCACTCCTCTTCATCAGCATGCTGGCTGGGGAATTCTGGGAGTTGAAGTCCACTCCTCTTCATCAGCATGCTGGCTGGGGAATTCTGGGAGTCCCCCAATTGTTGCCAAGTTGGAGAAACTGTCCTAGAGCAGAGGGTCTCCAAACTTGGCAACTTCAAGACCTGTGAACTTCAACTCCCAGAATCCCCCAGTGAGGCACGTGGCATTGAAGCCCCCCTGTCTTAAAGTGGCCAAGTTTGGAGACCCCTCCTCTAGAGACAAGTTTGGCCAATTCCTTTGCCCGCCCTTCTGCGCCTGCTTCCTTCACCCGTGGTGGGCTCCTTCTCCCTCACAGTTCTACATGGTGATGTGCATCGTTTACGTGCTGTACGGCGTGTTGTGGCTGATCCTCCTGGGCTGCTACTGGCGGGACATCCTGCGCATCCAATTCTGGATCGGTGGCGTTATCCTGCTGGGCATGTTGGAGAAGGCGGTCTTCTACGCCGAGTTCCAGAGCATTCAAAGCGAAGGCGAATCAGGTGGGTAGAGACCCCCACTCGCCCTCCCATCTGTGCCGGGATCCCAACGGGCGGTCCTTCTGCCTGGCTCAACACGATGTCTTCTGTGCAGACTGGACTACAGTTCCCATCACCTGCCAGCCCCACTAAACGGGGTGATGGGTGTTGTACTGCTGTCGCTCTGTCCAGTGTCCCTTGCTGTTTCGGAGTTGGGTGGGCATGGTTGTTGGCTGGGGAGGATGGGCTTTTGGGTCCTTTTCATCCCAGCGAGGAGCTGGCTTCCACCGGCCAAGGATGGGCCCCATTTCCTCTCGTATAATATAATAGATGCTTCCTATAATCTCCGTGGTTATATGCATGATTTTGTATTTATTTATTTTGTCACAATTGTGTGATCCCTATTGGAGGTGAAGACCCTTTGAGAGCTGCAGGCAAGGAAATTCCATTTTCATGTGTTCTGATTCGCCTGCCTTCAAAGTGAGAATTAAAGTTACCATATTTTGGGGAGTATAAGATGCACCTCCCCCCCCCCCCCCCCGAAAAGCGTGGAAATGTTGGTGCGTCTTATACACCGAATATAGCCATTATTGGCCTCCCGGAGCCCCACTCCTGCATCCCATTTTTGGGAAAAACGGGCCAGTTTCCCCCAAAACGGAGGCTTTTTTGCCTTGCCCCAGCCCTGCTGAAGCCTGCTAGGGGCTGAGGGAAGGCAAAACCTTTTTCTTTCTTACTTCTTCAACATCCTGGTGCGTCTTATAGTCTGAAAAATACGCTATTCGCCTCGAGTCCCCTTGGGGAGAGAGAGCGGGATATAAATTAAAATTATTATTATTATTATTATTATTATTATTATCTCTCTCTCTGCTCCCTTCTGCAGTCCAAGGTGCCGTGATCTTCGGCGAGGTGCTGTGTGCCGTGAAGAGGATGCTGGCTCGAGTCCTCGTCATTCTCGCCAGCCTGGGATACGGCATTGTCAAGTGAGAGCAGACGGGCACAGGGGAAGTGGGGTGGGGGTGGGGGCACAGCCGAATGGCGCAAAAGCCAACTGGGAAACCAGACTCTTTCCAGCCCCTTCCCCGGAAACCACCTGGCAGGGTTGTGGTTCCAGAGGAAGTGGGGGAGGTGATGTCTGCAGCTTTGAGTCCTGCAGAATGAAAGCAGGATCTGAAACCGACTCGGGTGTAGTCGTTTAATGACGTGAATCGGGGCGGCTCTGTCAGTAATGGAAGCGACTTTTTATCTGCTTCCGGCACAGTTTAGTTTAACTGCAGGATTTGTGGGCTTATATCCTGCTTCGATTTTAATAAATAACTCAAAAGCAGAGAAGACGGTTAAATAGCCCTTCCTCCTCTTTTCCCCCATCACAACCCTCTGAAGTGGGCTGGGCTGACTGGTTGAAAGTCACCCAGCTGGCTTTCGTGCCTAAGGCAGAGCTAGAACTCCCGGTCTCCTGGCAATTGGCCCAAAGTCACCCAGCCGGCTTCCGTGCCTAGGGTGGGATTAGAACTCCCCTTCGCCTGGTCCTCCAACTGGCTTTCATGCCTAAGGCAGAACTAGAACTCCCGGTCTCCTGGTGATTGGCCCAAAGTCACCTGGCTTTCATGCCTAAGGCGGAGCTAGAACTCCCTGCCTCTTGGTGATTGGCCCAAAGTCACCCAGGTGACTTTCTATGCCTAAGCCAGAACTGGAACTCCCTGTCTCCTGGTGATTGCCTTAAGGCTGAACCACAATAATGCCACTGCCCGCTCCCTCCCAAAGCTGGACTCCTAGCCTCACGCCCTGTGCTTCTCCCTCGCAGGCCGCGCCTAGGGGCCCTTCTGAACCGCGTGGTTGGTGTTGGCTTGATGTACCTGGTCTTCTCCATCATCGAAGGGGTGCTGCGGGTGAAATCGGTAAGGAGGGGGAGGAAGACTTCAGGGCAAGGGGGGGCAGGCTGGGGGGGAGCCTTGCAGCAGGGGTCTGGGGTCTGCTCGCTCAGCCTCTGATGATTCCCCCCACCCCAGGAACAAGCTAACATGGTCACCTTGGCCTGCGAGATCTTTCTCGCTTTTGTGGACTCCTGTATCGTCTGGTGGATATCCTTTGCCCCCAACTTCGGCCCTCCAGCTCCTCCTCCTCCTCCTCCTCCCTTCCAGGGCACCCCGGGGGCAAGGCTGGGGGAGGAGAGGAATCTGGCTTTGCAGACAGAAGTAGCCCCTCACCCCCCAAAAATTAGGCTGCTCGGTCAGTAAAACCACATCCAAAAAAGATCCTGTATGACAGGGGTCTCCAACCTTTGCAACTTTAAGTCTGAAGGACTTCAGCTCCCAGACTTCTCCAGCCAGCAAAGCTGAAGTCCTTCAGGCTTAAAGTTGCAAAGGTTGGAGACCCCTGCTGTGTGAGATAACTTATGAGCTTCCCCACTTACTGACCGATTTTTCGATTTCGCGTGGCTGCTCAGCGAATCCCTTCCTGTTTTAGACAGTGGAAGACCACGAATGTGGGGTTTTCCAAGCGCCTCCCTTCCCCAGTTAAAAACTGGTCTTTTCCCAAATGGGCACCCTGTACAGGCGGTCCTCAACTTATGACAGTTTGCGTAGTGGCCGTCGGAAGTTCTGACAGTGCTCCCCAAGGCTACGTACAGCCCAGTTTTGAATTTTCGACGGTGGGGGTGGGGGTGGCTGCACAGCCATGTGACACATAAACGGTCGTGCATTCGGCAACTGGCCTCACTTTATGTCCATTTGCAGCACCCCCTGGGTCACGGGACTGCCTGTTACGACTTTTTTTTTTTGCCGAAAACCCGAATATTTTTCCTGGTTTTCGGCCAAAACGGCCCCTCGTGTTCTCTTTACGGCCATCCTAAAAGTCGTAAAATTGGGTCGGTCGTGAGAACGGCCTGCTTTATGGCCATCGTGGTTATAAGCCGAGGACTAACTGTAAACGGGCCCAGACCTCCTCTTCCTCCCCGTAGCCGATTCCCGCTTGCCCTTCTGGACCAATGACCCCCGACCAGTGATTGGAGCGCCCCCTGCTGCCTTCTCTCCTCGTTCTTCCTCTCCCTCACCTTTTTTCCCCTCTCCTTCTCTCCTGTTTTATCCCAGGCTCAGGATGACTTGGTGCTGCTCGCAGCTATTCCCCTCGCTCTGCTTGACTCTGCTCTCTGCTGGTGGATATCCTCTCGGGTCCTGGGCTGCTGGGGGTGGGGGTGGGGGGGCACTCTGGGTCCTGGGCCTCCTTCCCATCTCGGCATTTCCCACCCCCTTCCCACCCACCCCCAACCTCCTGGCCACGCTCTTCTCCTTGACCCCCGGCACATCCTGATCAGCGTGGTGCAGACCATGAAGCTGCTGAAGCTGCGAAGGAACCTGGTTAAGCTCTCTCTCTACCGCCACTTCACCAACACCCTCATCTTCGCCGTCATAGGTGAGACGGGGCCTGGGGGGGCTTTGGGAGGGGGAGGCGCACTGCCTTCTTGTTGCTCAGGTTGGGCCGGGGGGGGGGGGGGGGGGGGAGATCCTTGTTGGGGGCAGGGCTTGCTTTAAAGAGCCAGTTTGGTCTTTATTTATTTTATTTATTTTATTAAATTTATACCCCGCCCTTCTCCTTGTTAGGACCCAGGGCGGCGCACAGGCATTATTTAAAACCACAAAATACAATATATATCAATTAAAATATATTAAATTAATTAAACCCGTGCTAAAACCCATGTTAAAACCTTGCCAAATTATAATTTATTTTTAAAATGTCTAGTGGTTAAGGCAGTGTTTCTCAACCTTGGGAACTTGAAGATGTCTGGAGTTCAACTCCCAGAATTCCCCAGCCAGCGAATGCTGGCTGGGGAATTCTGGGAGTTGAAGTCCAGACATCTTCAAGTTCCCAAGGTTGAGAAACACTGGGTTAAGGCGTCAGGCTGGAAACTAGGAGACGGAGAGTTCGAGTTCTGCCTTGAATGAATGAATGAATGCTGACTGGCTGGCTGACTTTGGGTCAGTCACCAGGAGGCTGGGAGTTCTAGTCCCTCCTTCAACACGAAGGTCAATTGGGTGAATTTGGACAATCTCCAGGAGGCTGGGAGTTCTAGTCCCGCTTTAGGCACGAAAGCCAAGATGACTTGGAGCCTGTCCCTTTCACTCAACCCAACCCACCTCACAGGGTTGTTGTGGAGTAAATAGGAGGAAGCTTTTATCCGACATGTTTGCCACCTTGAGTTATTTGCAAAAAAATAATAACACAGGCAAGATAGAAATAAGTACAATACAATAAAATACAATAGCAGAGTTGGAAGGGACCGTGGAGGTCATCTAGTCCAGCTCCCTGCCTAGGCAGTAATAAATGGGGAAGGTTACATGGCAAAACGCAGGTGGAGGGAAGGCAAAAGGGGGGATGGATTCAGAGGGAAATCGTTCTGCTTCATTTGTATTCCAATTCGGCAGCGAATGTGGATAAGATCACGACCGTCGTGTCCTTGAGAACTTCTCAGCCTTAAAATTAAAATTCGGCGGAAGAGCTCTTTGCTACCGCTCAGGTTTTCACCGCTGTTTTATATCTGCTCAGGTTTATTTATTTATTTTTAAACTCCTGGCTATCGTCCCAACCCTTCCAGCGCTTATCAGATGGGCTGGGACCATAAACGCCCAGAGCAGGATATTAAATCCCTCGGTTGAATTTTAATTTCCAAGGCTTCCTGCTTCCCTCCTGCAGTCTCCCACAGCTCCTCTTTTCTCTTGGCAGCGTCCTTGATCTTCATCATCTGGACCACGAAGACTTTCCATCTTGCCACCTGCCAATCCGTGAGTAAGCAGGCTGGCTCCCTTTCACCTCTTCTTCCTTTAGACCAGAGCTTCCCAAACTTGGCAACTTTAAGACTTGTGGACTTCAACTCCCAGAATTCTCCAGCCAGTTGAAGTCCACAAGTCTTAAAGTTGCCAAGTTTGGGAACCTCTGATTTAGACCCACAAATTATTATTATTATTATTATTTTTTTAAATGACAAGTTGACCCTTGCAGCACTGAAAGGTTCTTCCCAATAAATACAATGTTGTATTTGCCCAACATTGGAAAAGTGTAGAGATTCCTATTGATGAGGAGGTGAACATATTAGAAGGTACAGAAATGATCCGATTAACATTAGCATTGGCAGTTAAGTTAGTCTCGCGGTTGTTAAGTGAATCTGGCTTCCCCCCCATTGACGTGGCTTATCAGAAGGTCACAAAAGGGGATCGCGTAATAACTCCCGGATACTGCAACCGTCGTAAGTATGAATCAGTTGCCGAGTCTCTGAATTTTGACTAAGTGACACCCCCCCCAGGGATGTTGCAGTGGTTGGTTATGAGAGTGAAAAAAGGTCATAAATCACCTCCCCTGGCTCAGCTGATCAGGAGGAGAACCTGGTGGCTCAGTGGCTAAAACATCTGCCTAACATATTATACAGCCCCGGTTCGAATCCCAGTAAAGGTCTGGCTAGCTGATGAGAGCTAAAAAGCTCGAAATAGATCTATACTAGTCTCCCTTGTTTATTTATTGATCAGCTCATAAAACTAACACGTGTGTGTGTGTGTGTGTGTGTGTGTGTGTGTGTTAGGTTTTTTGAGCTGATCACACACAAGCATATCTCTCCTTGTCATTTCGAGCAGTGAGTAAACCAATAGTTGTTAAGTTGAGGTCTACCTGTACCTTCTTGGGTTTCCTGCTCAACAACCCTCCCTGTTCCTTCCCCTTCAGGACTGGCGGGAACTCTGGATCGATGACGCCTTCTGGAGGTTCCTCTTCTCCATCATCCTTCTGGTGATCATGTTCCTCTGGAGACCCTCCGCCAATAATCAAAGGTGTCGGAACTCGAACCCAGGACAGCTCTCTCTCTCTCTCTCTCTCTCCCTTGCCCACTGGGCTTCCATGTTCCATTCTCCTCTCAAGGGGGGAAACACCCCCCCCCGCCTTTCTCCTTGAGAGGAGGTGGAGCGTCTCCTTCAAGCGAGGGAGGGAGGGACCCCCAATGGTGAGCCCCCAGCCCCATCTCATGTCCCCTTCCTGCCACCACCCCCTCCCCACAGATACGCCTTCATGCCTCTGGTGGACGAGGGCAGCGAGCAGGAGGAAGAGGAAGACGAGCAGGTGGTCAACGAAGTCTTCGGTAAGCCCTGCCCGGCGGACTCTTCCGCCCCAGCCCCCCCCCCCCTTCCTCCCCGACTCTTCCGGTTGTTGAGATGGGGTCCTGCTGGCAGACTGGCCTGGCCTGCCTTTCCTCAAGGGGTTGGAGTGTGTTTGCACACTTGTAGGTGTTTCCCCCCCCCTTGCCCTCCCCTCCGCTGCATTCCGACTGATCTCTTGCAATCTCCTTGCGGGAGGGGTCTCTGACAAGGAAACATCCCCCCCCCTCCCACCTGTGCTGGGTCTAGATTGGGCTGGGGTGCTGGATCTGGAAAGGGGGGAGGGGCTGGCCTCCCTGCACCCACCCACCCACCCCTTTTCTCTCTCCCTCTTTTGCTCCTTCCCTCCTTCTCTTTGGCGCAGGGATGAAGATGAGGGGTGGGAAACCGGAAGTCAACGGGATTCTAAAAGGCAACCGAGTGGTAAGACGTTTGGATGGAGTTTCTCCTCCTTCTCTTCTTCTTCTTTCTCCTTCTCTTCTTCCTCCTCCCCTCCCTCTTCCTCCTCATCCTTCCTTCTCCTCCTCCTTCTCTCCTTTCTCTTCTTTCTCCTTCTCTTCCTCCTCCTCCCCTCCCTCTTCCTCCTCATCCTTCCTTCTCCTCCTCCTTCTCTCCTTTCTCTTCTTTCTCCTTCTCTTCCTCCTCCTCCTCCATCCTGGGCTTACGTTCTTCCCCCCTTGTCGTCTTCCAGGATGAGGACTTGAAATGGGTTGAAGAAAACATTCCCTCTTCCATGGCTGATGTGTAAGTCTTTTTCCCCCCGCTTGTTTGTTTATTTAAGAAATTTTCCCTGCGTTTGTGTCATTGGGCTCCAATGTGTTGTAGGGTTGTAGTAAAAGATTGCACCCGTGCGGGGATCTTTACGTAAACAAATCCATTCCTGCATTTTAGCCAAAAAGCTTAGAAGAAACTCAGGGGGGGTCTTTCCTTGGGGGTGGGTGGGTTGGAGCAGGAAAAAATCCTCCATGAAATTAGATCGTTCAATCCAACGGAGTTAATCCATGCCATAAAAACTAGAACTTCTAGAGTTTTATTGCCTGATGTCTCAGAGTCGTCTCTGGGTGTTTCTGACCTTCTCTCTCCTTTCTCTCCCAAGCATGTTGCCCCCACTGCTGGACTCCGATGAGGTAAACCTGCCATTTCCCCTCTTTTGCCCCAAAGCCCAAATTTATTGGGTGGTTTGCTCAATTTCTGTGGCCTTCTCAGTTGATGACTTGGCTTCACTAGCATATGCCGGCTGGGGAATTCTGGGAGTTGAAGTCCACCCATTTTTAAGCAGCCAAGTTTGAGAAAGGCTGTTCTTAAAGTGTTCAGAGAGCCTATAAGGGGGGGGTCAATCGAAAGAAGGAGAGAGACCCAGAAGATCCCTTGTGATCAAGCCGAAATTCAGCTGAAAAGCATCCAAACACTCATTATTTCTCTTTTTCCTCTTTCTTTCCACCATAGGAAATAGTGACCACAAAGTTTGAAATGTCCAAGATGGAATAAAATTGGCCTCCTGGCCGGCTGCTCCGACCACTCTGACTGACGGGTTTTGTGCAAAGGAAGAGTTTGGGAAGCCAGTTCCTCTTTTCTTCCTCTTTTTTTCTTTCTTCCTCTTTCTTTCTTTCCTTTCTTTTCTTTTCCCAACTGGTGTTTTTTCTTTGCTTTTGTAATATACGTCTATGGTTTTTAATCCATGTATGTATATACATACTGTACATGAGCGTGCACACATACAAAAAAAACACCCCACACCTATACATATATATATATATATATATATTTGTAAATGGTTATAAAAGAATTATTTTATTACTTTCTGCATTTCTAATCCGGGAGTTGTGGCTGGACGAAGACTCCTGAGCCCCTTCCTGCTGGAGAGCAGAATTCCCACCCCCCACCCCAGCCTGGTTTTAGAAGCAAGGGGGTTTGTTTTTTTCTGCAGTTGGGGGGGGGGGAAACATCTGGCGTTTGTTCCTGGCAGCCCTGGAGCTGCTCCTAGGCAGGGTCCTCAGGTGAGGGTCGGGTCAGGTGACCGAGTGCGAATCTAGAGCAGAGAGAGAGCCCCCGTCCAAGTGCAGAGTTGCAACTCAAGGCTCTCCGTGACAGACTCGGATGCTGGCCAGTGGTCTCTGTCTGTATTTGCGTGCATGATGGTAGGGAGGAAAGATTTGGGGGAGGGGGGGGAGGTTGCCTTGTGGGAAGATGGATAAAATGCCTCTGGTCCGTTGTGGGGGGTGTCCAGTTTTGCAAGGGAGAAATAGGCCTGGTCCATCCTGTATTTGCACATGGGTGGCACACCTGGATTATACAGGTGTGGGGCTGTGTTTGGGCCAGGGGTAACATCTGACTCCAGTTTTGGCAGCATTGAGCCCCGGAAACGTTCTGGAACGGGGGCCACAAAAGCAGGTTTAGCGCCAGAGCTGCCATCGTATTAAAAGTTCCCGCGTGGGTGGGTGGGTGGCACTCGGTATTCCCTGGCTGGATTGTGACTCTGCTGTGGCTGCGTTGGCCCTCAACATGGCACGGTTGCCACGCAGAGACCTGGAGACCCGATGGATTTAACTCCTGTGGCACAGCAGCTTCATCCTTGCTTTTGGGGGCAACGTGTGACGAAAAAAGGCCCGTTTTTCTTTTCACATCTCATCCAAAGCATCTTCTAAGTCCCCGACTTCGGGCCCTTCCTGCCTCCCAAGGGCTTTGGGGGCCCAAAGAGACAAAGGGGCCTGGTCTCCTTCGCCCTTCCAACATCGCCTTCCAGTTTCTTCCCCTTTCCAATTTCTGAATTTCTCTGCACTGCGTCACTCCTAGTGGGAAGCATCCGATCCCCTCTTCTTTCCTTTTCCCCCCCTTGGAGATCCAATCTGAATACCGGGTGGGCTGGTGAAGGAGGAGGGGACGATTACTTATTAATTTATTTTGAAATTGTGAATATGTCTTTGGAGAGAGAGAAGCCATGAGTGTTTAATGCAGTAATATTTTTAAAATAAACCACTATCCCACTAATCTTGCGTGCGTGTCTTTTATTTATTTATTTATCATCTCCTGCTGAGATGTGGTCTTAGCTGGGAATTCTTGAAGCCCGGAGCCATTTAATGCAGGGGCTGGCTCAGGAATTCTGGGAGTTGAAGTCCACAGGTCTTAAAGGGGCCATAGTTCTCCATCCCTGCATTAAATGAACCTTTAGGCTAAATTTTTATCATGCGCTTTGCTAAAAAGTCCTTTGAACCAGAATATGACAAGCTGGAGAACGTGATTCCTTGGAGTTGTGGTGGATAAATATGTTACTGTCCATACTCCGGATTCTGCTATCCTCATTGTGGCCACATATTTTGGACAAATAAAGGCACGGTAGTCCATTTCCATAATAAATTGTTTCTCAAACTTGTCAACTTTTAAAGTGAGTGGACTGCAACTCCCAGAATTCCCCAGTCGTGCAATTCAGCTTGAAAAGAGGTGGACTTCAGTTCCCAGAATTCTGGGAGTTGCTGGGGGATTCTGGGAGTTGAAGTCCACTCATCTTAGAATCGCCATAGTTAACTCCATCCTTGCATCTTCGGGATCTCTCGGGTACTCAGAGCTTTCTGATAGGGGGTCTTGCTTTGAGGATCAAGTTTGACATGGGTGTCATCTCCTGGATCAAATCTACCTGCCACAATCAACCACCTTGCTCTGTTTTTTTATTAGAAAATGGCAGATGCCAAAGGTACAAAAAAGCTCATGGGTACAAAAGTACCCATCATCCAAAGCTGGAAGTTACTTAAGATTCGGTGTCCCCACCCCCCTTATGTCAAAATGGATCTCTTGAGAAACCTGCTCAGTGCAGAGAAGATCTTGCTGGGGCTTCAAGACAAGCTGCTTTCTCCAAAGGTCAGTCGATGCCATCCGAGGCAGCCACGGCCACAGGTTGACCTCCTGCCTCTTTGGGAGGTCTTCCATTGAGGAAAGCCGTCTTGACACGGGGACTCTTCCAAGGTGGTTCACCAGACCTAAATCCAAGCTATCTTCCCGTAGTTGTAGGGATCTTCTGGGTCTCCTGATATGGAACCCATCTCCGAGCAAATCATAGACCCGAGGAGTGCAACTTCTTGGAAGTCCAGAAGAAGCTGGTCCAACTCCTAGGAGGCCCGACCTCGGTTGATGGCAGCGTCCCTGTTCTCCGACCTCCTCTACGTGGGGGGAGGACCCTCGTACTTCAGCATGAGGTGGAAGGATTTGGCAAAGGCGTTGGTCCGGAGGCAGGGGGGCCGGGAGAGGGGCAGAAAGGAGGACTGGCACAGAAACCACATCAGCACCGCGAACGTGGCGGTCAAGAGCAGCCAGCAGAGGGAGCCTCTGCAGAGCTTCTGGGGCTGGGCACAGATCTCGGTGGGCAGCTGCAGGTCACATCTGGGGAGAGAAAAGGGAGGGGAGGGTTTCAAGCTTAGATTTCAGGTGGGCCTCTATGTACAGGTGTCCTCAACTTACAGCTGTTCATTTAGCGGCCCTTCAAAGATGCAACGGCATCGAAAAGAGTGACTTTCTCACGGCCGTTGCATCATCCCCCTGGGTCACATGATCAAAATCTGGACGCGTGGCTACTGACTCATATTTATGACCGTTGTAAATGCCCTGGGGCAGGGGTCTGCAAAGTCGGCTCTTTTAAGACTGGTGGACTTCAACTCCCAGAGTTCCCCAGCCAGCATAGCTCCTCCCCCTCCTTTGCAAAGCATAGCTGGCTGGGGAATTCTGGGAGTTGAAGTCCACCAGTCTTAAAAGAGCCGACTTTGCAGACCCCTGCCCTGGGGTGAAGGGATCCCCTTTTTGCGACCTCCTGACAAGCAAGGAAGTCGGATCCATTTCACAGCTGGGCCACTAACCTGGCAACTGCAGCAATTCACTTAACAACAAGAAGTGGCCGGAAAGGTCGTAAAATGGGGCAAAACTCACTTAACAGCCGAGTCTCGCTTAGCAACAGAAATTTGGGGCTCAGTTGTGGTCAAAAGTCCAATCCCAACAGAATCCGCCTGTGGATAGACTTCAGCAACCAGAATGCAGGGACGCCCCAGTTGTATTCAGACAACCACACACACTGCCTGGTTGCTAAATTAACCCCTCTCCCTTTTGGGGGGGGGTCGGTTTGTGCAGCACAGCGGCCGAAACAGGCTGAGTCCACAGACGATTATTCCCCAAAACTTCTAAAAAGCCACTTACTCTTTCTCAATAGTAACCATAATTTCGGCTGCCTGGGAATTTAGCGCCTCGGAGGTCTAGGAAAAGATTCACAAGAGGGAAACAAAGTCAAACTTAAAAAGAAACAAAACAGGTTTTAAAAGCCGCATCTGGAACGTGGGAGGGGGTGAGTTCAAGTCCCACCTCAGGCCTGAAAACCAGAGGGGTGACTGTGTGCCAATCACCAGGTGACAGAGAGTTCCAGTCCCTCCTCGGGCATGAAAACCAGCTGGGTGACTTTGGGCCAATCCCTGGCAGACGGTGAGTTCTAGTCCTACCCTTGGGACAAAGGCGAACTGAGGAATATACAATAATACAATGCAATACAATAGCAGAGTTGGAAGGGACCCCGGAGGTCTTCCAGTCCAATCCCCTGCCTAGGCAGGAAGCCCTATACAGTTTCAGACATGGTTATCCAACATCTTCTTGAAGACTTCCAGTGTTGGGGCATTCACCACTTCTGTTCCACCACTAATCTTGGGCCAGCCCCTCCCTCTCTCTCTCTCTCTCTGAGCCCAACCCACCTCGCAGGGTTGTTGTTATGGAGAAAAGAGGAGGAGGAAGACATCCTGGATATGTTCACTGCCTTGAATTATTTGTAACAATAATGAAGACTGGATGTCAACAAATAAATAATAATAATAAAAGAGGTGGTAGGACCGGTTGGGCTGCTGAATTTTGAGCCGTTCATCTCCTTAGTGGGAGCTGACCGTGAGGGAGGAGCGGGCACTTTCGGTATGCTCAGGAGATGCTTGCCAGTTGCTTCTGTGATCTCCCAGCCAGATCTTGCCCTCGGTCACTTTTGTTTCGTTTCTGAATTGTGGCGTGGATCCCCCACCGGCTTTTGGCCATAAACGTAGGGTGGCCTTACCCGTTGCTCCTTCCCCCACCACAGCTGGTTGGTGATGAGGTTCTGCCTGCTTTTCTTCCTGGACCATCGCTGGACCTTCTTCCCCCTGGCCTGAACTTGCAGAGGCAGCTGCAGCTCCTTGGCCGGTGGGAGCCCAGCCACATGGGTTACAGAGTCCTGAAAAAACGGAGGAAGAGAAGCGGCGGGAAGCATCTCGGATTGCAAACCACCCCAACTGTGTGCAGATGCATAAGGGGTGGGTGGGTGAGAGATGGAATAACAGGGGCTGTTTTTGCCTCTGCTACTTCGGTCCTCCCTGGCGGGGTTGCCCACTGGATTCCCACAGCTTCTCTGCAGGGACCCTGGTCAGAAAAAATGTATGCCCCATCACCCATGTGCATACGCAGAGGGTAACCCAATTCAGCTTTTGTCAAATTGCTGTTGAGAGAAGCTGCATTGTAACCCAACGTGCCAGCTTCGTAGATAAAAACGTCTAGGTCAGGGGTGGGCAAACTTTGCAACTTTAAGTCTGAAGGACTTCAGCTCTCAGCTTTGCTGGCTGGAGAAGTCTGGGAGCTGAAGTCCTTCAGACTTAAAGTTGCAAAGTTTGCCCACCCCTGGTCTAGGTGAATTGCCAAGCTTAGCCTGGTAACCTTCCTTGCTACTTGAATTGTGCATTCAGTATTCCCTAACAAAGCTCTGTTTTATATACCAGAAAATGTATTTCTTTCCTCTTCTAAGGTCCATTGTTCCCAGCGTGCTGAGAAAAACCATGAGGTTTGTGTAGCATGAAATAATGTTTCTAACACTATGACGATCTTTACAAGCTGTGCAAAGACTATAAGGAGTTTGCCAAAAAGTTTTTTTCCCCCATGACTGTTTCTCTCTCTCTCTCTCTCTCTCTCTCTCTCCCTCTCTCTCTGTTAAGGTGAGAGACAAAAGTGCCCTCCAGTCTTTTTGCCTTCTGCAGAAAATAAAAACTGATTACCAGGAGCCTCGTGTTCAGAGTTTCATTGGAATCCTCAGAAAATCCTAACAGTTCCCATCATCCCCAGCACCTGCCAGGATCTCCCCAAGCTTCAGAGCTGAGGTTTTGGCAAGGTGGGACTGTCTGCATGCAAAACTTCTCGGCTTTCATTCGGCAGGCCTCAAACCAAATCCTGGTGAGGATTTCATCAGATAACTGGCTTTTGCCGTACGATAGATGGATTTCATGGCGGTAGACTAAATTCTAGCCCTTAAATAACGTAGTGGGTTGATTTATTCTTTTTTTTGGTAGGGTTTTTAAAAAAAATTATTTTTATTTTCAGCATACAAGCAAATAAAACATACATCCAGTTTCATTTTTGTGCAACATGTCGCTTGGTCACAAGTTTTTATGCATCAATCTTTACAGTTACAAGTAGAATTACTGATTGTTCATCAAAAATAGCCAAGTACATCACCATTATTGAGCTTTTTATATGTTGAATTAAAAATTAGTGTAGTTTTTTTTTAAAAAAAAAGCTTATATACAAGGGATGGTGAACCTTTTTGGCACCGAGTGCCCAAATCGGAATCCGCATGCATGCCGGAGACCAAGCAACCCAAAGACCAGGTGGCTGGCATGCACATGCCTGTTTTTTCTCCGTTGTGGCCCAAAAATGGCCTGGAAAAATGGCCTGCTTTTGGGGCATTTTTAGGCTGTTTTTTTGAGACATTTTAAGGCCGTTTTTGGGCCATTTTGGGCCGTTTTCCGGTGCTCCGGCATCTGTGAAGACCAGCTGGCTGGCATGTCAGAAACCAGAAGAGCAGCTGGTTTACGTTTATGTTTATTTAAATTTATATACCGCCCTATCTCCATTGCGGGACTCAGGGCAGTGAACAGGCAATTATAAAACATAAAACATCAGGTACAATAAATATAATAAAAACAGATTAAACAAAAACCTGCTTTAAAAAGTCCCGGTGGTGCCCATGCCCACAGGGTGGTCCCTGTGTGCTACTCCTGGCACAAGCACCATAGGTTCACCCTCACGGTTATATGCAGCATGTATACAGGTAGTCCTGGACTTATGGCCACAATTGAGCCCTGAATTTCAGTCACTAAGTGACTGAACCTTGTATGTTCTGACTCTGCTTCATCTGATGAATAGCGTACCTCTTTGATCTCCGGAGGGATTCCCATTTGATTCTGGTGGTTCTGGTCCAGCCAGGTCTCGATGCGTTTGGGATCAAACCCGGTGGCTTCGAGGGGTGGGCAGCAGACCCCCGTCCTGGGCAGCTGAGCGGCTCCTGGCTCCTGGGGGGCGGGAAGCCCTACCCAAAAGAAGAAGAAAGCGGAAAGGGGCCTCAAAACGAATATTTTACACCCGCACGCCGAAGAAGCTTCAGCAACTATCAGAAAAATAAACTTCCTTAAGCTTTTTAAAAGCCGTTTCCACCTCCAGATACAGCAGGATCCCACTGTTGGCTGTGGAGGATGGGCGCTGTGATGCCAGCGGAACCGGAGGGTCTCCAGTTGGCTCTAAATCAGAGTCATCTTATAGGGCAGATAGGCGACATAAAAATAATAAATATTATAAATAAATAAATCTGCAGCTTTCGAAGGCACGTTGGCAAAAAAATGTGGGCTAGGGGGATTTCTAAATGGAGGAAATGGCTCATTTAGCGACTGTCACTGTTCGGAGCGATGGACCTAACTTTGCAACTGATCCTTGCTTGTACGAGCTTCGCAAGTCCGTAAAGCGAAGGGAAATTTGAAGGCAGATCTTTAGGCAGACCTGGTGGTTTCCTTTGGTGATTGCTTCGCTTAACGACCGACTGGCTGGTACCTCTTGTGGTCACTAAAGGAGAACTTGCCGTACATAATTTGGGGAGTGGGTCAACAGCTAACAGCACACTGACTTTCTCAAGACCACGGAACTGGGGACTTAAATGTGTGAAACGGCTACTTTTTTGTTTAAAACAGGGGTCTCCAACCTTTGCAACTTTAAGTCTGAAGGACCTCAGCAAAGCTGGCTGGAGAATTCTGGGAGCTGAAGTCCTTCAGACTTAAAGTTGCAAAGGTTGGAGACCCCTGTTTTAAAAGGAAGGGCCTTGAACTCACCCAAAACATCTGCTTCCATCGTTTGAGTCCCCGGGCAGCTGCAGGGCTCCCCCTCCTCTGGGAAACTGCTCTGCACCTGCACAATCGGCAGAGAACACGCCAAGCACACGCTTAGAAAGGGGCCCCTGGATCCCCTCCCCACCACCACAACCCGCAAAAGACCTTCACGTCCTGAACGAACGACCACAAATGAGCCCAGCATTTCTGTGGCTAAGCAAGAGGGTTATTCGGTGAGTTTTGACCCATTTAACAACCTTGCTTGCCGCAGTTGTTAAGTGAATCACTGCCCTGTATTGATTGATGGATTGATTGCAATAGCAGGAAAGAGGAATTATGTTCTAAGCTGGCTGGAATATGGGAGTTGGGCACCTCCATAAATTTATTTCACAAATAAATAATAAAGGCGGGTGTTCCTCCACTTACGACCGCAATTTCTGTTGCTGAGCGAGGCATTTGTTAAGTGGGTTTTGCGCCATTTTATGACCCCTCTTGCCACAGTTGTCAAGTGAATCGCTGCAGTGGATCTGGCTTCCTCACTGACATGATTTGGCTGACCCTGGGACGCTGCAACGGCCGTAAGTGTGAACGGTCTCTAAGTGAACTCCTGTAAGTCGAGGACTCCCTGCAAATAGACTATTCGTCAAAGGAAGCCTCCCCTATCAGTGGCAGTCTACCTGTCTTTTGGAAAAGCAAGTCCTGGCCAACCTGGAGCATTCCTTCCGCCAAGCAACGTCTGGCCACCCTGATGCGTTTCCGCCACTGGCCCCGGGATTCAGGCCCCCCACCCCTCCCGCCTCTCCCCTTCCCCAAATTCCTCCTTTCCCTCCAATACCCACCGAAAAGTCTTCCGTCCTGCCCCAGCTCCAGCGCCACGAACGGCTCCTTCGCCGAAGATGCTCCCCCCGGCCGAAGCCTACGAGAGAGAAGGAAATTATACTCCTCCCCCTAATTTATGGGGAGGGGGCCTAATCTAAGACCTTGGGGAGGGGGCTGTAGAGAGCTCTGCAATGGAAACACAGAAATGTGTGCTTGATAAGCGGGGAGAAATTATCCAATCTTATTCCCTCCATTTCATATCAAAGTAAAAGTCCAGAGAGTCCTCGTTTTACGACCTCCGTTCAGCCCAAAGTTTCTGTTGCTAAGCGAGACCGTCGTTAAGAGGATTTTGCCTCGTTTTACGACCTTTCTTTCCACAGTTTCTAAGTGAATCACTGCCACTGTTAAGTTAGTACAGGTAGTCCTTGGCCTACAAGAGTTTGTTTAGTGACCATTCGATGCTACAATGGCGCTCAAAAACGTGACTTCTGTTTTTCACACTTACGACCTTTGTGAGGTCAAAGGAGCAGGGGATCAAAATTCAGATGCTTGGCTACTGGCTCACATTTATGACGGCCGCAGTGTCCCGGGGGTCATGCGATCTCATTTTGCGACCTGCTCACAAGCAAAGTCAATAGGGAAGCCAGATTCACTTAACGGCCATGTTCCTAATTGAACCACTTAACAACTGTGGGAAGAAAGGTCGTGAAATGGGTCCAAACTCACTTAACAACGGAAATCTGGGGCTCATTGGTGGCTGTAAATCGAGGACTACCTGTAACCTGGTCGTTAAGTGAATCTGTCTTCCCCTTTGGCTTTGCCCGTCAGAAGGATGCAAAAACTGATCATCGGGACACAGCAACCGTCATAAGTCCATGCCAGTTGCCAAGCCTCTGAATCTTGAACGATTGACCATAGGGATTCTGCAACGGTCATAAGTGTGAAAACGGACATGCGTCCCTTTTTTTAAAGCCGTTGTAACTGTGAAGGACAAGGAACGTTGCAGTTGTGGCCTAGCTGTGCATCTCACTTACCCACGGCAGCACTGCAATACGACGAGTCTTCCTCCTGCGAGGTGGAGCCCCCCACGTCCACCGAGGGGTCCCACTCCAGATCTGCAGCCGAGGACCCCCCGATGGGAACGCTGCAACACCGGGCAGGTTTCGGGGTGGAGTGGGCCCAAAGAGCCTCGGGAACCAGGGCAGCGGGTTCAGGGTCCCCCGTGCGAAACCCCAGCGATCCTTCCGTGAGGGGGTCCGACTCCCCGTCGCTGTCTCGGTCCGACTCCCACTCGTCCTCAAAGACCTGGAGACAGGATGGACCTGCGCTGACAACGGCCTTCTCCCCCGTGGCCCAAAGCCACCTGGGCACCTGGGAATGCTCCCCGCTTCAACTCCCTTGTGGAGACCCAAAGCTGGGTGCGAGATCCCAAGTGTGGTCTTACCAAGGCATTGTAAAGGGGTAGTAAGACTTCCCACGATGGCTGAAGTGGTAAAAGATGAAGAGAAGAAAGAGTAGGGGGATGAAGAAGAGGGAGGAAAAGAAGGGAGGAAGAAGAAGGGAGGAGGAGAAAGAAGAAGGAAAAGGAGGAGATCTGGAAGGAAAAGGAGAAGAAGGAAGAAGAAGGAGGAGAAAGGGAAAGAGGAGGGGAAAGCAAAGAAGAAGGAAGGAGGAGGAGAAAGAAGAAGGAAGGAGGAGGAGAAAGAAGAAGAAAAAAAGGAGAAGAAGGAAGGAGCAGGAAGGAGGAGAAAGAAAGAAAAGGAGGAGATTGGGGAGGAGGAGGAGGAGAAGATTGGGGAGGAGGAGGAGGAGGAGAAGGAGAAGGAGGAGAAGAAGAAGAAGAAGAAGAAGAAGAAGAAGAAGAAGAAGAAGAAGAAGAAGAAGAAGAAGAAGAAGAAGAAGAAGAAGAAGAAGAAGAAGAAGAAGAAGAAGAAGAAGAAAATTTCAAATGAGATGATTGACATACCAGCCTCATGCTGACCAGGCGCCGCTGAAACTGGAAGACCCTTGACAAGACCGCTTGGTGGACGCCAATCAGCTCCTTCAGGTCTTCCTCCAAGATCTCAGCATCCTCCGGTTGGCTCTTCTGGATCAAATTCTCGGCGCAGACCACGAGATGATCCACGTGCTCCGTGTTGGTCTGGACGTCTTGCTGGAACGCCTGGACGTCCATGGAGAGAGGCCGAAGAAGGGCAGGAGCCCAATCAGGACATTCTTCACGGGCATCTTCCACTCCTCCACCCCTCGGCTGGGCCAGGACAACAAATCCCACCCTGAATTTGGGAGCCGGCCAATGGGAGAAGCCACTTTCCCCTTTGTTCAATGCCAAGTTCCTAGCCCTCGTGATTGTTGGTGCCGGGTTGCAGCTTCCTCTAGTCTAAAACCTGTCTTTCCCAAGCTTGAAGATGGGTGAACTTTCAACTCTGTGATTCCGGAAATCTGGCTGGGCAACTTGGGGAATCGAACGTCCTCTCTGTCAGGCCTGTAGCCATCTTTTCCTTTGGATCTTTGGCCTGCCACACTTTCTATTATTCTACTATACCTTTTCTATGGTGGGAAAATGGGAGTGAGATGATAGGTAGCCATAACAACATTCTTTCCAGAAAGCCAAGGTCATCCTTTGTCTCTGCACCTCTGCACCTGACCAGAACTGCCAGCGTGGCAGTGGGAGATTGGACCATGGGATGGACTGGTGGGTGTGGGGGGAAAGATCTTGGACTTTCAACTAGGTGGGGAAAACCGGGAAGCTTTCAGATTCAGGTTTCCCCAGATGTGCCAACATGGCTCTCTTCATCAATGGGAACTTTGAGGAATCCTTTGCCTGGGACTCTGATTTAAATTCTGGATGCTATTTGGGACCCTGACATGCTCATCTTCAAGTGGCCGAGGCTGAGGAGCAGACGCTCTAGAGTAGAAGCTACTAAAGGTAGGGAAAGCCTGTGAATTTTGGCTGAGGAATTCTGGGGGTCGAAGTCCACATCTCTCACAGTTGCTTTGATGGAGAGCCACTGGTCCAAACTCTACAGGCCTTTGCTGGATGCTGACAAAATAACCGAGAAACATCATCTCAGGGTATTTTCCCTCCAGAGCTGACCACCGAAGGAGGCCAAACTCCAGGTGAGGATTCCAGAACTTAGGAAAAATTGGAGGGGAAAATCCTGAACCAGCAAAGGTGATTCTCTCTCAGGTGGACACAGGATCCGTTTTACCTGCAGCTGTATCATCTTCTCCCGCGGCGTCCCTCCAGAGAAGTGCTCCACGTCAGTCAGCCGCAGGTCCAACTCCATCAGCCGCACCTGGATGGTCTCTTTCTTCTGTCCAAACTCCTCCCACTGATTGACAAAATGCTGAGGGAGAACCCAGAGCAGATGAAAACAGGCTGCTCCTCATCCTCACAGCCAAGAAGAGAATCTTTGTAGCTCAGGGTTGAACTGTGGGGTCCTGGGGGCTCTCTGAGCTTGGTGGGAGGGGGGAGGGGGGTTTGCAGACATTTCATGACCCAACTAGGTAGCATCATCAGTGCTAGATGGGAGGAGGAGGAGGAGGAAGAGGAGGAGACGGTGAACTGTGAGCTCCTTGATGCTCTCTGAGCTTTGCCCTTTACTTGCAGACATTTCATGACCCAACTAGGCAACATCCTCAGTGCTAGAAGGAAATGGATATAAGCAGAGAGCAACCCCCCATTCTCTTCCAACACTGATGATGTTCCCCAGCTGGGTCATGAAACATCTGCAAAAAACCACAGAGACGTCTAGGGTTTGGGGGGGGGGGCACCACCACCACTAACGGCTGCCCAACCATGACCCCCCAAATCCAGAGCCGGCCGGGCCCAACCCATGATGGTGGCCCCCAGGAGACCGCTCCCTCTCTTCCAAGTCAAGCTCACCTGGAGCCTCCTGGAAACAGCAGCCGCTCGCCTTCGCAGTTCCTCCCAGCGCCAGTTGACCTCCTGCACGGAGGACTTCAGGCAGGGACCGATGTTGCCCATCCACACCAGCTGGCGGTACTGCTTGTTCAAGGACTCCAAAGACCAGACCTTCTCCGAGATGTCCTTCCGCAATGCCTGGAGGAGGGGGGAGGGGGGAATCCCAGAAGGGTTCAGATCACCAGCATGGAAGAGTGGGCCCAAACACAACTGGCTGGACCCGGGAATTTAGTTCGAACTTTCTGGTTCCTATCACTTCCGCATCGCTCATCCACTAACAACTCTTCAAACTTGGCAACTTGAAGACTTGTGGACTTCAACTCCCAGAATTCCTCAGCCAGCATCTTATCTACACCCCCTCCCCGGGCAACTCTGGGCAGCTTTCAATATTAAAAGATAAAATAATATAAATGCAATATTACAAAAGTATAAATATACAAAGTTAGCCTGGTATTCTTCTAACTTTGTCCATTTTAAGATCTGTGGACTTTTAATTCCCAGAATTGCTGGGCGGGGAATTCTGGGAGTTGAAGTCCACACGTCTTAAAAGTTCCAAGATTGGACGCCTCCTGGCGCAGGGCCTCCTGCTCGAGCAAGGGGTTGGACTAGAAGACCTCCAAGGCCCCTTCCAACCTTGTCCTCCCAGATCTCTCTCTAAGGGCCCGGGGTGAGCAGCCTCTTCCTTGCATTTTGATTCCGATTTCACGCCTCGCCAGACACATTCAGAGCAGGGAGCACAAAGCTGCCTCTGTCTGTCACCAAGGTGTGCCCAGGCCTCTCAATGCCACATTTGTTTGCTGTGACTTTTGGCTCCTTGTGATTTTTGGCCATCAAAAGGGCTGCGTTTATCTCGGGGATCTCTGCAGATCCGGAGAGCTTCCCAACCCTTCCTCCTCGCCAGGGGAAAGGGGAGCCCGTAAATTTCATCGGATGGCTTAGAACATAAGAACATAAGAACAGCCTTGCTGGAAGAGTCCACAGCCCATCCAGTCCAGCCTTCTGTCTCCCACAGTGGCTCCCCATTTGCTTCAGGGTCTTCCCAAGCAGATGTCTTCACCTGCTTGTGATTCCCTGCAAATGGCATTGAGAGACATCCTGCCTATCTCTCCAACCCGGAGGGTGTCCTTAGGCATCCATCATGATAGCCATGGATACCCTTGTTCTCCATGAACTCCTCTAATCCTTTCTTTCTTTCTTTCTTTCTTTCTTTCTTTCTTTCTTTCTTTCTTTCTTTCTTTCTTTCTTTCTTTCTTTCTTTCTTTCTCTTTCTTTCTCTTTCTTTCTTTCTTTCCTTCCTTCCTTCCTTTCTTTCAGAACATAAGAACCTAAGAAGAGCCTTGCTGGAAGAGGCCACAGCCCATCCAGTCCAGCCTTCTGTCTCCCACAGTGGCTCCCCATTTGCTTCAGGGTCTTCCCAAGCAGATGTCTTCACCTGCTTATGATTCCCTGCAAATGGCATTGAGAGACATCCTGCCTATCTCTCCAACCCGGAGGGTGTCCTTAGGCATCCATCATGATAGCCATGGATGCCCTTGTTCTCCATAAACTCCTCTCATCCTTCCTTAAAGATGTCGAGGCTGACAGCTGTCACCACTTCTTCTGGCAGGGAGTTCCATAGACCAGGGATCCTCTGGGTGGGAAAGATGCATTTTTGATTTTCATGGATGGAAAAACAGAAAAAACCCAAACAAAGGACCCCCCCCCCCCAATAAAACAGCCTCCAGGGGATTCAGCTTATGGCCAGATGGGAGGCAAAGAAATTTAATAAATAAGGCAAAACCCAGAAGAAGCCGAATTCTGCTTACCTGGAACCTTTGCAGCTCTTTTTTGAAGCAGGCATAGGAGACCTGGGAGGACCTGGGAGAGGCGGCCACCGTCTCAGCCGCCTGGAGCCAGTCCTGGAAGCGGAAGACGCTGTCCTGGAGGGACTTCTGCAGGCTCCAGGCCTCCTCCTCTCTGAAGGAAAGGAAGGGCATGAAAGACCGAGATGGGGACCCCCACTCCCCTACCCCAGCCCCGGTTCTTTCTTTCCCTCTGAATGGAAAAGGACGGAATAGTTCCTGTCTGGGAAAGCAGAGGCCTGTGTGTCATGAACATCAGTCCAGCACCAGGGGTGGCGATTAAAAGACCCTTCCCCAAAGAGGAGAGGGGTCAGTAAAGGAAAAGTGTATCTATCAATCTATCTCATCCATCCATCCACTCAATTATCCCTCCCTCCCTCCATTCTATTTACTCATATCTCTATCTATCTATCTATCTATCTATCTATCTATCTATCTATCTATCTATCTATCTATCTATCTATCTATCTATCATCTCTCAGCTAGCTATCATCTAGCTATTGCTATCTACCTATCATCTCTTTCTCTCTTTCTCTCAATTATCTCATCCATCCATCCATATTTGTTATTATCTAGCTATCATCTGTTTATCTCTCTCTCTGTGTCTATCTGCTCTTATCTATTTATCTAACATCATCTATTATCTATCTTCCATCCATCCATCCATCTATATTTGTTATTATCTAGCTATCATCTATTTATTTATCTCTCTCTCTGTGTCTATCTGCTCTTATCTATTTATCTAACATCATCTATTATCTATCTTCCATCCATCCATCCATCTATATTTGTTATTATCTAGCTATCATCTATTTATTTATCTCTCTCTCTCTGTCTATCTGCTCTTATCTATTTATCTAACATCATCTATCATCTATCTTCCATCCATCCATCCATCCATATTTGTTATTATCTAGCTATCATCTATTTATTTATCTCTCTCTCTGTGTCTATCTGCTCTTATCTATTTATCTAACATCATCTATCATCTATCTTCCATCCATCCATCCATCCATATTTGTTATTATCTAGCTATCATCTATTTATCTCTCTCTATGTGTCTATCTGCTCTTATCTATTTATCTATCTAACATCATCTATCTTCCATCCATCCTTCCATCCATTCCACTCACCCTCTCTCTCTCCTGTATACCCCTCTCAAGGTATTTCATCCATGCTCTGTCATCTCAGTATGCGAATTGGCTGATGGATGTGGAGGAATGAACCTAGGAAGCCTGGCCACTGTTTCTAGCACAATTAATTTCCTGCACTACATTTATTACAGTCATGAACTCCAACCATGCTGGATGGTTTACACACTCCAATCCAAGATAAAATAATTAAAAACATAAATAAAACCAGACAGCCTGGACTGAAAGCAAGTAATAAAACACTGGCGTGCCAGCCCTTCTCATCCCAAAAAGCATATTAAGCTCAGGCCTGGCACCAAAGCCGAGTTTTAGGAGCTTTTAACCCCCCCCCCAAAAGCACCTTCCTTTCTATGACAGTTCCACATTCTGTGCCTGCTTTACTCTCTTACGATCCCTTTCCCTCCAATGAATATAAACAGGAACATTATTTCCCTTCTTGCTAATTATCCCAGCATTCCCAAGGGCAGAGGAGGGAAGAAAAGGAAAGGACCTCTGCAATCATGTGATTTTTCCATTTAATACAATACAATACAATACAATACAATAGCAGAGTTGGAAGGGACCTTGTAGGTCTTCTAGTCCAACCCCCTGCATGGGCAGGAACCTTACACCATTTCAGACAAATGGCTGTCTAACATCTTTTTAAAGACTTCCAGGGTTGGGGCATTTAGTGACTGCTTCGCTTAACAACTGTCGGTCCCAATTGTGGTTGCTAAACGAGGACTCCTTCTTCTCCTAAGACGCTCATCCGCCTCACCTGATCCGTTTCTCTACAGTCACCATGCAAAGGTTGCAAGCAGCATTTCCTGGCATCCTCGGCTCTCCAGACCACCTGTGGCATCTCCACTTATCCGGGAAAAGGTCAAAGTTCACAGCTCCTCCCTGCATCCCAGTGGTTGGTTTCAGGCTTGTGGCTCCGGGGCAGAAGATGTCCGAAAACTCCCCTGGAGGTGTCCGAGGGCTGGAGAAAACCCCAAATGCCTCCGGTTTGCTCCGAGGGTCTTGGAAGAAAGCAAAATCCTCTCGCTAGCCTTATCTGGAGAATCCTGTTCAGACTTCTAGAAGACAAAAGGAAAGAAAAAGTGAAAGAGAGAGAGAGAGAGAGAGAGAGAGAGAGAGAGAGAGAGAGAGAGAGAGAGAGAGAGAGAAAGAAAGAAAGAAAGAAAGAAAGAAAGAAAGAAAGAAAGAAAGAAAGAAAGAAAGAAAGAAGCTTTGCTTTAGGATCATGCAACAACTTCGCTAAAGTTTTGATTCTGATTATTCCCTTTGCAATTAGAGATCTTGGAATACCTGTTTTTACTGCCTGTGATCTGCTTTATGGCATGCAAATTACTTTTGGTGCTGCATAGCCTTGAAGGCGCATAGCGCTGAATAAATAAATGACACCAGTCACAACATGGGTGTGCACAGGCTGCATTTATCTAACAAAGCACATCTGGCACGTGCGGAGTGTATTTATATAACCATAGCTCATCTGGCTCCAGGGGAGAGCAGCCACGTCCCTCAAAAAGGTGTGTGCAAACATTTTTTTTCTTTCTTTCTGACTTCTTGGCTTTATAACTTATATTCAGGGTTTGTTCCCTGCATGTGGGCTTTTGTTTACGCATGAAAAATATCCCTGCATTTTTGCAAACCTTTGTTGTTTTCCCTCCCTGAAATTCCCTCTCCCTCTGACTGCTGCTGTTGTGAAAATAACAACAACAATGATAATAATAATAATAAACACCGGCCACACAACGCCCCAGAATTAACAACTGCTAAGAAGGAAGACAAAAAAAGTCTGGGTTATGGCTGGAGACAGCGGAAGAGAAGAGGAAGAACTGGAGAAGATCACAAATGGCTCTTTGGGGGCAATCCCAAAACATCTGGAGTGCCACTTGAACCCCATCGGCATTAACAAATGCACCACCAGTTAATAATAATAATAATAATAATTTAATTTGTAAACCGCTCCCTCTCCCCACAGGGACTCGGGGCGGTGCACAGGGAGAATAAAAACAATAAATATACAAACATAGCATAAAAACGAATTAAATCTAATACCTGTGCTAAAAATCCCATTAAACACTAAAATACCCTATAATTAAATAAAAAAAACCTTGCAAAAGGCAGCGTAGCTTGGAACAGCTTCCGTCCTGCGACGAGACCCATAACACCATCCAACATCCACATCTGCCTATCCCAGGTCCCTGGGAAGGACTCGGTAAGTGGACAAAGATGCCAAATGCAGCCTGAACATCTGGCGGACTGTGCCACCAACTGTATTCAGAGCCCTTCAATCTTGGGTTACAGACTTGAATTTTCTGGAGGGGTAAAATTCTTTAACGCCCTCTGGAAAGCTGTATCTGGATTTTGCAGTTTTGTAAAGGTTTGGCCAGCCCCGAGCCCTATGGGCTAAAATGGCACAGCTCCATCCTCCATGCAATTTGCAAAACATCTGGATGGAAAGTCTATGGAGACTCACAATTGTCCATGTTGTGGTTGTCTCAAAGGTGCTTCCCACCCCCCCACCCCCAACAAAAAAGGCAGGTGGACTTTCTTGGCATTTTCTTTGAAAATGTTTCACTGCTGATCCAAGAAGATTCTTCGGTTCAAGTCCTTTGAGGTCATCCAGACTTTCCCTTGTTTTGTGCAGGTTTGAACAATCACTGACCAATAGCTGTGGAGGCTTGGCTTGAACTTACCCAGGGGACGGGGAAGGAAAAGGAGGGAGGGAGAGAAGGAAGAAAAGAAAGAGAGAGAGGAAAGAAAGAAAGAAAGAAAGAAAGAAAGAAAGAGAGGAAAGAAAGAAAGAAAGAAAGAAAGAAAGAAAGAAAGAAAGAAAGAAAGAAAGAAAGAAAGAAAGAAAGAAAGAAAGAAAGAAGCCACTGTGTGAGACAGAATGCTGGACCAGATGGGCTGTGGCCTGTTCCAGCCAGGCTATTCTTATGTTCTTATGTAAGTGAAGGAATATAGAAAGATGGATGAAGGAAGAAGAAGGAAAGAAGGAAGGCGAAGAAGCAAAGGAAGGAATAGAGGAAGAGTGGATGAATGAATGAATGAATGGAAGGAGGGAGGGAGGGAAGAAATAAAAAGGGAGGAGGGAAGGAAGAAAAGAAGCCCTTCCCTCCATTTATCCAACTACTTTTAAAATTAGGAAACTTTCCTTAACTTTCCACTGGATTCGTCCTTTCTCTAACGTCTGTTACTCCATCCCTCAGCAGCCCCTTGCCTACCTACCACTGCCTACCAACCTGCCCATTTCCCACTGGGGCATTTGTCCCTGGAAGTCCCTGAAAGAACCAGGCGCCCCTGAATGAAAGGCAGGCGGCCATCGTCGCTAAAAGCTCCCCTCCCATTCCGTTCTACCTTTTCCAGGTCCTGAGCCTTGTGACTGCCCAGCCTTCAAAGAAGGAAAAGTCTTGTTTTTATTACTATATCACCTTTAGAAACCGCCCCAGCATGCATGCGTGTGTGTGTGTGTGTGTGTGTGTGTGTGTGAGAGAGAGAGAGAGAGAAAGAGAAATCCCACCCATGTCCATCAATCACCTGTCACTTCAACCTGCAGCCCCGCCTTGCACGGATCACCGAGACAAGCAGGTTGAATTTTCACGGCGCTCAATTTTCAGCCCTGCAGCTTTTGCAAACTCGCCCACGACCGAGGGAGCCCGCGTGGGAGAAAAGGGCTGGCACCTAGACTTTTGCAACCTCCCTGGCAGGATGCCCCCCCCCTTCCCCACAAGGCTCAAAGGAGACCCCAACTACAGGCAGCCCAGCAATTTCCCCCCTCCCCCCCACAAAGAGAGACTCGGAATCTACCTGCTGTCCAGAAGCCGGGATCCTCTTTCTGAGCCGCTGCATTTCCCCTGCCTGTCAATCATTAAACGGGTGACAAACAAGGACCGGCACAGAAAGCGCCATCCTCTTCCTCCTTGGCCAACGTGACGGAAAACAGGTGTGCAAATGCCCAGCGGAGGCTTGGCGGGGGGTGGTGGTGGAAACTGCAAAAAAGCCCGCCTGCCCAGGTTTGCTTCTTCTGCTCTTCAAATAGAGAGCGGCTCTGCAGCTCACCTGCGCCAGGAAGGTGAGCAGGGAGGGTTGGCAGGTAACTCGATTCTCTCGGGGCAAAAGGATGGGGCCCAACCCATTTCCAGCTCTGGGTGGCAGCTGCTTCTCCGGCAGGGCGTGGTGCCAAAGTCACATATGCCACCTGCCGTTTTTTCCAAGCTAGGGGGCCTCATCTTAGCCGCCCGGCGGGGCTGGACAGGTGAGTGCCCTGCCCAGGGAAGGGCCATTCGTTGAACCTAAGAGCAGAGAAGGCAGGATCCTACGACTGAAAGGGGCCTTGGAGGTCTTCTAGTTCAGGGGTCTCCAACCTTTGCAACTTTAAGTCTGAAGGACTTCAGCTCCCAGACATCTCCAGCCAGCAAAGCTGGCTGGAGAAGTCTGGGAGCTGAAATCCTTCAGACTTAAAGTTGCAAAGGTTGGAGACCCCTGTTCTAGTCCAACCCCCTGCTCAAGTAGCAGACTCTTACTCTACCCTCTCGAGCAAAGGGCCATCCAAACATTTCTTGAAGACCTCCAGTGATGGGAGCATCCATAACTTCCACCAATCAACTGGTGCCCACATCATAGAAAGTTCTTCTAAGTTCTGGGTTGCTTCTCTCCTTGATTAGTTTCCATCTGTCGCTTCTTGTCTTGCCTTCAGGGGCTTTGGAGAATAAGAACGTTGGAAGGGACCGTAGAGGTCTTCTAGTCCAACCCACTGTTCAAAGCACGAGACTTGATACCATTCCAGACAAATGGCTTTCTAATCTTTTCTTAAAAACCTCCAGTGACGAAGCCCCCAAGACTTGACTGGTTAATTGTTTCTCGCTTTCCAGGAAATTTCTCCTTATTTCTAGGTTGATTCTCTCTTGGATGGGTTTCCACCCACTGCTTCTTGTCCAGCCGTCAGCTGCTTTGGAGGTTGACCCCCCAGTTCTCTGCGATAGCCCCTCAATTATTGGAAGAGAATGATCATGTCGCCCTTGGTCCTTCTCTTCGTTAGACTACACATTCCTAATCCCTTTCGGCGTTCATCTTTAGCCTCCAGACCCTTTAACAGAGGTGTGTCCAAGCTTGGCCATTTTTAAGACTTGTGGACTTCGCCTCCCAGAATTCCCCCGACAGATTTCTTCACTGCAAAACCCCACATGCCCATCGCAAATCCATTTGGCTTCGTTGAACAACTGTTTGTCTGGGGTGGAATAAGATCTCCTGGCTTGGGCAAAGGGTTAGACTAGAACAGGGGTCTGCAAAGTCGGCTCTTTTAAGACTGGTGGACTTCAACTCCCAGAATTCCCCCGACAGATTTCTTCACTGCAAAACCCCACATGCCCATCGCAAATCCATTTGGCTTCGTTGAACAACTGTTTGTCTGGGGTGGAATAAGATCTCCTGGCTTGGGCAAAGGGTTAGACTAGAACAGGGGTCTGCAAAGTCGGCTCTTTTAAGACTGGTGGACTTCAACTCCCAGAATTCCCCCGACAGATTTCTTCACTGCAAAACCCCACATGCCCATCGCAAAGCCATTTGGCTTCGTTGAACAACTGTTTGTCTGGGGTGGAATAAGATCTCCTGGCTTGGGCAAAGGGTTAGACTAGAACAGGGGTCTGCAAAGTCGGCTCTTTTAAGACTGGTGGACTTCAACTCCCAGAGTTCCCCAGCCAGCATAGCTGGCTGGGGAATTCTGGGAGTTGAAGTCCACCAGTCTTAAAAGAGCCGACTTTGCAGACCCCTGGACTAGAAGATCTCTGAGGTCCCTTCCAGCCCTGGGATTCTGATTCTAAAATTGAATCTGAAGGCTGAGGGACAATGGTCCCCCCACCCATTGTTTGCAACTGACTGGGGCCTTTGAGTGACGGGCGTAGGACACTTGCAATCTTGTTTCTAAACCTGCTGGCTGGGGGGATTCTGGGAGTTGTAGTCCACCCCTCCTTAAAGTGGCTCAGGTTGGGGGGGAAAAAGTTAGTCTGGCGCATATTTAGCTGCAAACATGATACTTCCCCACACAGGTTTTGTTTCTTTCAATGGAAAAGTCACAACCACAGTTTAAGGAAGTACAATTCGGAAACCTGATAACCTGGAACGGTGTAAAAGTCGGGGAAGGTTTATCAAGATCCGACCTTTGGCCCCAAACAGCCACCAAAGCTGTGCTCCAGAGTCCAAAAAAGCAGACAAAATGATAAGGTTTGTAAAGAAATTCTCCCCCTACGATTGATTTCAATTTTAACTTGATATTGGGAAGAACCTGCAGAAATTTGTAATGGGGGGGATTGAACTGCAATCATTGGTTTGAGTGACCAAAGCTACAACACTGAAAAAAGTAGCTTATGACCGTTTTTCACCCTTACGACCGTTGCAGCAACCCCTGAGTCACATGATCAAAATTCATGGCTCATGACACTGTCCCTGAGGTCACATGATCCCCTTTTGCGACCTTCTGACAGGCAAGATCAATGGGGAAGCCAGGTTCACTTAACAACCCTGTTACTAACTGCAATGATTCACTTAACAACTGCAGGAAGAAAAATCGTACAATGGAGCAAAACTCTTGCTTAGCAACAGAAATGTTGGTCGTAAGTCCAGGGCTTCCTGTGTTTGAAGAGCACCAAAACAGGCCGAGGGTGTGATTGTGATTTTTTTTGCTTTCTTCAATTTATAGTCTTACCGTTCTAACCCAAAAAGTGGCTAACCCAAAAATTAAACTTGCCTAGAGAACCTGGTGCACAGAATGACCCTCTGTGTTGTTACCGAACTACAACTCCCATTAATTATCCTCCTCCGCTAGTCGCGTGGACGGAGGGGCTGACGAGAGCATCCCACAATGCGGGGGAGATGGACGGTGTAGAAATTTAATAAATAAAATAAACTTTGTCCATCACGTGGCAGAAAAGATGTTCCCAACTGGCCTCCAGGACAGTTTGAGAAAATTCCTTTCTCTCTTCCTTCTTTTTAAAAAAAAATAATTTTTTTTTAAAGCATCTCCTTCCTGACATAATAAACATAATTTCCCGGGAACACCTGGAGAACCTTAATTCTTGAAAACGTTTGAACACCAGCCGGAGGGCAAAGCTTTGAAACCGTTTCATCCTTGACCTAATTAGGAAATGCCGAATAAACTGTATACAATCCTTGGGAGTTTATTTACATAGTTTTGGCATGCTGGAAAAAGAAAAAGAAAAAAAGCATTTTTGGGCCCAAGCATGCCAATGTCTCTTTTGAAGCTGCACACCCAATGCTGCTGATTTTGAGTGAGGGTCCTCGCAGCTCTTCCCTCTCACCGCCTCCTGGGGGCGCCACTCCGCCAGGCAAAACGCCGGTCACTTCCTCCGGCCGAGGATAATGGACGTTTTCAGCACTTTGGGGACGTGGCGGATGGTGAGAGACACCCGGGTCTGACGTGGCAACGTGTCCCCAATTTCACAGCCACACAGGCCGGCGTTGAGCACGCTCTGTGTCACGGTGTCCGTTGAGACGGGGCTGATGCCATGAAGGTAGCGCAAATACATGTCTTCCTGCAAGACCAGGAGGCTGCGGGGCTTCAGGAGGAAGGAGAAGGCGTGGCGCTCCTCCTGGGTCTGCGGGGCCGAATTCTGCCGAGGGAAAAAGCTCACACAGTTGGAAAAAAGATTCTCCCCTCAACAAGGCCACATCGAGCGAACGGCAGCCACCCACCTTCAAGTGAGGAGGTGAAGAAATCCTGCTCTTGAGTAGGCGCTACTAGAGGCAGTCCTCAGTTTACGACGATTCATTTAGTGACCATTCCTCGTGTGTCCAATCACACTTGGCCAACAAAGAATTCCATTCGGCTCTGCCCTGCCTTGCCCCATTCTATTAGTTGTATTGTGTAGTGTTGTGTTTTCTATTGTTTTTGTATTGCATTGCATTGTAGTGAAGTGTATTCTATTCCTATTCTATTCTTCAATATTTTGTTCTGCTCTACTCTATATTCTCTTCTCTTCTCAACAGCACTGAAAAAACTGATCTGGGTGGAAACTCATCAAGGAGAGAAGCAACTTAGAACTAAGGAGAAATTTCCTGACTGTGAGAACAATCAGTCAATGGAACAGAAGTTGCCTCCAGAAGTTGTGAATGCCCCAACACTGGAAGTCTTTAAGAAGATGTTGGATAGCCATTTGTCTGAAACGGTATAGGGCTTCCTGCCTAGGTGGGGGGTTGGACTAGAACACGGGTCCCCAACCCCCGGGCCGCGGACTGGTGCCGGTCCATGGCTTGATAGGAACCGGGCTGCAAGGCCGGAGAGGAGGAGGGGGCAGCCCCCTGGGCAGAGTGCACGCCGAGGGCGAGAGAGCGCAGGCGTGGCCGCTCACACCGTTGGGGGCTGAGAGGGGCAAGTGAGCCAACTCACACACACACACACACACACACACGCGTGCATGCGCTGCCTGTTCCCCCTCCCCCTCTACGCCCACCGGTCCGTGGAATTTTCTTTAAAGTGAAGCCGGTCCCTGGTGCCAAAAAGGTTGGGGACCCCTGGACTAGAAGACCTCCAAGGTCTCTTCCAACTCTACTATTGTATTGCACTGTATTTATTTAGAACCAGCTGTCACACTTACGACCGTTGCAACATCAAAAGTCCGACACTTGGCAACCAACTCATATTGTTGGCGCTTGCAGCGTCCTGGGGGGGGGGGGGGGTGTCACGCGATCCTCTTTTGCGCCCTTCTGACAAGCCAAGTCAATGGGGACGCTTAAGATCCACTTAACAACTTAACATCTGCAGCGACTCACTTAACAGCTGCAACATTGAAAGTTGTAAAATAGGGCAAAACTCACTGAACGGCCCGTCTCGCTTAACAATGGAAATTTGGGCCTCCGTTGGGGTCGTAAGTGGAGGATTAACGGTGAAGTTGGAGAATGGTTGTGGCTTCGTACTTTGACCTCACCTCTTGGCTTCCGGGGGGCGCTTCTCCAGGAACGGGGTGGTAGAAGTCCAGGAGGGTGTGTGACCCCAGGTTGATGGTGGTAACGGTGGGATAATACAGCGGTCCATCTTCGTGCGGCTGCAAGGAAACCAGAGATTAATAAAGGACCCCCACCCTGAGATAAAAAGAGTGTGTGTGTGTGGGGGGGAGGAAATGGTTACCATGATGCCCTGGCAGGGTTGGTATTCGTTCACCAAGACGTGATTGGCGGGCTTTCCTCCGAAGACCCCGAGGGAAGACACGCGATCCACATAACGCTGCAGCCAGGGGGGCAATTTCTCAGCCACCATCCCCTTCGGGTGCGGCAGCCCGCCTGCATGGGGGGGGGGGGGGCACACAAAGACAACGCTGAACGCCAAGTCTTGGCACCAACGGGACAGTGGCTTTGATGGAGATAAGACGGACAGGACCAATTCCTCCCCCCCCCTGCAAATGGTACATTCCCAAAAGAAAGGAACTCCATTGCCCAGAATTCCATGGGAGCAAGGCTCCAAACAACGGGAATTCTGGGTGTGGTAGTCCTAGCACACTGGAGGACCTCACGCTGGGGAAGTGAGAAGTGTGGACTTCAACTCCCAGAATTCCCCAGCTCGTGCAAGCTGGCTGGGGAATTCTGGGAGTTGAAGTCCAGAAGTCTTCAAGTTGCCAAGTCTGGTGACTTCTGGCTGGCTGGGGAATTCTGGGAGTTGAAGTCCACACATCCTAAAAGTTGCCGAGGCTGAAAAAACACTGCACTAACTCTATATTTCTATTTTTGTGTTACTGCATTTATGTTATCTTATCTTTTCCTATTGTAAGCCACCCAGAGGTGCCCTGCGAGTAAGATGGGCAGCCAATAAATGCCATAAACCAGAGGTTCCCAAACTTGGCAACGTTAAGACTTGTGGACTTCAACTCCCAGAATTCTCCAGCCAGCAGAGCAAGATCAATGGGGAGCAGAGCTGGCTGGAGAATTCTGGGAGTTGAAGTCCACAAGTCTTCAAGTTGCCAAGTTTGGGAACCTCTGCCATCAACAAAGGAATAAACGTTTCCCTCAGACGTCATTAAAGGACCTCAGCGCCTCCAAAAGGTGATTTCCCACTGAAACCAATTTGTAAGCGAGAGAAATCTCAGCAGGGATAAACGCAGGAAAAGGCTTGGAAACGCTCATCAGTCACGGTCCAATTAAAGTTTCCGATTTTGATATGTGCGGGTATCAACTAACTCTTTTCATGCACGAAACAAAAGATTATTGGTCATATGAATACAGACTTGGGTGTCAGCCACTATAAACGTAAACTGGGCAGCCATATACTGTATTTGTTTTGGACTATAAGACACACTTTTTTGTCTCCCAAAACGGGTGAAAATTTCTGTGCATCTGATACACCGAATATTGCTGAAACCCCAACCACCTGCCGGCCATTTTTTGGCCTCCGCAAGGCCTGTTTTTGGGGCTTTTTTTAGCCCGTTTTTGAGGTTTTTCTTCAGTTTGTTTTTTCCAAAAACAATGGGCTGAAAAAAGTCTAAAAAACAGGCCAAAAGAATCCTCAAAACAGGCCGAAAAAGCCTTTAAAAACGGCTGGAAAAAGCCTTACAAATGGGCCAGAAAACAGCTTCAAAAACAGGCCGAAAAAAGCCTTAAAAACGAAAAAAGCCTCACACGAACTGAAAAAAGTCTCAAAAACAGGCCGAAGAAAGCCTTAAAAATGGACAGAAAAAACCCTTAAAAAACAGGTTGAAAAAAGGTATTTATGACCGTTGGGGGTCACGTGATCACCAATAGCAACCTTTCCGGCCAGTTTCCAAAAAGCAAAGTCAATGGGGGAAAGCCGGATTCGCTTAACGGCCGTGTGATTCACTTAGGCACTGGTGTTAACTGGCCCTTTTGCTTAACACAAGACTCTGGTTGTAACTTATAAGCCAAAGACTCCTTGTAAATAAAAAGGTTTTCCCCTCCCCCTGAACTTGCATATGGACGGACGGACAAATAGTCCACCACTGATGATGCTACTTAGTTGGGTCATGAAATGTCTGCAAGAAAGAGAGCACCAAGAACCCCACAGGGCTCCTCCTCCTCCTCCTTGCAAACTCCCCTCCTTCTAGCACTGATAATATTCCCCAGTTGGGTTATGAAACGCCTGCAAGAAAACAACCCAGCTCAGAAAGCATGAAGGGCCCCACAGTCCTCCTCCTCCTCCTCAGCCCCATTCTCTTCTAGCACTGATGAGGTTCTCTAGTTGGGTCATGAAACGCCTGCAAGAAAATTACGAAGCTCAGAGAGCTCCAAAGACCCCACAATTTTCTTTTATTGCCACAATTTACCCCAGTTTTGCAGTCTCCTGCCAGACAGCTGAGTCCACTTGGGCTTGGGTGCACTATAAATCTGGAAATTGGAAAGAGAAAAGAGATTAATTTCTGGACTGCTGGCTTGAAAAACAAACCAGCTTAAGCAGCTCCCTCCCAAAGCATCACACAAAGGGGATCATCATTAGAGGGTTCGCCTTTTGCACCACTGGAAAGCCACAACATCTGCACGTACTTGCTGCAAAAGGTATTGCTCTTCTCCCTCACTGATGAAGTCTGGAATATAATAGGCCGCTGGTGGAGACTGTAAACAGAAAAGGGATCAGGAATTAATTCTTAAGCAATGGGATCCCTAACAGGCTCTCCTCGCCTGGCCAAGAGGATGGGTTGGTATAATACAAGCTAGGTTTGCACCCTGGGCAGAGGCCTTAGCATGAGGCAGGAATCCCAGCAATTCACTAGACTAGAAACAGGGAGACGGTGAGTTCTAGTCCTGCCTTAGATATGAAAGCCAACCTGGGGGTCTTTGAGCTAATTACTAGGAGATGGTGAGTTCTAGTCCTGTCTTAGATATGAAAGCTAGCTGGATGCCTCTGGGCCAACCACCTGGAGAAGGTGAGTTCTAGTTCTGTCTTAGGTATGGAAACTAGCTGGGTGACTTTGAGACAGTCCCTCGCACTCTCTCGGTCCAGGATGGTGTATTAAGTATGTTTGCTGCCTTATTTGCAAAAAAATAATACAGACGGGATATAAATAAATAAATAAATAAATTCCGCCTTCAACCGTTCCACAGCTGACACCTTCAGCCCACAGCAAAAACCCACCTTCCCTGGGAAAATACCTGGGTTAACCGAAAGGGCTCCATCGCCCACACCTTCGGCCCCTCGGAGCAAGGGTCGGCCATCCAGAACTTCCTCGCTTTCTTCCCCGACTAGCTGAGGCTTCTGCACCTGTGGCCAGGACAGGTGACCCTCCGCTTCTCACCTGTGGAAAGACAAGGGGGGTTGTGGGTTGGGGAAGGAGGGGCTCATTACAATCTTTCCTTGAGCTCCAGCTCTTCCCCCTCCCCCCAAAAAAAATTTGCAAGGAAATTTGCATTCTGTCTCCTGCCTTGGGCATTGGGGGCGGGGGCGGGGGGGGGGGGACGGGACTAGAAGACCTCCAAGTTCCCTTCCAATTTTTATTTGAAGCAACCTTGCAAAAAAAATGTAATGAACAAAATTAATCAAACAACATTTAATATAAATTGAATGAATAAATAAAAACCTGCAAAAAAAAAAGCCCTTGCTTAGACTGCATCTGCTGAATTTCTGCCTGCCATGCCAGCTGTACGGGTCCTGTAAAAAGGGGGTTAGGGTGAAATTTGCAGGCAGAAGAAGGGGCTTCAGGAGACCCCCCCCTTTTTTTTTCCCTCCCCAGGAGGCTGAGCCCCCTCCGTCCCAGCTATCACTTACATGCTGATGCCCATCAGCTTCCTTCCGGGTAGCTCCTGGAGCGGCAGTCGCCTCGCCCAATCAAAACTACGCTCTGCCCAAGCCCGCCTTTCTGCGGCGGAAAGAACCAATCCGTATTCGGAATTAGAAAAGCCCGGCTCGCTCGGCCTTGTGGGAGTTGAAGTATAACGTATGAAGAAGAGTCTATAGAGCCCATTTTGACTCTTTTTTAAAAAAAACTTTTCATTTTTAACCCAGGGAAAGCTTTGGATCTGCTCTTAAATTAACCTTTCCAGAACTTGCTGAGATGAAGACTTCAACTCCCAGAATTCTTAGCAGCGGTTCCTCCTGGCTGGACTGAATGCCACATAACAGAGTTGGAAGGGACCTTGGAGGTCTTCTAGTCCAACTCCCTGCTCAGGCAGGAGACCTTACACCAGAGGGTCCCCAAACTTGACAACTTTAAGACTTGTGGACTTGCAACTCCCAGAATTCTCCAGCCAGCATAGCTGGCTGGAGAATTCTGGGAGTTGAAGTCCACAAGTTTTAAAGTTGCCAAGTTTATTAATTTTATTTATTTATTTATCACATTTTTATACCGCCCTATCTCCCTAGTGGGACTCAGGGCGGTGCACAGAAGAAATAAAAAGTACAATAATATACACAACCAGGATAAAATAAGATTAAATTTAAGATCTGTGCTAAAATCAAGTTTGAAGACTTCTGCCTTATACTATTCTGAACAAGTGGCTGTCTGGTCTCTTCTTGAAAACCTCGAGTGATGGAACTTCCGGAGGCAAGCCGTTCCACTGGTCAACTTTTTTCGAGATCTTGGATGTTGGAACACAGCTATCGTGTCACCCCAAGTCCTTCTTTTCATTAAACCAGAGTCGTACCTGACATTCTTTCTTTACACATGTATGTGGTTCAGTGGTGGGTTTCTGCAGGCTCGCACCTACTCGCGAGAGCCGGTGGGTGAAATTTAGAGAACCGGTGAGAGGGGGTTCCACCGGCGTATCTGGAAGTAAATCTGGCCTGCCGCTGCCAGTGACCCAACGGGAAGGAAAGGAAAGGAAGGAAGGAAGGAAGGAAGGAAGGAGAGAGAGAGAGAGAGAGAAAGAAGGAAAGAAAGAAAGAAAGAAAGAATTTATCATCACAATTGAGTCCAAAATTTTGGTTGCTAAGCAAGAGCGTTGTTAAATGAGTTTCACCACATTTTAAAAGGTGGCCACTCCCACCCTGTCACATGACTGCCAAGCCACGCCCACGAAATAGGCCACACCTACAGAGTAGGTTCTAAAAAAAATTGAAACCCACCACTGATGTGGTTGTTGCGAGACGAGCGGAAAAGAAGATTCCCGGACCCAGTGCACATAGAAACACCTTTTATTAATTTGTTAATAACAGATAAGCAATAACATACTGAGAACTTTTTTTTTTTTTTTTTTTTTGTCATGCTCATTTTTATTTTCTTTCCTTCCAGAGAACCTGGATGAGCAGGGAGGGTCAGGGAAGACAGAAAACCATGCAAGATTCCACAGGGAGATTAGCAGCGGGCACGGCAGGCTGTCTCACGTGACGGGTTTACAAAGTTATTTTCTCTTTGAAAAATTTTTAAAAAAGAAAAAAGTGACATCTAGGCAGGAAGAACACAATCCTGCGTGATCTCTACGGAAAAATAAAAGTTGTGGGAAGCCATCGGAAGGTGGTGCTCTCGTGGCTGGTCTGCGCCTTTTGAGGGTTAGGCCAGTCCTGGTGGATAATTTGAGGGCAGGGGGGATGCCCTCCATTGAAAAGAGGGGGACACGCACCAAGATTGTGCCCGACGTCAAACTGAAGTCAACCAAAGGTTTATTTATTGCTAGTCAAGTGTCAAGAGGGTGGACAAGCGAATTGAAATGTTTCCAGCGGTTTTCCTATAATCTGGCATCTTCCAAGATGGGTCTGGTTATTCATTTATATTTTTTTTAAATTTCCAGCATGTTAGCAACCGTGATCCCAATTCATTGGGGGAAGCCGGTTTATGGAAAGCTGGTTCGGACTTCGATGAGAATGAAACGTGGGTCTAAACTGGGGTGGGGGGGGGCACAAGAATCAGATTCCCCACAACACAACACAACAATGAGCGTGGGAAGGATGCGGGATGAAATGCATTGGAAGATTCGATGTAAGCCATTTGGGTTACTTTAAAATATCGTTTTATATATCTGTACATAACCTTCCTTTTTCCTTTTTAAAATCAGTCCAAAAATAGATGCCCACACCATCTCCCCTTCTGATGTTCACCCCATTTTTTCCAAATGGAATATTGTGGTCTTTTAAACAGCTATACCGCAAGACCAGAATAACAGAGTTGGAAGCGACCTTGGAGGTCTTCTAGTCCAACCCACTGCTGCTCAAGTAGGAGACCCTTATGGCAGGGGTCTGCAAAGTCGGCTCTTTTAAGACTGGTGGACTTCAACTCCCAAAGTTCCCCAGCCAGCATAGCTGGCTGGGGAATTCTGGGAGTTGAAGTCCACCAGTCTTAAAAAAGCCGACTTTGCAGACCCCTGCCCTATGGCATTCTGGACAAACAGCTGCCCAGTGTCTTCTTCAAAGCCTCCAGTGATGAAGCACCTACAACTTCTGGTTGCCAGCTGTTCCACTGGTTAATTGTTCTATCAGCAAAATTCTCTTTAGCCCTAGGTTGCTTCTCTCCTTGATGAGTTTCCATCCATTGCTTCTTGTCCTGCCTTCAGGAGCTTTGGAGAATAGACTGACCCTTTCTTCTCTATGGCAGCCCTTAAAATACTGGAAGACTGCTACCATGTCACCCCTAGTCCTTCTCTTTGCTGGGGCTAGACATATCCAGTTCCTGCAATCATTCATCGTATGTTTTAGGGGCACCTATTAAAGGGGCACTCAAAGAGCATAGAGCACGGAACATAGAATTGTAGACTTCAGGGTCGGCTTCAAAGCAGATGATGGAAGAACCTCAACGCAAGTCAAGGGCGAATGGAGAAACATCAACGTTTCTCTTTAGAAAATCATTCCACTATCAGCGCCTCATTTCTGCTTTCTGAGTTGCCACTGGGAGTTCGTTCTTCACACCCCCAACCCAGGTTAGGGACCCCTGGGGACCCCCTGAGTTGTTCCATTTTGGCCTTTTTGTCCTCCCCCAAAGTCTGTGGAAACTACGTTCAGCTCAACAAAGAGAGGAAGCTATAAGTAAATGGATTAAGACAAGTTTTTTCGCAAACAGCCACTGGAATGAAGAGGGGGGAGGGACTTCAACTCCCAGAATTCCCCAGCCTGGGGGGGGGGGGGAAACCTTCTGGATTAAGATCTAATCCTCTGTAGCTGAAATATGCAAGATTAAGATCAGATTCAGTTATAATATCTTCCCCTGCCTTTTGATTTTCAAACAAAAAACAAATCAAGAGAACAGACTTCTGGTACTCTACTTACACACAGAGAGACACGCAAACACTACACACCCCTCCCTGTATGTTCATTTGCACAGACATAAGCTAAGCAGGGCTGCTAACACACACTAGGTTTCCTCATAGGTGTCTTGTCGCATCGGTCATCCAAAGACAGAGGCTTTCGGTTGGAAAGGAAGGTGGCTAACCAGAGAGGCTACTTAACGGCATCAGTGGGCAAAGGCGTTGGCAGGCGGGGCCCATCCTGCTCACACCTTAGTCGCAAAATGGGCAGGGGATTTCAAGCCGCGTTCAAAATCCGCCTTCACGGGCACGCTGGGCCAAGAAGAATGAAGGAGTCACCAAAGCCAGCAGAGGGTTGCTCCTCGGCTTCTGAAATGGTTCGGTTGGCGACAGGCAAGAGGAGCAAAGCTTAGGAGGAAGAGAGAAGGGAGATGCCGAGGAGGAGGCCTGCATTGGCATGGAAGAACAAGCCGTGATTCTGGAGGGAATCTTAGCTTGATGCTCAAAGAAGGCGCCTGTTTGGGACTAGGATCTTAACCGGTCCACCAAACAGAGAGATCCTTGACCACGACCCTCCTCAACCCAGCGTTGGGGTCTACGTTGGACCAAGGCAGTGTTTTTCAAGCTCGGCAACGTGAGAAATGTGCGCGGACTACAACTCCCAGAATCCCCCAGCCGGCAGGACTAGAAACAAGAGGGCCGGTTTCCCACGTCCGTCACTCAAAGGGCCGGGTCAGTTGCAAACTAAGGGGAGACGGTTGTCCCTCAGCCAGAAAGACTCAACTTTAGAATGGTAGAAGCCATGGGGCTGGAAGGGACCTCGGAGGTCTGCTAGCTCGACCCCCTGCCCAAGCCAGGAGATCTGATTCCACCCCAGGACAAGCAGTTGTCCAAGGAAGCCAACTGGATTTGCAATGTGCGAACGTGGGTTTTTGCCGTGAAGATCTCCTCGCGGGACTACACATTCCCTGACTGCGGGAAAGCTCAGAGACGGGCCTCCCCAGCATCACTGAAGGGACGTCCTCCCCCCACCCCACCCCTGTACCCCCACCCCCAGTAGAAAAATGACTCCCGTGGCCATTGCCAGATCCTCAAAAGAAGCGCTAGGAGAGACCGGTGGTGCCACAGCTCAGAAAACGGGGGACAGACGGGAAGAGGGGTTTAGCGTTTCTCACGATCTACTGGGGTGGTCATGTGATCTAGCAAGGCACTGGGTTCACTAGGATGGTGATGGAGGTGGGGAGCAGGAGAGGTGAGCGACAGATCCGAAGAGCAGTCTTGGATTACGTGGAGAGCGGAGGAAGAGCGGAGGAAGAGCGGAGGAAGAGGAGGGCGCAGGAGAGGAGGGGGGGGGAAACTCTAGGGCTGCATTTCCGCACGCAGCATCCACGGGAACCAGCAACAGAAAAGGATCCTGCAGGAGAAAAAAAAATGGAAGCTCGGTTGAGTTCAAGGAGGGTGGGGAAGAAAGCTGCCAGAAGGCCACGGATCTTCTGAAGGCCCTCCGGGAAGGTCTACCTGGTCAACGGAGGACACCTCTAGTGGCGAAGGAATTCTTGGGGGCTTAGGGTGGGATTGAGGATGCCCGCTGGTGTTCAGGCACATTCGTGGATTGAAATTCAACCACCAAGGAGCGAATCCTATGCAGAAGGACCTAGGACAGTGTTTCTCAACCTTGGCGACGTGGACTTCAACTCCCAGAATCCCCCAGACCCACAGTCCTGTGGAATTCCCCATTCGCCAAGGTTGAGAAACCCTGATCTAGGAACTCAAGAGGGGAATGGCCTTCTTCTTTCAGGGGCTCTGGGATCAAATTTTCCAATCCTCCCCACAGCTATTGGCAAGAGGCATGGATTTACCACCATGGCTCTCTATCTTTTAAGACGGGTGGACCTCAAGTCCCAGAATGCCCCCCAGCCAGAAGAGCTATGGGTGGGGATATCAGGCAGCTCCAGAGGCAGCCCGATCCCAGTCGCTCTTACCTAGAGATGGAATTTTCCGATGTGATATCTTTCGGAGATCTGACTGTAGTAAAATTGCGCTTTGGCTGTGAAACTACGAGAGAGGAGAAAATGTCATTATTATTATTATTATTTTTAACACTGAGAAAGGAACCAGCTGGAAAAACCCCTCGGCTCCTGGATCTTTGCTCCTGCAGGAAAAGACAATTGGGACTTTGCAATATTTGAAATGTGTTTTTTGTACTGGCTAACTGACGTGGGTTTTCTTCTCTTTGAAACGTTTACCTAGAGCAGGGATGTCCAAACTTGGGAACTTTAAGACTTGTGGACTTCAACTCCCAGAATTCCCCAGCCAGCATAGATGGCTGGGGAATTCTGGGAGTTGAAGTCCACAAGTCTTAAAGTTCCCAAGTTTGGACATCCCTGACCTAGAGTATGTTTTTCTACCACTCCTGGTTCCTAAAAGGGAGGGTTTTCTTGAAGGTTAAGGCTTAGGGCAAATTACTAACAATAAATTTGAAAAAGGCAGATTCACAGTACAAGAAAAGCCATGTTAATTAGCCCGTGCTACAGGATGTGCTATGTCTAAGTATATTTACCCATGTAGTGTAGTATGGCTGTACTACTTTTATCCATCTCATCTGCTCTACCACCTTCTCTTATGGATATCGTTATTATGAGTATTGTTACTTCGATATATGATTGTTATTCCTCTGTTCTTTTGCATGTCCACAGAGGGCTTTTGCACCAGAGACACAATTCCTTGTGTGTCTAGTCACAGTTGGCTAAATAAAATATTCTATTTTTTAGAGAGCTGAGGCGGCGCAGTAGTTAGAATGCAGTCCTGCAGGCTCCTTCTGCTGACTGCTTGCTGCAGTTCGGCAGTTCAAATCCCACCAGGCTCAAGGTTGACTCAGCCTTCCCTTCTTCCGAGGTGGGTCAAATGAGGACCCAGATTGCTGGGGGCAAAGAGGCTGGCTCTGTAAACCGCTTAGAGAGGGCTGTAAAAGCATTAAGAAGCGGTATATAAATCTAAGTGCTATCGCTTCTTTCCTTCCTTTCTTCCTTCCTTTCTTCCTTCCTTCCTTTCTTCCTTCCTTTCTTCCATGGTGCACAGTGGTTAGAATACAGTATTGCAGGCTAACTCTGCCCACAACCAGAAGTTCAATCCTGACCCATCCTTCCGAGGTTGGTAAAATGAGGACCCAGATTGTTGGTGGGGCAAGAGGCTGGCTCTGTAAACCGCTTAGAGAGGGCTGTAAAAGCACTACGAAGCGGTATATAAGTCTAAGTGCTATTCTATATCGCAAGTACTACAAAGTCCATAGCGTATGGCGTTAGTGTGGAAATCTCAGCAGAGGCCCAAGGAGGCACCCCAGAAATCCAATTTTCTGGGTGCCCAGGAAATTCCCCCAATGTCGCTTTCCCACAACACTTCCGTTCCCCCCAAAATAGTATCGAGTGAAATCTGGGGTATACCTACTGGTGACTTGGTGCACCTTCTTCCCGGAAGTGCCATCTTGGGGGTCTTTCGGACCTCCGATTCTGGAAGAGAAAGGATTGCCACTCATTTAAGAACAAAATTAGCATCCTATTGGTAACTCGGGGAGTCCTTGACTTACAATATATTCGCTTAGTGACTGTTTGAAGTGACAAAGGCACTGGGAAAAAGGGACCGAGGATCGTTTCTCACGCTTACGACAGTTTGCACCATCTCCACGGTCCCCTGGCTGGCTGGCTGGCTGGCTGGGGAATTCTGGGAGTTGAAGTCCACAGGTCTTCAAGTGGCCAAGGTCCCTTCCAGCCCTACCTAGGGTTCTATGAGGTCCAAGTCTCACTCCCCAGCACCCGAGCAGCCAGCCTACCTCTGGACCCTGGATGGGGGGGCAAAGACGCCATGCTTCGGGGTGCAGGTGAAGTAGCGAACCCCAAAAACAGAGCCATCGTGTTTCCCTGTGGGTTTGTCCAGCTCAATTCCAAACCAGTAGCCTAGAAGGAGGCAGGCGGAGAAGAGAGAGGAGTGTAAACATGAGCTCAGTCTTGGCAGGACTTGTCATTTATGTTGTACCTTCTGTGCCGTCCTAACAAGGGGCACAAAAGTTGGGGTCCCCTACCCCAGCCCTCCCCCCCCGCCTCAGCCAGGGTCTTCCCATCCGCCCTCCACCCCGTCTGCCTTACCTGGGGCAAAATCGGTCTTCCCATAGAAACGGATGACCCCTTGCTTCTGTCCGGCCACCAGCACCTGATCCCCAATGTCGATCTTCAGGCCTTCGCGGTCGAGGCTGCCGATGGACGAGGATTTCTTTTTGAGAGCTGGGGGGAGAAGGGAGAGGAATAAGAAGGACGTATTGTGGGTGACCCTCCTGTAGCAGTCCAGGGGTTTGGAGTCCTTGGTGCTGTCTGGCCTTGGCGGGGTGGTGGTGTTTGCTTCCAGATATTTCATTAGCCAACTAGGTAACACCATCACCATCAGATCGGATCCTGCCTCATACATCCTCACGGCCGATTCGCTCCCACAGAGAGGGGCTTCTCCGGGTGCCGTCCACTAGACTTTGTCAGCGGGCGACGCCCAGGGGAAGGGCTCTCTCTGTGGCGGGCCCAGCCCTCTGGAATGACCTTCCCCCCGATATTAGAACAACCACAGACCTCCGCTCCTTCCATCTGAAATTAAAAACATATCTTTTCTGCTTGGCCGGCCTAGGGTAGTCTCCCTTCTATGTGGTTTTATATTTAATTATTGGGTATTTTAGCTTTAAATGGGATTTTTAGCACAGGTATTAGATGTAATTCGTTTTTAGTTATGTTTGTATATTTTGTATATGTGTATATTTATTGTTTTTATTCTCCCTGTGCACCGCCCCGAGTCCCTGTGGGGAGAGGGAGCGGTTTACAAATTAAAAGTCATTATTATTATTATTATTATTATTATTATTATTATTATTATTATTATTATTATTATTATTATTATTATTATCAGTGCTAGAAGCGGAAGGAGTTTGCAGAGTGGAAGAGAAGAGGAGGAGGAGGAGTGCGGGGTCCTTAAGTGCTCTCTGAAGCCGGTTGTTCCCTTGCAGACATTTCATTGCCCAACTAGGTAACTTCATCAGAGTAAGGGAGGATGGGGTTTGCATCCTGTTTACATACTTGCCCTTCTTTGCCAGTGTTCCTGGGCATTGTTTTCTCCTTGGTAGCGGGGCCTTGATCATTTGTCTGGTGCTAATCCCTGCTTATCTAAGTGCTGACTGCTGGAGAGGACGGATTCCCCCACATTCACCAGCACTGATGATGTTACCTAGCTGTGTCATGAGATGCCTGCAAGCAAACAACCAAGCTCACAGAGCACTCGGACCCCAAAATTCAACCGGGATGTCCAGTGCTGGGGCTTCTCCTCCTCTGTCCCTCTTTTCTCATCCAACCCTCTTCCATAGCCCCTTCCCGCCTGTTTGAGCTCTCCTGTACCCCTCTGCTCTCCCCCAAAGAGGGAAGAAATGGGTCTTCTCCTTAGTCTCCTCCTCCTCCTTCCACCTGCTGTGGGATGCCCTCCCCCCCAACACCTACCCCCTGAGACCTAAGCAGTCGAGTCAAATCGGAGAGAAGAAGCCACTCTCTGGGCTCTGCCAATTTCGGTGTGTGTGTGTGTGTGTGTGTGTGTGGCTTCTGCAGGCCCCTTTCAAAAGAGCACCTTTCCGGTCCTTGTCCTTCTCCTTGCGCCCTTTGGCTGTCATGCGGGAAAAATCCATGCGGGGGGTCCGTGGCGTGGAGGTGACCGATGGTGTTTGGTCAGCAGCTTTGGAGATCTTGGACACCGAAGCGAAGAGCCCTGGGAAGGCAAGAGAGAAGAAGACGAGAGGCCCACATGAATGACCCTGGCAGTGATTCCACCACCGACGGCCTTCTCCTTCCCCCACATTTGACGTGATCTGACTTTGACAGAGGAGGGGGAATTCTTTGCCGGTTGCCCTGACGACACTCACCATGCTTTGGTGGGCAAATGAAGTAGCGGATGCCCCCCACGCTGCCGTCGTTCTTGCCGTCCGGCTTGTCCAGCTCTACGCCGACCCACTGGCCGCTGGCAAACTCGGTCGTGCCACAGAAACGCAAGGTGCCCACCTATAAGCGGCACAACATGACAGGGTCCAATGGCGCTCGGAGAACAGAAAATTACCTGCGCATCACCTCTCTGGATACAGGTGTAATCTGAGCTGGGGATCTAATGGGACACTTTAGGATCCTTCTGAGATCTAATTCAACAAGGGTGATCCAGCTGGGGAAGCAGCAGCCTGCAGAGGTAGCTGACTGGCACAGGTGGATGTTCGAATGGCAGTGTAATGTGTAGCCCAGCCCCAAGAGCTATGCAGATGGCAAACAATGCATACAGGTTGAGAGATCCCCAAATTTCCAGGGGTGCTGCAGAAGTGGCTATTTTTCTCGGCCTGCACACAAATGTCCCTTCCTTCCTTCCTTCCTTCCTTCCTTCCTTCCTTCCTTCCTTCCTTCCTTCCTTCCTCCTTCCCTCCCTCCCTCCCTCCCTCCCTCCCTCCCCACCAAATCTAATCTCGGGACCTGTTGGTTATCTTTTGCTGCAGATTTGTAGATTAACGCAGACCTAGCCTTGACAAAGGTAAACAGAAGTTGTTAACAAAAAATATAATTCCGTCCCAGGAGAGGGGGAAAAGGTGAGGGAGAAACTCAAGACAGTCCTGCCTTGATTCTCTTCGGCATAAGATAGGACGGAGGGAAACATCTGGCCGGCTTTCAGGATTCTGTCATCATACCCTACAACCGTGAGGGCGAACCTCTGGCACGCAGAGCCCTCTCTGTGGGCACTTGTGCTGTGTCAGCTGTTCAAGCCATTTGGTCTTCGCATGCAACGGAGCACTGGAAACCCCAAGACCAGCTGAGAAGCTAACCTAACCTTTCTTGAACTCGGCTCTCCCTAACCTGGTACCTTTCAAATACAGTATATTGGGCTACTATTCCAATAGCTTTCTGGAATTTCTGAATATTATAATTCTATGCATTTTGTGGCTACTGAGTTCCATAAAACCTGGTCTTTGGCTTTCTGGTGCTCTGGTGCACACAAAGGCCAGCTGGCCGGCACGCATGTCCATGCCGGAAACCCAAAGGCCAGGTGGCTGGCATTACCCACGTCCACTAGCCAGCTGGTCTACGATTTTCCGGCACTCCAGGACGCACGTAATCCAGTTTGGGCACTCGGTGCCAAAAAGGTTCGCCATCCCTGCCCTACAACATCAAGAAAGCAATTGACTCCCAAACCTCCGATTGTATTATGAAGCGGCGGCATTGACGTGCGTGGCAGATTGGTTTGGGAAAACAAAATCTGAACTATTGAATATAGAAGGTCATGATCTTGTGTTGGGTTGGCATGCATATCTGTTTTATGAAGAAAAGGTGGATAAAGTATTTAACAATCATGTTCTCCGAAGTGCCCTGATGAGAATTTGGAGGAAGCACCGGCCTAATTGGGATTATAAAATACCGCTTTGGTTGGATCTTGCAGACACCATGTGGATTACAAATACTAAGTCACTCGGGGGGTGTTTATATAAAGATGTGCTTACTTTTGACAGGGGCGAATGGCAGATGAAAACTTTGGAACAACTGTTGGAGGCAGGAATTACTTTAAATTGGTTACACTACACACAGTTACAGAAGAGATGGAAAGAAGATCGCAGGATTGGTTTTATGGAGAAAGAAGTGGAGTTGATCAAGCAGATAAAAGAGACTGGCCCAAAACATGTTAAAAGAATATATAATGTACTGTTAGAAAGGGATTCAGAAAGCGAGTTGGTCAAGGATTGTATGATTAAATGGGCTCAGAATTTTGATGAACCCGTTATGTTGGATACGTGGGAAAAAATATGGGTTCAAAATATTAAATTTACACAGTCACAAAGTTTAAGGGAGAATTTTTATAAAATGTTTTATAGATGGTATTTGGATCCTAAGAAATTATCATGTATGTATCCTAATTTTCAACCTAAATGCTGGAGATGCGGGTGTTTAGATGCTACTTTCTTCCATGTATGGTGGACTTGCAATAAGGTCAAAGCTTTTTGGATAAAAATATGGTGGGTTATGCAAAACGTATTTAAGAAAAGATTAGAATTTACCCCGCAAATGTTTCTATTGGGCATAACTAAGGATTTTCGTAAAGGGGAAACAAAATTGTTTTTGTATATGGTTACAGCAGCTAGGTTGTTGATTGCTCAACATTGGAAGAAAGATTTTGTACCGACAATTGCTCAATGGATTCAAAAAGTGGCGGGGTTTGCGGAAATGGCAAAACTTTCAGCTTTCCTAAAAGACCAGAAGCAGGAGAGCTACACGCAGGAATGGGCAAAATGGATTAATTATATACAGAATAAATATCAGACTGGGAAATACCATGTAGCTTTTAGGTAGGAATGTTTGGATTGATAGGTGAATAGATTAAACAATATCTGGGATGTTTGGAATGTTTAAAGTGGTGTACAGCGGAACTCAGGGGGGGTGGGATTGACTGGGAGGTGGGGGTGGGTTAGGGTGGAGGGTGGGGAAATATAAGTGGATAAGCAATATAGAGATGGGTATAATGGGATATGGTCATGTTATGATGCTGAATTAACTTAGAAAGGGTGTCAGGGAGAGATTGATGTATTTTATACTAAATTTATATCATGTTGGTCGGGGGTATAATACTCAATATTTGAATGAGAACTTTATTTTAAGATGGGGGGAGGTGAGGGGTATACTTTTTGTATGTGATTTTATATTATATGTCGGGGGGGTAAAAGGGGGGAAAACTTGTCTGAATAAAACTTTTGCAATTAAAAAAAAAAAAAAAAGAAAGCAATTGTGCCATTCTTGCACTATCAGATTCTCTCAAGGGGCTGGCAGCCCCCACGATGGTTTACTGGCGGAAACAGATGGACAAACAGGCCGTTCCAATGAGCCCGAAAGAGACCTTGGTGGGGGGGAGGAACCTCTCCCAGGTTCACCTGCACCTTCCTTACCTTCTGCCCGTCCACCAGAACTCGATCTCCCAGCTTCAGGCCGAGAGAGAGAAGCATGAGGTTCCCGGGAATGTTGTCGTAGTTGGGCAGGGTGACCTTGGGGAGGCTGCAGCTCAAAGGCACGGCGTCCAGCAGCAGCTGCTTCAGCTCCTTGGCGATCATGGCGGCCTCGGCCTTGTCCAGCGTCATGTCCATGGGGTCTGGCACGACGTCCGCAGGGACCTGCCCTTTGCTGTTCTGTTGAGAGAAAGAGAGAGGGCGGGGGGGGACAATGCAGGTTTCCCCCACCCGAGGACCATGCATTGCACCGATTGCACTAAAGGACCTCTTCGTAAGGTTGAAGGGGGTCTGGTGAGACCCCCTTCCCATTGCATGGGCGTTACTGAAACCCCAAGGAAGGCTGGGTGCTTCCAATGAAGGATAACAGAATAACAGAGTCCGAAGGCATCTTAGAGGTCATCTAGTCCAACCCTCAAGCAGGAGACCCTACACCAATCCAGACAAATGGCTGTCCAATCTCTTCTGAAAAGCCCGTAGTGATGGAGCACCCACAACCTCTGGTGGCAAGTAGTTCCAGGGGTTAATTGTCCTCGCTGTCCTGGGTTGCTTCTCTCCTTGGTTAGTTTCCATCCGTTGCTTCTTGTCCGGCCTTCAGGGGCTTTGGAGAATAGGTGACCCCTCCCTCTTCTTCGTGGCAGCCCCTCAAATATTGGAAGACTGCTATCATGTCACCCCTGGTCCTTCTCTTCCTTTGACTAGCCATACCCAATTCCCGCAACTGTCCTTCATATGTCTTAGCCTCCAGTCCTCTGGTCATCTGCGTTGTTCTTTCCCACACTCTTTTTAAGGTCTCAGCATTTTCTCTGTGTCGTGGTGACCACCATTTTCTGCCTGCTAATGTGACACACAGCAGAATCGCTGGAGGTGCTGCCTTACACCAAGTCTCCTGATTCACAGGCTGGGCTATTTATATATGGCGTCGTCAACATCTAATTTTTGCATCTGGTTTGACACATTTTTTGTACGTGAGCATCATTCTGGCAGCCGTCTAGAGCAGGGGTCCCCAACCTTTTTTGCACCAGGGACCGGTTTCATTTTAAAGAAAATTCCACGGACCGGCCGGCGTAGAGGGGGGGAGGAGGGGGAACAGGCAGCGCATGTGCACGCGGGGGGGGGAGTCGGCTCACTTGCCCCTCTAGGGCCCCCAATGGTGCGAGCGGGCACGCCTGTGCTTTCCCGTCCCCGGTGCGCCCTCTTCTCAGGGGACTGTTCCTTCCTCCTCCTCTCCGGCCCTGCGGCCCAGTTCCTATCAAGCCACGGACCGGCACCGGTCCACGGCCCGGGGGTTGGGGACCCCTGGTCTAGAGGGCTTGGTCAAAAGTCCCCAACTTGCATAAAATGAACGGATCGCGTCTAATAGAAGATCTAATTGCATTGAATAACAACAGCAACAACAACACTCTCAAATACAGACAGATCGTCATTTGGAGCACAACACATCAGATATCACAGTTGTAGAAAACCGAAACGTACAGTTCATTGATATCGCTGGAAACTGGAACTGGAAAAAAATCATGAAATATCGCGACCTGGCCATCGAAACCACACGGCTATGGATGAAGCATGTCACAGTGACACCCATTGTCATCGGGGCACTTGGCACCCTGTCCAAGAATTTTACTAAGTACATCAACAAATTGCAGCTTCCTGCAATAACACCAGCGGAACTGCAGAAGACTGGGCTACTCAGAACATCATACATTTTAAGAAGGTCCTTGGTTGATACGTAGGATGCTGGCAGCCACCCGTATCAACCATTAGCACCAGTATTCGTGATGCATTTTTGAATGTTCAGTTGTCTGAGCTTCATGTTTAATAAATAAAAAGTTTAGAATAATAAAAAAAGAATATTTTGAAGACATTGGATCCATGCTTCTGAGAATGTGGGTCTAACTCAGGGGTGTCCAAACTTGGGAACTTTAAGACGGGTGGACTTCAACTCCCAGAATTCCCCAGCCAGCTATGCTGGCTGGGGAATTCTAGGAGTTAAAGTCCACCCGTCTTAAAGTTCCCAAGTTTGGACACCCCCTAATCTAACCCACATTCTCAGTCAAAGACCTGTTATCTGTGCACCTCCTTTTTTCCTCACCCTGACAGCGGGGTTGGCCCCATGTTCCAGAAGACACTTCACGGCCCCCAAACAGAGATTCGAAGCAGCAATGTGTAAGGCTGTTCCGTGGTTGAAATCACTGCAGGTCGAGTTGAGAACTTCAGGGGAAAAAACAAGATAGAGTCAGTCGGGATTCTGAATTATTTTAAGCTGCGTTTGCAAAATATTCAGCTCTGTATAGTCCCTGGCCTTGAAGGGAAGGGAGGCCCGGCCTTTTTATGTGCCATGTTCTGTTCCTCCAACTACAATGTCCATGAAGCTCTTCAGCAGATACAAGCAACCATGCTAGTATGCTGGGGAACTTTAAAATGTGTGGACTTCAACTCCCAGAATCCCCAAGTTAACAATTCTACAGGATTTTAAGACAGGTGGACTTCATCTCCCAGGATTCCCCAGTCAGCCATACTTGGTAAGTTAAAGATGTGAGGACTTCAACTCCCAGGATTCCCTAACCAGCCTGCTATTGTATTTGAAGAGGAGTTGACCAACGTCCTCTCCTCCTGTTGGGCTGGGGAATTCTGGGAGTTGAAGCCCAGATTAAATTAAATTAATCCATCCTGGTTGAGCAACTCTGTCTTGGAAGGAAAGCTGAGAAGGAGAGCAGCACCATGGATCCCCCAATAATCCTTACATTGTCCCTAGCTCGAATCGGTGTGCTCTGCTTTCTGCGATGACTCCCAGACAATATGGCTGGCTCTCCACATTTGACCAACATTTTAGCCTCTCTGCCGTATGCGCCAGACCAACACTTCCTGATCCAAAGTCTCCCAACCCTTTTGCCGTTTCTTGCATTTCAGGAGCAAAACTCGAGAGTATCTACTGAGTATCAAAGACCGCAGAGATTAGCAGAGAGTCCCTTCCCTCTTGCATGGAAGGTTGCTATGGAGTGGAGGGATCCCAGGAGAGGAGCCGTTGCTTACCGGGAACACTTTCCCACAGGTTAGCAACCAGGAATCAGAATTCCCCAACCTGCATGCTAGAGAATTTTCAGACGTGAGGATTCAAACTCCCAGAATTCTCCAGCCGGCGTGCTATTGCACTTGAGGAAGCATGGGGGATTCTGGGAATTGAAGTCTACCCCTCTTCAAATTCCCAAAGTTGCCAAACACTGTCCTAAGCCATTCATTGGCTGACTTAAAAATGGCGATCGAAGGAAGCGTCAGTGACTCATTTTGGCCCCCCGTCCACCTGGGTGACGTGTCCCACTTCCTTCATGCAAACACACCTTTTGGCTTGGAGGCCTTGAGGAGGATGCGGATGAGTTCGGGGACGTCGAAGTAAGCCGCGTAATGGAGAGCATTCATGTTGGTCCAGCGGCTGCGCAGCGTCACATCTGCCTCCAGAGCCAGCAGCTGGTTAGAGAGACGCACGGCGGCGGCAGGATCACCTGGGATGAGGAAAAGCACAGGGAAGCTCCCTGAAAAGCCGCCCCAGAGGGAACTGCCCCCCCCCATAGGACCCCTGTAGGTGAGATGGGGGGGCATATTAATAAAAAAATAAAATAAAATAAAATATAAAATGAAATGAAATAATAATATGATATATTATAATAATATTATATAACATTATATAATATAATAAATATAATATAATAAATATAATAAATATAATATAATATAATATAATATAATATAATATAATATAATATAATATAATATAATATAATATAATATAATATAATATAATATAATATAATATAATATAATATAATATAATATAATATAATATAATATAATATAATATAATATAATATAAAACATAACATACATAATATAATTATATTATATATAATATAATTATATTATATATAATTATATTATATTATATTATATTATATTATATTATATTATATTATATTAAATATAAAAATATAATATATAATATATAATATAAATATAATATAAATATATAATATAATGAAATAATAAAATAAAATAAAATAATAACCAAATAAATAATAAAATAAAATAGTAAGATAAGATAAAACAAAATAAAAATAAAATAAAATAAAATAATGAAATATAGAATAAAATAAAAAATTTAAAATAAATAAAATAAAAATAAAATAATATAGTAAAATGAATTGAAAAGTGAAGTGAAAAGTAAAATATTCTAATCAAGGACAGCTTTCTGAAATAAAGGACGGAAGGGCATTGTAATCTAAATTCTATAAGGAAGGAAAGGTTTGCCAAAAGGGCCTCAGGGAATTCAGACTTCAGGTGTGTGTTTTGGGTAACACTTCGTGCATCTGAAAGCCCAAATCCACCTTTTCTATTGTCTTTAGAAATATGCATGTTTGCTGGTTTCATGGCTTTTAATGTTGTAAGCCTCCCAGAGTTGCCTCGGGGGGCAGGATGGCCGCCCAATGAATTCCATACGTAAATAAGTAAATATGAATTTCAGTATCTTGTGCCTTACCCACACCGTGGGCCCCGGCTTTACACGCGTAATGCAGGAGGGTCATATCTGTCAGCCCATCCCGGTCATCCACGTGGCACCCACGCTTCAGGATCTGAAGAGGACAGAAGAACAAGAAAGAGGCTACTGGTAGTCCTCAACTTACGACCCCAATGGGATCCAGAATTTTGGTCACTAAAGCGAGTCGTCATGATATGGGATCAATTTCATGGCCATTAAGCAAATTCAGCTTTCATACCTAAGGCGGGACTAGAGCGCCCAGCCTCCTGGTGATTGGCCCAAAATCACCTAGCCAGCTTTCATACTGAAGGGAGAACTAGAACTCATTGTCTCCTGGTGATTGGCCCAAAGTCACCCAGTTGGCTTTCATGCCTAAAGCGGGATTAGAACTCCCAGCCCCCTAGTGATTGGCCCAGAGTCACCCAGCTGACTTTCATGTCTAAGACAGGACTAGAACTTACTGTCACCTAGTGATTGGCCCACACAGCTGGCTTCAAGCCTAAAGCGGGATTAGAACTCCCAGTCCCCTGGTGATTGGCCTGGAATCGCTCAGCCACCTTTTATGCCTAAGGTGGGACTAGAACTCCCAGTCTCCTGGTTCCTAGCCCGATGCCCGCTCACCTCATTGCCGATCATGTCGATCTTGTGCTGCACCTGGGGGACCCATTGGCGGATGATGGCGAAGAGCTCCGGGACGGTGGTGATGGGATCGTAGAGGATTTCTTGGCAAGCAGGATCATTGGGATCAAAGAAAGTGAAGGCTGCAGAGGGGAGGAGAGGAGAGGAGAAGGATGTCACCCCCACTGTTGGTTGCAATTGCAAAGCAGGGGCACCAATGGTTAGAGCAGGGGTCTCCGAGCTTGGGGGTTTAAGGGGCTTAAGGGACTAGACGCAGGGATTCCCAAACTTGGCAACTTGAAGACTTGTGGACTTCAACTCCCAGAATTCTCCAGCCAGCAGAGCTGGCTGGAGAATTCTGAGAGTTGAAGTCCACAAGTCTTCAAGTTGCCAAGTTTGGGAATCCCTGGACTAGAGACTAAAACATATGAAGAACGGTTGCAGGAACTGGGGATGTCTAGTTTGCTGAAAAGAAGGGCCAGTGGAGACAGGATAGCAGTCTTCCAGTGTCTCAGGGGTTGCCCCAAAGAAGAGGGAGTCAAGCTATTCTCCAAAGCCCCTGAGGGCAGGACAAGAAGCAATGGGTGGAAACTAATCAAGGAGAGAAGCAACTTAGAACTGAGGAGAAATTTCCTGACAGTGAGGACAATTAATCAGTGGAACAGAAGTTGCCTCCAGAAGTTGTGAAGGCCCCAACACTGCAAGTCTTTAAGATGTTGGAGAGCCATTTGTCTGAAACGGTATAGGGCTTCCTGCCTAGGCAGGGGGTTGGACTAGATGACCTCCAAAGTCCCTCCCAACTCTGCTATTGTATTGCATTGTCTTGTATTTTAAGATGTGTTGACTTCAACTCCCAGAATTCCCCAGCCGGCCCTGAAAGAGACTCTCACGCGAGCCCTAATACAGGTACGCCTCGGCTTATGACCGCAATTGAGAAAGTCACAGAAAAAAGTGACTTATGGCCGTTTTTCACACTTAATGACCATTGTAACATCCCTATGGTCACTTGATCAAAAAGGCAACTGGCATGCCTTTACGATGGTTGCATTTGGCCACGGGGAACCTTCCTGGGCCAGCTTCTGTTGAGCAAAACCAATGGTGGAAAGCTGGACTCGCTTAACGACCGAATGATTCACTTAACAACTGTGGTTAAAAAAGGGTTATAAAATGGGGACAAAACTCATCTAACCACTTCCTTCCCGAGCAGTGGAAATGTTGGACTCACGTGAGGTCCTAAGCACTGAGGACTACCTGTCCCATATTTCCCTCCCGTTCTCGTGCAGGACAGCTGTCCCCGTTTCATCCGGGGCTGTGGTCGGACAGATGGATCAGATGGAGTCCCTGCATCAGCTGCCCTTTCCTGCATTCATCCCTCTCGTTTCGTCAGCAGCTTCCTTGGATCATGAGTGGGCAGATTTGAAGCCCGTGGGATCTAGTGTGTGTGTTTGTGTGTGTGTGTGTTGTTTTTTTTAATGCTTTTATCTTGAAGCACAACCATTGCCCGGTGCGCCAACGGAGACCTGATTCAGCAGCTGATGAATTAAAACCAGCAGGTCGGTTCGTTCTTTCCGTGAGCGACGCACATCGTTCTGGATGCCAACGTGATGCTTGGCCTTGAAGTGTGTGTGTGTGTGTGTGTGAATGGATTGTGGGGGGAAAGTCATTAGTCGCTTCTTTTCGGTGTCCTTCGAGAACTTCTAACGTTCTCTAAATGAACTGTTGTGAGTCAGGGACTCCCTCTAGCCCATGGGGCATCTGACCCACCCATCGCCATCACCCTTATCACCATATCACAAGGGTGTCAAACTCAAGATCTGGCTTGTGGGGTGCTGGAAATATAGAAGGACTGGCACATGGTACTTTGGCCAGTGAAAGCGGGCTCCCAAGCTCCGTTTTCGGCTGTCACGGCCTCCTGCAACCCTCTGCCAGCAAAAATGGGCTCCCAAACTCCGTTGGTGCTGGCAGAGGGTTGCGGGAGGCCGTGACAGCTGAAAACGGAGCTTGGGAGCCGTTTTCTCTGGCAGAGCGCTCGGGTCACCACAGGCTTCCCCGCACAAGTGACATCGAGCTGGCCATGTCCACCCTGGCCACCTCCAACCCCCCCCCCCCCCCGAGGTCAAACACAACCCTGATGCAGCCCTCAATGAAATTGAGTTTGAAACACCCCCCCCCCCCCGCCTTATCAGGTCAACTGGTCAAGGAGGAACTCTGTCCAGGCTTCCCTGGGGAGGGGAAGGCTGAAGAAGAAGAAGAGGGTGGAAAGGAAAGAGCTCACCATAATCTTTAGGGAGCGGAGCTGGGGCTGAAGGGTGGACGATGGGCTTCTTCCTCCTCTCCAGGGTTGGGCTCTGGAATTCCAGCGCCTGGTGGTCTTCGTCGGAAGGGAGCTCAGCGGAGTCGTCTTTGGTCATGGTGGCGGGAAGCTCTTTCCCCTCTGCAAGGACCAACAGGAGAGGAGAAAGCGGTCAGCCAGAGGATGGCGAAGGAATTTGAAACCCAGAGCCAGGAGGTCTGCTCTGGATTAATTAATTTATTTTTGTCCCACCTTGGATTATCTTTATGTATGACTCAAAGTGGTGAACATGGCTAATTCTCCTTGCTCCATTCCTATTTCCCACGTAACAACAACCCTGTGAGGTGGATTGGGCGGAGAGAGAAGGACTGGCCTAAAGTCACCCAACCAGCTTTCATGCCTAAGGTGGTACTAGAACTCCCTGTCTCCTGGTGACTGGCCCTATGCTATCCAGTTGGCCTTCTTCTCTAAGGAAGAACTAGAACTCACAGTCTCCTAGTGACTGGGCCAAAGTCACCCAGTTCTCTTTTGGGCCTAACACAGGACACGGATTTCCCATCTCCTGGGCATTGGCCCAAATCATACAGCCAGCTTTCATGCCTTAGGTGGGACTAGAACTCCCTGTCTCCTGGTGACTGGCCCTAAGTTATGCTACTGGCCTTCTTCTCTAAGGAAGAACTAGAACTCACAGTCTCCTAGTGACTGGGCCAAAGTCACCCAGTTCTCTTTTGGGCCTAACACAGGACACGGATTTCCCATCTCCTGGGCATTGGCCCAAATCATACAGCCAGCTTTCATGCCTTAGGTGGGACTAGAACTCCCTGTCTCCTGGTGACTGGCCCTAAGTTATGCTACTGGCCTTCTTCTCTAAGGAAGAACTAGAACTCACAGTCTCCTAGTGACTGGGCCAAAGCCCCCCAGCTGGCTTTCATGCCTAGCGCAGAACTGGAACTCACCATCTCCTAGTTTCCAGCGGGTGCCTTAACCCCTAAATCAAGCTGACACTCATCCCACCCACGAGACAAATTTAAGGGTTACAAAAGGAGTAACTCTCCCAAAACCGAGAACATAGAAATATTTACGAGAATGAGCTCAAGTTTCCCTTCTGGGTAACTTCTTCGTTATTTCCCATCAAACTTATTTATTTAATTTATATATTTGTTAAATTTATATGCTGCCCATCTCACTGTCGAGCAACTCCGGGCAGTGTTTTATGACTCTACATCATAAAAACAATGTTATAAAATATTTATATATAAGAATCACGAAAACATGACAACGTGGAACACGAACAAAAGAGCGTGAGAAGCTATAGAAGTCAACTTACTCCTGAGCAACCTTTGCAAATCCCCTTTTTTAAAATCCGAAATCAAATCACAAAACATTTGTATGCATTGGGCTAAATCACAGCTTGCTTAATTATGCTTTATTGACTAAGCCATAATTAGCCCGGTTCCTGTAATATAAATTAAGTGGTAAACCATGGCCAACTTTATGGCTTGTTTCGCACATGGCACTAAACCAATACAAAACAAATGGTCTTTGGCTTCCTACAGTGAGCAAAGCAGCCAAAAGAACCTGTCTAAAAGGCTCTCAGTCTTCTTAGGGGGTGAGCTCAATATTCTATTCATTCATCTCAAAATAAGCCCCTCTGAATTATATAGATATATATAGATATATTCATAGATTTGCACGGGTGGAGGTATGCTGGTCTTGTTGTATTCTTTTCCTGTGTAAGATTGAGATTGTCTTGGCAACGTTTCGGCCAGGTCTCACTCGCCATCTCCCACCAAGATTTATAGAAAGACGGCAGCTGCGAAGCCACAGACGCCAGACTGAAGATGGCGAATGAGACCCTCACCGAAACGTTGCAAAGACAATCTCAATCTTACACGGGAAAGGACACCGTGTAATTATTATTTATTTATTTATCAGCACAAATGCAATATATATAAGGGCATGGCTAGCTGATGAGAGCTAAAAAGCTCGAAATAGATCTATACTAGTCTCTGATTTATTTATTGATCAGCTCATAAAACTAACATATATGTGTGTGTGTGTATAAAATTGTTTCCACAACACCCTGTTAGGGCCCCAATTAAGGGAGGAAGCATACTGTTTCCTTTTCTGCCTTTCGGCTCATCACCAGAGACCATCTAGACAGAAAGCCACGAGTTCCATGATGAGCCGAAAGGCAGAAAAGGAAAAGCAGTGTGCTTCCTCCCTTAATTGGGGCCCTAACAGGGTGTTGTGGAAACAATTATATATAACTATCATCCTATCTCAGCTGACAAGAAGAGAAATGAGCTGGCTTAATGGCTAAGGCTCTCGCCTGGCATGTAATACAGCCCTGGTTCAAATCCCAGTAAGGGTCTGGCTATCTGATGAGAGCTAAAAAGCTCGAAATAGGTCTATCCTAGTCTCCCTGACTTATTTATTGATCAGCTCAAAAACGTAACGCACACACACACACATATTTATTTATTTATTTATTTATTTATTTATCTATCTATCTATTTATCTATTTATTTATTTATTTATTTATTTATTTATTTATTTATTTATTAGTGGTCAAGTCCACTTTACTACAGTGCCAACTGAATTTAGCATGTGGGGACTTCAACTCCCAGAATTCCTCAGCCAGCATTGCTGCCTGGGGAACTCTGGGAGTTGAAGCCCACAGGTCTTCTAGTTAGCAAGGTTGAAAACCCTTTACTAGAGGCTAGTAAAGCTAGAGAACTGCTGCGATTTCTATCTGGGGAATTCTGGGAATTGAAGTCCATCCCTCTTCAAGTTAGCAAGTTTGAAAGCACAGGGCTCCCCATGTAAAAAGAAATGAGAATGGAACACGCTAAAAACATCTCTTTCCCCTCTCCTTCCTTTAACCAACAGCTCCATTCCGCTTCAAGAGAGTCGCCCCACTTGTCACCTCTTTGCAATTCACACAATCACATTTTGACTCTTCTGGAAATCCCACCGTCTTCCTGATTCCCAGGCGCACCATCTCCGAAACGGGGGGGAAATCTCGTCGAGCATTAAAGCTCCATAAAGGGACTCTGGGATCCATTTAACGGTGAGCAGATTCCGGCAGGGCTGCTATTCCCAAGCTTTCTGCCGTAAGAATAGACGCTGTAGAAAACCCCACACTCCTCCTTCCCGCACACACTCCCACACTCTCCCTTCCGAGAGGCCCTTGAGCTGGAGTCGATCAATACACAGCCTGGCAAACATTGTATGTGTCAAAGCTGGGCTTTCAACAACACAGCCATGGCTTGTGGATGTGTGTTGCTGTGTTTGTGTGTCTCTGGGTGACTTCCAGATGGGGAGCTAGCTCTATTTTGCAGGTTAACCAAGGAGGGGTGCTGCCCAGGGATGCATGGTTAGGCACACACACACACACACACACACACACACACACACACACCCCGTTCCTGGATCTTTGGGGCACCCGAGGTTTGCTTTTAGTGGGTGCACGCATTTGTATTTTTGCAAAGAGATATGCCTTCCCCCACACCCCATAAAAACATAAGAAAGGAGGGAAATAAAATAGGACAATAAAATGAAATAAATGACATAAATGAAATACAATGCAACAAAATAAAATGGTAGAAACTAAGATCATATAAAATGAAACAATTCAAATCAAATCAGTAAAATGAAATGAAAGAAACAAAACCCTCTTTGGGGAACGGATAAAACCCCGGCAGGAGAGATTAGGGGGGGGGGGGGTTCCTCTTTCAAAAATGCCCCCAGCCAGGCGGGCATCACGCACGCCTATTTACATCCTCAATCTGGCCCTTTCCAGACCCGGCGGGGACTTCGGCTCCCAGAATTCCTAGCAGCTGGGACAATAGCAATACGGGCTGAGGATGATGGGAGAGGCAGTCCTCCGTCACGGAGCCCGTCCTGCTCCCTCCAGGGGCTGCCTTGGGCTGCATGAGCCCCGCTTTAACCTGGCCAGCCTTTTTGTCCTTGGCGGAGAGGGAGGGGGGGCACCGCGATGCTCCAGCCCCCCCAAATGGGGAGGGGGGGCGATGCCCCCTAAGAGGCCAAGCCACAATCCCCAGCATCTGATGGAGGAGGAGGAGGGGGGGGGAGACAAGAGGGACGGGATGGGCAGGAGGGATAACGGGGCTTTCAGGCAGCGCAGCATCCTTGCCGTCTTGGGATGCAGGAGCGGGACCAGCAGACGGAGCATCCCACTCCAGCGGTCGGGGAAACGGGCAGCGGGGCGCGTCGCAGGTCCAGGTCGGGCTCTGCGGCGGGGAGGAGGCCGAGGCCGGCCGGGGGAGGGCCGGGAGGGGGTCGCAAGGACCGGCGGGGTGCAGGTGTATGGAGGGGGGGGTAGGACCAGAAGCGAGGATGCTGCGGGATGCGAGGCGCAAGGACGGGGCCCGCAGGAGCATCTCCGCCGCTGGAAGGACGGGCGGAGGGAGGGGAGGGGGGGAAGGAGGGTCCCACCAAGCCGGGCATCCTCCGGGAAGGGCTCCCCCGGCCGGGATGCAGCGCGCCCACCTACCGGGAGGCGAGGATGCGGCGGCGGAGAGGCGACCCTCGGCTGGGCTCGGCGGGCGCAGCGCAAATGGAGGAGGAGGCGGAGGCGGCGGCGATGGCAGCGCTCATGCGCCGCCCGCAGCATCAGCAGCGGCATCAGAGGCAGAAGCCGCCCCCCGCCCCGCCCCTCCCCCGCCGCCTGCTGCAGCCCCCGCCTCCAGGCGCTCGTCTCTGCGGGGATCCGGGGGGTCGCGAGCCCGGGGAAGGGCTGGTGCGGCTCCGCTGACCCCCCAACCCCTCCCTCCACTCCGGGGTGGGCTGGGGTCTCTCCGGGCAACCCGAGCCGGCCCCTTCCTTCTCCCGAATTAGAAGTTGGGGGGGGGGAGGGGGGCAGCCGGGCATCTCCCAGCCAGAGAGCCGATGTGGGGCAAATGGGGGGGGGGGAGGTTTGCAACCTGCCGGCTTCCAAGCCCCACAGAGCCCTGCTGCAGCCCAGCCAGGGTCTCCTGCCTCCCGAGGGGCTGACATTATTCTATCATAAGGGAACATACATCAGAGTATTCCTTCCTCCTTCTATTTTTGCTCACAACAACCCTGTTAGGTGGGCTGGACTGAGAATGAGTGGCTGGCCCCAAATCCCCCAGAGCTTTCATGCCTATGGCAGCACTAGAACTCCCCGCCTCCTGGTGCTTGGCCCAATGTCACCCAGCCATAGTTAAGCAGGACTAGAACTCCCAGTCTCCTGATGATTGGCTCAAGTTATCCAACTGATTTTCATGGCTAAGTCACACTAGAATTCACCATCTCCTGGTGATCGGCCAGCACCTCCCCTCCTCCCTGAATTTCCCAGAAGAAACAGCGCTAAACAATGGTCTGTTGGAAGGCAGCTAAGCGAAGAACCGCCCGTTGGACCCGTATAGATGATCTCGAAAACCTCAGCCAGTTGAAAATTCCAGGAATGCAAACCAGACGGGGATCTCCATCGCCCTGGAGGAAGGTGGTTTTTCTCGCCAACTGCGGGGAAGGATTGCCACTTCCTTCTGGGAAAATAAATCTCATCCTGGCTGATTTTATATGCCATGATAACTCACGCTGGGCTTGGCTGCCTTCCAAGCTGAACGTTTTCTCCATTTGCTTTCCTCCCGGATCTGCTTCGCTCTGCAACTTTTCCAGCTCTTAAGCTTCACTCGTGGTGGAAGGGGGGGGGGGGGGAGACCAGACATATGCAAAATATAACTAAGTGTGATCACACCATAGATTTATGTAAGGGGTGAGGTACGGCATAGTAATTTGCTTTGGGTTCCTTGGCCAGTCAGCCTAATGTGGAATTTGGCTGCTTTCCAAACAGCTGCACAGCTGGGACAGCATCATAGCCCATTATACTTGTATTTCTCAACCTCAGTGACTTTTAAGAAGCGTGGACTTCAACTCCCAGAATTCCCCAGCGAGCACGGCAGTTCACGGGTCTTCAGGTCCATTGGCATATTGGCTGGGGAATTCTGGGAGTTGAAGTCCAACCCATCTTCCAGTTGAGTTGTATGCTGGCTGGGGAATTCTGGGAGCTTAAGTCCACCTAACTTCAAGTTCAGTAGCATGATGGCTGCGGAATTCTGGAGGCTGAAGTCCACACCTCTTTAAGTAGGGGGCTGTTGGGCTAGATGACCTACAAGGTCCCTTCCAACTCTCGTTAATCTGTATCTGTTTCTGAGGATGAGAAACACTGGCCCACTGTACTTGGTGTGTCGGATGGAGGATGGATCCATCCGGGGCTCACACAATGTTTGTTTTTTTTTAAAATCCAGATGGGGTCACACAATCGCCATCTTAACTTTAGAAAACTCCACCCTGTGGACACATCTGGATCCAAGGTTCTGGATTTACAATACAATACAATAGCAGAGTTGGAAGGGACCTTGTAGGTCTTCTAGTCCAACCCCCTGTGTGGGCAGGAACCTTATACCATTTCAGACAAATGGCTATCTAACATCTTCTTAAAGACTTCCAGGGTTGGGGCATTCACAACTTCTGGAGGCAAGCTGTTCCAGAGGTTAATTGTTCTAACTGTCAGGAAATTTCTCCTTAGTTCTAAGTTGCTTCTCTCCTTGATTAGTTTCCACCCGTTGCTTCTTGTCCTGCCCCCAGGTGCCTTGGAGAATAGCTTGACTCCCTCTTCTTTGTGGCACCCTCTGAGATACTGGAAGACTGCTATCATGTCTCCCCTGGTCCTTCTTTTCATCAAACTAGACATACCCAGCTCCTGCAGCTGTTCTTCCTATGTTTGAGCCTCCAGTCCCCTAATCCTCTTTGTTGCTCTTCTCTGCACTCTTTCCAGAGTCTCCACGTCTTTTCTACATCGTGGCGACCAAAACTGTATGCAGTATTTCTCCCTCCTGATGTAAACAAAGCCAGCCAAAAGATTTCCCGACAGATTCCCTTTATTCGTTTAAGTTACAGAACTCTTATTATAAACACACAGATCCCATGCAAAGAGATGATCCCTGCTCAATCCTCTCGAGATTCACCCTGGCCTTCCCCGAGCTGGCAGCCTCCGTGATGGGGTGGAGTATAAGTCCCAGAGTTCCTTCGGCTACCCTGGCTGGGAATTTTAGGCCCCACGTAGGTGAAAGGCGCCAGTCTGGGGTGTGAAGATGGGCACGCTTTTGTAAAACCTTCCATGAAATCTTTCCTCCAATGCTTAAGTTAATCACAGAAACCAGTGTGTTTTGTGTGTTTAAAGAATGAAGATTCAAGCAACGAAAGGATTTATGATCAAAATTCATTCGGGATCTTGTTTGGCACCTAGTTGGGAAGACGTTTTGAGCTTCAAGACATTTGCAGGAATTGGCCAGGAGGAAAAGCAGAACCAATTCTAGACATCGGCATGTTCTTAATCTTGTCCACGGAGAGTTTCCCATTCATCTTGGCGGCTTCTTCCGGGTGCTTTGAACCACAATTCACAGAAAACCCCCATCTTGTCTCGCTGGGGGGACTCTGGGATTTACTCTTTACGGGTGCCAGGAGGAAGAAGGCAGGCGTGCACAACTGCAGCTGGCTTTGGGGCGTGCAAAACACAGGCGCGTTTCCAAATGCACTGGGCCGACGGTCGATTGTTGCTGCGTCTCAAATCTTTTTCCTTCTCGGCTGTCGGTGGGCCCTTTAAAAGATTTTCTCATCTCTCCTTACCGTGTTTCCTACCCGCTCCCCCTGCCCCCCCCTTCCATTCAACCCCTTAATGATAGTAATGATCATAATCATAATAACCCATCGGATCACAAGCTCTGCATGCAAGGCTCCGTTGGGATCCACAGCCCAGAATCCCCTCTTCCGTCTAGTTCAGGGATGTCCAAACTTGGGAACTTTAAGACTTGTGGACTTCAACTCCCAGAATTCCCCAGCCAGCTATGCTGGCTGGGGAATTCTGGGAGTTGAAGTCCACAAGTCTTAAAGTTCCCAAGTTTGGACATCCCTGGTCTAGTTGGGAGTCAGCGTGGAAATCCGGAGAGGCGAGCAGCTGCCCCTCCAGGAAGGAAAATCACCCTGCAGAGGCCGAATCCGAGCCCTTCAAAAAAAGCACCGGTAGAGAGCAAAATTGTAGGACGTGGCCATGAAGAGGGACCCTCGTGGGCCGCTAATCCGGTGACGAGAATTACAAGCAGGGGAGGAGGAACAGCGGCGGAAGTCTTCCCTTTTGCACTACAATTCCCATCACCCTGGGCCACAGCAGCCGGGGCTGAGGCAAATTAGCAGCCTCGGAGCCCCGAGAAGGATTAGGGCTGAAAGTGCATTATATATATATATATTATTATATTATATTAGATATATATATAATAATAATCTCAAATACTCCCAGAGAGAAATCAGAAGATAAGGTACTGAAGGAATAAGGCCACGGAGGAGAGGCAGCCTGAGGTTCGGCTTAGCTGGGCCGGCCTTCTTGGGTGGCCCTGGCCTCTGGCCGCTTCCTGGGGAGGGCCGAGGGGGCAACCAGATGCAGAAAGGGGCTGTTCTCAGCTGCCCCCCCCCCAATTCATTCCTGGCTCACTGTTCTTCCAGCTGGAGGATGGTCTCGTTGGCTTCGCCAGGGAATTGAGGCACGGCATAGACCAAGGCTTGATCTCTGTCCTGGCAGATGATGGCCACTGCGCCACCGGCCTCTGGCACGAAGGTGCTGGACTGCAGGCAGGCCTGGGGAGGGAAGGACAGAGAGGGGGAAGGGTTAGGAGACCTGGGCACCTTTGGCCAGCCGGATAGGATGCCGGCCGCGTCCACTGGGTCCCGATGGGGCTGAAATGTCCGTTTCACTGAAATTACTAACACCTGCTCGGAGGCTGCAGTACACCATGCAAACGAGATGAAGAGTGTGGAGGAGAGGAGAGGGGCAAGAGGAGGAAGAGAGGGCTTAGGAGAGAGGAGGAGAGAAAGGAGGAGTGAAAAGTGGAGAGAGGAGAAGGCGACAGGAAGGGGAAGTAGAGAAGGATGACGGAGGGAAGAAAGGAGGTAGGGAGGAGGAGGAGAGAGGGAGAGGAGGTAAGACAGCGATGGAGAGGGTGTAAACATGGCGTACGGAGAGCAGAAGAGCCAGCGAGAGTCTTTGGGGGTTGAAGAATGGATGTAATAATACAAAATAGTGTTGGTTATGGAATGGCATACATGTGTTGTATGAAAATAAGAAGAATAAAAAACTTAGAAAAGAAACGGCCGTTCCACCCAAGGCCGGACCCTTGACTTACAGGCAGCTCCAGGCTTACAAGAGTTTCTTTAGCGACCGTTCAAAGTTACAACAGCATGGAAAAAAGGTCCCTTACGACCGTGTTTCACACTTACAACCGCTGCAGCATCCCTGTGGTCACGGGATCAAAATTCAGGCTCTTAGCAATTGGTCCCTATTTACAACGGTCGCAGTGCCCCTGGGGGGAGAGGGGGAATCACGTGATCCCCTTTTCCAAGCGCAGCCAATGGGGGGAAACACCACCACCACCACCCCCGATTTGCTAACTGTCACATCAACAACGGTGGCAATTCACTTAACAGCTGTGGCCAGAAAGGCCATAGAACGGGGAAAGCTCAACAAACATCTCGCTTAGCAACCGAAATGTTGGGCTCCTCTGAGGTCGTAGGTCGAGGACCTCACTCACCATCTCCAGCACCTTCAGCTTCTCCTCCGAGACCAGGTTCTCCTTCCAGAGCTGCTCCACCATGCCCTCCATGGCCTCCAGCTTGGCGCAGTGCCTCCTGTGCCTCTGCTGGAGCACCTTCACCTTCTTCTGCAGCCCCATCACCACCTCCACCAGCTCGGCCGTCGTCCCCTCGCTCCGATGGTAGCGGTGCTCCCCCAGGGGCTCCTCCGAAGAGTCGGCCGAGGAGGAGCTGCCCTCCTCCAGCTTCGCCTCCTCGGCCGAGAGGGCGGCTTGCGGGGGCGCCTGGTTGGAGACGATGGGCAGGGTGGAGACGATGGGCAGGCTGAGGGCCGAGGACAGCACCGTCTCGGGGGGAGACAGCCCGGAAGAGGCGGCAGCGGTGGCGCCGGCGGGAGCCGTGGGGATGGTCTCAAAGTAGGCCACCATCTCGGTGGTGGCGGTGGCCTCTTGCAGGACCGGGAGGGCCACGGAAGGCTCGATGGAGACGTTCTCGATCACCAGGGCCCCCTCTTCAGCCATCGCGGCCGGCTCGGCCATCACGGCCCGTAGGGAAGTCTGATCTCCCGCGGCCAAAACTCCGCAAGGCAAGGCCACTTCGGTGCACAGCTGCCCGGCCAGCCCCAGGGAAGAGCCGGGCAAGGCTCCCAGAGTGGCCGGGGGCAGGGAGGCCACAAAATCCACCACGTGCTGCTCCAGGGGCTCCTGCGGCGCTTGGCCCGCCACGGCTGCCGCGGGGGAAGCCACCGCCAGGGTGACGCCTTTGAGGGGCTCCACGATTTGGACCAGGGGAAGCAGGTTCACCGTCCCAACCAGGTTTCCCGTGAGGGCCTGGAAGTCCAAGTCGGGGGCCGAAGGCTGAGCCTCCACGTAGACCGGGGTGGCGCCCACGCTGGGGTCGATGGCTATGGTGAGGGTCTCCATGGCGTCGGGCTCCTGGCAGGTCGGGGTTTCTGCAGCGGGGGCGGCCCACTCCCCACCCCCCTCGAGGAGGAGCTTCTTGGCAGGGGGGTTGGAAGCCGCTTTGGCAGGACCCTCCCTCTTCTGAAATAAAAGAAAAGGGACAACATTGCAATTTACCCATTAAGGAGAAGGTTTGTAGCTCGGGGTTGAGCTGTGGGGTCCTGGGTGCCCTCTGAGCTTGGTGGTTTTCTTGCAGACCTTTCATGACCCAGCTAGGGAACATCATCAGTGCTAAAAGAGAGAGGGGCTTGTGGGGTGAAAGAGAAGGGCAAGAAGGAGGAGGGGGAAAGGAGGGAAGAGGAAGAGGACCATGGGATCCCAGGTGCTCTCTGAGCATGGTGGATTTCTTGCAAACCTTTCATGGCCCAACTAGGGAACATCTTCAGTGCTAGGAGGAGGATTGTGGGGAGACGCTAAACAAACCACTGAAAGTCAAGGACTTACCTGGATGATCAGCCTATTGAGGAGGATTAGGGGAGAGGGATAACATCTTCCAGAGCTGACTTATAGTTCAAAGCACCTGGGGGCAGGTGAACTCTTTGATGTCTTCTCGTCTCTCCTCTTTGGGAGCCTGGAATCCAGGGCTTGGCCTCTCTCGGAAGGCAGATCCCAGGTCTCCCATCCCTGAACAAGCTCCAGGCCTCACGTGGCACATACCTGTCTCCCAACCTGATTCCCTTCAGGGGTAATTAAAGCCGCACTTAAAAGTCACCTGACCATAGTTGTTTACTCCAGGATCTAAGTTCAACCTGCTACAAAGCCGGAATATTTAGCTGTGGCCACCAGGGGCCTGTTTAGAAATCAAAGCCCTACCAGCAAACACACACACACACACACACACACACACACACACACACACACACACGAGATAACAAAACCTCTGATATTTATCTTTCCAAAGCTGAGATAAACCTGAACTTATGTTTACGGCCAGCTAAATCCGAGCCCAAATAGTAGCATGAAACGGTTTTATTCTCTGACCCTCGGTCCCCGGAATCAGATTGTGTGAATAGGGACCCCTGAGGTTTCAGAAGGAGGCACACGAGAATAGATAAATCCATAAAATGCTCTTGCTTTTTAGTCTCTTATTTCGTCCACTTGTAAATGTTTTGTATGATCTTTTTTTAAAAATGTTGTATTGTTCTATAGACCACCCACAGTTGCTTTAACAGTGAGATGGGCAAGATAAGACCTAATATAATAATAATAATGAGACATTTATAGAAATGCCTGTAGTATATATATTATTGGAGGACACCAGCACTGGTTTGCTGCCTCTTCCTTTAATGTAGGGGCATCCAACTTGGTGACTTTTAAGACTTGTGGACGTCAACTCCCAGAATTCCCCAGCCAGCCGTGAATGATAGAGTCGGAAGGGAGCAGAAGGATCGCCTAACCCAGTGTTTTGCAACCTAAGCAACTTTGAAACGTGTGGACTTCAACTTCCCCATGTCTGGCTGGGGAATTCCGGGAGTTGAAGTCCACGGGCCTTCAAAATCACCACGGTTGGACATCCCTGCCTTCAACCTGCCTCCACTCCGTGTCCACATCTTAATAGACCTTTAACCTTACGAAGAGGGACTTCAACTGCCTTGTTTCCCCTCCGTCCTGGGGTTCTCTGGCAGGTCATTCCCACCCTGCGGAGTAAAAACAACGGGATTCTCACCAGTGGGCTGTCCGACGTCTGGAAGATGGTGGGAACGGCGTCGGGCTTCAGGTAGCGAACTCCCCACCGGTACTCAAAGCAGGAGGGGGCAAAATGGTCACTGCAGAGGTGCTGGTGCTTGGTGGGGATCCACTTTTCCTGGTTCATTTGGGAGAGCCATTGCCGGAGACGCTCAGGGCTGTGCAAGGGAAACCTGTAGTAGGGGGAACGGAAAGGAAGCGTCAGGATGAAGGAGGTATCATGAAGTGTGTGCAACGCAGGCCGCTGAAGCAAGGGTGTGTCCTCTCCATTGCCTTCCTCGTTTCTCTGCCGACACCCGTACCTCATTTATGGGGAACTTCCTTCGATTCCTGGTACAAGAGTGGTCAAAAGAGGTCAGGAAGGCAGCTACCACATGCAGCTCAAGCTCTGAATGTTTTGGAACGCTATAAAATTCTATTATATTCCACCCTGGGTCCTTTTGGAGAAGGGCGGGATATAAATCTAATAAATAAATAAATAAATAAAATTTGGCCCTATGAAACACGCTGTCTTTCAGTATGGATTCTTTTAGGCAAAAGGACATTTAAATAATGGCAGTCAAAGGAGAATTGTGTTATAGTGATGGTATGTATATATAAAGATGTTTGATTTAAAATATTCAATTTAATATGAACTATAAGTAATGACCGTGTAGGAACGCACGGAAGTTATTTGTAACCAATGGACACGCTTTCTACAAGATGTAATGAAGGAGGATTCTTTTTTGTGTGTGTATGTGTTTGATTAAAATAAAATAAAAATATTTATTTAAAAAAACATGCTGTGGCTTACTCCAAAGGAGATGGGCATTCTTTATTAAATGCTGCCCATCTGCAGAGGACTTCAAACTTGCTAACTTTAAGTTTTGTGGACTATCAACTCCCAAAATTCTGGGAACTGAAGTCCACAAGTCTTAAAGTTGGCAAGTTTGGGGCCCCTTGGTCAAGAGTGATGTCGCTTTAAGAGACTATTAAAATCCATTTTGGTGGAAGGACAAGCCTGTTGCAGTTAGCCAGTCTGGTGTTATGGGAGAAATTCCGACCTCAGCACCTTATACCTGGAGTCAGGTTTGGGGCTTTGTGTTATGAGTCATAGAGTTTGCATTTGCTAGACCAAAACCCACAGTTTTGGGGAAGAAACTAACTACCAACCGCTTCTCCTTTTGGCCCAGAGATCCACATCCACGAAGACAGCGGAAGTCAACGTTACTTTTGGAAAAAAACCTACTCGATATTTGCCCCTTTTCTGAAAACCCCCATGCGGATCCACCATGATGATAACCCTGCCAGGTAGGATAAGTGAGCCCAAAGTTTCCCAGCTGCCTTTTGTCGGAATTAGAATTCACTGTCTCCTGTTTTCTAGGCTGGTGCCTTAACTCAGGGGTCCCCAACCTTTGCAACTTTAAGTCTGAAGGACTACAGCCAGCAAAGCTGGCTGGAGAATTCTGGAAGCTGAAGTCCTTCAGACTTAAAGTTGCAAAGGTTGGGGACCCCTGCCTTAACTTCTACACACCTATTAATGGGGCTGTCCAGGAGTCCCAGATCCAAGTCCCCATTCAGCCCTAGAGACCCCCCCTCTCCTCTTCCAGGTGGGTAAAATGAGGAGGGGGCTCTTGCTTAGATACCCCCCCCCCTTTCCCATAAGAAGCAACACCCAGAGACTCCCACAGGTCTGTTGGCCCCCTCCCCATTAAGAGGCTCTGGGACCAACCAAGGCCAACCAGAGGGGTCTCCTTCCCCCCTCCTAGGGAGGGGGTCTCTATCCCTCCTAGGGGGGGGTCTCTTGCCCCCCTCCTAGGGAGGGGGTCTCTATCCCTCCTAGGGGGGGGTCTCTTGCCCCCCTCCTTGAGAAGGGGTTTCCTGTCCCCCCCCCACACCACTTCCCCTGGAAAGCACAACAAGGGAAGGGTCCCTCCACAGTCCCACAGCCCTCTCCCCAGCTGAGCTGGACTACAAAACCCATCCCTCCATGCCACATGGGAGTTGTAGTCCGGGGAATCTCGGCGGGGAGGGAAGCCTCGCCTGGGAGGATGGGGGTCGAGGTCAGGCCAAGGTGGGGTGGGGGGGTTCCCTCTCCCCCCTTGTCCCCCCCCTCCCAGCCCCAGTCTGGCCCCGCCCCCTGGCCCGAGGCGGGTGGTCCCAAGCAGAGCCCCCCCCCCCAACTCCCCCTCCCTTCCCGCAAGGAGGCTGACTTGTAGAAGCTGAGCCGCCGCTGGTCCCGCCGCGGCTGCCCGGCCGAGTTGGAGCATCGCGGCGCCCGGCAGTACTTGGTCATCGTGGCGGCGCCTCCGGAGAGCCCAGCTCGTTTGTTGACGGATGACGTCACGCGTCACGCCCCCCTCCCGCGCCTGCGCAGAGCGGGAAAGTGACGCCCTGGCTCGCCGGGCGGAGGCAAGCAGTACTGGCCATAGAGATAGGAAAAGGGAAGAGGATTAGCACTCTGTTCGCTTTTATATATATATTGTATGGATTATATATTAATTAGATTATTATATTAATTAGATTATATTAGATTCGATTAGATAAACTAGATAGAAAGACATACGGTAGATCAGAGGTCTTCAAACTTGGCCACTTTAAGGCTTGTGGACTTCCACTCCCAGAATTCCCCAGCCAGCATCTCAAAATGGCCCAGCCAGAAAAACACTGTGTTAAACCAGCATCCCTTTTCTGATCTTAATGGAACAACTGGACCCTAATGGAGTTGGCCAGCAAGTGTAAAACTTGAATAAAGACAAAAGTAGAAAAAAAGGAAATGTTCGAGATTTGGGCGGGTCCGGCTAGATTCGAAGCCGCGGACCTACGTAGAAGGGCGGCGGCTGGGACGGCGCCACCTGATTGGTCCAAAAGAAAGCGGCGGCGCGCGCCCGGCGCGGAAGACTTTGGAGGCGGGCCGTTGGTGCAAAGGCTACCTCCCATTGGCCGCTTCCGGGCTTGATTGACGCGGCGGCGGCCAACGGCGGCGCCGCATCGTTTCCGCGCGCTGTTTGGGACGGTTACGGGGCGCTAAGCCGCGGTGGCGGCGGAGGCTGAGGGGGGCGAGATTCGCCGGTTGGCCAGCAGTCGGCCTCGGTAGGGAAGATGGCCGGCGGCGGCGGAGGAGCGGGAGGCGGCTGCTTGTACCCGCGAACGACGAATCCGAGCCTCGAGTCGCCGCCTCTCCTCAGCCTGAGGCGAAGGTCGAAACAGCAAGGGCCGGAGGAGGCGGTGAGGGGCGGGGCCAAGCCAAGGAAGGGTGGGGCGGGGAAAGGGGGAGGAGCCCAGGGCTGCGTGACGTGAGGGGCGGGGCTGGAGAGTGGGCGTATCCCGGAAAAGAGTTCTATAGATCAGAGGTCTTCAGATTTCAACTCCCGGGAAGCGTCTTAAAGTTGCCGAGTTTGGGGACCCCAGCTGTAGATTATACATACGTACATACATACATACGTACGTACGTACATACATACATACATACATACATACATACATACATTACATACATACATACATACATACATACATACACACAGAGAGAGAATAGAGAGAATTGAGTGGATGGATGGATATAAATGGATATATACAGTATTATATATTATATATGTATGTACATGTATGTAGATGTATCTATCTTCTTCCATTTCTGTCTTTCTACCTATCACTCATCTATATATCACTTCATCACTTTATCCATATCTGATTTATCTACCATCTGTCATTCATCTATCCATCCTCTATCCTATCTATCCATCCATCCATCCATCCATCATCTATTTATCTGTCTATCACTCTATCCATATCTCATTTATCTGCCATATGTCATTCATCTATCCATCCTCTATCCTATCTATCCATCCACCCATCCATCCATCCATCATCTATCTGTCTATCACTCTATCCATATCTCATTTATCTACCCATCCTCTGCCTGTCTGTCTAATCATCATTTTAGCCATTGTCTATCCACTGCGGGATGAAGGCTACTTCTGCATGTTTCCAACCTATATGGTCCTGAGCTTTCTTTTGCTGATTGTATATACACACACACACATACACACACATACACACACCCCGTATGTATTAATCACAAAGGGGGCTCCCATAGAAAAATCAGTCCGGTTCCTCACGTCCTGGGGAAAAGGAGGTTTGGCAGGAGCCACAATGCTTTGTCTTGTTTTGTACTAGGTGGTTCTTGAGCGAGTGTTGGGAATAACTGCTCAGACCAGCAATGGCTTAACTTGTGACCCAAACTCAGGACAGGTAGCATATCCAACAGGGTAAGTGCTTTGTCACCGTGGGTTGAAATATTAGTGTGTATTAGTGGTGGTGACCCTTTGAGAGCTGTATACAGTGACATTTCATTTTAATGTATGCTGATTAGTGTGCATTTAAAGTGACAATAAAGCTATTCTAAGTTTCTCCAAGCACACGCAGGCAGTGTGTTTAATTTTCATTACATTTTCCATTAAAGGGGCCCTTATCACAAACCACACTTGATTGATTGTGTTGACAGCCTGTTCAGAAAAAACATAATTTAGCTGCAGTTTGATCAGATTCAGTTCTGATATATGATTTAAACAGTTTCCAGGTTTTTCTTGCTCAAGGCCAGAGGCTTACCCTGGTTCACTCTTAGTGTCGTTGATTTAGTGTCATTGAAAGCAACAGAACGGTGACTCCGATGTGCTTTCGCCTACAAAGGGTTCTCTAAATTTTCCTCCCCTTTTGAATCCTGGGAAATTTTCTCCCATGTCAACATTCCCATCTTTTCCTCAGATGTGTGGTGGTGATTTTCAATCCTCAGAAGAACAAGCAAAGGCATATCTTTAATACGGCCAGGTAAGCCACAACTTTTGATTTTTATCCTTCCTGAAGCTTTGAGAGTTTTGCAGGGAGGGGTCCTGAAAATGACCATGGGGACCTCGAGGTTTATTTGCTCCACAATCAGTCAATTCACTGTGGACAAGCGGTGCAGGAAGCATTTTTTGTAATTTCCCTACAAAAGGTGGAGAAATTGTCAGTAGTAGAAAAAAGTGCTGCATTCGTTGGATAAAAAAGTCTGGGAGAACAGGATATCAAACATGCTTTGATGTCAGCCAGTCAATATAAGTAGTCGCCGCCCTGGGTCCTTTTTGGAGAAGGGCGGGGTATAAATGCGAATAAAATAAAAATAAAGTCTTCAACGCACAGCAATTACAACGGTTTGTTTAGTGACCATTTGACCACAACACCGCTGAAAAAAGTGATTTTTAACTGGTCTTATGAGAGCTCCATGGTCACATGATCAGAATTCAGGCACTTGGCAACTGGCATGTACTTATGATGGTTGCAGCGCCCCACGGGGTGGTTTCCATTTGTAATCTTCTGACAAGCCAAGTCAGTGGGGGAAACTGGATTCACTTAATGACTGTGTGGTTCACTTAACAGCTGTGGCAAGAAAGTTCCTAAAATGGGGCAAAACTCACCACTGTCTTCCTTAGCAATGAAAATTTGGGGCTCAATTGAGGTTGTAAGTCAAAGACTTTCCTTAAGGCAGAGGTTCCCAAACTTGACAACTTTAAGACTTGTGGACTTCAACTCCCAGAATTCTGGGAGTTGAAGTCCACAAGTCTTAAAGTTGCCAAGTTTGGGAACCTCTGCCTTAAGAGATGAATTCTACTAGTCTTCATTTCTATGGAGACAGAAAGTAACAAAGGTTTTTCTCTCTTCTTAAGGAAAACCGTGAGCGCTTTGTCTTTCTCTCCCGATGGGAAATACATGGCCACTGGAGAGGTGAGTAACTTTTTAAATGGAGAATACAATTTAAAAGATAAAAACGAACACCAAGAGAAATAGGTTTAAAAAAAGAGGGTATTGTGAAGAACCAGTCTGTTTATTAACTCTTCACCCTGTTAACAGTCATCAGTTGAGTTGGCTGTTCTTCCCTGGGAAGTCCTGAACCATCAAGGCCCTTATTATAAATCCTGCACGACTCTCCCCAGTGGGAATGGCATACTTAAGAGGTGTTTATGATGAAGCAGGAAGAGCGTCCTTAAGGATGAGTGCGCATTGAATACAAAAGCCATTGTGCCCATGAGGAAAGAAGGGCGCTGGGGTAAGCCAGTGAAGAGAAGGAGTGAGAATCAAACTCATGAAAACAATTGCAGGAGGAAAGAGGGGACGGGCCAAGAGCAAAAGGCTACACAAGAAGCGCTTTATGGAAGTGACAGGACCAAAGGTAGAGAGGGATAGAGAAGCATGGATTGAAGCTGGTCTAAACTACATTTGATATGTTTCCTTTGTATTTCTTCTCTCAAGGTTTAGTTTTTTCGCCTCCTTTCTTTCTGAATAGTGTAAAATAGGGATCTCCAACCTTTGCAACTTTAAGTCTGAAGGACTTCAGCTCCCAGACTTCTCCAGCCAGTTTTGCTGAAGTCCTTCAGACTTAAAGTTGCAAAGGTTGGAGACCCCTGGTGTAAAATTTTTGTGCAGCCTTTAAGGCAGCTCCTTGGTTGAGTTGACTGGTGATCAGATGAAGGCCTGTTCTAATCATTTATTTATTGGTATCCTGCCTTTATTATTCTTTCAAATAACTCAAGGTAACGAAGTATACCTCATATGCCTTCCTCCTTCCTATTTTCCCCATAACAACAATCCTGCAAGGTGAGTGGGGCAGAGAGAGAGAGAGAGGAACTGGCTTAAAGTCACCCAGCCAACTTTCCTGGCTAAGGCAGGACTAGAACTCACGGTCTCCTGCCGATTGGCCCAAAGTCACCCAGCTTTCTTTCATTCCCAAGGCAGGACTAGAATTCCCAGTCTCCCACTTTGGAGCCTGGCGCTTTCAGCCCTAGACTAAACTGGCTCTCTTCTGGGTTTTCTGCCTGCAGAACGGGCACCAGCCAGCCGTCCGAGTCTGGGAGGTAGAGGAGAAGACCCAGGTATCTGAACTTCATGACCACAAGCACGGCGTGGCCTGCGTGGCCTTCTCTCCCAGTATGAAGTACCTCGTGTCCGTCGGGTATCCTCACGACATGAAAGTGAACGTGTGGGATTGGAAGGTAAGAAGCTCTCCTGCCGGATCCATGGGGAGGCCACACCCACCAGAGTCTGGAACCCCAGGCTCTCCCCTGAGAGACAAAGTACAGATTCCGCAGCAGAAGGATCCGGATATGATGGCTAGAGCAGGAGGACTTCGATACCGTCCTCACATCCTGACGGTCCAGATATGACAGGTTGGGTTTTGGTTTAGCAGGTTAAAAGGACCCCGACGTTATAGCTTGGCCATTCAATCATGGTTAAAAAAAAGCCACAGTTTGCATGATGACGTGGCCACCCACCCAGGCTTTACAAACTCTGTTTTCAGGATACAGGTACTCCTTGACATATGACCACAATTGAGCCCAAAATTTCTGTTGCTAAGCGAGACAATTGTTGAGTTTTGCCCCATTTTATGAACTTTCTTTCCAGAGTTGTAAAGCGAATCCCTGCAGTTGCTAAGTTAGTAACCTGGTTGTTAAGTGAATCTGGCTTCCCCACTGACTTTGCTTGCCAGAAGGTTGCAAAAGGGGATCAGATGACCCAGGACACTCTGATGGTCATAAATATGAGTCAGTGGCCAAGTGCCTGAATTTTGACGTGTGAAAGTCGGTCATAAGTCACTTTTTCTTTCAGTGCCCTTGTACCTTTGAAGGATCATTAAATGATCATTAAATGTATTTCTGTCCTGTGCACATCTTACCGCAATTGCTGGGTGGTGTTTATTCCCCACAGAGCGACACCCTCATCGCATCCAACAAAGTCTCCTGCAAAGTTATGGCCATCTCCTTCTCAGATGACAGCTATTTCGTGACGGTCGGCCACCGCCACGTCAAGTTCTGGTTTCTGGATGGCTCCAGAGAAGTTAAGGTAAGCCTGCATTTTATACCAGGTGTCTTGTCCAACCTCGGCCACTTTTGGGCCTGCGGACCTCAACTCCCAGAGCGCCTGAGAAAGCCCCCAGGGCATTCTGGGAGTTGAAGTCTGGCTCCCAGGAATTCTTGGGAGTTGGAATCCATGGGTCATAAAGGAGCCACAGTTGCCCAATTGTTAAGTCAGTTTCGCCCCATTTTTTGGACCTTTGTTAATGGAATCCCTGCAGTTGTTCAGTTAGTAACCTGGTTGTTAAGTGAATCCGGCTTCCCCATTGACTTTGCTTGTGAGACGGTCGCAAAAGGGATTCTCGTGACCGTGGGACACGGCAACGGTCATAAACAGGAGCCAGTCGCCAAGTGGTTGAATTTGGATCACGTGACCACGGGGGAGGCTGCAGCGTCCGTGACTGAAAAATGGTCCCGAGTTTCTTTTTTCCAGTGCCGCTATAAGTTTGAACGGTCGTAAGTCGAGGACTGCCTCCTTGGACTGTGACGACCGCTGCCTCTTACAGATCAAGGAGACGGTTCCCCTGGTGGGTCGCTCCGGACTCCTCGGGGAGCTGCACAACAACACCTTCTGCGACGTGGCCTGTGGCCAGGGCAAGATGGCCGGCAGCACCTTCTGCATTTCGCACTCGGGGCTGCTCTGCCTCTTCAACGAGAAGCGCATCCTGGAGAAATGGATCGACCTGAAGGCGAGCGCCCCCCCCCCCCCCCCCGGCTTCTGCCCGACGGGCGCTTCCTCCTTTGGGGTCGCCCCTCAAGGCCGATTTCTCTCCTTCCCTCCAGGTGCCGCTGGCCCATTGCATTTGTGTCAGCGAAGGATTTATTTTCTGCGGCTGTGCTAACGGAACCGTGCGCCTCTTCCAAGCACACAACTTGCACTACCTCTCAGATTTGCCCAAGCCGCACCACCTGGGCACCGATGTGGCTGCAGAGCCCATGCTGAGGTACGGCGTTGCCCAGGCTGACCTGGAAAATACAGGGGCATAGGATAGACCCCGTGCCGCCCCTTTGTGCTCTCTTCACACTGCCCAAAATCACCTGGCCAGCTTTCACGGCTAAGGCAGGACTAGAACTCCCAGTCTCCTGGTGATTGGCCTACAGTCACCCATCTTTCTTTCATGCCTAAGGCAAGACTAGAACTCACCGTCTCCTGGTGATTGGTCCAAAGTCCCCCAGCTGGCTTCCATGCCTAAGGCAGGCCTACTCTCCATCTCCCAGTTTCTAACCTGGAGCATTTACCACTAGACCATACTGGCTCCCCCAAACCTTGCTTTTTTCTAGCTGGAAATCCTGCACCTGAGTAAGCATCAGGTGGGGACTTCTGGATTCTTTGGGAAGAGCCCATCTTTCCACAACCAATGGCTTTATTTTCCCAACCCCAGCCAGAGCGGCTAATACGTGTTGTGGAAGTTACAGTCCAGCACATTGGATTCTCTTGTCCTTCCCACCCGTCTTTGGTGTTTTCCAGAAGACCAGATGCCTCCTTTCCAGACGCTATTGCCGTCGTCTTCGACCCTCGCCGTCACTGGCTCTCTTGCGTATACAAGGATCACAGCGTGTACATTTGGGACGTGAAGGACATCGGCCACGCCAGGAAAGTGTGGTCTGATCTCTTCCACAGCTCCTTTGTCTGGAATGTGGAGGTAAAGGTCTCCTTCCGTTGGGAAAGGGGAGGGACACCAGGGACAAAGTACTTCCTGGAAGTCACTTGCTAGGATCCTCCTGTCCCTTGAGTTGGAAGGGAGGTCCTCTGCTCCCTGAGCAGGTCCCCCTTGTCTGCAGAGCTCAGCCCCCATTGATTCTGTGACAAGGACGGTCGGGTCCTCAGGGATGAGAAGAAGTAGGTCCCCATTAGGATCTCTAGAGCAGGGGTCTACATCCTTGACAACTTTAAGACTTGTCGACTTCAACTCCCAGAGTTCCTCAGCCAGGCTGAAGACCTCTGGGAGTTGAAGTCCACAAGTCTTAAAGTCGCCAAGGTTGGAGACCCCTGCTCTAGAGTATTGATAGTCCCCCTTGCCCTCTTGTAGCATGAACTACATGTTAGGTTTGTCCTGAGTTTGAAGATCATCAGTGTTGATAGTCTCACTTGTCTCTTGTGGGCTCCATCTAGGTTTATCCTGAGTTTGAAGCCCACCAAGGCTGCTTGCCCCCAGGGTCCTTCCTAACGTGTTCCTCAGACAGCACTATACGATTTTGGAACTTGGAAAACAACACCCATGGGCCTTTCAAGAAGAATGTCTACAGTGACGTGAGTTTCCCGCCTTTCTCACCTGGCGATTGTAAGATTGGCTCTTTCCCCCCCCCCCTCCCCCCCACGAGTGTATTTCAAGGGCTGAAGAGGATTGAAAACTCTTAATTTCCTTTGAACCGGCTCTCTTTCGAAGTGGCATGATGACCTGTTTCCTCCCTAAAGAACCTGCTGAAGGTTGTGTACATGGAAAAGGGCACCCAGTATTTGCAAGATTCAACGAATTTGCTGGAGCGAAACGACAACGTCGGCTACCTTGACGTAAAATCCGGCGTCCGAGTGATGCAGATCAGCCCGGATGGTCAGCACTTGGCCTCTGGGGACAGAACCGGGAATCTGAGGTGTGTCTGGGATCGGCATTGTTCCTTCCCTGGCGGAAGCGGTACCCACTTACGCTTCTCTCTCCCTTCCATGTTGGGATAAAACCTGAGTTCGACACTCACAGCTGGCCAAGGCATCAACTGATCCATCGGATAAGTCCTTGACTTACAACAGTCCTTTTAGGGACAGTTTGAAGTTACAACAGCACTGAAAAAAGTGACTAATGATCGGTTTTCACACTTACGACCGTTGTGGCATCCCCACAGTCACATGGTCAAAATTCAGATGCTTGGCAACTGACTCACACTTATAACGGTCACAGTGTCCTAGGGTCCCCTGATCCCCCTTTTGTGACCTTCTAATGATGGGGAAGCCAGGTTCACTTAACAACCATGTTACTAACTTAATAACGGCAGTGCTTCATTTAACAACTCGGGCAAAATGGGGCAAAACTCGGTTAACAACTGTGTTGCTTTTGGGGCTCAATGGTGCTCATAATTTGAAGCCTGCCTGTAGATCATTATCTGGGAATCGAAGCGCATAAAGTATAACCGGTGCACTTACTGATTTTGCTGCCTCGCCAATGTTTGACCCTCAGTTGTGGCCGGTAGGTTTTCGCATTTCTGACAGGTTTTGTACTTCTGATTCTGCCCCCCTGGTGGTCTCGGAGAAGTACCAAACTTGGATTCCAATCAGTTTGATTTCAAACCATTAAAAAAAAATTGTCTTTTTGTCTTGCAGGATACATGAGCTAAAATTTATGGCGGAAGTGATGAAATTTGAGGCCCACGATTCGGAAGTTCTTTGCTTAGAATACTCCAAGCCAGAAACAGGTTGCTTTTTAAATCTGGACATTTGTGCAGATGAAATGTTATATGTTTTTATGTCAGGCGTGTCCAACCTGCAACCCCGGGGGCTGCATGCAGCCTTGAACAGTTAGCAACGCGGCCCCACTAGTTTGTAAAATTTTAACACAATGTGATTTATATACGTTAACTATTTTATATACAGGTAGTCCTCAACTTACAATTGAGCCCAAAATTTCAGTCATTAAATGAGACATTTCTTAAGTGAGTTTTGCCCCAATTTATGACCTTCCTTGCCATGGTTGTTAAGTGAATCCCCACAGGTTTTAAATTAGCAACACGGTTGTTAAGTGAATGTGGCCTCCCCATTGACTTTGCTTGTTAGAAGGTCGCAAAAGGGGATCACATCGCATCACTGCAACCGTTGGCTGCCAATGTCTGAATTTTGTGACTGGGGAAGCTGCAACGGTCGTACGTGTGAAACAGTCATAAGTCACTTTTTTCAGTGCCGTTGCAACTTCCTACAGTCACTAAACGAACTGTTGCGAATCAAGGCCTACCTGTATATTGTATGCGGCCGCCTCACTCAGTGTGGCCCAGACAGGCTGAAAGATTGGACACCCATGTGTTGGGTTAGGTTGTGTGTACAGACCCACCCATGACACACAAAGATACCCCAGCCACAAACACACACCCTGCTGGGTATCTGAACAATTCTGTCCTGGCAATTCTTGAGACCCCCTTTGAAAGAGAGGCAACTGAAGGTTTTCCCCCCCTCTGTCCGTAGGCCTGGCGCTCTTGGCCTCAGCGAGTCGAGACCGGCTGATTCACATCCTGAACGTGGGAAGCGATTATAAACTAGAGCAGACTTTGGACGACCATTCCTCGGCTATAACAGCGGTCAAATTCACTGGTGAGCAGGCACAGATAATTTTCCTAGAAGCCGCTGCTTCAGGCCACTCGGTGCAGAGTCCTGTGAAAACCTTAAATCCTTCTGACCATCTTTCTCAAACTACCGTATTTTTCTGACTATAAGACGCACCAGGATTTCGAAGAGGTAAGTAAGAAAAAAAAGTTTTTGCCTTCCCTCAGCCCTCAGCAGCCCTCTGGAGGCTTCAGCAGGGCTGGGGGAAGGAAAAAACACCCCCGTTTTTGCAAAAAAAAACCGGCCCAATTTCCACCCATTTTTCGCAAAAATGGGATGCGGGGGGGCTTCCAGAGGTCAAAAATGGCTGTATAAGATGCACCAACATTTCCACGCTCTTTTAAGGGGGGCTAAGGGTGTGTCTTAGACTCCGAAAAATACGGTATGTTGGCTTAGGGATCCCAGGAACATGAAGCCCGGTCTTCCTGCAGGATGGAAAAACTTTATTTTAGGGATGAAGCATAAATTTGTTTAAAAATATTAAAAGCATAAATCTAAAAAAAAAAATTAAAAGCATAAATCTAAAAGAAATGATTATAAAAGATAAATTTCACGAACATAAGAAGGCTGATCTGTCTGACTTTCTTTTCTCCATCAATTCCTCCCCTCTTCAATAGGGAACAGCTGCATTCAGATGATTAGCTGTGGAGCTGACAAAAGCATCTATTTTCGCAGCGCGCAAAAGGTTCTCAGAATTATTTATGATTATATTATAAAAACATGCAATTAAGGTTCTTAGCTGGAGGGCTGCTTGGGCAGAATATAAATAGATATAGAGTAGAATAGAATCAGCTGGAGGTAGGTGTGTATAAATTGAATATATTCAGTTAAACATGAGCTGTTGATTTATAATTTGGTGCCCTATGGGGTTGTGTCGGCCGTTTGCTTTAGGCTGATTTAAGGAGGTTGAACAAAACTTTGCTGCAGAAGGTTTTCCAGACAGCTGATGGCCAGGCAGGACTTCCATAAAGCATAGTCTGCATTGACCCCAAATTGCTGGAAGCGGGGTCTCTGCCCTTCTCCCAGGAATCTGGATGAAGCATTACAAAGGCTAGGTTGCATTTGAAATCCTACAGCTTCTCCTTGTTTGAAATTTCTGGTAATAATCAGCAGAATATTGCTGATATTCTCCTTTTTGCATTAAAATGACTTTTCCCGTTCTTGGAGTGTATAGATCCACTCTGCCTCTGTCCTTGGTGGGCTTGTTCTAGAAGTCAGTTGCTTTCCAGTCGAAGCCCAACCCGTTTGGAGGGTCCTCAGTTGTGGGGAAGATTGTTACCCATAATTTAAAATGGCTGGATCAAAATTCCTACAGCCCCCTAGAGAGTCTGCTTCCTCACTGCAGGCCGGAGATGGAATTAATTTTATCCGGTCTCACCACGTTGCTGAGAAGACCACTCTGTACGACATGGACGTGGATATAACTCAGAAGTACGTAGCTGTGGCCTGCCAGGACAGGAATGTCAGGTGAGATGCTCTCTCTATCGCTCTCCTGGCCCTCTGGAATGGCAGCATTTGAGGTCATCCTGCGGATTTTAATTCCCAGGTGGAGAAAATGAGGGAGGAAATGGGCTTTCCCCGGGCTGGGATTGGAGTTCAGTCTTTGGGGAGGAAGAAACCAGGGGTGCAGTGGAGACCAGAGGCCCCCAAGAGGAAGGGGGTCTTCTGAATGGGACTGCCCTGCCCACAAGGCCCCTGCCTTGAGCCACCCAGATCCTGCAGGCTCTGGGGCCAGCTTAATTCTCTCCTTCCAGGATATACAACACGGTCAGCGGGAAGCAGAAGGGCTGCTACAAAGGGGCCCACAGTGACGATGGATCCCTGCTCAAGGTGATGGAGAGGCAGAGACAAGCGTGCTTTCCCCAGGGCAGAATCGGGGACCGGCCATGGCTTGCAGTGGGAGATCCCTTTTTTCAGATGAGAATTTAATGCCTCAGAGACGCTCAGGAAAGATCAAGCATTTGGCTAACTGTCCCTTGGCCCGTAATTTTATTTGTACATCATCCAGAGTCCCTCTGTGATGGGCGATGGATGGATGGATGGATGGATGGATGGATGGATGGATGGATGGATGGATGGGATAGACAAATGATAGATAGATAGATAGATAGATAGATAGATAGATAGATAGATAGATAGATAGATAGATAGATAGATAGATAGATAGATAAGAGAGAGAGAGAAGATGGATGGATGGGATAGGTAGGTAGGTAGGTAGACTGACTGAGTGAGTGAGTGGGTGAGTGAGTAATTTGCAGAGAAGTGACCCCTTGATGCCCGGTTTCTGATCCCTCTGTAGGTCCAGTTTGATCCTTCTGGGACATTCCTGGCTACTAGCTGCTCAGATAAAAGCATTTCCATCATTGACTTCCGCTCTGGAGAATGTGTGGCCAAAATGTTTGGGCACTCAGGTTTGTTCCCAGTCTTGATATTCTGATTCTCTCTCCATCCCAGTCTCCCTTTGCTTGCTTTTCTTAAGTGTGTTATTAACCTGCATGCCAATACATTCTCAAAATACCTCCTCCTCCTCCTCCCCCCCCCTCCTCCAGCAGAGACCTGTGCTGGTTGATCCAGTGCTTTGCAGATGCTCAGAGGCCCACCCTGTGAACCGGAGTGACACAGGTGATACCCAGAAGACCTTCATTTAAATCAGTCGAGGGGAACAGCGCAATAATTCCCTTCTTCCCCATTGCAGAAGTCATCACGGGGATGAAATTCACCTTCGACTGCAAACATCTGATCACCGTCTCGGGAGACAGGTGGGCAGCCTGGTCTCTCCAAGGTGCACGTTCGGCTTCAAGACTTGTGAGAGTCCGTCCCAGAAAGGACAGTGGGAGAAGTTAATGCACATTGAGGGGGTGGGGGTGGCCAGTTTAGAGGGACCTCTGGATGAAGCTGCTTGTGCTGTGGGGGCCGCTTCAGATCCAGGCTGGAAAGAGCAGCATGGGTGGCCCACACTGGCAGGCCTCCCTATTTTGCTCTTCCTTCTCTTCATTATTTATGCTCTGATTCTCCAGTTGCATCTTTGTGTGGCGCCTGAGCCCGGCAATTACCGCTTGCATGAAGCAGCACTTGAGGGAACTGGAACAGATCCAGGAGCAGCAGGAGGTCGGGGACTCTGCATGCCCCCCCCGGGTCAGGTACCGGACCAGCCCTGTGTCCCGAGTTCAGGAGAAGAGCAGAAGCTCTGCCCCAGCGGTGTAAAGAAGGGGATGTTTTGAACCTTCCTTTCCAGGGTGGAAATGTTTGAGAGGGTCTCCCGCCGGGACTTGGTTGATTCTGACCTGGAGGAGGAGGAGGAGGAAGAGGAGGAGGAGGAGGTGGGAGAAGAGGAAGAATTGGCTCTGCAGACACCAGTTAAAGATGACCTCGATCCAGGTATGTCTTGGGGCAAGACACGCCTGGCGTTATCAGTTTTATTTTAGCTGTCATTTTAGATCTGATTTTAATGCTTGCTCATTTTGTATTATCCTGTAAGCTGCCCAGAGAGATGGGAAGCCAATAAATTTAATAATAACAACAACAACAACCTGTAACACCATCCACCATCAACATATTCCTCTCCTAGCCTGAACATTCGGCTGACTGTGACGAACCATAATAATTGATTATTATTAGAACTTATTAGTCCCCTAATAACCACCTTAATTGGAACTGCCTATATACTCAGACGCAACAGGAACACTTATCATTTTTAGTAGAAATTGTCTGGAATGGCACAGGCCTCTTGTGTGAGCAGTGGGGGTTGGACTAGAAGACCTCCGAGGTCCCTCCCAGCTCTGTTGTTCTGTTATTTCTTTTAATTTTCTCTTTTTGGTGGGTAGTAAAAATTCAGCCTTCCCATTATTATAGGGCACAGTTTCTTAGACACTTACTTTGTGATTGCCAGATCCATAAAGGGGAATCCCCTGAACAGGCTGCGTACCTTCACTGTCCCTCCGTCTGTCCTAATGTGGTTTTTCTCTCCCCAGCTCCTGTCTGTCTCCTGTCCAATGGCAAACTGCCCATGTGGGCAAAGAGGCTGGTAGGTCGCAGGCGATTGGCGAGTTGCCCCATAGAGAGCAGGAAGGTTTTGGGAGACGGAAGAGAGCACAGCTACTAGTACAGGTAGTCCTCGACTTACGTCCGCAGTTGGGCCCAGAATTCCTGTTGTTAAGCAAAACGGTTGGTAAGTGAATCGCACCCGGTTTTACAATATTTTTGCCATGGTTGCTAAGCGAATCATGGCCCAAATTTTGTTCACGTGACCATTGGGCATGCTGTGACACTTATAAGTGTGAAAACAATCTTCGGTCACTTTTTTCAGTGTTATTATAACATCTGACGGGCACTAAACGAAGAGTTGTAAGTCGAGGACTCCCTGTAATAACGAGCGATGTGCTGCTTGGCTCCCCTGGGCCCATCCCATGCCGGCCATTCTTTCATTGCTTCAGCTGGCCCTTCAGGTGTTGGGACTGGCAGGCACGGAGGTCTCGGCCATCCGGAGGGCCCCTGCTGGCAGAAATCTGCCCTCCACCAAAGCAGATTGTTGCTGGGGGTTTTCCAGCTGGCGGGGTGGGTGGGTGGGCGGGTGGGCGGGATGGGCAGGGCCAGCCAGGTCTCCTGACTCCTCCCTCTCCGGGCATCTCCCTCTTGTCTCCTTCCCAGCTGGGCGAAGCAGACCATTCGGAGAGCGGCGCTGCCTTTCCCTCCCGGGTGAGCTACCAGCCCCAGGGCCGTTGGGCTGAGCGAGCCGACAAGGAGCCCATCAAAACCATTCTGGAAGCCGACTTGAGCTACTTCACCCCGATTCAGAACCGCAGCGCGGCCGAGGCGGATCTGGAGCAGCGGAGTCTGGACCGGCTGGTTTCGGAGGTGCTTCTCAGCAGGAGAGGGTGGGGTTAGGGTTAGGGTTAGGGTTAGGGTTAGGGTTAGGGTTAGGGTTAGGGTTAGGGTTAGGGTTAGGGTGGGAGGGGCCGATTGGTCTGCTTGGCTGAATGACACCCCCACCCCCCTTTATCTGAGGAAGCAGGCGATCCGTCTTCATGTGGTTCAGAAGGCACGTTGACCGTCTTTCCCTGAAAATAAGACCGGACTCATTTTCTTTGAAACCCCCCCAAAATGGCTACGGCTTCTTTCCAGGGGGAGTCTAATAACCGACTCACCTCGCGGTAGTAGCCCCGACAGCCCCGCCCAGCAAGAGCCCTCAGCCGGCCCTCTTCTTCTGCGCTCAAATGCGTCGCCTCCATTTCACCATCAAGAGACTTCCGGAAAATCCTCTGCAGCCAAGAAAAAAAACTCTGGATCAATCCGGAGCTCAGTTATCGGCTGCAGAGAGCTTTCCGGAAGGCTCCGATGGCAGAATGGAGGCCGGGAGCGACATGTACAAGCTGCAGCAAGTGGCTGCAGAAGAAACGGGCCTGCAAGGCGAGGCAGGCGTCGCCATGTGCAAGGCCTGGTAAGTAGGGCAGCTCCCACCCACCCCCCAGCTTAATTTTTTTCCATGCACCTCGCTCCACCCCCTGCAACCTGGGGTGGGTGGGGTCTTAATTAGGGCTTAATGGGGGGGGGGCTTGTATTGAGTGCATATGTAAAAATCAAGCTGGGACTTACTTTTGGGAGAGGTCATATTTTTGGGGAAACACGGTAATTTTCTCGCACATTAAAAAACCTGTTTTATTTTATAACATTCAACTTCTATTGAGCCCTTTGACAACCATTTGACTGGAATGGTGTAAAAATCTGCCTTCAGTGTGTGTTGGGGGGGGTGGGGGCTGGACTAGAAGACCTTGGGGTTACTGCAACGGTCATAAGTGTGAGAAAAGGTCCCAAGTCCCTTTTTTTCCAGTGCTGCTGTAACATTGGTCACTAAACAAACGGTTGTAAATCCTGGGGCCCCACCCGTATTCGCCCCTAAGGCCTCTGAACCGCGAAGGGCTGCTCCTGAGAAGGAGGGAATGAAAGGAAAGGGAGAGAATGTTTTCACTTCTGCCATGCAGACTGAGAATTCTCCCGGCAACATAACCGAAGACTTCAAGCAACCGAATCTGTCTTCTGACGAGGACACCGCTCAGGAGCTGGAGGGCAGCGGGACCACCCTCTACGTCTCCCAAGCAGACAGCAGCTCTACCTTCGGGGAGAGGTTGGTGTTATACAGGCTCTACGTTCTTGGACAGAAATCCCAAGGTGGCCGACGAGAGGCTTGGTCCTTTGGCCCAGGGGTCTCCCACCTTGGCAACTTTAAGCCTGGAGGACTTCAACTCTCAGAATTCTGGGAGTTGAAGTCCTCCAGGCTTAAAGTTGCCAAGGTGGGAGACCCGTGCTTTGACCTCTTGTGTTCTGGAGTATGGGAGGACCACAGACCCTGGGGCAGATGGTCTACCTTTTCCTCCTCACCTGCTCAGTCTCCCCTCTCAGGTTCTCCAGGACCCCTGGATGGGTAGATCCACTGTTAAGAAGGATCTACCCATGATTGATTTCCCTCTCTTTGAAGGTCCATCCATCAGCCCCTGTTTGAGGAGGAAGCCCCGAGCCCCAAAGACAAGGCGCCTGAGATCATCCTCTCTGGGGCTGCCTTGGATGCTGAGCTACCTGTTTCCGGGCACCAGCACAAAGGTAGGATCCCTGGAAGGGATTTCACGGATTCCTCCCCCCAGCTGGTATTGCACTAAGCGGGTTCCTTTCGTGGCCGCTGGTCCGAGAACAAACAAAGTCATTGCGGAAGCCGGATTCCCTGAACAGCCGTTGTGACTTAACAACTGCAGGGATTCCCTTAACAACCGTGGCAAGAACGGTTGTACAGTGGGACAAAGCCCAATTAACGAATGTCTCGCTAAGCCACATCCGTTCTGGGCCCATTTGTGGTCGTGAGTCAAGGGCTGCCTGTCTGAAGGAAGAGTGCTTGAAACGGGGGCTAGAAACCTCCAGTCCCTGAGCCTCCCCTTTGTCTTCCGCTCTGCAGAGGCCGAGGTGGCCAAACTGGAGGAGAACTTCTCCCAGAACGGGTCGCTGCCCCAGACGCCGGAGCAGGAAAGATACCTCAAGAACCACTTTGGAACTCTGGCCGGTGGCCCCCTTGAAGGTAAGGTGGAGCCGGCCTCTGCCGGGCGCAGGAAACCAGGAGCCCGGATGGAGATCCAAAGTACCAGGAGTTCATTTCAGGCTGCGTGTACACAGGAATCTGTTCTCCTTGGGGCCAAGGCTGGTAATTGGCACCAGTTTAAAGATTCTAGAGCAGGGGTCGTCAACCTTTTTATACCTACCGCCTACTTTTGTATCTCCGTTAGTAGTAAAATTTTCTAACACCCCCCCCCCCCCTGGTTGCACAGGAATGGTGATTTATAAAGTAGGGAAGACAATTAAATTTAAAAAAGGAAAGTGCTTCAGTATCGGACAAAACCCCTATTGCCCACCATGAAAGCTGGAACGTCCACTAGTGGGCAGTAGGGGCCAGGTTGACTACCACTGGACTAGACTTTAAATTTGATGCTCCTGGACATTTCATTACTCAACTAGGTAACATCATCAGGAAACCTCATTCCTTGTGGGCACTGATGATGCTCCCTGGTAGGGGAATGAAACATCTGCAGAAAAGCAAGCAAGGTCAGAGAGCACCAAGGACCCCACAAATGAACCCTGAGCTCCAAATATTGTCTTTTATTGGCTTCCCTTTTGTGTTTAGAAACCTTTGACGGTTGTATCCGAGACCGACAGCCGTTCGAAGACAGTGAGGACGGCGGGAGCCCACTTCTGAATCCTCGCCTGAGCATCTCCGCCAGGTTTCTCTCGCGCGCTCAGAAGAATTGCAGGTCGGCTGCTTCTGCTCACGTTGCCCTTCCGTTTGGGGGGAAGCTTCCCCTGGGAAACCTGCTCTGAGACGGTTCTCTCCCACACAGATTTGCGGCTGCGTTTTTCCCAAGAGTCTGTCCGCTGGCGCAGGCAGCCACCGCCGAACGCCACTCGGCGGAGTGCTTACCACTCAGCGATTTCACCAAATTCAAGGCAAGTTTGTGTGGCGCAAATCTTCATGGCCTGCATGAATGGAACGTAACCTCAGCCATCCAGGTCACGGCTTCCCCAGAGGTCACCGAGAGGCAACCGGGCTCTCTTGGCTTTCCCTTGAAGACGTTTCGCTTCTCATCCAAGACGCTAAAGAACGGAAGAAGCTTCTTGGTTGGGAAGCGAAACCTCTGCAAGGAAAAACAAAGAAAGTCCTCTTGAAAACAAAGCACCTTTGGGACAATGGAGCAGGACGTTGCTGGCATTCCCTAGATCAGGGATGGCGAACCTTTATTGGCTCGCGTGCCAAAAGCGGGGGGAGCGCAGGGGGGGTCGTGCGTGGGTGTGCCACACCCATAATGCTATGTGCGCGACCCCCTGCTTTTGGCGCGCTTTTTTCGCCCTCCCCAGGCTCCAGAGGCTTTCTAGGAGCCTGGGGAGGGTGAAAACAGCCTCAACTCCACTTCCAGAGGCTTCAGGAGCTTCCCTCCTGAAGGATACTGATTTTGCAGTATCCTTCCCCTGCCACCCCCACCAAGCCACCCCCACAGAACCGGTAGTAAAAAAATAAAAAAAAAGAATTTCACCACTGTATCTAACCTCTGTGAAATACGTGATTTTTAGAAACCTCCCCCAGAAATTCAGCCTGAGCTGAAAGGAAACCTCGAGATTAAAACAGCCGGTATTTCAGGTAAGAATGTTGACCAAACAAACAGATAAGGTAGCTGGAGCAACTCTTCTTTTCTCGGGATAAAACGGGCTTCATAAGTGTCCCTCGTAGACGCCCTGGAAAGGAACAGCCAGCCGACACGATCACTGGGAGCGGTTTCCCTGTCCCTGGGGAAAGAAGGCAGCTGGGAGTCTTTTTTCTTAGCCTTGGGGAATCTCCCCAAAGGGGAATGCTTGTGTTGTTATTATTAGTGTTTTCCCACTCTGTTCTCGTTCTCAGAAATTCAGGGTCTCCTCAGAGGTTTTGAGGGGAGCCTGCAGACCCTACGCCTCAAATTTCAAGAGACTTTGCAACTGTACGACAAGGTAAGGGCGGGTGACTCTGCAGTTTACAAAAAGAAAGAAAGATGGGGTTTTACTTGGGTGGGTGGGCCTGGTTCCTCAGGTGCTTTGGGCTACACCTGAGGTGGGGCTGGCTGGGGAATTCTGGGAGTTGAAGTCCACAGGCCTTAAAGGGACCAAGGTTGGACACCTCTGTGTTATATTCTAAGATGCTACTTTTATCATCTCTGTCCCTAAGTTGTGATCAAAGAATTAAACATAGCAGCACATCTTGAAAAAAGTAGAGCTTTTAACCTCAGGGCCATCTTGACTGCAACCTCCTCCTATCCCCACCCCGGTTCCTTTGGGGTTTCCCCCTTTTTCAACGCCACCGTGGGAAGAGAGGCAAGAAGTCCTCGCTTTGCCCGGGGGACAGGCAGGTGGCCGTGCCAGAAAGTGTTCCCCCAATGTTTCAGGTCTTGTCTTCCACTGGCGGGACCGAGGAGGAGCTCGCCCACGTCCAGCACAGGCTTTCTAGCACCTTCTGCTGGATGAAGGGCGAGCTGGCGACCAGAGACCGCAAGGATAAGGCCGATGTCGCCACCGCTACTGACCCCTCGTCCTTCTGGCCGATCTGCCTCCAGGAAGGCGAGGCCCACGCGCTGCTGAAGCATTACTCTGACTCGCTCCTCAACGTGGTTCAGAAGAAGCTGGAGGAGGCCCGGAAAACCAGCCTGCCTTGAAGGGCTTCGTTCCTTCCCTTCCGCACATTTGTCGCGCACAGATGTCCGTTTCGGTGTGACTCCTGAGGAGCTGACCGTCCGGCGTGAGCACCGATTCACCTGTTGCCTTTTTAGCACTTTGTTCGCATCCATAGGAAGAGCTCAAAGGCTTGCCCAGTAACGCTGACAATTTGAACGCCTCTTTTTACGACAAAAAAAATAATAATGTTTTTAGAAGACCGAGGAAAGACGGATACAATTCAAAAGGGGCATCTTGAAATTCTCCTATGGTGCGGTTTTAAACTCGGGCTGCAGCACAGCTTTATAATGTGTTTTTTTTCTAAGGTTTTAAATATAATAAAGTATTTTTTGGATTTGAAAGAGAGGTGCAGACTGAATTTGTCATTTCTCCGGGAGAGACCTTCCAGAGAGGCAACTGTCATAAATACGAATCTTCTGAATTTCAGTTGTGCGGCCACGGGAATGCCGCAACAGCCATGACTGTGAAAAATGGTCATTTCTTCAGGGCCGTTATAGCTTTGGAACAGTCACTAAACGAACGGTGGTAACTCAAGGACAACCTGCACTTCATCTATTTTCGAGCCGGCTCGCAGGTAAATGTTTCCCAAAACTCTGTCCGGGAAACCGTTGCCCAAGCTGCAGGTGAGCCGTTTCCTGGGGTGGTTTGTTAATTTAAAAAAAAGGGTGCGCCCATTAAAATCACACCGCTCCGAAAGCTGACCACGGAAACGGGTTTATTCAAATCGGAGCACTCAGCGAGACATGGAAATCCGGAGCTCTTTGAAGAGAGAGACCTGCTTGCTTTCAAGCGCAAAGCAGCAGGAAGAAAAATCTCGGGGACACAAGGCTCCCCAAATAACGACTCAACAACCCAGAGATCCACTGGGTTAATATAGACCAGGGGTCCCCAAACCTGGCCACTTTAGGACTTGGGGACTTCAATTCACCATGGTGGCTGGAGAATTCTGGGAGTTGAAGTCCCCAAGTCTTAAAGTGGCCAGGTTTGAAGAGCTCTGATATAGACTGTTTCATCCAGTCCAGGGATCCCAATTTGATTTGCAAGCAAAATTTGGCTTTATTTCCCTCCCCCCCCTCCCCCGATAGTTTGGCCTAAACCAACTTTTCTTCCCGGCCCTGTAGAAGAGAGCGAGTATGTAGCTAGGCTCAGCTAGATGACCCTTGAAGAAGAGGGATCCCTCGTGCATCCTTGGCTGGGGGATTCTGGGAATTAAAGTCCACATGCCTTGCTAAGATTAACAAAGGCTGGTAATGCAAAGGTTGCAGGGTTGCACACGGAATTATATGCCTGTGCTCAAGTCCCATTTTTTGGGGGGTGGGGGAGTCTTATATTATCAAATGTTCTGTCTTTGAGGCTTCTCCTTGTCCAGCCTACCCTACCTCGCAGGGATGTTGTGTTGTTGGGGGCAGAAGGCTTAGCTGACCTTTTCCACGTTCCGATTTAGTCGCTGCTTTTGAAATGTGACTTCCCCGTCCTGGTGGCAGCCAGAGGGACGGATAACTGACCTTCACTCTGCTCTCCAGAGTTAAATCGCAAGATTTGCATAGATTGAAGGCGAGCAGTTGCAGGGCTGTAATCAGAAGCACCCAACATGCAAAAGAGATGCCCTGGGATGTCCTCTCAACTCCCCCCCCCCCCTTCACCCCCAATTTAGATGCAAATTTGTCAGGATAGCAAGAGTGGCTCTTTTAAGTAGCCCATCCACAGAATCATTCCTGCTCATCGGAATCGGGTTGAGATTTTGGACTTTGCTGGATGATAGCTAGACGGTTGACGCAGTCACGCGTGGAGTCTCTTCCTATTCCTGTTGGGAGTAGCGGTTAGAGGCAGGAATTGGCGTGTGTGGTTTGGAAAGAAAAAAAAGCGACGGTTTGCATTTTACATTTTGATTAGGGTTTATTGGTAAGGCCAGCTCTTTATCAAATGGTTTGAAATTACAGGTCGGGCTTTTATTGGGAAGTAAGTTTGAATTGTAGTTTTGCTAAGCGTAGGGGTTGGACTAGATACAGGGGTGGGCAAACTTTGCAACTTTAAGTCTGAAGGACTTCAGCTCCCAGACTTCTCCAGCCAGCTTTGCTGGGAGCTGAAGTCCTTCAGACTTAAAGTTGCAAAGTTTGCCCACCCCTGGACTAGAAGGTCCCTTCCGAGGCCAATAGTCTTTTACAAGAAGAAGTAAGTCGATATCGAAGGACCTCGGGGTTTAGGAACTGGGGCCTGAGCCCCATGAAAGGTATTTTCTTCTCCCTGGACGTGAAGGGTCTACTTTAAGGGCCTCCCGTTGCTGGTCTTCACCGCCTTGTTCAGCCTTCATCCTGGGAGAAACCCGAATCCGGCATCCAATCCGCTATGCCGAAATCCTTTCTGATCAAACGTCGCAAATCGGCACAGCTAAGACGACGGAACTGGGGCCAAGTCTCCGACTGGCTCCGGGGAGACTCGTACGTACCAGGTAGGTGAACCTCCATGAAGGGTGTCTTTTGGTCCTATTGGCTGAGGATGATGGGAATGAGGGACTCCCCCACCTGGAGGGCGCCCAGTTGGGGAAGAACTGCCAGAGGGGAGAGGAAGCGGGACGAGAGAGTTTTCCTCGCGTATTCCTGGAGATGGCGGAGTCCTCTACAGGGTAGTCCTCCACTTAGCGACCATAACTGAGCCCAAAACATCCACTGCTAAGTGAGACCTCTGTTAACTGAGTTTCGCCCCGTCTTACGACCTTTCTGGCCACAGTTGTTAAGTGAATCACTGCAGCTCTTAAGCGAATCGGCTTTCCCCGTCGACGTTGGCTTGTCAGAAGGTCGCAAAAAGGGATCAGGTGACCCCCCCCCGGGATGCTGCGACCGTCGTAAATGTGAGTCAGTTGCCAAGCGCCTGAATTTTCATCACGTGACCCTGGGTATGCTGCAACGGTCGTAAGGGTCAAAAACGGTCGTAAGTCCCTTTTTTCCAGCGCTGTTGTTAACTTTTGCCCCTGGGCGAACGGTCGTAGGCTCAGGAACTCCCTGCATTTGCAAAAGTCACTAAAACCAGTGTCCTCGTTGGCTCCCTCGATGTCTTAGAGACCGGAGGGGTCCCGGCTCTCGTCCACCCCCCACTTCTCAGCCTCGGCAGCAGAAGCGAGCGGGACGGAGGAGACGCCGCCCACCACCTGGCCCCAAACCCGCTTTATCCGCCACCACTGGCCATGGGGAAGCATCTTCCCGGGAACAAGGTAAGGTCGGCCCAGAATGAAAAGACCCCGGGGAAACGGGATTTGGGGGGGGGGGGGCCTTAGGAAATTCTGAAAGTCAAGGGGGAGACTCTTCACAGGCTGCCTGCCTGGCCTTGGCCCTGCCATTTTGGGGGGCAGCCTAGCAAGAGATGATTGGGGGGGAAGGGGAGGGTTCTTTGATTTGGGTCATTGAATTGCCTTTGGATCCTGGTTTGTTGCCCAAGATGCTTTTGGTACCTTTGGGGAGGGAGGGAGGGAGGAAGAAGGAGAAAAAGGGAAAAGAGGAGACAAGGGGAGGGAGGGAGGTGAAAAAGGGAAAGAAAAAAGGGAGGAGGAGAAAAAGGAAAGAGGTGAAAAGAAAGGAAGGTGAAAAAAGGAAAAGGAGAAAAGGAAGGAAGAGAGGGAGGGGAAAAAGAAAAGGGAAGGAAGGGAGGGTGCGGGGAAGGAATGAAGGAGAAAAAGGAAAGCTGAAAAAGGGAGGAAGGAAGGAAGGGGGAAAGGGAGGGAAGAGAGGAAGGGGAAAAAGGGGGGGGGGAAACGAGGGAAGGAAGAAGGGGGGGGGGGAGAAGGGAAGGGGGGGGCAATGGTGTGGGAAATGGAGAGCTTCAGTCCATGGGTTCCCCATTCAAAACCCACCACTCTCACAAACAAACCCCGATTGCCCAGATCTGTATTTTTATCACCCTGGCTTGTGCTCCCAATGAGACTCTTAGGGCAGGGACCCTTCCTGGCTCTCTTTCCAGGGCAGGGGGCTCCCCCCCCAGGAGGGCTTCCAGTGCTCCGTCTGCAGCAAACGCTTCCCGCTGCAGCGCATGCTGAACCGCCACGGGAAGAGCCACAGCCCCGTCAAGAAGCACCTCTGCCCCTCTTGCCGCAAAGGCTTCAACGACACCTTCGACCTCAAGAGGCACCTGAGGACGCACACAGGTGAGGGCTGGCAGGGCAGTGGTTGTTAAGTGAATCCAGCTCCCCCCCATTCACTTTCCTCGTTGGACGGTCGCAACGGTCAGAAATGCCCACCGGTTGCCTAACGCCCAAATTTGGACCGTGTGACTTTTGGGGAAAGTCGTAAATGCGGGTCACTTTGAACGGTCGCTAAGCGAACGGTCGTAAGTCGAGGACCTTTGCAAACTCCCGCCTGTCGCTGCCCGCAGGCATCCGCCCGTTCCGCTGCTGCCTCTGCAACAAAGGCTTCACCCAGCGCTGCTCCCTGGAGTCTCACCTGAAGAAAATCCACGGCGTCCCCCAGACTTACGGCTTCCGGGAACGGCGGGAAAAGCTCTTCGTGTGTGAGCAGTGCGGCTTCACCTGCGGCACCAGCGACGAGTACTACCGGCACATGCGCCGGGGCCACTCCGCCGGGCCCCACCTGGGGGACGACTTCCCCAAGCCCCGAGCAGGTGCTTTTCAGGCTCCGTTGCACCTGCTGCTGTGGCCTAGAGGTGGAGCTCTCGCCTCCCAAGCAGGAGGTTGTGAGTTCAAATCCTAGGTAGAGGCAGATGTCGGGTCTCCTGCTTGGGCAGGGGGTTGGACTGGATGACCTGCAAGGTCCCTTCCAACTCGGTTCATCTCTTAATGCACCTGCTCAGAGAAGATGCCAAAGCAGGCAGGTGTGTCTTTTGGTTTTATTTTCAAATAGACGTGCGATGCCGTAGTCTTCTGTAAAAAATAAACCATTTATTAAAGCAAAGGACAATTCAGACGGGCTGAAGGGATAAATAGCGGAGAATCGCAGGAGAGAAGGCATCGGTGGCCCGGGAGACGGGAAGAGGCCTGGCAGGTAGTGGGCGTCTCGGAGGGTTTCACTCTGTCCAACGGTGACCGCAATGGGGGGCTGTGCAGACATAGTAGAGCCGCATGGCATCCTGGGAAAGAAAGAAGGGGAGGGGGGAGGCAGCCAGGTTTTTGTGATTCTTGAGGACAATGCCGACTGGCGACGCCCAGGGGAAGAGCCTTCTCTGTGGCAGGCCCAGCCCTTTGGAACGACCTACCCCCTGAATTACGCACCATCACCGACCTCCGCCTCTTCCGCCAATGTCTAAAGACACATCTTTTCCAACAAGCCGGCCTAGCCTAACCTCCCACGGGGACTTTTTAGAAAGTTTTAAATTGGGTATTTTAAAATTTGGTTTTAGCATAGGATTAGGATAGATTAATATATTTTAAATTATGTATTTATTCTTTGTATTTTTGTATGTTTTTAAATTCCTGTGCTCCGCCCTGGGTCCTTTGTGGAGAAGGGCGGGATATAAATATAAATAAATTCAAAAATTCAAATTGAGATCACTTTTTGCAGAGATGGGAAAGCTGAGAAGCCAAAGCCTTCTCCAGATCTCCAGCAGGCTTCCAAATCAGCTCTTTCTGATCTGGTCTTCTCTAGACTAGTTGGGGTACCGTCCTCTTGCCCACAAGCGACACAGAGAGGGGTGGGGGGGTTGAGGCTGAAACCCCCTGGAGGGGCCTGCAATAGCGAAACCTGAAAATTCTGCATTTCCAAATCTTGGAAAGTTTGGTCTAGTGGTTAAGATAGCAGGTGACAGGGAGTTCTAGTCTCAACTTAGCATGACAGCTGCCTGGGTGACTTTGGGCCAATCACCAGGAGAGGGTGAGTTCTAGCCCTGCCTTAGCCATGAAAGGTGGCCGGTTACTTTTGGGCCTATTATCAGGAGGTGGTGAGTGCTAGTCCTGCCTTAGGCATGAAAGCTGGCTGGGTGATTGAGCCCCTCCCCTTCTCTCAGCCCAATCTACCTTACAGGATGGTTGTTATGGGGAGAATAGGAGGAGGAAGGTTTATGGGATATGTGTGCCTCCTTGAGTGATTTGTAAGGATAATAAAGATGGGATGCAAACAAGGGAACAAATAAACGAACCTCTCTGTTCAGAGCCCTGGCTGAGCACTTCTCACTCCTATAATATCAACTGGACTCCTGGGCAGGCCATGCTGGGCTCCAAAGGCATCCATGTTTGTGACGACAAGCCATCATCCCTCGTGGGGATTCAGAGCGACGTCATCCTAAGGTGAAACCCTCAACCACCCTCCCTAAAAGTTAAAAGGGCATCTGCTCACCTCAGCCCTGGCGCTGTGGGACTGGAAGAAGACGGCTTCTTTGTGGCCGCACCTGGAGGGCAAAGCCAGGCATCAAACAAAGGTCGGGAAAGAGTGCAGAATTCTTTCCAGCCACTTTATCAACAGGACACCCCCACCCCCACACGCTTAGGCAGGCTGCAATTTCACTCTGCAGTGGGTCACCTGGACAGGAAGGAGGGCTGGGGTTTGAATCGAGGCAGTCAGCAGCGTTCTAACTTTCTGTCCATCTCTACCTGTTTCTGCTGGCTTCTCTCCAGAGCCCGGCCAATTTCCAAATCTATTTTTTGTTGTTCCGGAGTTTTTTCCCCACCCTCCAAATTTGACCCCTTTCTGTGCTGCTTGCAAAGCTCTCTCTTTTAAGGCTTGGGCAGTGAGACGGACAGAGTCCCAACTCCTTGGCCTGGTTCAGGATAAAATTTCAAAGCAAGCCTCAAAATTCTGCTCTCTTTCGAGCTTTAGAACAGCGTTTCTTGACCTCAGTAGCCTTAAAAAGAAGTGTGGACTTCAATTCCCAGAATTCTCCAGCCAGCCAGGTATGGTTTTAGAAGAAAGCCACTGTTTTCTACAACATGCCTGCCTCAAAGATGTTTAAGCAAAAGCAACAAGTACTCACTTCTGACAGGGGTGATCCTCCGTCCGGGGCAGGGTGGGATCCTGGGAGACATCAGCGATGATCTGTGTTAATTCGCTGAAAGCAAAATAGTGGATTTGTTTATTTAACCTGGGCAATCTGGTTTACGACAAATAAAACCAATCTTATAATAGGAAACATGGGTAGTCCTTGATTTATGACCACAGCTGAGCCCAAAGCTTCTAATGCTAAGCAAACAGTTGTTAAGTGAATTTTGTTCCATTTGGCGACTTTTTCTTACCACAGTTGTTAAGTGAATCCCTGCAGTTATTAAGTTGAGAACATGGTTGTTAACTGATCCTGGCTTCCCTGTTGACTTTGCTTGTCAGAAGGTCACAAAATGGGGTCACGTGACCATGGGGCAATGCAACCGTCATAAATATGAGCCAGTTGCCAGGGGTCTGAATTTGGATCATGTGAGGCTGCAACAGTCGTGTGAAAAATGTTCATTAGCCACTTTTCTCAGTGCTGTTGCAATTTTGAATAGTCACTAAAAGAATGGGCGTAAGTTGAAGACAACCTCTACTATAAAAGAAAAACAATAGCAGCCAGGCACAATTTAATCCATCTTCTATATAACCTAGAAATGGGATCTCACCAACACCGAGGCCCCAGGCTCAACCGCCAAGCCAGCTTTTCAAGGTCTTACGAAAGCCCAACTAGGACATGATCAGTCTAATCTCAGGGGATGATGCTCCAAAGGGTGGGTGGCACCACAGACAAAGCTCTCCTTCTGCGCCTTGCCAGTCCACACTCCCTAGTTGAAGGTACCCACAGCATGCCCTTTGTACCCAATCAGACAGCAGGGGTAGAAACAACTGGGCAGAAACCACCCCTGTCTTAAATTGCAAGAAGGTTTGGAGGACAATGCCCAGGGCCTTGGATTGCGCCTGTGGCTGCAAAGAGATCTTGCTTAACGCCAGATGCGCCTCCTTCAAAATCCAAGAAAGGAAACCCCCAACTCCATTGTTTTAGAGCAGTGGTAGTCAACCTGGCCCCCTACCGCCCACTAGTGGGCGTTCCAGCTTTCATGGTGGGCGGTAGGAGTTTTGTGCGATACTGAAGCACTTTCCTTTTTTTTAAATTTAATTGACTTCCCTACTTTATAAATCACCATTACTGTAGGAAAGGGGGGGGGGGGGGGTTAGAAAATTTTACTACTAACAAAGATACAAAAGTGGGCGGTAGGTATAAAAAGGTTGACTACCTCTGTTTTAGAGAAAAGGTACTTTTAGTGAATATGAAGTGAAAGCAGCGAAAGTTAAGCAAGATCTGAGGCTAAAGGCGCGAAATTGTACATATCAAAAGTTTACCCAAATCCCTCCCCACAACAACCCCAAGCCGAATGCCCAATCTCCAGCCCCCGAGGGTGTCATATGAGGGGCGTCTTCAGGTGTCTTCATCCATCTGGTATGCAGAGGCGGCTGACCTTGACCAGACCTAAACAAGGCCCATTCAGCAGGCGCAGAAGATGGTGAGAACAAAACTCCTTCTCCTCCTCCACCATGATTCCCCTCCCAAATACCGAACCCCACTCCCTCCCTGTTACTATGGCAGCCGATAGTAAGCAAGAGGCTGGCACTTACTCCACTTCGTGGGTGATCTTGTTGACGTAGATGCAGCTGTTGTCAGCTTCCTGCTGGTAGTCGCAGTTCCGGCACTGGCGGAAGAGGGGGAAGGAGGAAGAGTTAAAGAAGAAGAAGGGTGTAAGGTGTCCCATCCCCACCCAGGTGTCTCAGCCAGGTGGCCAAGCAAGCCCCAATGGTCGAGGGCGCCTTGGAGTGGTCCAAACGCTTCCATGGGGGGGGGGGGGGGGGGAGGGCAGCCCCAGCAATGGCTTCCGTGGGGAAATGAATAAGTCAAACTCCCACACTCTGTAGTGGGAAGCACAGGGACCGCAGTCGGGATGGGGGATTCTGGGAGTTGTAGTCCATCCTCCTTCAATTTAATCAGCATGCAGGCTGGGGACCTCTGGGAGGGGCTCTTAAAGGGGCCAAGGCCGAGAAGGAGGTCCAGGCAAAGTGTCTCAAAGTGGGGGCAAGAGAGGCTGAGACATCCCCACCCCCACCCCAATTTTTTTTGGCCCATCCCAGATTTCCAGGGAAGCGGGATGTCCATCTCACCTTGCCCTTCCAGCAGCTTCTGTTCTAACTCATCCAGCTCCTTGGGTCGAGGAGGGTTTCTCTTTTAAAGGAGGGGGGATCAGGACTTCAATCCCCAGAATCCCCCAGCAGGCGCCCACGGAGAGGAGCATGCTGGGAGATGAAGTCCGCGCCTGCTGGCAGAGGAGAGGCCGCCCCCACTTACCGCGTAGAGCAGGATCCGGTTCTCCTTGTCCTCCTTCGGGTACAGCATATTGTTGCTGGGCGAGAGGGAGCAAGAAACGGCGGTGAGGCCTTTCGAAAAACAGGCCCGGACAGCGCCACGGGGAGGGGAGGATGGGAGATGCGGCTCAAGGCCTCGCGGAGAAGCTGGGGCGGACTACCGCTGCCATGCTGTGATGAGTCCGGGCCCTCCCCGACCCTCCGCCCGCTCACCATTCCTGGCAGAAGCGGATCCCCACGAAGCCCGGCTCGTAGGCCCCTTCCGACTCCATGGCAACCGCGCCGAGCGGTCTCCGGCGCCACTGCGCACGCGCCTGCGACGACCACGCAGGCGCATTCTCGACTCTCGGGGGGTCTGGCGCCGCTTCGCCTACGGCAGGCCGCGAGGGTCGAAGCCGAGCGTCTCAGACGAAAGCGAAGGAAGCCTGACCTGGAGGGGGGACGTCACCAGGACGGTTATGTTCTCAGCGCGTCGGCGTCATCTCTAGACGTCCCGTCTGCGTGACGTCATCCCCGGAGGGCCCAAGATGGAGGTCCTCAGTGGCAATGGAAGGACCCATCTCCCTTGGGGGACCCATAATGCTGGGCAAGGCGGAAGGAAGATGAGAAGGAGGAGATTGGAAGACCTGAAGGACCCATCTTCCTTGGGCAACCCAAAATGCTGAGCAAGATGGAAAGAGATGTGAAGGAGGCTGTGGGAGCTTGAACGACCTGTCTCCCTTGAGAGACTCATAATACTGGGCCAGGCAGAAGGAGGAGGAAATTAGAAGCGAAGGGCCCATCTCCCTTGGGGGACCCATAATGCTGGGCAAGGCGGAAGGAAGAAGCAGGATATTGGAAGAGCTGAAAGACCCATCTTCCTTGGCCAACCCAAAATGCTGGGCAAGGTGGAGAGAGAAGTGGAGGAGGAAGGACTCAGAGCTGCCTGGGGAATTCTGGGAGTTGAGGTCTTCAAGTAGCCAACTTTGGGAAACGCTGATGAGCAGATGGGCTACAAGATGGTTCCTTCAGGAAGAAGGTTGGGGAGGCAGGCCCTTGTCGCCCTCTTCCCAAGGCAGGTGACTGGATGAAGAAGAGCCACCTGGGAAAGAGTCCCCACCCCACCCCAAGAGGCCCCCATAAAGAGGACCGTACAGAATAGAAGAGAATAATTTATTGGCCAAATATGATTGGACACACAAGAACCTGTCTCCAGTGCAGAAGCTCTCAGTGTACATATAAACAGCAAGCCATAGGTCCTATAAGGTCAGGATGGGAAAGATGTTTTTCTTTCTTCCCCTCCTCTGCAAATGTTGGCACACCATGTACTCTAATTAAATGGATGGAACAACCAAGCCCACAAGCCCTGCTAGAAATGTGGTCATTGGGGCAGGGGACAAGCCAGTTGAACAGGTATGTTGGCTAAGGAGATGGAATACCTATCCATTTCCCCATCAGGAGGGTTTATAGGGCCTTTGCCAACGTTCCTGATTGACAGAGGAACACCTCCAACCAGAGACACTCCAGAAGGACATCAATCTGGTTGAGAGCCATCTTCCATGGGGAGCACTGGAAGCCGAAATGACTTTGAATGGTCCTACACAGATCAACCCCACACTAGCCGGAGAAAAGAGATCCTGGGTGAGTTTGCAGGACGTGGAATCGACTGAGGGGGTCAGTTGAGATATTGAGGAGAACAAGAGTCCAGAACTGAGAATAGGACGGGAGAAACTGATCTAAAGACAGATCTCGTGGGCAAAAAGGAAAAGATACCAGAGATGGGTCTCTATACCAGAATGACATGAAATTAGGTTTTTTTTAAAAAGAGGTTTGTGGGATTTTTTGATTTGGGGTCCTCTCTGAGCTCGGTGGCTTTCTTGCAGACGTTTTATGACCAAACTAGCCAACATCTTCAGTGCTAGGCTAGAAGCAGGGAGGAGGATGGTGGGGTCTTTGATGCTCTCTGAGTTTGGTGGCTTTCTTGCAGATGTTTTATGATCAAACCTGTTAATATCTTCAGTGCTAGGCTAGAAGGGAGGAGGAGGAGGAGAAGGAAGAAGACTGTAGGGGTCCTTAGAGCTTTCTGGAATGGGTGGTTTTCTTGTAGATGTTTCATGATCTAACTAGGTAACATCATCAGTGCTAGAAGGAGGGGAGGTTTGCTCTTTGTCTGTTCTAGTATTGATGATGCTACCAAGCGGAGTCATGAACAGCTCCAAGAAGACCAACCACTTCAGAGATTATCAAGGACTCCGCAATCCTAAATGTATCGATTGGGAAGCAAGTTATCTTGTATCAATGGAGTTCCTCCTACATGACCATACCAGAGATTCCAGGGGCCCCTAACCATAGCCCTACTGGCCACTGTCTTCCCCACAACCACAGCTAAGTATCCCGAGATAAAGAAGCTGATGGCACCTGACCCCAACCTGAAGTGGCTGGTGACTCTCCTGGTTCTAATACAGTTAGCGGCCTGCTATTTGGTGAAGGACTTGCGGTGGAAATGGGTCTTCTTCTGGGCCTACGTCTTCGGCGGCTGCATCAACCAATCCTTGATCCCGGCCATCCATGACATTTCCCACAATGTGTCCTTTGGCAACAAGAAGCTCTCCTGGAACCCCTTGCTCAGCATCTTCGCCAACCTGCCCGTGGGGTTCCCGTTCGCCATTTCCTTAAAGAAGTACCACATCGATCATCATCGCTACTTGAGTGAAGACGGCTTGGATGTCGATACCCCCACCCAGTTCGAAGGGCGCTTCTTCAACACTCCCTTCAGGAAGTTCCTTTGGATTGCAGCCCTCATGTTCATCTACATCCTACGGCCCTGGTATGTCAACTACAAGCCCATCACTCGGCTTGAACTGTTCAACATAGGCACCCAGGTGGCCTTTAACCTTCTCATCTTGAGCGTTTGGGGAATCAAGCCGGTGGTCTACCTGGTCGCTGGTACCATCTTAGCGGGAGGCATTCACCCTATTTCTGGCCGCTTTATTTCCGAGCACTACTTGTTCCACCAAGATTACGACACGGTCTCCTATTACGGGGTCCTGAACAGGATCGCTTTTAATGCGGGCTACCACATGGAACATCACGATTTCCCCAGCATTCCAGGAAGTAGACTCCCACAGGTAAGCTCCCAGGACCTCCTTGGGTGCTTCGTGAAATGTTGACAGGTGCTACTGGATGTTGAGAGAAAGAGTGCAGAGAAGAGCAACCCATGTGATTAAGGGTTTGTTCTTCCTAAAACATAGGAAGAACAGTTGTTGGAATTGGGGATGCGTAATTCAGCCTCCCAAACTTATGGACTTCAAATTCAGGATTCCCCAACCAACTTGGATGGCTTGGAAATTCTGGGAATTGCAGTCCACAAGTCTTAAAGGTCCAAGGTTGTACATCTCTAGTATAAGTCTCCTGCTTGAGCAGGCGTTTGGACTAGACCACCTCCAAGGTCCCTCCAAACACTGTTATTCTTTTACCTTTTCTGTGTCCCAGTAACATATTTGTTTATTCTTCTACCAATTTTGAGTTTTGTAAGCCCAATTGGTATCTATGCAGAGCTGACACATAACAAGATGGCTATGGACACAAAAGAAATGGAGAGACCAGAAAAGACCTACCAGAGCAGCTGCATTCCCACACTACGTTTAATGTTGACCTAGTGGGTTGACTTGGGTTGAGTTGGTTGAGGCTACCTGTATGTTATTGGAAGGCCACCAAGGTCTAGTTCCTCCATGGTCCCCCACAGCTCCTTGGAGGTCCATCACTATGACCAGTGGGACCTTCTCGCTCCTGCCCAAATTGTCTCTCTCTCTCTTGCAGGTGAAGAAGATTGCTGCCGAATATTACGACAACCGTCCCTATCACATGTCCTGGGGGATCGTTCTTTGGGACTTCATTACGAGTGAGAGGCTGAGTCCTTTCAGCCACCTGAAGAGAACCTACAAGGAGGAGGAAGAGGAGAGACAATAAGAGTTCCTCCTCCCTCTTCAAGGGGTTCTACTTCTTCCCAGTGGCAAGTCCAGGAACCAGGAGTGAATGAGGGGCCTTCCTCAAGACTGCCCCAATGAAATTCTTTGGGAAGAAGTAACAGAAAACCCCGAAAGGTATCCCGGTTGATGAGATAACATCCAGAACCTTCACATTTAGGAGTCTTGCTCTGGAGGACACTGCCTTGAGTCACACCCTTGGGCCAAGTTGACCCTGACCCATAGGATCTCTAGGCTTTCAGGCAAAGTTCTCCCACCCAAGGCTTTTGCATTCAGAACAGGTAGTCAGGCTGCAGCCCCTTCGCAAGGCTCCATTTCTCTTGGGGGGTGTTTGCCTGCCACTGATCTGAAGTCTTCTTGGCTCACAGTTGCAATGCTCGTAGCTTCCCACAGTCACATCATCACCACTTGCGATCTTCACTGCCAACTCCCAATAAGTCAGGTCAATGAGGAAACCAGCCACTCCCTGATGTGTTGCTTAATGACTGCATGGGATTCCTTAACCACCCCCGCCGGAACTGCCATTGTACACCGAAGATCGCATTTCATTTCGTTGTACAAGGTGCAATGACAATAAAGCAAACTAACTCTCTACACGTTCCTGAATTCACAGCAAGTGCTCTCTTCCCATGGCCAAGCCTTCTGCCTCCCTGGGCCCTGTTCCTCAGCTTTTCCTGTGTGACCCCTTGCAGGCTCTCTCAGAGTCCTCCCACTGAAGACATCTTCTGTGATAGCAGAGGCTGGATTTTGTCTGGGTGGGACCTGTGACTTTGCTGTTGATATTAAAAAGATATGAAAAGTTATGCCGCCTGATTCATCTGTACCCATGCCCTTACAAAAAATACTAGTTACTTCAACCTGCACATTGAAGGAATGCTTCCCCCCCCCCCCCCCCCCCCAGTTTATCACTGCCAAGCAAATGGGTATGTCCAGAAGTGGTTGGTTGGGAATTGTGGGAGCTGAAGTCAGACTGGGGGAAGAGAGGCTGTGGTGTTTTGAGCTCCCACTATGGAGTTTGCTTTCCGTGCAGTGGTGGAGCCTCTGATTTTATTTCTTTAGTTATCAAAGGCAGGTTTCAAAATAGAATCATAGGCTCTTAAGGGTGGAAGGGACTTTGGAGCTTTGCTGGCTGGGGGATTCTGGGAGTTTGAAGTCCACAAGTCAAAAATGTGGCCAAGGTTGGACACTCCTACGCCCCAACATCGTTTCTACCAGAATTATTTTGCAACCTTAGCAGCTTTTAAGACTTAATGTTGCTCAGGTTGAGAGATACCGACGTCTGCGGTGTTTTCATTCCCCCTGCGTCCCTTTGCTTTTCACAGGAGAGGGAATGCGGATGATGGGTGTGACTGATGCGCCTCTGGCCAACTCAGCCAGGGTCCATGCTGCGCTTTTGCATGGAATCTGGGTCAACTCTGCAAGGGGTCAGGCCCCTGGAGTGACTCCTTGGCTTCCTTCCCCAGGCTGGGACCCTCGACAGACGTTGCAATGCAAGTCCCATCCTCCCCAGCCGTCGTGCGCCTAGAAGTCAATCCGCGCCAGCGTCAAAACAGGGTCTTTCCTTCTCCCGGAGCAAATGGCGAGCCTTTCTTTCGCTGCCCCCGTGCAAGGACGCCCCGGGACCCCCTTGCACCACCCGCACAAGAGCCCCGCGCAGTTGCAATCGCAGCTTTGGCTCCTGCGCTTCCCAGCCGCCAGGGAAACTCTGCCCTTTTCTCCACCAGCCTTCCGGGCTTCGGCCTCGCTCGCCCTTCTCCATCGCGCCTCCTCATTGGTCGTTTCCGCTCCCGCGAGATGCACCGCGGCTTCCTATTGGCCGGTCTCCCCGCCCGGGCTTCAAGGGCGGACGAGGGGAGGGCGGGGCCGAGGGCAGAAACGCCGCAGGAGGAAAGAAAGGCCGAGGTGCGCAGGACGCGGGCGGAGGCGGGGCCAGCGCGGCGAGCGGGGCGCGGATTGGCCGGCGGGGCGAGCGGCGGGGCGCGGATTGGCTGGCCGGAGGGAGCGGCCCGTGAAGGGGCCCGAGGCGTGGAGGCAGCGAGAGAAACAGCGGCGGCGCCGGCAGCCGGGATGAGCGTGGCCGGGATGAGCGTGGCCGGGACCCCCGCGGTGGTGTCGGTCTCCATCAGCAGCAACCTCAACTCTTTCCGCGCCCTGAAGAGATATGCCCGCGGCCTCACCATCGCCGAGTTCAAGGTAGGGCGGCCACCCACGCCCATCATCCCCAGCCCCAGGAGGGACTCCCGCCCCCATCCTCCTCGGCGGCTCCTGGCCCAGCCCCCACCCCGTCCCCCGCTGAGGCGTTCCATCCCTCCCCCCAACCCCCCCTTCACACCCATGGGGCTCTGCCGGCGTGGCTTATGGGTGTGGGAGTCCTCTGGCAGCAGGGTGTGCGTTATGGGGCTGCTTTCTGCGCCACTCTCCCCCCCCCTCACAAGTCTCCCTGGCAGGGCTGTTGGGTGTGTCTGGGGAGGGGAGGGGGCAGGCTGATGAATCAGCATCCAAAAGGAGAATAGAATTGTGAATATTCTGCAAAAAGGAAAGAGGCTGGAGAGAAGGGAACCTCTCGGCCTTCAGGCTTCGTTCCGCAGGAGACTTATCAGTAAATTGGCACTCATTACATAATCATATGTATTTATATATAATTATACACCCACACATTGTATTCTCTCTCTCTCTCTCTCTCTCTCTCTATCTATCACATCCATCTTCTTTCTATCTCTCTCTCTCTATCTCACATCCATATCTATCTATCTATCTATCTATCTATCTATCTATCTATCTATCTATCTATCTATCTATCTATCTATCTATCATCTATCTATCTCGTCCATATTCTATCTATCTATCTTATCCTATCCTATCTAATCTCTTATCTATCTATCTATCTCGTCCATATTCTATCTATATCTATCTATCTTATCTATCTATCTATCTATCTATCTATCTATCTATCTATCTATCTATCTATCTATCTATATCTATCATTTATCTATCTCGTCCATCATATCTATCTATCTATCTATCTATCTATCTATCTATCTATCTATCTATCTATCTATCATCTATCTATCATCTATCTATCTCGTCCATCTTCTATCTATCTATCTATCTATCTTATCTTATCCTATCCTATCTAATCTCTTTATCTATCTATCTATCTATCTATCTATCTATCTATCTATCTATCTATCTATCTATCTATCTATCTATCTATCCTATCTAATCTCTTATCTATCTATCTATCTCGTCCATATTCTATCTATATCTATCTTATCTATCTATCTATCTATCTATCTATCTATCTATCTATCTATCTATCTATCATCTATCTATCTCGTCCATCATATCTATCTTATCTATCTATCTATATCTATCTATCCTATCTAATCTCTTATCTATCTATCTATCTCGTCCATATTCTATCTATATCTATCTCTAATCTATCTATCATCTATCTATCATCTATCTATCTCGTCCATCTTCTATCTAATCTATCTATCTATCTATCTATCTATCTATCTATCTATCTATCTATCTATCTATCATCTATCTATCTCGTCCATCATATCTATCTTATCTATCTATCTATATCTATCTATCCTATCTAATCTCTTATCTATCTATCTATCTCGTCCATATTCTATCTATATCTATCTCTAATCTATCTCTAATCTATCTATCATCTATCTATCTCGTCCATCTTCTATCTAATCTATCTATCTATCTATCTAAACTATCTAATCCATCTATCTAATCTATCTATCACGTCCATCTTCTATCTATCTCTCTGCCTACCTACCTACCTTCCTTCTATCCATCCATCCATCCCCACACACGCATAAACATGTATGTGTACACACGCACACACAAATACATGTACAAACATACATATGTGAGTATGTATGTTTTTGTTTGTTTACATACACACACTCTCTCTCACTCATCTCTCAGTCATATATCAGTGATCTGCCTGCCTGTCTGTCCATCCATCCAATCTTCCTGTGTGCTGCAGGTATCCTCTGGAGGTCTTGGTCCAGAAGGTCACTGCCATCTGGGGATGATGGGACCTACAGGACTCCCAGACCCAGAATGTGCTTGAATGGGGGGGTTGAAATGCACCTAAGGCCCCCTCCTGCCTAAGGGAGCCCCCCTCCCCCCAACCTGGTCGCTAAGGAAGAGCCCACCAGGGCAGAAGGAATGAGGCTTGTGGCCCCATCGGAATTTATATCTTTCCCTCTCTTGCTTCCGCCATCTCCTCTGATAGTTTCAGGGATCCTGAACAGAGAGGTAGGGCTAGATGACCTCTAAGATCCCTTTCCGTTCATATATACTGAGAATCTAGGAGATGGGCATCCAGTGTCCGGTGTGCTGTGACACTTTATTGGAGCCTTAGTGCCAAAGGTTTTTAAATGCACCCCACCCACCCCAACATTTGAAGGGGTTTCTTCTGGATGCCAGCATCGGACAGACCCATTGCTGCGTTTCAGGGACCAGCAACAGCAGAGCCATCCCTGTGTCTCTTTGCTGTCTCTCATGGTAGCCAAACTGCAGCGGGTGTGCTGGGTTTGATCCGAGCATTAAAAAGCACCCTAAAAATGCAACCCCCTTTTTGGAGGGAGGGGGCTCTGCCCAGCACCAGAAAAATCCCCACCCCTGGGCAGGATCCCTTGCCAAGAGGGAAGCGATGCCCCAGAGTTTGTGCATCGCAGCAGATTTTGATCACCATATTGTGCGCTCCTGATCATCCCGGTTGTTATAAACGCATGGCGCTCACACGCACAGACACACACACACAGAAGGTTCTCCACAGATGGCACTCTCTGATCCTCCGCCTGGTTTTGGCGGGCAAAGCGGCTGTTTTGGGCCACCCGGGTGCCTCCCGCCAACCCTGGCTCCTTCGAGTACCCGCCTGGGAGACCGGAGAGGCTCCATGGCTTTTGCAGGTGTTTTTCGCCTCCTCTCTCTTTGAGCTGCAACCCTCCAGACGGGCCACTGATCAGCAGAATAGCATTGTCTGTGCATTGTGCAGCCGGGCAGGGATTAACTGCAGCCTGGCAGCTGGCATTTCGTGCCCGGCTGGGTAAATCTGCCACTCAGCCTTGCGCTCTCTTTGCACGGCTCCAGCTTCTGGATCCCTGCCAAGGGCTGGCTTTTGTTTCCTGTCCCCGGTATATATTTATAATATGCATTTATGTGTAATGTTGGTGCTGAGAATTTTGCAGAGAATATTAAGGAGAACGTTGGTCAGCCTGCTCGCTCCCTTCCGCCTTTGTTAGCACTGAGCCACCCTTTGGCAGGCTGCATGGTCTCTGCCCAGAAGGCACCGGAAGGGCGGTTGGTTTGCGAGTCCCAGAACTGGGAATTAAACCGGGATTTGATGCGCGGGAGAGCCCATTCTATTTATTTATTTTAGCCACTTCATTTGTAGCACCTCTGCCTTGCCATGCAGAAGCCATGACTCTTGGGGGCTTGCAGGCGAGATCCATGAAAATAAAAAACTTCCAGCCTCTGTTTGAATAAAACACAAAACGGCAAGCGATAAGGGCAAGTGCCTCCATATAGAAGCATGGACACACACACACACACACACACGGGAAGGGAGAGGAATGAGCAAGGGTTAGGGAGAGGGAAGAATGAAGAATAGGGAAGGAAAGATAGGGAAGGAAGGAAGAATAGAGAAGGAAGGAAGGAAGAATAGGGAGAGAAGGAAGAATAGGGAGAGAAGGAAGGAAGAATAGGGAAGGAAAGAGGGAGGGAAGGAAGGAAGAATAGGGAAGGAAGGAAGGAAGAATAAGGAAGGAAGGAAGAATAGGGAGAGAAGGAAGGAAGGAAGAATAGGGAGGGAAGGAAGGAAGAATAGGGAAGGAAGGAAGGAAGAATAGGGAGAGAAGGAAGGAAGAATAGGGAAGGAAAGAGGGAGGGAAGGAAGGAAGAATAGGGAAGGAAAGATAGGGAAGGAAGGAAGGAAGAATAGGGAAGGAAGGAAAGGAAGGAAATCTGTGGCTGATGGGATGAGAGGCAAGAGTCCCATCCGTGCCCTTTGCTTTTAGCGTTTCGTTCCTTTCTTTGCGTCTCACCTCCGTTTTAATGCTCTTCCTCTCTTTACGCCTTCGTTTTTATTCCCTGCTGAGTTGCCCAGAATCAGGAAGCGAGATGGGTGACAGATAAATTCCACAAAAAAAGAAATGGAATTCAGGGGAGCGAGTTCAGGAGCCGTCCCGTGCCCCACTTCCTACCCCGTGGAAGTTGCTCTACGTGTTATCCCGGTCATATGTCGAGGACTGCCTGTACCTGCGAGGAATATTCCTCCTCCTGATGGGCTTTCTCCTCTCTCGTAGTGCAAGCTGGAAATCGTGGTCGGCAGCCCAGCCTCATGCATGGAACTGGAACTCTACACCCCGGACGACAAGTTTGTGATGAAGCTGGACCAGGATGAGGCCTTGTTGGGCTCCTACCCAGTGGACGATGGGTTCCGAATCCATGTGAGTCTGCCTGGATTTGGGTCCTTTTTAAATTCTCTCCAGGTGATCCTTGAGCGAAAGTCTCCAAACGTGGCCCCTTTAACAGGTGTGGGCTTCAATTCCCAGAATCCCCCAGCCTGCTATGACTTCAGTCTGCTGCTGTGGCCTAGAGGTGGAGCTCTCGCCTCCCAATCAGGAGGTGGTGAGTTCAATCCTAGGTAGAGGCAAATGTAGGGTCTGCATTTGACGGGGTTGGACTAGATGACCTGCAAGATCCCTTCCAACTCGGTTCATCTGAAAGCCTGCCAGTCTTAAAGATGCCCAGTTGGGTGGGCCCTGAGTGAATTGAACAACATTCCTGAACAAGAAGCAATGGGTGGAAACTAAACCAGGAGAGAAGCAACTTAGAACTGAGGAGAAATTCCCTGACAGTTAGAGCAATGAATCAGTGGAAGAGAAGTTTCCTCCAGAAGTTGTGAATGCCCCAACCCTGGAAGTCTTCAAGAAGATGTTGGATAGCCATTTGTCTAAAACGGTATAGGGTTTCCTGCCTAGGTGGGGGGTTGGACTAGAAGACCTCCAAGGTCCCTTCCAACTCGGCTATTGTATTGTATTGTAAATCCCCTCTGCTTCTCCTGGGGGCCTGAGGTGGACGCCTTCTTTCGCCCTGTAGGTGATAGACCAGAGCGGGGCAACGATCGGGGAATACGAAGACGTCTCCAGGGTGGAGAAGTACGAGATTTCGGATGCCAAATACGAAAAGCGAGCAAGTGAGAGCCAGAAGCCCCTTCCTCCGTGGGGGAGGTTGGAGCAGCAAAGGCTGTTTTATCCCACAAGCGGTGTTTCGCGCTGGGGTCTCCAGAGGTGGCAGCTTCACGACTTGTGGACTTCCAACCCCCCCAGAATTCCTCGGCCCACATGGAATGGCTGGGTGACATGGAAAAGGGGGCAGGAGGGACCCCTTCAGCCTTCAAACCCACCTTCTCCCCTCCATTGGGAGAAATAAATGTATTTCTATTTCTTAGCAAGGATTATATATGTATGTATGGGTGCGTAGAAAGAGGAACAGAGGCAGAAAACAGATGGGGAGACACCCCCACCCACCCCTGTCATCTCTTTCTCTGTACAGCAGGGGTTCCCAAACTTGGCAACTTGAAGACTTGTGGACTTCAACTCCCAGAATTCTCCAGCCAGCAGAGCAAGATCAATGGGGAGCAGAGCTGGCTGGAGAATTCTAGGAGTTGAAGTGCACAAGTCTTCAAGTTGCTAACTTCCCTGCTGTACAGTATATATATCATTTCAGAGGCAGACAACAGATAGACAGATAGACACACACAATTTACACACACAGAGACCTCTTTTGTTGTCTACCCCTATGTAAAGTATATATTCCCCAAACAATATTTATTTATTATTTAAATTTCTATACCGCCCTTCTCCCTTCCGGGACTCAGGGCGTGTACAGGCAGCAATAAAATCAATGATAAAAAAATACATGAAATATATATTTAAATAATACGCCTGTACTAAAACCATTAATAAAACCTACTAAAACCATTTAAAAATTATGCCAGGCCGGAAGCCCGAAATAGATAGGTCTTCAAATATAGACATAAAAAAAGAGATGTTGATAATACATATATAAATAAGTAGGTATCTCTGTGTGTGTGCATGTGTTCAATAATTTAATCACACACACACACAGTATTTTTCAGAGTATAAGCGCACCTCCTCCCCCCCTCCCCAAAAAGAGGGTGAAAATCTGGGTGCATCTTATACACTGAATACAGCATTTTTGGCCTCCTGAAACCCCGCCCTCTTCACCAAATTGGACATTCAGAGGCTTTGGGAGGCCAGCTAAGTGCTCCTGGGGGATGGGGAGGGCAAAAATCGTTTTTGCCTCTCCCCCCCGGGAGCATTTTTGAAGATCTCTCTCTATGCCCCGTTTTTCCACAAAAAATGAGCTTGGGAAGCCTGCAGAGTGCGAAAACTTTTTTTTTTTAAATTTACTCTTCAAAACCTTGGTGCGTCTTATACTCCGCAAAATACGGTCTATTAAATATATCAATAGTTGTCTTGCCTTCTAAGCCTCTGGAGAGAAGCAGGAAGCGTTGAAAAGTCTGGTCCCTTTGTGGTCTTCCTTCCCCACTCAGGCAAGGCGGAGGCTCTTGTGAAGCCTGGATTTTTAAAGGCTGAATTAACCAGTGGAGGAGGGGGGCTACCTCTGGGGAGCCCCTGCGAGCCCAGGGGAGGGGGAAGGGCCTCTGCTAAGCCGCTGCCTCTGCCCCACAGACTCGGCCCGCTCGTTCATGAAGCGCAGCCACCTGGGACAGTACAAGGAAATGCCGGTGAAGGAGTCCGAGTTGGAGCAGAAGCTGGAGGAGGAGAAAGCCCTGGCGGAGGCCATTTCCGTGGGGGCCAGGTGCGAAGTGTGCGTAATGGGGCAGCCCAACAAACGAGGGACCGTCATGTACGTGGGTGAGTCTTTGTTCGACTTTGATCTCCGGTGTCCCACAGATGCTCTTCAAAAGGCAACTGGGCTCTGCTGGGTTTGTTTTATTTTATTTTTCCTTTGAAGACGTTTCACTTCTCATCCGAGGAGCTTCCTCGGTTCTCATACCTCTTCCTTTGGTTTCTCATAGGCTTAACAGAATTCAAACCTGGTTACTGGGTTGGGATCAAGTATGACGAACCTTTGGGAAAACACGATGGCAGGTAAATCTTTAAGAAGATGCTGGATAGCCCTTTGTCTGAAACGGTATAGGGCTTCCTGACTAGGCAGGGGGTTGGACTAGATGACCTCCAAGGTCCCTTCCAACTCTGCTATTGCATTATTATCATGTGACCCCCCCCCCCCCCCTCTTTGCTCCCTGGTTGGCCTTGTGGCTGTCCACAGCCCTCATTTTGGGAGGGGGGGTGTTTTGTTCCTGAGTTTCTGGCTGGGAAAAATAGGGTACACGGAGGGGGGGGGGATTTTTTATTTATTTTACTTATTAATCACATGTATATCGCAGGGGTCTCCAAACTTGGCAACTTTTTAAGACTTGTGGACTTCAGCTTCCAGAATTCCTTGCAATGCTCCCCTTGCATTTCTGGCTGGGGAATTCTGGGAGTTGCACTCCACAAGTCTTTAAAAAGTTGCCAGGTTTGGAGACCCCTGAGTTTTAAAAAACGTTGTCTGAAATAGTATAAGGGTTTCCTGCCTCCGCAGGGGGTTGGTCTAGAAGATCTCCAAGGTCCCTTCCAACTCTTGTTACACTGTTAACTCGGGGCCTAGTGGTTATTATTGCACAGGGTCTCCCTGAGAGACAATGTTGAATGCTGAACCTGCAGAAAGAGAAGAAGGAGAGAAAAAGGAATATTTCCACTCTTAGGAGCAGAACGTTGGCACCTCTTTATATACTGTATTTTTCAGACTATGAGATGGACCTTTTGTCTCCCAAAAGAGGGTGAAAATGTCTGTGCGTCTTATAGACCAAATATTGCCGAAGCCCACCTGCCGGCCATTTTTTTGGCCTCCACATGACCGTTTTGAGGCCTTTTTGGTCCGTTTTTTAATACACAAAAAAGGCTGAAAAAGTGTCAAAAATGGGCCGAAAAAAGCCTCCAAAACAGGCTGAAAAAAACCTCCAAAATGGGCTGAAAAAAGTCTCAAAAATGACCCAAGAAAAGCCTTGAAAACAGGCTGAAAAAAGCCTCAAAAACAGGCTGAAAAAAGCCTCAAAAACAGGTCAAAAAACTCCCCAAAATGGGCCAAAAAAGTTCAAAAGGGGGTGAAAAAAGCCTCGAAAATGGTAGAAAAAAGGCTGCAAAAGGGCCAAAGAGAAGCTCCAAAAACGGCCGAAAATGAGGCGCACAGAGGCCAATCCCCCCCCTTTTTCCCTCTTCCAAATTGATGTGCGCCTTACAATCTGAAAAATACGGTAGTTCCTCCTGTTTGCAAGCCAGCCAAAGCCCCAACTTCCAATGCAGAGGAAAAAGGAGGGCAGGTTTATGCAAATCAGGCCAATTTCCATGGTATTAGCATAAGTTGCATTCACTCAGGGCTTTGCACACCCTGTTTAATTGTTTTTAGAACCTGATTGTGTTTATGTATGTAAATGATGGTGTATATTATGGCGGAGGATCTTTAGCAACCCCACGAAACTAACAACAGTGACAAAAAAGACAAAGCAATAAAACCCATACAAAAAGAAAGGGGGGGAAATCAAGAAAAATCAGGTATTTATTTACTGGAGGGGAAAAAAGGGCTTTAATATATTTAGTGCAAGTTGATATAAATGTATTTTGTATAAACCATCAAATAGAAACAAAAAAAAATCTTTTTTTTACTCTGCTGCCTTGACTTGACTGCATTTGGTCCATTTGCTCATTTGGTATTTGTTCTCTTCCTTTCTCCATTCCTCTCCTTTTTCCTTTTTCCTCTTTCCTTTCTTCTCCTTTCTCCTTTTTTCTCCTTTCTTTTCCCTTCTCCTTTCTCCTTCCTTTCTCCTTTCTCTTCCTCTCTCCCTTCTTCTCCTTTCTCTCTCTTCCTTTCTCCTTTCTCTCTCTTCCTTTCTCCTTCCCCTTCCCCTTCTCCTGGACAGCGTCAATGGCAAGCAATATTTTGAGTGCCAGCCGAAGTACGGAGCCTTTGTCAAGCCTCACTTTGTCACCGTGGGGGACTTCCCAGAAGAGGACTATGGGCTGGACGATGAAATGTGAGGCGAGCAGACCGGGAGGAAGGAAGCGGAGAGGATCTGCAGGGCCTCTGCTTGCTGGCAGAAACACCCCCCCCCTTCGGTAGCCCCTGCTTCTGCAGAGGGGGCCACTGCGCTCTGATCCCGAGTGAGGGGAGGGGGCCCCCTGAGTGAAACGGAAGAACTGTGTGTGTTTCGACGTGTTGGTTGTTTGTCTCTTTGCCCTGGTCGCCTCTGTTCAGTGAAGGTGCCCATGTTTCCATGTTTCCACACCCCGTAGGTCAGTCCCAGAGAACCCGAAGGCCTTTGAGTGTAGTCACCCTTTATTGGGGGGGAGGGGGAGGGGGGAGATAACGGTGACGTCTCCCCCTGAATTTCCCCGTCGCAGCGAGTGGAAACGCAGGATTCAGAACCGATGTATATACAACTCTGGTTTCAAAACAAAAGAAAAATCTTAACCGAATCATTTCGATGACTTCTTTCTTTCTTTCTTTTTTTCTTTTTTCTTCCTTTTTTTTCATTGTGGGTCTTCCTTGTTCCGTTTTGTTTTTGTGCTGCTGAAAAATGCTATGTGATCATTAACGAATTAAAGTTTTGGAGGGGGGCTCAGATACATTCCAGACAAGCCTGCTCCTGTGTGAGTTTATTTTTTTCTCTCCAGGCAAGCAAAAACAGCCAAATGGGGTTTGCTTGCTTGCTTGCGTGCGTGTGTGTGTGTGTCTTTTACTTGACTTTCGTTGCAAGGGGTCCCTAAAGCAACATGGGTGCTTTTGATTGGTCCAGTACCATCAAATTATTTTCAACTTATCTACATCTCTACCAGTGGTGAAATTCAATTTTTTTTACTACCGGTTCTATGGGCATGGCTTAGTGGTGTGGCATGGCAGGGGAAGGACACTGCAAAATCCCCATTCCCTCCCCACTCCTGGGGCCATCCAGAGGTGGGATTTGCCGGTTCTCCAAACTACCCAAAATTTCCACTAATCATTCTCCAGAACCCACTGGATTTCACCCTGGATCTCTACCCAGATAGCAAGCCTACAAAGAATGGGTTTCATCTCCTGACCTCTCTGTGGGGAAGGGGCTTGCTTGACCCCTGAAGGCACCACCACCACCCTGCCCTGGATTTTCTCTGGCCCACCAAGATGTTCCCTGGAGCAGCATCTTGCAACCTTGCCTGCTTTAAAACGGGTGGACTCCAACTCCCAGTGTCCCCCAGGCAGGTTTCCTAGCGGGGAGGAATCCTGGGAGTTGAAGTCAACTCGTCTTAATGGCCCATCCGAAAAGCCCCGCCCCTCTTGGAGGTTTCCTGGTAACGCCCCCAGGCCAGCGACCAATTGGAGGAGAGGGAAAGGGCACAGCGTTCTAGGCCGGCCTCGTGGGCGGGGTCAGTTTCCCGCCAGCACCGGCTGCGCAGTTGGAAGTCGGTGAGCCGAAGCACGTGGGGCTCAAGCGGGAGGAAGGGGAGGAGAAGGGGAGGGGGCTTCAAGGGTCTCCGTGGCAGGGCCTGAGCACCCTCCCCCCGCGGACAGACAGAGAACCCGGCCAGGGGGTTCTGGAGGGCCTGTCACCCGCGACCCGCCCTTCAGACGCTTCGGGAGGGAGGAAGCCGGGCCCCCTTCTCACGTGCATTGAAGCGCGTGAAACTCCCGGGTGGGTTTGCACGTGGGAAGAGGGCGGCGCGGGGCTATTCCAGGGCCCGGCGCTGATTGTCGTGTCCCGACCGCGCAGGAGGCAGCTCCGTCTGGGCAGATCGCTGGAAGGGCCGGGCTGCACGAGGCGGCGGAGCCCCTCTGCTCCGGCTTCATGGCCAGGCACAGCCGGCTGCAACGCGAGGTGCTCGGCCTCTACCGGCAGTTCCTGCGCGCCTGCCGAGGCAAGCCGGGCTTCCTGCCGCGGGTGCAGAGCGAGTTCCGCCGGGCTGCCCGCATCCCGCGCACCGACGTGCTGCTGATCGAGTACCTGCTGCGCCGCGGGCAGAGGCAGCTGGCGCAGCTGCGGGAAGGCCACGCCACCAGGATGGGCTTCTTCGCCCCGGGAAAGCCGGAGAAAGAGGGCGCGCAATCCTGAGCGGAGGATCGCTCTTGGTTGCTGCGCAGCGATGCCCGCTGGCGGCAGAAAACCCGGAGGGGAAGGCTCCCTCTGCGGAAACGCCCGCCAAGAAGGATCCTATTTGTGGGCATTTGAAACTGGCATTTGCAGCTCAAAGTCTCCGCTGAGGGTTTACGGGAGAAGATTGCGCAGCTCGGCGTTGCGCCCCATCCAGCCCCACCTCTCTTTGGTGGGAGGGGGACAGCCGTCACGTCTGCATGAGACCCTCGGCAAGCTCCCTCTTGGCATTCGCGCACAATGGTCGTGGAAACGGACGTGGGTTGGGTTGGGGTCCCCCTTCCTCCACCTGGAATTTTGGAGACTGGAAAATGAGCTTTGAGCATGAAAACGGCTTTTCTCCCCCCCCCCCCCCCTTAAAACACTCCAGGAGAAATACTGTTAAACCTTTGCAAAACAGCAAACCTTTGTTCCCCCTTAGACAATACTGACTAATGCCCATTATATCATTTTTGTTTTTGTTTGAACACTTCCGTTTATTTATTGATGGCGTTCTATTGTTATTGTTTCAGCCTGGGAATTGAGGCTTTTGAACAAAAAGCAAAACTTAACTGCTAATTTGGATGCAGTTTTTATTCAGGTTGTGTTTTGCATTGCAGTCTGTTATAAAGAAAGATTCTAAACCAGAAGTCTTCAAACTTGGCAACTTTTTAAGACTTCTGGACTTCTGGGAGTTGATAGTCCACAAGTCTTAAAGTTGCTAAGTTTGGGGTTAGGGTTAGTTCACACAAGTGACCGGTATCATCAACTCTGGGAAGTTTGTCTGCGTTACTGGCTTTCCCATCCGTGCTACGGGAGTCCGAAGGCCCAGGGGGGCTCGGACTGAAAAATATGTGTATCATTCCTGTAGCAATCTCTCTACAAAAGCATAAGCCGAGTAGAGAGGTGGTTCAGATCTTAGTTCGGTATTGCTACCTTATCCAGAGGTCGTCACGTGGAGGCGTCTGAACCGTGCAACTATGCTCTTCTTAAGAGAGTCATAGTTACTCCCGCCAGTTTAGGGTTAGGGTTAGGGTGTTCTAAACTAAGGTGAGTGATTTCAGCATTTTCAACAACAAAGTTACCAGTATGATATAATAAACCACCGATTGCACTCTAGGGCTTTAGGAATTCCTAAAAGAATTCAGATGTCCACATGTTCCTCCAGGACAGCAGAATAAATTAATTGAAATAAATTCCTGGGATTAACACACCCAATAATAAATGGACTTTACTTTTACAGCATTTTAATCTTGTTGCAAATTCTATGTAAGTTAGAAATGCCTAATAATGCAAGGTGGAAATACAACTAGGCATGCCCTGCGGCTGCACTGTTTCGCCATATCAGGCAGCGGCATCCTTTGCAAGCCAAAGCCGACGCAAGACAGGTCGACGCATGCTAAAGATGCACCTGCTCACCCAGGCCTGGGCTTTCTTTGTGGGTATGGAAGGCTTGGAAACCAGGGGATGTGAGTTCTAGTCCTGCCTTAGGCCTGAAAGCCAGTTGGGTGGCTTTGGGCCAGTTGCACACTCTGTCTCTCTCTTTCAAACCACCTCGCAGGATTGTTGTGGTGGGGGAAATAGGAGTCAGGAGAGACAAGTTGTGATGTTCGTTTAAAGGTTTGATTGGACTCTCCGCTTTCCACAAAATAAAAGGTTTTACAGGGAATCCTGTTGCTAAATGAGACTGTTCAATGGGTTTTGCCTCATTTTATGGCCATTTTTGCCGCTGTGGTTCAGTGAATCGCTGCAGTTAAGTTAGTAAAATGGATGTTAAATGAACCAGGCTTCCCCGTCGACTTTGTCACAAAAGGGCCCCAGGACACTCACTGCAACCGTCATAAATATGGACCAGTTGCCAACTGGTGTAATTTTGATCACGTGGCTGCAACGGCCCTAAAGTCACTATTCTCAGTGCTGTTGTAACTTCGGATGGTCACTAAATGAGTGGTTTTAAGTTGACTCCCTATATATATAGTTAAACATTAGGAAGACGACTTGAAAAGACTTGAAGTGGTTGCTAGTCCCTGAATTCACTGCTGAATCAACCTTCACAATCTAATACTTTATCCAAGTTCCTGGGAATGAAGATACAGATGGTGCCTTAAAAAGTGGGGACATGAAGGCCCCCCCATGAATGAAAACGCCCCATTTGTCATGGGAAGATCCAGACCAATGAGAATGACTTTCAATGGATTGGGGGCGCTTTTTGCAGTTCTGGGCAGGAAGCCCTGAGTATTTACTTGAACCCCTTTTAAGCAACACCTTGAAGTGAGATACATGTGAACGCAGCCCGCGTGTCGGGGTTGAAAGGGGCTTTCTCCACCTTTTGCCTCCTATGCCAGGAGGAACTACATCTCCCAGAGTGCATTTCCACCTACAAAACTGCAGTGGCTGGAGGCGGTGGCTACGAAATGGGCAGGCCGAGTCCCGCCCCTTTTTAAAAACAAACAGCAGCCTCAGCCAGTGGCTTTTCGAGCAAGGCGCCTTCGTCTCCGCAGACAGCCCAAGCGGCCTATCAACGCTGGACCCGCCCACTGCGCCTGACGCAACTGGAGATCGAGGTGTCCGATCCCCAGAGCGGCTCCCGGGCCTCTTCCTCGCCATGGCGTTCGGCGGCGGTTGGTGGGGCCGAGCCGCGGCGCGGGCCAGGAGAGCCGGCGGACTGCTAAGGGGAGAGGCCTGGCCGTGGCTACGGAGGCCGGTGAGGCCCAACTCCGGCCGCGGTGCGCCACTCCCGTCCGCTTCGGAGCTGGACAAAGCAGACGCCTGGCTGCTCCGCAAGAGTCACGAGACCGGTGAGGAGAGGGCGGGGCTGACGGGTGACGTCACGGGGCGGGGCCGCCCGCTTACCTGACAGCAGGGCGGGGCTGCAACAGCTGCTTGCCCCGCGGGGCGTGATGGGAATTGTAGTCCCTCAACATTTCCCCCCCTTTTATCAGCGTTTAAAAATATATCCACACATTAAAAATAGGGAATTTGATGCCAGATCAATAGCTTAAGATCAAACTAATTTACAACCAAAATTTTGATGTGAATTGCAGCAATTCTTTTTCTTAATATTATATATTAATATAATTTATTATAATAATTCAATGCTTGTAATATTGGCCTCCTGAATTGCAATGAATACTGTTGATTTTTCTTTTTTTACTTTTAAGTTAATTCGGTAGTAGAAAATAATCGCTAATCATGTCGTATAAACATTGTACTGAGACAATGCAGGGTGTCAAGATTTATACAAATCTAATTAATTACATCCCCTCACTTATCCTCCTTTTAATTGTAGTTGATAACTTGTATATTTAGAGTGTTTTATTCGTACTGTGCACATGTTATTGTATTGTATTGTTTTTAATACTGTATCCCCCCCCCCCCCCCAGTAACCTTGTGACCAGACAGGGGGCAAAAGTTTAATAAGATTAACTAAAAGTAAACTATGAAAGGGGAAAAAATAAGAAACAGTGTCTGTATGTGACCACTTGGAAGACCCTCCCCAGAACATGCTAAATTTTATAGATGATGTTAGGTGGATGGATGGGTAGATGGATGATCGATAGATCGTTTAAGAGGTGGATACATGGATACAGATATGGATGAGATGGATGGATTGATGATGGATGCATAGATAGATATGATAAATATAGGGAGATGATAGAGAGATGATGGATGGATGGAGATAGAGATAGAGGAAGGTGTGTTGGATAAATAAAGGCAAGAAATGATTAGATTATATGATAGATATGGTACATATGATAGTTTGATAGATAGATAAAGGTATAGATGGCTAGATGATAGATAGATAGATAGATAGATAGATAGATAGATAGATAGATAGATAGATAGATAGATAGATAGATAGACAGACAGACAGACAGACAGACAGACAGACAGACAGACAGACAGACAGACAGACAGGATCATTTAATAGGTAGATATATACAGACAGATAGATGATAGATGCTGATGAATGGATGGATGGATAGATAGATACTGTTGGATAGATTATAAATGTGAAAAATGTGAAAAAATAAAATAATAAAATAAAATAAAATAAATAAATAAATCTTGAAACTTTTAGCAGTTTTCACTAACCTGCCATGAATGCCCTTATGATATGTCATTATGGATTACCGTTTGAATCCCTAGCACCATGTAACGGGGTGAGCTCCCGTGACTTGTCCCAGTTTCTGCCAATTTAGCAGTTGGAAAGCACGTAAAAAATGCAAGTAGAAAAATAGGGACCACCTTTGGTGGGAAGGGAACAACATTCCGGGCGCCTTCGGTGTTTAATCATGACCACAGAGACGTCTTCGGACAGTACTGGCTCTTTGGCTTTGGAACAGAGATGAGATATGATCATTTAATAGGTAGGTAGATACAGGCATAGATGGCGAGATGAAAGATGGGTAAATGATAAATAGACAGATGATTGACAGGCATGCAGGCATGCAGAGACATATGCCGGATGGAGGCAGGGGTAGGCAGAGCTGATTGTGCCCTCCTTTTCCTTCAGCCTTCTTATCCTGGTTTCGGAACGGGCTGCTGGCCACGGGCATCGGCGTGATTTCCTACATGCAGAGCGACATGGGGCGGGAAGCAGCCTACGGTGAGTAACCTGGAGGCCCTCCTGCTGGCCTGGGTGCCCGGAGATGCCCTGGCCACAAAGGGCTCCCCTCTGCAGGATAGCCGGAGAGCCCGGTCCATCTTAGCCTAGTTAAGGACGCGTCTCTCTCCTCTCCCCAGGTTTCTTCATCCTTGGGGGGATCTGCGTCTCGTACGGCAGCGCCTCCTACTTCATCAGCCTCCTCCTCCTCCGTCGTACCATGATGCTCTCCTTCTCAGCCGCCCTCCTGAACTCGGCCGCCGTGGTGAGCGTGGCCCTCTTCTGGCTCTGCGCCCTCTCCCTCTACATCGGCCGGCTGGAGGTGGAGATCATCCAGGAGGACGTCAGCGAGAAGCGGAAGGAGAACGGCAAGGCCGAGAAGTGAAGGCCGGTGGGACTCTCCTGGACTCAATGGGACTCTGCGGGGAGAGTCCCAACCGCTCCACGGCGGTTGGGTCAGAGGGGACCACGGATGGAGGACAGATGCGTGGGAGGAAGGTTGGCTGGCTGGCTCTCCTGCACAAGCAGAGAGCCAAGCGGAAGGGTGGGCTTGCCATTGATTTCAGATCTTCTTCTGGATGGGGGGCACCAGAGTGGAGGGCAAGGAAGGGCGGGCTTCGAAACCCACCTTGGAGCAAATGCCCTCTAGAACAGGGGTCTCCAACCTTTGCAACTTTAAGTCTGAAGGACTTCAGCTCCCAGAATTCTCCAGCCAGCAAAGCTTAAAAGTTGCAAAGGTTGGAGACCCCTGTTCTAGAAGCATGACGTCTTGCTACTTCAGGATCTTGGATGCTTTTCATGAGTGGCCCTGCTTTGCAAAACCCCCTCCTCTTTCTGCTTCGACCCGGCTTTCTGGTTTCAGAGGGTGTGCGTGTGTGCGTGTGTGTAAAAGCCAATTGTCTGAATGTCTTCTGCATAGCTTGCCTTGGCTTGTCCACTCTCGCTTATGCTCTGGGCACTTTTTCTCCCTCTCGCTTCTGTCTTTGGGCCGGCTGCTGCTCTGGTCAGTGGACACTTATATTAAAGACACTCAAAGCAAGTTTTTAATGTATTTTCTAAGTTGGTTTTTTTGTGTGTGCGAGACAAGGGAGTGGGGCCTGTTTTGAAGCTGCGTTTGGGAAATAATATTTGCCATTATTCCTCCCTGCGAGAGCGAGGGGGGTCTTCAGGTGGGCAGAGGGAGGGTCTTAGAAATATGGGGGTCCTCAATTTACAGCAGTTCATTTAGTGGCCGTTCAAAGTTACAACGGCACGGAAAAGTGTCTCGGGACTGTTTTTCACACGTGCGACCGTTGCAGCCTCCCTTAGGAAAGGTTGCGAAGGGCGGCAAAAGTCATTGAATCGATGTCTTACTCAGCCTCAGAAACGTTGGCCTTGCAGTTCTGGCCGTAAGTCAAGGACTACCTCTGGCAAAGCCACAATCTTGCTGGCATCGTCTCCGGAGGGGGAAGAGGTGAGTGCAGTTAGAGCTGCGTCTGTGCCTCACCGTTTACGGCGATCCCTTCAAATTTCACTCGTCCCCTTGGGAAAGGCGTGATCTGAAATCCGTTGTAAGGTTTCCATAAAATGAGGCTTGTTTTGGGATTAAATCCTCAGGAATCAAGGAATTTCCAATCGTTGGGGAGGAAGCCATGGAGATTCTCCGGCATTCCAAGTCACGGTGCTTTTTTTTCCAAGAGGCAACTGGGCTTCCTGCTTTTTCTTTGGAGAAGCTTCTGGCATGAGTGGCAAAACGTCTTCAAAGAAAAAAACCCAGAGAGCCCCTTTGCCTCTTGAGGAAAGCCCCTTTGGGACTGGGGAGGAGGCGCTTGGGGGATCACTAAAGCAGGTGGGCTCCGGATCCCGTCGCAACCAGGACACTGTGACAAGGCTGGGCGTCCACCTCGGGCAATGTGCACCCATGCGCACCCACCACCCTATGATGCTCCAACTGCTTGGCGGAGGTCTCGCAGGTGCTGTAGGCCGTGTGTTTCGTGCACAAATGGCCAGGTTGCCTTAAATACAGGTAAGGAACGCGGACGGGCAGGTGGACCAACCAAAACACGGTTTCAGTACAGTGGCCGCTGCCATAGTGGCTGGAACCCACCACTGTCACTAAGGGGATTCTTCGGTTAATTAATCCAAAAGAGGAATCGGTTAAGGGAGTGTTTCTCAACCTTGGCGACTTTAAGCCCTGTGGACTTCAACTCCCAGAATGCCCCAGCCAGCGTTTCTCAACCTTGGGAACTTTAAGCCCTGTGGACTTCAACTGGGAGTTGGGGATGCTGGGAGTTGAAGTCCACAGGACTTAAAGTCCCCAAGGTTGAGCATCACCATGTCAAACACAAAATCCAGACACGACACAGGACAAATCCTTTGAGAAGGCGGGAAAAGAATTCTTGTTTATTTGTCATGTTCTCTCGGGTCTCCGACTGCCAAAAGAAGCTGCAAAATGTCGACAAGAAATTATTATAGCTACCTTCAACTCCCCGACGCGAACAGTAGATTAACCAAAGGAAGCAAAACAAAACAAAAAACCCCACAGACAGACAAGACAGAGTTCTTTAGCAACGCGTTATAGGAGGAGGGGAGATAAAATTCACATTATCCAAGTGCTACAATCTTCGGTGGGCTTCCCCACGGACACGAACAGGTCGTCCTTGACTTACGACCACAATTCCGCCTGGGATTTCGGTTGCTAAGTGAGGCGCTGCGTGAGCTTTGCCTCGTTTTACGAGCTTTCTTGCCACCAGTCGCTAAGGGAATCACTGCAGCGGTTTAAGTTAGTTAACATGGTCGTTGAAGCGAATCTGGCTTCCCCCACTGACTTTGCTTGTCCGAAAGTCACAAAACGGGGCCACGTGACGCACACGCACCCCGGGGATACTGCGGTCGTCATAAATACGAGCCAGGTGCCAAGGGTCTGAATTTGGATCACGTGACCACGGGGGCGGCTGCAATGGTCGTTAAGTGTGAAAAACGGTCCTAAGTCACTTTTTCCACTTCGAAAGTCGCTAAAGTCGTAAGCCGAGGACTGGCCGCACAGTTCATTTTGAATAAGTGCTTAAAATTACGGCATTTCCTTTCTTAACTGCTCCAGTGCCATCTTTACCCCGCCTTGCCCTGGGACTCCCCCTTTTCTAAGCCAGCTTGAACCCGGGTCCAGTTCTTCCCATCTGCTGCTGGGCCTTTAACGTAGGGATTGGGGAAAGGATTGGAGAGGGGGGTTTGCATAAAAAGGGGAACAAAAGTACCATTATGGGGGGGGAGGGGGGAGGTTGCAGATCCAAAAGGCAACCTAGGGATGATGATAAGTGCCAACGGATGACCTCCAGAGGGCTCTTAATAAAGAGGCGGCATTTTTTGCATCCGTTCAATGGCTGGATAGCTAGGGCAGGGATAACAAACGGTCATTAAACAATGAAACAGAACAATTTGATAGCTCAGGATTAACTTTACATCACTGGGAAAAACCCCTCGACATCCATCACCCACTCACTGAGTGACGCATCTACAATATGGGTGGCCCAACCGGGTGACTTTTAAGACCTGGGGACTCCAACTCCCAGAATTCCCCAGCCACCCATTCCACAAGTCTTAAAGTGTGCTGGCTGGGGAATTCTGAGACTTGGGAGTCCACAGGTCTTCACGTTGCCTAGGTTGCCTCTCCCGGAGTAGGAGAAAGAGAGGCCGAGCCTAGAGGTGGAGTCAAGAAAGGAATCAGCCTGGAATCCTTGACACCCTCACAAACGGTCCCGATTCAAATCCTCCTTTGAATTCGGTTGCCCCTGATCTAACTCCAGTTTACTGCTGACCGTGAGTTGACTAGATCAGGGGTCTCCAACCTTTGCAACTTTAAGTCTGAAGGACTTCAGCTCCCAGAATTCTCCAGACAGCTTTGCTGGCTGGAGAATTTTGGGAGCTGAAGTCCTTCAGACTTAAAAGTTGCAAAGGTTGGGGACCCCTGGACTAGATGCTTGACAGGCAAGGGGAATAAATCAGCTTCACAGGAGGAGCGTGACCTGTGGCCCTGCTTCTTCGTGGCTGACCATGGAGAACATGGCGCGTCCTGCTTGTTCGACTCAGCCACCCACCCTTCATCCAAGCTCACTCCATCTTAAGAGGGGTTCAGAAGGGATTTCGCCACTCGCTCCAGATTCCCGGGAGGAGTCGAGCCACGCCATCGGCTGCCTTCCAAAGGCATCCAGCCAATACCCTGAAAGTGAAGATGGGGGACTACGACCCCTTTACGACTGGTGGACTTCAACTCCCCGCATGGCTGGCTCAGGAATTCCAGGAGTTGAAGCCCACAAGTCGTAAAAGGGTCCTAGTTGCTCACCTCCACCTTCGGGCCGCAAAATCCAAGTTGGGGAAAGTTTGCCGATGTGCACGGCAAGACCAGGAGGCCAGGTTCCTCCAAGGATCAATTCGCACAATTTTCTGTCAGGTGGGCTGGATTGATCCTGGCGGGGTCCTAATACGGATTTGTCCCGATTGCATATTTCAAGGATTAATTCCAGGGGAGCCAAAACGAGGGGACAGCTGGTGTGACAGGCTGGAATAAGCACACTGAGGAGGGGCACGGCGGGCAACGGCGGGCGTCTTTTCATTGGCACACAAATGCAGGTTATATTTGACCACAGACAACCCCCCCTTCCCCGAGTCTTTAAAATCAGTCAGGTTCTAGCAGCAGGAACACAGCTACGGAAGGGCGTGGGAGGTGGCCCTCAATGCGTCCCTGGGTCTTTTTGCCTGGATAGATTCTCCACGTTTCTCCAAGCAAAATCCTCCACCGAGCCTCCCCCCATTTTGCTCAACCTCCCATCTTCAGAAGACGGTGATGGGCCACCCCCACACCCTCCGGGCCGAGGACTAGGAAAAGGATGCCATGAGCAAGTCCCTAGGTAGGTAGTAGCTTCTTCCGGGACTAAATGTTTCTCCCCCCGGGGCTTCCAGAAGGCTGGTGAGCCCCCCCCCCCAGCACCAAACCGAGCGATCTCAAGATCTGATGGCTCTCCTCCAGGCAGGATTCAACCGTGGTTCTCTGGGCAAAGAGGACACCGATTTGATCACGGACGGTCGATGGCCATTAATCCTCCTTGCGTTCCAGAGCTGACCCACTGTGGATCCCCCCGCTGGCCACGGAGAAGGGCAGGGTGGAAAACAAAGAGTCAGCGGCCGCAAAGGCTCCCCCGGAAATCTGGGCCAAGCTAGCCGAGTTCCCGAAGGGGGCCACCATGTTCAGCCTCTGCAGGTGATGGAACATGATTTCCCGGGAGGTCTTGGCCTCGGCGCTGCTGAGGTCCATCAGCCCAAGCGGGTGGTGCGAAGGAGGCAGCATGTTGCCGGGCATGGCCAGCGTCATGTCCGCGGGCGCGTAGCGAATGGTGCTCGTGGCGTAGAGTCCCGGCGAGCCGGCTGGCGAGCCAGGGTGGGGATTGCCGAGCTGATGCATCAACGGGACGACCACGTTGCTGGTGTGGAACCTCTGGAGGACGTCCATCTCCGTCGGGTAGATCAGCGGGGTGAAAGGCGTGGCGCTGCCCCGGTCCTCGCAGGGGGAGCCCGAGAGCGGAGGGGAGAGGGTGTCCCCCGAGGAGGAGGGTGCCGCCCGGGGAGAGGTGCTGAAGGGCCCCTTGGCCAGGCCGTTGTCCATCTCGGGCGGGGTGAGCACCGAGTCGGGGATGGAGACGTACAAATGGGAGGAGGCCGGTCTCACGAGGGGCTTCTCCAGCCGGAGGGCTTTGTTCACGGGGAAAGGGCTGCCCTTCCCCCCTGGACAGGTCCAGAGCCCCGCTTTGGCCTGGAGCCCCTGCTCTGATTTGATGCTGAGGGCCGGGCTGGCTCGGAGGGAGGCACCCTTTTGGGTCTGGATGACGGAGGTGAACTCTGATGTGCAGGGACGGCCGGGGAGCATGGCCTTCCGCCCGCCGGTCTTGCACCCGTTCACCTTCCTGGCCAGAGTCTGCTGGGGGACCATCTCCGGCTCCGAATCGCTGCTGCTGTCGGAGTCCTCGGAGCTGGCCAGCGAGGTCTGCTCCTTCCCCTTGGACGAGGGGCTCTCCGGAGGAAACTCCAGCTTGATCCTCTTCCTCGGAGGGGTCTCTGCATCGCTGGCGTCCCCCTCCTCCGATGACGCCTCTTCTGGGTATCTCGTTTCAGGAACGCTGGGCTTATTCTCCACCAGGGGGCAGTGCCGCCCCATTTCGGCCACGCTCCTGGGGTAGGACTGGGCCAGAGTCCCTGGGGCTTTGCTGGCTGGGCACAAGGGCTTCCCCCGGTCACTCTCTGAAAAGGGGGAAACAGGGAGGGTCAGCCAGACAGGGGAGGCCCCAACCATCCATCTACCTGGCACCTGACGTTTACCAGAGGGAAGTATGGACTTTGGGAAGACCATGCTGGGCATCCGGTGTCCAGTTTTGGTGACCACGGCACAAAAAAGATGTCGAGACTCTAGAAAATAAAGCAGAGGTGTCCAATCTTGTGGACTTCAACTCCCAGAATTCCCCAGCCAGCTTTGCAAAGCTGGAATTCTGGGAGTTGAAGTCCACAAGTCTTAAAGTTGCTAAGATTGGACACTCCTGTGATTGAAGGGGCTGGAAGGTAAGCCATATGATGAATGGTTGCGGGAATTGGGTTATGTCTAGGCCTTCCCCCGCCTCCCCAAAGGGGCCCCATGAAAAGGTGGCAGCCCCTCCCCACGCCCTTCCAGCACCTTCACCTTTGAAGTCCGTTCCTGCGCTGGGCGCTTCCGTCTGTCTGGCGGGGATGCCAGGAACCTGGAAAACATCTAGAGCGACGTTTTTGCATTCTGGCTTGCTGGAAAATATAAATAAATAAATATATATATACATATAGAAACAGCAGGGAGTGATTATTGTATTTATTGGCCTCAGGCTGTTTTTCTTCTTTTCAATTTTGCTGGTCATTGACCTAAATGGCCGTGGATGGTCCGGTGGGATCCTGCTTGCCTTGCCAAGACCGGTCCTCCACTGGAGGCAGCACAGCCCCTTCAGCCGCCCCCTCCCCAGGCTGGAAGACATGCAGATTGTTTCCTGATTTGCAAAAGGATTAAAATAACCCGCTCAGCTCAGCCTGTGAATCAGAAAAGATCAGCACGCAAAGCCCCCTTGAATGGGACTGACACAGCCAGCCACCTGCAGCCGGAAGCAGCCGAAGGAAGGAAGGGACGGAGGGCGGAGGAGGGCCACACTGGCTCCATTGTCCAAGAACAAACAGAGACAGATTAAAATTGCAAACCCCTAGAAAGAAAGAAAGAAAGAAAGAAAGAAAGAAAGAAAGAAAGAAAGAAAGAAAGAAAGAAAGAAAGAAAGAAAGAAAGAAAGAAAGAAAGAAAGAGGGAATTCTGAGAGTTGGAAGTCCACAAGTCTTAAAGTGGCTTGCTTTAAGGAAGCATAGGCAGAAGGCTTTGGGGGCTCAGCTTTGAACCTCCACCCCAAATGGAAACTCCTGTTGCCCCATTGACACACACACACACACACACACACACACACACACACACACACACACACACACACACACACACAGACCCCTCCCTTATTCACCTCTTTCTTAACCGGATTTATACAGCGCCCACCTCTCACCACCTAAGGGACCTCTTAGGAGCTGCCATCTCTGAGTCTACTGGGAGGCTGCGGAGAGTCTCCCCCCCCCCCCCCTTTGATGCCTGGATTGGCAAAAAAAAAAAAGTTTGTCACAGCTGCCTTTCACGCCAGCCCCCCCCCCATAAGCTACAGAATTCCCCCCTCCCCACATGCTTTCAAAGGAGGCAAGCAGAGCTTCCACTTGCCAACCCAGAATCCCTGTTTGCTCTTATTACACCCCCAAATCTTGGACCCTCCTCAAAGAAAGCCCCTCTCTTCTTGCAGGCCCCCCTCCCCATGGACGGCTACGGGACCCCCAACAATCCCACCCCCCTCCGGTGCAAAGTTTTAGGGGCAGCTGTGGGGGGGGGAGGGAGGCAAGGGAGCTTGCAGGCAGGGAGGCTGCTGCAGGAAAGTTAATTAGGCTCTAATTACAGCTCTAATTAACTAAAATACTAATCACCCTGACAAATCATACATTAGTATCGGCAATTGGCGTGCAGGATTAGCATAAGAATGCCTCCTCTGGCTTTCTGCGGAGGGGAGACAGAGAATGCAGCCATTAAGAACCATCTGGGCCCAATGGCCATTCACACAGCCCGCTTTTATCCCTGCAAAAAAAAGGCTCAGCAGAGGCAAATTCGGCAGTTTAAAGGGCCCAGCTGGGGGGGGGGGTTGAGGGGGGGCAGCAAAACTGGGGTGAGGGGCAGAGCAGGACCCAGAGCCCCAAGGGTGGAGGGAATCCAGAATTGTGATGGTGTGTATTTCTTTTTCTTTCTTAAACAAAATCCCCAAATGGAGAAATCTAGCCCAGCAGGGAGGATACCTGCAGAGCTAAGATTCTGCTTTAAGGGAATTTCGGGTGGAAAAGCAAAAAGGTTGGGGAGCAAACTTTGCTGGAGTGTCTCTGTCCCCCCCCCCTCCCCCAAGAACAACAGAATACAGGCAGTCCTCGGCTTACAACGGTAAGTGACATTTCTGTTACTAAGCGAGACGAGTCGTTAAGGGAGCTTTGCCCTGTTTTGCGACCTATCTTGCCAGCGCGGGGAAGGGAATCCCTGCGGCCTGGGCCACTTTAAGACCTGTGGACTCCAACTCCCAGAATTCCCCAGCCAGAGCAGGGACCTCCGACCTGGGCCACTTTAAGAACTGTGGACTCCAACTCCCAGAATTCCCCAGCCAGCTGAGCTGGCTGGGGAATTCTGGGAGTTGAAGTCCACCGGTCTTAAAGTGGCCAAGCTCTATCCGAATGCTGACACTCACCTGAGGATGTAGTTCACCCACACCATGTTCCTTTCGGAGGGATTCTTGACGTTGACCGAGATGGTGGCGCAGGACTGGACCCAGACGAAGCCCCCGTTCTTCTGCAGCCAGCGGTAATAGCGTGTGACCACCTGCCCCTTGTTCAACACTAAAGAGGGGGACAGAAAGAGCCGCATCCTATCTTGGCCAAGGCTCAAAACAGCCACACGCCCGATTCAAACTTCTGCAGGTGTTCAACTGCCAGGCGGTTTGCTTGCGGACGTTTCGTGACCCAACTGGGATACGTCAGCGGTGCGAGGGAAGGTAGAATGCGTGCCCTGTTTATATATATATATATATATACCACAAGGACCACAAGGACACTGACAGGACAATATCACTGTATGTATATATATACACACAGTGATATTGTCCTGTCAGTGTCCTTGTGGTTTTCCCCTTGGGAGAAACCTTCATTGGGCTCTTGCTTTCTGCTTGGTTGTTTGTCTGGGGTTCATCCCTGCTTATCTAGGATTTGGCTGCTGGAGAGGATGGATTCTCCCACCCTCATCAGCACTGATGATGTTCCCTAGTTGGGTAATGAAATGTCTGCAAGAAAACAACTGAGCTTAGAGAGCACAAAGGACCCCAAAATTCTCCTCCTCCTCCTCCACTACTCCCCCCCCCCCACTTTCTAGCACTGATGATGTTCCCTAGTTGGGTAATGAGATGTCTGCAAGAAAACATCCAAGCTGAAGGCAGCACCAAGAGGTCCACAAACAAATGTATTTACAGCATTTTGCACTGGCTGCCTGTTGTCTTTCGGGTGCGCTTCAAGGTGCTAGTTGTCATCTTCAAAGCGCTCCATGGCACGGGACCTAGCTATCTGCGGGATCGGATCCTGCCCCACACATCCTCACGGCCGATTCGCTCCCACAGAGAGGGGCTTCTCCGGGTGCCGTCCACTAGACTGTGTCAACGGGCGACGCCCAGGGGAAGGGCTCTCTCTGTGGCGGGCCCAGCCCTCTGGAACGACCTTCCCCCCGACATCAGAACAACTACGGACCTCCGCTCCTTCCGTCAAAAACTTAAAACATACTTTTTCTGCTTGGCCGGCCTAGGTTAGTCTCTACCTCTGGGGTGTTAGGGAATTTTTAGTGTTTTAATTGGGGATTTTAGCGCAGGGACATTTCTAATTTAATTTGTTTTTATGCTTTGTATGTATTTTATAGTATTTTAAATTTTTCCCTGTGCACCGCTCTGAGTCCCCTTGGGGAGAGGACGCGGTATACAAAATAAATTTATTATTATTATTATTATTTATCTGATCAACATTCCATTCCTTGCATTTTCTTCCCCAAAAGGAAAGGTGGGAGAAGCAGCGTATAAATCATTCACAAATCATTTTCCAGACAGCTTCATGGAAACCACCGGGATGCTTAGGAAGATGGACAAAGCTCCCCAGGACAGGAGAAGTCTACCTGATAAACAGCTCACATTTCTGCATGGAAACAGAGGTCAACATTTGTAATTTTGTTGGGATTTCTTTCTGTTTGACGGTTATGAGCTGCCCGGATGGGAGTTTTTTTGGACGTTGAACAGCATACAGGTAGTCCTCGACTTACAACAGCTTGTGTAGTGACCGTTCAGAGTTACAACGGCACTGGCGAAAGCGACTTAGGAACTCATTTTTCAGACTTACGACCGTTGGAGCATCTCTCTGGTCACATGATCAAAATTCGGATGAATGGCAACTGACTCGTATTTTATGACGGTCACTTGATCCCCTTTTACGACCTCACGACAAGCCAGATTCACTTAGCAGCCGTGCGGCTAACTTAACAACCCCCGTGATTCATTAGACAAGTGTCTCAAGCAAGGTCGTAAAGCGGAGCAAAGCTCGCTTAACGACCGTCTCGCTTAGCAGTCGAAATTTGGGGCTCGGTTCCGGCCGTAAGTCGAGGACCACCGGTACCACTGACATGTCTGGGGAAGAAGGAAGCCTCTGGGGTTGCAAGGAGCCCAGGATCCATACCTCCCGACACAAATCCCATTGGGGCCCTTCTTGGGGCTACCTACAGTCCAGGTGGCTTTGCTGGATGCCTTCCACGTCTTCTCCGTGGATGAAGCGGTAGCAGCTCTTGCCCACGAGTTCCGAGGGACTCAAGTCCATGTAGTCGGTGATCCTGGAGAAGGAGAAGAAGAAGACAGCTGTGGACCAGAAACGGCCTTTGGTTTGGGGTGGGATTTAAAGGAGGAGAATTAAGAGCTTGGCCCAACTCTTGTAGGTGGTCTTGAAGGGGAGATGACCCACACGGTCTTCTCCACGGGGCGTCTAAGGAAAGCTAGGACTTCCTGGCTTCTTGGAAAGGCAGGACACCATCTATGGTTAAGGTAGATCTTGGGTCCACCAAGGCTGGTTGAGGTTCTCCAAGGTTTCTATCCAGATCGTGGGCATGTGGGCAGGTAGGAGGGGGGAGGTCTTAGGATTGGAAGGGGTCAGGAATCCTCACGTCAGCCCAGGCAAATGGACGCCCAACCTTTCTTTGAACACATCTGGGGATGAAGCCCTCACAACTCCAAGAGATAAGATGGTCCTTCTGCTTCCTAGCTTTCATGGTCAATGAGAGGTTGAGTTTCTTCCAATTGCTCTCAAAGCCAGTGAGGTCTACTTGATGATGTGCAGCGCACTCCCTCGTGAGAGCAGGATATGTGGTCATCAGGTGTCACCCAATTTGGTCATCGGGTGTCACCAAACGTGGTCCTCACCCAAGCTGGACTGTGGACTACAAATCATGGCTTAGGGCAGGGGTCTCCAACCTTTGCAACTTTAAGTCGGAAGGACTTCAGCTCCCAGAATTCTCCAGCCAGCTTTGCTGAAGTCCTTCAGACTTAAAGTTGCAAAGGTTGGAGACCCCTGGCTTAGGGGCCCAGTCCCAGTCCAGATGAGTCAGCCTGGACTGCCGTAGAAGCTGCAACTCACAGCTAGCACCCATCCCCAAATGTGTCGGGTTCCGGACACGCCATGTGCTCTGCTGGGCTTGACTTCTTGCGTCCAGTTTTTAAGCCATCCTTGCAAATGTCCAGCCTCCTCTCGGACCGGACAGGCCGCCGTCCAGCCGTCCCTTTCACCCACCTGCTCTCGCAGTAGACGATCTGGAGGTCCATGTTGACCCGGAAGACGAACATGTGGCACTCGATGCGCACCTCGCTGAGGGTGGAGGGAGGGAGGGTGTGGGCCAGCGCTACAAGTCCCAGCACCCGGCCCAGCACCGAGTGGGCGTGGGGGTAGGACGGACGTCGGGAACGGAGGCGGCCTGTGACGTGGATCACCTGGGGGGCGAGAGAGGGGCAGGGGGAGGATCAGAGGCCACGGAGGGACGCCGTACCCCAAAGGGGGCTCTATGCGACCGTTCATTTAACGGCGTTCCTTTAACCCGGACCTTTTACCTTGTAGCCGGAAGTCTTGATGTGAAGGCCTCTCTTGGTCAGCGTGGACTTCAGGCGGACGAAGAAGGAGCGCTCCAACCCTTCCTCTCCTTCGGCCGCGCGGGAACCAGAGAGATCTAAAGCAGAAGGCTGTGGGTTTGAGTGTGAGCATCGCGGCTTCTACGCGTGCCCCAAGGGCCCCCCAGGGAGAGAAAGGAAGACCGAATGTGCTCCCCCAAAGCCTCGGAGGACTCTCCCTCCCCTCTGCCCCCTCCTCCTCTTCCTCCTCCCCCCGCCCCCCTCCCCCAAGGAAAAGAGAAACACCAACAAAAGTTGCATTGATTTATTTATCTGTGGGCTCCAAACTGGGCCACTTGAAGTCTAACTTAACCCTGCGCACCAACGACATGGCAGCTTACAAGAGGCACTCAGGTTGCTGGCTAATAAGGAAGGAGGAGGAGGAGGAGGAGGAGGAGGAGGAGGAGGAGGAGGAGGAGGAGGAAGAAGACAAAGAAGGAGGAGGAGGAAGATGAAGAGGGAGGAGGAGGAGGGGAAGGAAGAGAAGGTGGAGGGGAGGAGGAGGAGGAGGAGAAGGAAGAGAAGAAGAGAAAGAAGAGGGAGAAGGAAGACAAAGAGGGAGAAGGAGGAAGGAGGAAGAGAAGAAGAGAAAGAAGAGGGAGAAGGAAGACAAAGAGGGAGAAGGAGGAAGGAGGAAGAGAAGAAGAAGAAGAAGAAGAAGAAGAAGAAGAAGAAGAAGAAGAAGAAGAAGAAGAAGAAGAAGAAATACCACCTAATATTTACACCCCCGTGGATTCTCATTGGATCTACTAGGGAGAGAGGAAATGTGCCTTCTCCTTCCTGCCCCATAGATGCTTCCAGGCCAAGGACAAAGAGGCGGAAGACCCTCGCCCACCTCCTCTTCCCCTTCGGAGGACTCAGCCTTGCCAGACGGCTGATCTGCTATTCTCTTTCAGTTGCCGTCTCGGCATAAATCTTTCACCAGCTCCCCAGCTCAGCCGGCAACAACCCAAGGGAGGGGCCCCTTTCTTTCCCCCTGCCCGTCCTTCTCTGGGGGGGAGGAAGAAGGGGAGGTGGAGCTGAGACCCCCCCCTCCCCTAAGCCCAGGTACAACGAAAGGCCTGGCTCAGCTCCTGCACCCCAGGGAGCCCCCCAACTCCTCCTCGGACCATCGCCAAGAGGCTTCCTCGGGAGTAAGGGTGCCCCCAACCCTCCAGAAGGAAGCCATGATTTATTCAAGCTGTGTTTTAAGGGTTCAGCCACGCAGGAGGGGCATGCATCCCACAAACCAGGTTACGGGGTCTGAGATCGAAGGGCCGGGGGTCTGCCAGCTGTGGCTCGTCGGAATTAGCTCCAGACCAGAGCAGAGGAAGAGGGTATCTGAGCATGTGCTAAGTGCTCCCTGACTCAACAGATGACCGGACAGCCTCCAAGCCCGCTTGAGCCATCCGAGAGTGGCTGTACCTGAGTGAGGACCCTCGGCAGAGGCGGAGGAGCCCAGGAGGGGGGCTTTGGGGTGCTGGGGGTGACCGGGGCCCAGGGGAGCCTTCAGCCCCAGCTGATCGGCCACTTCTAGGTGGTCTCCGGGGTGGACGTAGTCAAAGATGCTGCTGCCGGTCAGCTCCACCTGGAAGAGCAAGGAGAGGTTCAAAGGTCAACTGGGGGACCCTCAGCGGGCCTTCAACTGCTCTGGAGCCCACCCAGGACTCCCCCCTCCCAGCTGTAAAGCCATAATAGCTAAAGCAGGGAGGGAAGGGAAGGGAAGGGAAGGGAAGGAAGGAAGGAAGGAAGGAAGGAAGGAAGGAAGGAAGGAAGGAAGGAAGGAAGGAAGGAAGGAAGGAAGGAAGGAGAAAAGAGAAGGGAAGGAAGGAAAGGAAAGGCAAAGGAAGGAAGAAGGAAGGAAAGGAAGGAGAGAAAAAGGAAAGGAAGCATATAATAATAATAATAATCTTTATTATCGATGTACTAAAATGACAATGAAATTGGTTATATAAGTCTTGGGAAAACAAATGAAAGGAAATCTTAAATTCTTCTCAGAATTTCTCCCTGTCCATCATTTACTTGGGGGGGGGGGTGGATCCCATGATCTACCAAGAGCAAAGCATCCCCCTCCCACCCCACCCCTCCTTCTTTGAGACCCTGCCGGGTCCTTGATGCAGACCCCTGGCCCGGATCCCAAGGCGGCCAGTGCCTCCAGCTCACGTCCCCTGCATGGCAATGAAGGCAGGGCACAGGAATCAATACATCATAATGCAGAAGTATTGGCTTTCCCTGGTGAGGGTTGCATGCATTCAAAGGAGCTAGTCCTCATTAAAGATGCGCCAGCAACTCCTCGGCCAGGAGAACTGAGAGAGCCGGAGAAAGGGGGAGGTCGGAAGGGGGGGAGGGGGAGCAGCCGAGGGGGTGGGGGGAGGAGGGTCTGTTTCTGGGTGGGGAGAACCGACACGGCTGCCTCTAACAGCTGGCAGAGTTTCCCATGCAGGGCAGCCGTGTCCTCCTGCCCAACTTCCATTGTGGGGAGGGAGGGAGGGAGGCCACAGCGCCTGGCGCTGCATCGGCCTCCCTGCTTGCACAGATCCGAGTGCAAGAAGTCACGGGTGCAAATGAGCGAGAGCAAAAAAAGAGGGGAAGGACAGGGAGGGGATGCCAACGGCCAGGAAGCCCAAAGAAAGGGCAGCTGAAGGAAAGGACATCTCCGGGGCGCCTGGCGAGGTGGGCGCGGGGAAACGGAAGCGCCCGTCGGCCAGGTGGCCAGGCTCCAGCCTGGTATTGTGAGGTTGCCCGGCAGCCGGGAAGACATGGATTGCAGAATGCCATTTATCTCCCTGGCATTAAGCTGTGTCCGGCTCCTGTGCAACCCTCCCCCCTCCACACACACACACCAGGCGCCTCTGCCCTCCTCCCAGGGACCCCGGCGAGGCCCGTCCCCTCCCCGACTCAAGACGGGCGATCAAAGGCCGCCGTCTCCTTGCCGGAGGTTCGCTCCGGGCGTGTAAGCCTTGGCTCACCCCGGGGCTCCGGCAAGAGAGACGTGCCTGCCAGGCTGCGCCGGTGAGGCCAGGCGCAGGTACCTTGGTTTCTTCCCTCCCTCCCTCAGTTGCAAGGCGCCTGGAGATGAGATGGCTGGCAGGTGAATTTCTAGCCAGTTTTAATAGTTAGGGTGTCAAGTTCCCAGAAGAAAACCTAACAAATTTACGAGCCTCGAGACAAGGTTCAAAAGAAATCCAATCATTTATTAGGATTAACATCCTGGCGTTTCTTTGTTGCAGCCATCTTTTTTGCTTTCTTTATCTGCTTCTGAACTTTGCCGGCATTACTGTCCTCCCCTCAGCCTTCGTCATAAATCACAGCCAATGAGAGATGGTAGTTGAGACATGGGCATTCACAGGCCAGTTTGAGATTCTCTTTTTGACCACAGGTATGCTTGGAATTCCCCTCTCTCTCTATGGCAGTTTGATGGTATTCGTAGAGAAGCTTCACAAACTGACATCGGGTGGGATTAGAACTCACCACCTCCTGGGGAGTGGCTCACAGTCACCCAGCTGACTTTTATGCCTAAGGCAGGACTAGAACTCCCTGTCGCCTGGTGACTAGCCCAAAGGTCACCCAGTTGGCTTTCATGGCTACGGTGGCACTTGAACTCCCGGTCTCCTGCCTTCTAGCCAGATGCCTGAACCGCTAAACGGCCTCTTTAGTTATATTTCATACATGTGTGTTTCTACGTCCAATTTTGAGACCGTCCCGCATGAAGAAAACATGGAGAATGCTTCCTCCCCTGGATGGGCCACTCGTGGAGGGCACGGGGCAACCCGAGGCTCCGAATCCTGGCGTGGCTTCATTGCGGGGCCCGAAGGAAGGGCTGGAAACGCCCCACACACACACCGAGAAGCGCCAACCAGCCAGCCCTGGGAGGGCGTCACGAATTCGGACGACCTCGACCAACGACGGTGCGTCCTCCAGACAACCTTCTGGTGACTCACCCGCCGTTCCGGCCGCCTCCTTCGCAGCGGGTGAACCGTGCCCTGCATATCCTGCCAGGCGCCCCGTGGAAGCAAGACAGCTGTCACTCACACGTCAGGCGCCGTATCTGGGCCGGGGGCCAGCCCAGGCAGGCAGCTCAGCTTCTGGAAAAGACAACAGCCTTCCTCCCCCTCCTCCTTTTCATCCCCCTCTAATCGCTTAAGGCAAGGGGGCCAGTTGAAAGAACCCCCCTCTCCCCGGGGGGTCCCTCCCCTGCAGACGGAGAAACTGGCACCTTCGGCGATTGGTCAGTGCTGGCAACGTGCCCCCACCCCCCTTCTGCCAAGATTCAAATCCTTTTCTCAAGGTGAAAAGGAAAGAAAGAACAGAACGGAAAGAAAGAAAGAAGCTGGAAAGAAAAGAGACGGCGGATTGGAAGGGCGGCTAAGTGACTTGATCCAGAAAAGGGAGGAGAGGAGGAGGAGGAGGAGGTTTCCGGTGGGATCTTTTGGGACCCACAATGGTTTCTTCGACGGCGACTCCCGCAACCTTCTGCTTCGAGTAAAAATGGTCACCTGCGCAATTCCTGGGTTTTGGTTCCTGCAGGATCCCAGAGCTTCCCTCCTGCAGGGTCTGCCCCCATGGGATGGCCCAGGGGAGGGATGGCGAAGCTTTTTTCTTATGGCGTGCCTGGGGAGGGCGCCAAACAGGCCCGGAGGCTTTCCTGAAACCTGGGGAGGGCAAAAACAGCCTCCCCCGGCCCTCCAGAAGGCCAAAAACCAGCCGGCTACCACATGCATGCATGCTGGAGCTGACGGCTGACGTGCCAGCCAATATGGCTCCACGTGGCACCTATGCCACGCGTGCCATAGGTTCGCCATGACAGGTCTTGGGGTCTCTCCTACTCGAGCAGGGGGTTGGACTAGAAGACCTCTAAGGTCCCTTCCAACTCTGTTCTTCTGTAATCGGTATGTCCCCCCCCCCCCAAATCACTCCGGGCACCGGCTGCCCCCAAGAAAGAGGAGTGATACATTTTCTCCCTCTTTTTCTGTCTGTTTTCCCATGACTTAATGGAGACTTTCCTGTGGCGTGAGGGGGGGGGGGTGGGGGGGAAACCCTGGAGGCTTGCCTCAAGCTGCCCCCGACTCAATCCAAGTAGGAGCACAGATAGTCCTCGGCTTATGACCAGTTCCCTTAGTGACACATTTGAAGTTACAACTGCACGGGAAAAGGGGAGTTAGGAGTGTCCCATTCCCCAGGGTTGCGTGATCGACATTCAGACGCTTGGCAACTGACTTGCACTTATGCCAGTTGCAGTGCCCTGGGGTCACGTGATCCCCTTCTGCGACTTTCTGACGAGCCAACTCCATGGAGAAAGCTGGTTCACTTAACGACCATGCCACTGACGTGACAACGGCACATGATTCCCTGAACAACCCTGGCGAGGAAGGTCGCGCAATGAGGCGAAACTCATGCTCAGAAACCTCTGACTTAGCAGCAGAAATGTTGGGAACCGCTGCTATTGCAAACCAAGGTCTGCCTCTGTTAGGAGCGGCGCCACAGACAGTCCTTGACTTAACACCATCCGTTTAGCGACCGTCTGAAGTTGAAACAGTCCTTTAAAAAAAAAGGGACATAACTCAAGCACAAACATGTGTGAGAAAGGAAGCGCAGGAATGAAAAGAAGCCGGGGGAAATGTGAGAGGCCACAATGGCCCCTTCCCAGAATTTGTGGACTTGGACGTAATCTGGAATTCAAATCTGAAAGTCAGCCTGGAGGGGGATTTACGTGGCTCGCAAACAGACACCCCCTCCCACCACGACTGCTGACAATGGACTCATTTGCAAGGCAGATTCTTTTTCTATTTGAGGAGGGGGTGCATCCCCTGAGTGTTGGCCACTTCTACAATTCCCCCGGGTTCCTGCCTCAATTTCTCCCGCAAGAAAAAGAGGGGAGGGATAAACCTTAGCGAATGTCGTGTGTCCCCCCGTCCTCCTCCTTGGGATCAATCCATTCGTGCTCGGAAAGAGCCAGCGGATCATTGATCATCAATTATCAGGCGAAGCGCTCCGACTGGCGTCATTTCCAGGGGAGGCAATGGCCGTGGCTCATTATGTATGTGGCGGAGCGGCTGGCGCGCCAGGAAAGAAGCCAGACGGCGGATGTTCTGAGCGCTCAGCAGGTGAGGCCGGCGAGGACACGGAAAGGGCGTCAAAGAGAGCGACTGGCCACGTTTGCCGGGAAAAATCCCCCTGCACCACACCAAGCTCATGTCGGCATGATCAAAACGTTCCTACGGGTGGCACGGTCTCGTTTGTTGGGCAACCGTTCAAAGTTACGACGGCCTTGAGAAAGTGATTTAGGGCAGGGGAGGGGTTCCGAACCGGGGTGGTGGTGGTGCGAGATGTGTGTGTGTGTGTGTGTGTGTGTGTGTGTGTGTGTGTGTGTGTGTGAAAACCTGGGTTTAGAAGTTTCAAAGTTATAGTGTATCTGCTTAATGATGGGCCTATAATTTCAGTGTTTCTCAACCTTGGCGACTTTAAGTCTTGTGGACTTCAACTCCCAGAATCCCCCAGCCAGCAGAGCTGGCTGGGGGATTCTGGGAGTTGAAGTCCACAAGACTTAAAGTCGCCAAGGTTGAGAAACACTGCTCTAATTATTTACTTTTGGGGTTTTTTTTTAAATAAAGTTTTTTTTATTTTTCTCTTTCAAATTTGTTCACAAATACTGTATACATGCTTATAATTTCTTTTAACATTTACCTGTTTATGTATTTATTTATTTTATTTATTTCGATTTGTAAATCGCGCCTATCTCCATCGAAATGGACTCAGGGCGGTGTACAGAAAAATCTACCATAATAAATAATAACATATACAATAAAAGAATTAAAATTAATTAAATTAACTTGTACTAAAATTCCCATTAACCTATTAACCATTTACTAGTTTGGTTCGAGTTTTGGCATATACGAGGTCTAAAATTCTAGGCTAGTCCAGCTTGCTGGGAGAAACGAGTCTTGAGTGAGTGGCGAAAGAGGGGAAGGTCCGTGATAGTGCGAAGGTCATTTGTCATTAACCGTTCATCATTATTTTCTTACCAAGATATAGACTAAGGTTTGGGTCACCCTTGCAACCTCCTCTCTTCTCAACCTCCCTTCTCTGCCTTCTTCTTTCCTCCTCTCCTTCCTCCTCTCTTCCTCCCCTCTCTTTGAATTACTTACTTGCCTAAGGGGCGCGGGAAGATATCGGAGGAGTGTCGGGTATAGAAAAGGTGGGAAAACCCCTGACTTCCACCTACCTGTGAAAGGCCCAGGTAAATAGACACGGTCTCGGAGATGTAGAGGAATTTCCCCTCTTGGTTCAGGGCGAAGACAAAGCCATCCAGGGACTGCGGGGGAGAAAAGGAACACAATTCAATTGCGGTTGTGTGTGTGTGAACACAAAAACGATGCAACGCTCTCCTTTTCCCTAGCAGACTCTAATGGATTCCACCTTCAGGGACTCCCTCTCTTTAATGTGCTTTCGGCTTTTCTCTCTGTGTGTGTGGTTTTTTATATTTTGTGCCTAGTTGTGTGTGGCTTTTTAGATGTTGTTTGGGGTGTTGTTGTGGGCTGGCTAAACACCACACATAGAAGAGCCCAAAGCACAGAGAGACGTTCCTTGAAGGATGGGATCCGGGAAGAGTCCGAAAGCTCAGGAACTCAACACTTCTGAGTTCTGTATCATTACAGCATCATTACACTTCTAATTCTTTCTTTCTTTCTTTCTTTCTTTCTTTCTCTCTCTCTCTCACTCTCTCTCTCTCTCTCTCCCTCCCTCCTTCCTTCCTTCCTTCCTTCCTTTCGTTCTTAACTTTCCCCCAACTGTATTTGATCCCTTTGAGAAATCCAATAAAGCTAGATTCGAATTAAAATAAAGGGTCGGGATTTCTTGGGGATCCTCCAGAAAGGGGAACTCCAGAGAAGCTGCAAAGGGAGATGATGTGTGTGTGTGTTTATGTTTATTCCCCCCCCCCAACACACACACACACACACACACCTTTCCAAAATTGTTCCGGAAAGCAGGAAACGGCTCTCTTGGGCGCCCCAAGGAGGAAGCCTGAAATGGGCCTTTGAATCTAACCATGGCAACTCATCCCCCATGCCAGGAAATTTGGCTTCTTCGTCAACCCTCCGAAGCTGAGCCATCACCCCCCCCCCCAAGGCAAAGCGCCCCCACCCTCTTTTCAAGGTATGTTGGGGAAGTTACAAAATCAGCCCCGGAGCAGGAAAGAGGGACATCCTGAACTCCGAGCCTGAAGTTTTCCAAGTTTAGAGGCAAACCCCTCCCGACACATGGGGTGGGGGTGGGGGGGTTCTTGGCTTTGAGGGTCACCTATGACCACAGAACCAGAGGGTGCTGCTCATTCGTTTCTCTGGGATCTGAGTTCAAATCTTCAGAGAGATGGAAGAAGGTGGTTTTAATACCAATCATTTTGTTGGGGAAATAATCTCGCAAAATAATCTCTTTAACGCAATAAAATCAGTTGACTGTCTGTCTGTCTGTCTGTCTGTCTGTCTGTCTGTCTGTCTGTCTATCATCTATCTATCTATCTATCTATCTATCTATCTATCTATCTATCTATCTATCTATCTATCTATCTATCTTCTATCCTACCTATCCCATCCATCCATTCCTCTATCCATCCTATCTATCTATCTATCTATCTATCTATCTATCTATCTATCTATCTATCTATCTATCTATCTATCTATCTATCTATCATCTATCTATCTATCTATCTATCTATCTATCCTACCTATCCCATCCATCCATCCATTCCTTCCTCCCTCCCTCCATCCATCCATCTATCTATCCTACTTATCTCATCCATCCATTCTTCCTTCCTTCCTTCCTTCCTTCCTTCCTTCCTTCCTTCCTTCCTTCCTTCCTTCCTTCCTTCCTATCTATCTATCTATCTATCTATCTATCTATCTATCTATCTATCTATCTATCTATCTTATCTATCTATCTATCTATCTACCTATCCCATCCATCCATCTTATCTCTCTTTCTCTCGCTAAATCAATCAATCTATCTATCTTATCTATCTATCTATCTGATCATTTCTTGCCTTTACTGTTTTCACAAGTAAGTCAGCAAACATATCCAACCCGCCTTCCTCCTTCTATTTCCCCCCCACAACCACCCTGGGAGGTGGGTTTCGCTGAGTGAGAAGGGTTGGCCGGCCTTCATGGCTACGACCGGACTAGAACTCCCGGCCACCCACTTCCTAGACCGTGGCTAGACCAAGCCGCCTGCTACTTCCTCATCTCCGGTCCATTTCGATGGGGCAGCCCCCAATCCTCCCCTAATAAAATGGGAGGGGGGGAAGCTTGGGGATCCCACCCCCTTTTCTGTCGTCGTCCCCCCCTCGAGACGTGCCCGACGTCCTCTGGTGCCAGCCATTTAATTGCTGCGGCAGTGACCTCCGAGCTGACTTGATGGGGGAGGGGGGAGGGAGAAGCAATTTTATCTGTCAGCGGTAATTAACACGTCTCTGCACATTAATTTCCCCGCCGTTCCTCTTCCCCGACTCCACCGGGGCTGTGCCCAAGCATTTCCCCAATGTCACCTGTTGCCCGGGAGTTGGGAAACCCTCCCCCCCCCATTGCCTTAGACTGCAGGGGTCTCCAACCTTGGCAACTTTAAGCCTGGCGGACTTCAACTCCCAGAATTCCCCAGCCAGCTTTGCTTCAGTCCTTCAGCTTTGCTGGCTGGGGAATTCTGAGAGTTGAAGTCCACCAGGCTTAAAGTTGCCAAGGTTGGAGACCCCTATTTTAGGCAATTAGAGGGGGGGATGACAAAGGACCCCTCGTGGCCCTGGACAGACAGCCGTCCGTCAAACCTCTTTCCAAGCCTGGCAGATCAAAGTACCCAGAAAAACTTACTTTTTAAAAGAAAACTCTGGGAAGCAGGAATTGGTAGACCCCACCCCAAATCCCCTTCGAGAGCACAGGTAAAATCCCCCTTGGTTTACCTTCCGAGGCTTGGCCACGGGTTCGAATTACGGGGCTGGCAAACACCCCCCCCCTTCTGGGCCAGGATCCAACAGAAAAAAAACAGCAGTGCAAAGACCCCTTGGTAATAATTGGGGAGGGGTCTTTTGTGGGAAGAGAAGGCAAAGGTTTCCCGCCCACCATCTGTTCCTCCCCCCCACACACACTCCAATCCTCCCCTGCACACCGGTGAGAGAAATCCAATTGCTTCCCCATAAATGTGCATTAAGTCCCGAAAAGGGTCTGGGGGAGGCGGCCGGCAGCACCAGGAGCCTGGGAAGAAATCCATTTCCGAAGGGGCTCCCACCTGGCCAAGCAGCCAAACCAGGTTAAGGCCACGGTGTCCCTCTGTGTCGTGGCCCCTAACTCAATTGCCCCCCCCCCCGCCTGCCCCCCCCCCGCCTCGCTCTCTCACAGCTGAATCCAGCGCTGGCTAATTAGGTTCCCTCCAAGGGAAGGAGGGAGGGGGACCCCCCCAAGCCCCCCATGTCTGAACTAGCCCAGAGCGACGCCCTGAATGCGGAATTCCTGGGTCTTGAGAGGGGAGGAGGGGAGGGAGGGATCGGTGGGCAGCCTCGGTTGCCTGTGGGAGGTGAGGGGGAAGCTGGGCTGGAGAGGGGCAGGTGGGGGGGGGGGCGCACGGAAATGGACCAGAAGTCGAGGGAAACAAGGCTTCCCATCCACTCCTTTGCTTTCCTGCCGGGCCTTCACAATTTGCACACTTGACATGCCCAGAGGCAGTAAGGCCTGGAGACTCCCGTTCCTGCCTATAGTTACATTTATTTTTTAACTCAATTTGCACAGTCCTCGAGTTATGACTGGTTGGTTAAAGATGGTTCAGACGTAGGACAGGGGGAGGGCGGGAGGGAAGGGAAGAAGGAGAAGGGAGAAACGGAGAGAGAGAGGAAGGAGGGGGAAGGAAGGAAGGAAGCAAGGAAGGAAGGAAGGGAAAGAAGAAGGAAGGAAGGAAGGAAGGAAGGAAGGAAGGAAGGAAGGAAGGAAGGAAGGAAGGAAGGAAGGAAGGAAGGAAGGAAGGAAGGAAGGAAGGAAGGAAGGTAGTTGTGGTAGGAGGTACCCCTTAGTGAACTCCAGGTGGAGAAGAAACATGGACCTACCTGCAGGATGTAGCCCCCTAAGTGTTTTTCAAAGAGCTCCGTCAGCAGCCCATTCATACTCCTCCGACCGGAAGCTGGAGATAAACCAAGATCAAAAGATCAGCGAGGAGGATCCCCTGTGGCAACCCCCACCCCCACCCCCAGTGGGCTTCCTGGGGTCATGGAGCCTGAGAGATCCCTTGCTACAGGCAGGATCTGGCTAAGAGGAATCAAAGGTCCTCTGATATCTCTTCATACACCCATTCATTTGATTTATATACATCTTCATACATCCATTCATTTGCCTAGCTATATACGAGACCGCCTCCTGCCCCATACATCCCTTCGTCCGGTCCGCTCCCACAGAGCGGGCCTACTCCGGGTGCCGTCGGCCGGGCAATGCCGGCTGGCGACACCCAGGGGAAGAGCCTTCTCTGTGGTGGGCCCGGCCCTCTGGAACGACCTACCCCCCGACCTTCGCACTACCTCGGACCTCCGCCTCTTCCGCCAACGTCTTAAGACGTACTTATTCCAACAAGCCGGCCTAGGATAGCCCCCCGCGTCTGACTTTTAAATATAAATTATAATTTGGTTACGGTTTTAATAACGGGTTTTAGCACGGGTGAATTAATTTAATATATTTTTAATTGATGTATATTGTATTTATGGTTTTATATAATGCCTGTGCGCCGCCCTGGGTCCTAACAAGGAGAAGGGCGGGGTATAAATTTAACAAAATAAATAAATAAAATAAAAATTATACGTCTACTCCGCTTTTATTCCCCAAAGTAGTCCTGAGATTCGAAACCTCAGCTCAGAGGTTTTAGGGGATCTTAAAGAGCAGATCACAGACTCCCCCAGATCCCCCACCCATCTGAGATCCCATTATCTGGATCTAGGCCTAGACCAAATGTTTGCTAATCTTTGCCCTTTTAAGATGGATAGACTTCAACTTTAGTAGTAGATAGGTAGGTAGGTGGATGGATGGATGGATGGATAGATATGTATAAATAGATCAGATAGATGGATGGATGGATGGATGGATGGATGGAAAGTTAGATAATGGAGATAGATAGATAGATAGATAGATAGATAGATAGATAGATAGATAGATAGATAGATAGATAGATAGATAGATAGATAGATAGATAGATAGATAGATAGAGATAAGCTGTGCTTTTGGTTGGGGTCTGCAGAGGAGGGTCTCTGGAGAGGAGGGGGGGGGGGCAGAGGCGAAGGAAGGCGCTGAATTTGGGTAAAGCCAAGGAGAGAGCAGGAGGGGGGAGGAAGGGGGGGGAGGACAGGACGCGCCATTGTGTCCGGCGCATTCCTGCCAAACGAGAGGAGAATACTTATCAGGCCCGGCATTCACAAGGGCCCCGGACAAGCTGAAGAGCTGGCCAGCCCCTAGGTTAACCTTTCCTCCAGCCCCCCTTCCCCCCCACTGGCTGGGGGCCGAGAAGGGGAAGGAAGGTGGGCTGGAAGGGACCCACGCGTGGGGGCAATGCCGAGCGGGCTGCATGGGGTGATCCAGGGTGGCATCCCCAGCCTTTCCCAAATTTTTCCACAGCCCAACCACCTGTTCAGAAGTCCCAGAGAGTTTGTGGGCTCTTTCGCTTCTGATTTATCCCTTTTTTTGCTTATTAATCATTTGTTTTTTGGTGGTTGAGTCCACACTTGGAATCCTGCCTCCGGTTTGGGTCACCAGGCTACCAAAAAGATGTTAAGATTTTGGAAAAAGTTCAGAGAAGAGAGACAAAGATGATAAACCAATCTTGGCAACTTTACGACTAGTGGACTTCAACTCCTAGAATTCCACAGCCAGCAAAGCTGGCTGGGGAATTCTGGGAGTTGAAGTCCACAAGTCTTAAAGTTGGGGAATTCTGGGAGTTGAAGTCCACAAGTCTTAAAGTTGGGGAATTCTGGGAGTTGAAGTCCACAAGTCTTAAAGTTGCTAAGACTGGACACTCCTTTGATTAAAGTTGCTGGAAACTCAACCATACAATTGAGGCAACTAGGTATGTTTGGTCTAACAAAGATAAGAACTGGGGGGGGGGGGCATGACAACATCTTGCGATATTCGAGGGGCTGTCCCAGGAGAAAAAAAAGAAAGGGGGGCCCCCCTATTCTGCAAAGCCCCCCGAACAAGAAGCAAGGGATGGAAACTAAGTGAGGAGAGAAGCAACCTGGAACTAAGGAGGAAAAACTGATTTAACCGTGAGAACAATTCGTCTGGCCACTGGAGGTTGTGGGTGCTCTTATCAAACTTCAGCGATTCACTTAAGAACAGTGGCCCAAAAGGGCGTAAATGTGAGGCTTCCTTGCCCAAAGGTTTCCCCAGACTTGCTTCTCAACTGTCTCGCTTAGCAGCGGAAATTTTGGGCTGAATGGGGGAGTTGTAAGTCGAGAACTACCTGTAGCCAGTCCCAGAGGCTAAACCTTCCCCGCCCGCCCCCCAAAAATGGGGAAGACGGCTTGTCCGCTTTAGGCCACAAAATTGATTGGACAGACATGGGGTACACGGAGCCCCAATCTTTTGGGGCAACTGGTTTTCCAAGGAGAAAAGCAATAAAACATAAAAACCACGTTTCCCTCCTTTTTCTTCTCTCTCTCTTTCTCTCTTTAAATCCCGTTCAGAACGGCTGCTGCCTCGGTTCTCTGTGCGAATTTACTTGTAACTAACAAACAGAGACCGACTTGACAGACAATCGGGAACAATACGAGCTCCACTAATTGCAGCAATTTCCTCTGTCATTTTCTTTAATTCCTTCATTTTTCCTCTCTCAAAATAACCCCACAGGTCAGACAGAATGCTCCTATAATTAAAAGCATTTAATGCAAGAATTAGAAAGCTGCTCGCATGATGGGGAAGGGAAGGGGACAGACTCTGGGGGGGGGCATTGTTAGCCCCCCCACTCCACTCTCTTTTCAGGTTTGCAACTTGCCAACTTTTCAAAGCCCTAAAACAGCATTTCCATACACACACACACCCCAAAAATAGAAAGAAAAGGAGAGGGAGGGAGGGAAGGAAGGAAGGAAGGAAGGAGAAGAAAGGAAGCAAAGGGAAGAGAGGAAAGAAGGAAAAGAGAGAAAGAAGGAAGAAAGGAAGAAAGGGGAGGAAAGAAGGGAGGGAGGGAGGAAAAGAAAGGAAGAAAATGGAAGAGAGAAAGAAGAAAAAGGAAGAAAAGGAGGGGAGAAGGAAGGAAAAAGAAGAAAAGGGAAGAGAGGAAAGAATAAAAAGAGAAAAAGAAAGAAGAAAGGAAGGAGGGGAAGGGAGGACAGAAGGAAAAGAGAAGGAAGAAAGGATGGAAAGAAAGAAGAGAGGGGGGAAATTAATTTGGAAAAGGTGAGATTTCTTTATTATTTTTTCCCTCATTTTTTTTCAGCCGAAAAAGCCCTAAGAAATCCGAAGAGGGAAGGAAAATGCTTGGTGACGTCATCTTGCAAAGGTTTCAGATCTGCATGACGTCATCGGGATACGTGGGACTTATGGGTGGGGAGGTCAACCCCCCCCAGCCCCTCTTATGATTGGCATGCCAAGCCAAGGAATTCGTCCGTCAATGAAATGCAACTTTTATCCCTGTTGCAACAGACAGAAAACGGCCAAAGGGGAATCTCCTGAGGGGGGGGGGGGGGCTTTATTTGAAACTGGAGGGGGAGCATGGGAGGGGGGAGGCGAGGTCTCCAAACTTGGCTGCGTTAAGAGTGGGGGGCTCTAAATGAGAGTGAACGTCACAATCTTGCTGAGATTATTGGAGTTGCAACACGGCACGCGACCGGCTCGGCCTCATCACCGAATTCTTTCCCCAAACGCCTAATTACGCGGGAGAATAAAGCCGCCAGCGACACCGGGGATGATGGGTCTACAGCTGCAGCCCATTCTTCCCGTCCTGGCCTGCGACCGGAATTAGCTGCAGCTGAGAGGCCAAAGAGCTCGCCCGTCTCCCTCGGGGTTGGAGGAGTTCGCGGGAATCACAGAGCTGGAAGGGACCTTGGAGGTCTTCTAGTCCCAAGCAGGAGAGGGGAAATGGGACCCAGGTGGGGAGAAGGGAGCAGGAGAATCTCCTCTGTCTCAGGAAATCCTAGGGACGGCTTTGGCTACTTCTGCCGGCTACTCAGAAGTTGCGTGTTGCATTTGCCGTCCTTGCAATGCTGTTTAAGGGGACTGTGGTGGAATGGGGTCTGGATTCCCAGGAGGGAGGGGCAGCAAAGGGGCAATGTGGCTTTGAATGACAGCTAGGGAGGAAGGAAGAGGCTTCAACGGATATACAGTATCTGTAGTTATGCAGATACACCCCCCCCCAAAGTGGAGAGGGTAATTAGGAGGGGGGGGCTCTCTGCAGCCTGTGTGTGTTTGTGTGGGTTGTGCTGAGAACTGCAGTTATGCGAGGTATAAAATGACGTTTCTTTGGTTCCAGGGAAGGAAGGAGGGAGAAAGGAAGGAAGGAAAGAAGGAAGAAAGGAAGGAAAAGAAAATAAGGGAAGGAAAAAAGGGAAGGAAGGAAGAAAAAAGGGAGGGAAAAAGGGAAGGAAGGAAGGAAGGAAGGAAAAAGGGAAGGAAGAAAAATTCAATTAAAAAAGAAAAAGGAAGGAAAGAAGGAAGGAAAGCAAAGAAAAAAGGAAGGAAGAGGAAGGAAGGAAAGAAGGAAGGAAGGAAAACAAAGGAAGGAAGAAAAAAGGGACGGAAGAAAGAAAAATTGAATTAAAAAAGAAAGAGAAAGGAAAGAAGGAAGGAAAGAAAGAAAAGAAAAAAGGGAAAGAAGGAAAAAAGGAAGGAAGAAAAAAGAAAGAAAAATTGAATAAAAAAAGAGGAAGGAAAGAAGGAAGGAAACAAAAGAGGGAAGGAAGCAAAATGAAGGAAGGAAGGAAGGAAGGAAATCAGCCAGCATGTGCTGATAGAGCTAGGATATTATCCATAAATACTACCAACCTTCCCAGAATCTTGGCCTAATGGTGGCTAACCAGCCGTTGCCCTCTCCCAAAATACTCCAAAGCCCCCTCCCCACCTCCTCTAGGGATAATGAGTCATCCCACCTGGCATATTTCCTTTCCGCCGCTCAACCATTCAAAGCCTTTTCCTCCAGGCCCCCTTCTGTACAGGTTTCTAGTCCTCATTGCAAAACGCAAACTCATGAAGTGCCAGGCAACCGCCCCCAACCAAGCCCCTCCTTTAAGAGGCAAAATGGGGGGAGGGGCAAAACTCCTGAGCCATTCTGGGGCCCCAAACTTATTTTTTAAAGGGGAAACCCCCCCCCCCACCCCGGATGCAGGAAGCCGCACCCCTCCCCTCCCCCAGTTTTACAAAGTCATTTTCGGTCTCCATTGATGAAGATGAGCTCCCTGCAGATTTGGGGTCGTCCCCCCCCAGCCCCTCCCCCATGAGGAAGGAGAGCGTAGAAGAGGAACAAAATGCCCCCCCCCTGGTCTCCCCCAGCCCCATCTCCTTAGTGCTGGAATCCGCCGTTGCAGGAGGGGAGGGGGTAGGAAGGGTAGCCCCCCACCCATCTCCCCCAAAACAATAGGCAGATGTTATCCCTCATGCTCGGCACCCTCGTTACGTGGCTGGCAATTACCCCACAGCTAATGATAGTAATCAGAAAATCCCGCCAGCCGTTATTCTTCCCAGGCAGTTAATTTATTTAATTACAGATTTTGAAGCCCCGTTATTTAAATGGCGATTTATTGCCTGGCTAATCCATGCCATTTTGCCTGGGTAAGGGGCTGCGGGCAGGAGGGGCTGGGGCAAGGGGCCGGGCTGGCTGTGTGCTGGAATGGAGCCTTCCATTGGCTGGGCTAGATGGTCTCCAGGGGCCCCAGCCAGCCTTCCGTTCTGTGCAAAACCTACACATTGGGAAGAAAGGAACCGTCCAGGGAGCCCTCGACTTACAAGCATTCAGTTAGTGACCGCTTGAAGTTACGACGGCGCTGAAAAACAGGGACCTATGACCATTCCCTACACTTATGACTGTGGCAACATCCCTTGGCCACAGGATCAAAATTCAGACGATGGATGGACGACCGACTCCTACTTATCACGGTCACAGTGTCACCTTTTGCGACCTTCTGACCAGCCAAGTCAACGGGGAAGCCAGATTCACTTAACGACCGTGCCGCCAACTTATCCAAGGCCACGATTCGCCAAACAACTGCGTCAGGAAAGGTTGCAAAACGGGGCACAGCCCACTGAACAAACGTTTCGTTTATGGACGGAAACTTGGGGCTCATCCGGGGTCCTGGGTTGAGGACTTCCTGTAGTTTGCCATTGCCCCCTTCCTAGGGCTGGGAAAGGATGGCCGGCTCAGGATCCCCCAGCTGGATTAGAACTCAAGATCCCCCAAATTGTAGCCTGGCGCATTCACCAACCCGGCTCTCTTTTTCGCTTCACTTGCAATAAAGTTTGGGGTTTCCTTCGGCCCCAGACAGATGCCCTCCGGTTGCCCACCGTCCAAGCCCTCCCCTCCCCATCCCGCCCCCTCCCCCTGCCCCCCCTCCCCGCACGAGTTCCCTGCACCCACCGTTGCCCGCTGGGGCGGGGCCGTCTGCCCGCAAGGTCCAGGGGGGGTCTCCCTGGAGGGCGAAGGTGCGCATCTTCAGGTAGGTGATGGTGAGCCGGACGATGGAGGCCTTGTCCAGCTGGCTGGTGATGGCGCCGGGCAGTGGCAGGAGCTTGGCCAGTTCGTAAAACTCGAAATTTTCCTTCCCTCGGCGGGAACGAGCTGCATTGCGGGATTTTTCCTTGCGTAGAGCCTGCAGGCTGGGGAAGGAAGGAAGGAAGGAAGGAAGGAAGGAAGGAAGGAAGGAAGGAAGGAAGGAAGGAGAAATAGACAGGAGAAAGAGAAAGGAGGGACGGAGGGAGGAAGAGGGAGGGAGGGAAGGAGGAGAAAGAGAAAAGGGAAAAAGGGAAGAAAGGAAGGAGAAAAAGAAAAGGGAGGGGGGTAGGAGAGAGGAAGCAGAAATAGAGAAGGGAGGAAGAGAAAGAAGGAAGGAGAAAGGTAGAGGGAGGGAGGAGGAATAGAGAAGAGAGGAAGAGAAAGAAGGAAGGAGAAAGAGGGGAGAAGGAAGGGAGGAGGAAGAGAGAAAGGAGGAAGAGAAAAAAGAAAGGGGGAGGGAGTGAAGGAAGGAAGGAAGGAAGGAAAGACAGGAAGAAGAGATTGAAAAGAAAGGGAGGGAAGGAAGGAAGAGAAGGAGGCAGGCATGAAGGAAAGTGAGCTGAGGGATAATGGGCCGGTGTGGTCCTCTAACTCCCATGCCCCCCAGCCTACACGGTCAGGGATAATGGGAGCTGTAGTCCAAGACTATCTGGACATGTACCAGGCCTGGGAATTTAAGCACAGGTATCATCAATTTTTTCTACCAAACAGCCGGCCAAATGGAAAGAGAGGGGAGTTGGGGGCTCCGGACCCTCCAAAGCTGCCCACCTCCCTCCCCCATCGTTACCCCGAGGGGTCCGTGCCCACCAGGAGGGAGGGTCCCAGCACCCCTCCGACCTTCCAAACAGCCCTTCGAGGTAGAGCATGCAGGGGGCCTAAGGAGACCAAATGCTCTCGGTCAGCGGAGCGGCCCCCAGCCCCCCTGCCCAATGCCCACCGGATGCCAACTTACCAGGGCACCGGCTGGTTCTTGACCAAGAGGCCCTGCAGGAAATCCCACTCCACACTGACGCACTTGAGTTCGCTGCCGTAGAGGGAGGCCATGGCGCCCAGCAGGGACCATCCGACTGGCGCTGGACGCACCAGGCCCTCCGGCCACTCAGGACGTCCTCCGGTCAGCGAGGCCCTTCACGGACGCAGCCGCCTGAAAGATGGGGGGGAGGGGGGAATCCCTGTCACATCCCTTTCTCTTAATACCGGTCGTCCTTGACTTACGACCACAATCGAGCCCCACATTTCCGTTGCTAAGCGAGACACCTGTTGTGAGTCTTGCTCTGGTTTTACGACCTTTCTTGACCCAGTGGCGGAGTGAAACGTCGCCGTTGATAAGTGAATCTGGCTTGACAGAAGGTTGCCAAGGGAGACTCTGGGAGGCTACGACCGTCGTAAATATGAATCCGGTGCCAATCCGAATTTTGATCCATGTATGACCGTGGTGGGGGGGGGGGGTGTTGTTGTTGCAAAGGTCGTAACTTTGAAAAACCGTCATAACTCACGTTTGCTGCTGTAACTTTGAACGGTCGCTAAAACTGGAAACGTTGTGGACTCCAACTCCCAGAATCCCCCAGCTAGCATTGAAGGGGTCTGAGTTCCTGATCCAAGGAAGGGGAAAAACCCCTCAAGTTTCTAGTCCTTATGCTTGGAGGAGGGAGGGGAGGAAGAGCCAGGTGTTTAGAAGATGGCTTTTTTGTTTGCTGCATTAATTATTATCCTTTGTGGGGGGGAGGGGGGGGCAGAAAGAAAAATATTTTCTGAAATTGCTTAATGGCCGGTTTCTCCCATTAACTTCAGAAAAACCCTCAAAGTCCAGATTTGAGAACTAGGCGCCTCTGGAAAGAAATCAGCGATCCGTTAAAATTCCAAGAACGGCTAATCAGCCTTTCTTTTTTAAATAACTAATGAGTAATAATAATAATAATAATAATAATAATAATAATAATAATAATAATAATAATAATAATAATAATAATAATAATAATAATAATAGATACCTAGGATGCTGGCAGCAAACCGTATCAACCATTAGCACCAGTCAATGGTATTTGCAATGCATTTTGAAATGTTCAGTTGGCTGAGTTTCATATTTAATGAATAAAGTAAATAATAATAATAATAATAATAATAATAATAATAATAAGAGCAGCTGCTTCTATCCTCCGACGTTACCTTGACAGTTCCTGGTTAGGACTCGAGCTGTTGAGCTACCAACCAGCCCCAAAGGCTGTGAGTCTCACCAAAGATTAACCGCAGAATAATAATAATAATAATAATAAAAATAAAAATAATCATACACCCCTTGAATTCCTCCCCATCAGAGAACTGGAGGGGGACGTCCCTTCCTGCTTTTTGCCAGTCGTAAACTGAGGAATTAATGACGGTTCACTTAGTGACCGTTAGAAGTTACAAGGGCACCGAAAAAAGGCACTCGGGACCGTTTTTCACACTTACGACCACTGCAGCATCCCCGCGGTCACAAAATTCAGGCAGCTTGGCAACTGCCTCGTATTTATGACGGTTGCGGGGTCTCATGGAATCCCGTTTGCGGTCCTTCACCCAGGTAAAGTCAACGGGGGGAGCCAGATTCACTGAACATCCGTGGGACTGACTTAACAACCGCGGGGTCTCGCTAAGCGACTTTAGCAAGGGAGGTGGTGAAATGAGGCAAAACTCACTGAACAAACGTCTCGCTGAGCAACAGATATGTTGGACGCACCCGTGGTCGTAACTCAAGGATTACCTGCATATACGACGAGCAGCCATTGACAAAGCAAGCCTCCAGGGTCAGAAGCAGTCTACCTGAACCCTTGGTGGGTTTTGATTGCCAGCTGAAAAGGGCCGCCGACGGATCTTCGCGGAGTCGTTTCATTTGAGTTTTCAAGATGCCTTTGGAGACCCTGGGGACTTTGACTCCCAGAATTCCCCGGCCGGCACTGAAAAAAGTGACTTAAAAGTGACGGTCCTCACACTTACGACCGTCGCAGCATTCCCCACCATCCCGTGATCAAAATTCGGGCGACCGGCACGCCTTTACGACGGTGACAGAGCCGCCTGATCGCCATTGGCAAGCTTCGCGGCCGGCTTCCCACAAGCAAACTCAACACGGGAAGCTGGATTCACTTAACGACCGCCCAATCCATTGAACAACCGCAGCCATCCGCTTAAGAATTGTGGCAAAAAAACCACCGTAAAATAAGGAATGCCACTCAGTAAACAATCACCTTGCTTAGCAATGGAGAGGCCAATCCCTGTTTATGGTCGTAAGTTGAGAACTAGCTGTCAATCCTGAATCTGGACACTCAAAGCTCCGGAAATCTGGAATCCGGATTCACGGTTTATCCCAGGCTTCCCCTGAACGATCAGAGGAGGAATCCAGAAACCTTCGAGTAGCAAACGTCAAAAGGGGCAATAAAATTCACAAAGCGGAGTTTGCAGCCCCTCTAGAAGCCAGGGTGGCCTGTGAGACGATTTCCCCAAATTGCGACGGGGGCTGCATCCCTCGAAGGCAAAATCCCCTCTCAGCCGGGAAGGCCCATTTCTCTCGCCCTTCCTGGTCACAGAATAACCAGAGCTGGACGGGCACCCCTTGAGGCCTTCTAGCCCAACCCCTGTTCAGGCAGGTCTCAAAGTTGGGGAGGAAAAAGGTCCCAAGGCATCTTGTGAAAACTCAAATGAAAGGGCGAAGATCCGTTCGGCAGCCCTTTTCAGCTGGCAATCAAATCCCACCAAGGGTTCAGGTAGACTGCTTCTGACCCTGGAGGCTTGGCTTGTCGCGTTTCACACAAACGGTTGTCCCTGTCTCTTCTGAAAAACCTCCAGTGTTGGGAGCACCCACAACTTCTGGAGGCAAGTTGTTCTCCCTGTGAAAACAGAGACACCCCCCCCCCCACGGAAGCAACCAACCCTAACCTTAACCCTAACCTTAACCCTAATCCTAATCCTAACCTTAACTCTAATCCTAATCCTAACCTTAACCCTAATCCTAATCCTAACCTTAACCCTAATCCTAATCGTAACCCCAATCTTAACCCGACTGAGTTGCTCATCTCAAATTCTTAACTTGCCCCAAATGTGAGATCAACAGAACCAGAATCCACCTGTTTGAAACAGCCAGAATTTGCAGCCCCCATCGGAGGAGTACTGCTTCCTTTCCAAAAAAGAAGGGTGGCACAGATGTTGGGTCCCTTCCCCTATTTACGGAGGGGGCCAGGTACCCAGATGCTTACCCCCTTCCCCAGCAAGTGGTCACATGGGAGGGGCAGCCTTCCTGGCTAAGGGGGTGGTGGTCTTTGCCCCCTGTTACCACCAGGAGGGTGGGCGACCCAGACCTTTGAGCCAGAGGTGGCTGCAGAATTGCCACAGACCGTCGGATGGCCCTTCCTGCTCCTCCATCACTTCAGCCACCCATAAATCAAGACGGGAAGCGCCTGTCGCTTACTTCTCAACTCAGAGAGAGAGAGAGAAAGAAAGAGAGGGGGAGAGAGAGAGAGAAAGAGAGAGGGAGAGAGAAAGAAAGAGAAAGAGAGAGAGAGAGAAAGAAAGACATAGAGAGAGAAAGAGAGAGAAAGAGAAAGAGAGAGAGAGAAGGAGAGGGGGAGAGAGAGAGAAAGAGAAAGAGAGAGAAAGAAAGAAAGAGATAGAGAAAGAGAGAGAGAAAGAGAGAGAGAGAGAAAGAAAGAAAGAAAGAGATAGAGAGAGAAAGAGAAAGAGAGCGAGAGAGAGAGAAGGAAGGACATTCCCGGGACGAGCGTTACCTAACCGAGTGAGGCCGTAGGAAAACTCTTCAACATCTTGACTCCGGGGCCAGGAAGATGGAAAGCCGCTTTGCCACGGATGGCTAACACGCTTGCAAACACGCACCTGTCTCAGCCTGGCGCGCTGGACAAGCCCGGGAGCAGCAGCGCCTTCTGCCAGCCGACGAACCCGCCGCGGGGGCCCCCCGCCCTCCCTCCGTCCCCTTCCCCACGCATCCAACGGGCGAGCGCCCACGCATACCGATCCGGAGGCACGCACAACTGCACTCGCAGCCCGTCGCCCATACCAATACAAAACCCACGCCTCTTGCGCATATAAAATGGAGATCATCAATAGACACGCCGCCTGGCGCATACCAATGGGCAGCCTCCGCACGCTCGGGCAGGGGCAGAAAGGGGGCAGGGGGGCGAAGGGCCTCCCGAGCCCTGAAACTTTGGGAAAGGCACGCTTGCGGGGAGGGGGGAGGGAGGGAGGGGGGCAGCGGGAGGGCAAAGCGAGGGCTTGCAAAGGGCGTCTCTCGCCCGTCCCCCCCTGCCCCCAATTGGGAAAGGGGCGAGGGGGCAGCGATGGGGGCCACATGCAGACCTGCCTTTCGGAGGGTGGCAACAAGGAAGCGGTTGAAACTGAACGGGCACCCCCCATCTGGAAGGTACTGGGTTGCCTCTTCCCAAAGTCTCTTCAGAGACCTTCTGCCTTGGGATAGAAGGTGCCAGGCTGAAAAAATGCAGGTTTCTCCCCCTGATCCTCTGGAGGAGCAAAGAGGAGTCCGGTTGAGCCGCTTCTGAAGCAGATCCCCTTCCAAAGAGCAGAGAAATGCCACGTTTCCACGGGCCACCACAACTTTCTCCCACCCAACTCATTTCCCGGATCACCTCGTGGTCCCCAGATTTTCACCAGGGGGGTGGGGGGAAAGGAAGAAGCAAAGGGGGGCCCTCCAACACGCACCGGGCAACTGCAGGCAGAGCTGACCCGAATGTCTGCAACGAGCCGAGCTGCCAGGACAGCCAGCCACCCCCACCCACTCTCTCCCCAACGGGTGGAAAACCCCACAGCCGTGGGCTTCACAGGAGCACGCCTGCTTGCAGCTGAGATCTATGCCAACCCCCGGAGAGGAGGGTTCGAAGCCACGGCCCGTCTGGACCCCCCAAGGCGAGCAGCCTTTGAAATGACACCACCCCACCCCACCCCCATCTAAACCTCTCCAAAATGGTTGTGCAAAGAGCAAAGTAGCCCCTCGAGCTTACTTACAGAGCTGGCCGCCAAGTGAGGGTGGGTGAGGGGCTCTGAAGTCTTCTGGCTGGCACCTCCAGCCAGCCTGCCTGCCCTTTTGAAGGATACCTCCTTCCGTGCTCTCTTCTCTTCCCCCCCCCTCCACCCAGTCCATCCTCAGTCCAGAGGATTGGAAGGAGCAGAAGAGGGATGGAGCGAGTGACCGCACCACCGGCTCCCCTCTGCAGGATTTCTGAGCCCCCCCTTCCCCCGGTGGTGACCAGTGTGGCTCAAGGCTGACCTCTCAGGCCTTCTCCCCTGCGAATCTCCCCTGCCCATCTCACTCCTGTCTCCTGGGCAGGAGTTCCTGCACCGAATTCCTTACTCATCCGCTCCACCCTACAAATATGAGGGGGCCCAGATGCGGCAGCCATGGCAGAAGGTGGGGTCCCTCCTAGGTCTGCAGCCCAAGCCCCCTGACCCCCCCCCACAGGGATTGAGTGGGAGGGGGGGGCAAGGAGGCTGCTTTCTGATTCTTCCTTGTTTGGAAGTGAAGGGGGGGGGAGGCTTGGGGGGGGGGGCTGGAGAACCAGAGGTAAATATTTCACTGGGGAGAGACTTTCTCCTGCCAATCCTGGCTTGGTTTTTTTTGCCCTTTGGAACCGTTCGGAGGCAGGAGGCACACCCACAGCCAAGCAAGACCCCAAACCCATTTTCAGTGTGGGCTTAGTAGCGTCCGGATGGAGACCCCCCCCTCTTGAAATCAAATACAAAGAACCAACTCAATCCTTTGGGTGGGATATGGGTCTTGTGGCGTTTCAAAAACCGCCCAACGTCATTGAACTGACCAATTTGGGGAAGGGGGCCATGGGGGGGGGGCAAGCCCCTAACACCCACTTGAGCCATCCTCCCTGGGGTGGGAGGGGGCTTCCAAAGGGCCCCTTTTTCAATGCAACCGCCTGCAAACCCAACCTTCTGCTCAAATTCGACCAACACACACAAGGGTTTTTTTTCCGGGATAACTTCTACCACAGGCGGGTGAAGGAAGCTGAGATGGCACAGCAATTTTTGCAAAAAGGGGGGGGGGGGAAAGGATTTTAATGCGTGCAACCTGGCAATTCCATTTCAGGATCTCCTTCCAAGCCAAAGATCTTTTTTTGGGAAGGGGGGGGGAGTGAACCATTGGGGATCCTCTCCCCCAACAGAAATGTGCATTTTCCAGAAACGGCACTAATGAGCAACAGCTTCCGAGGGGAAGTGGGGCCCTGACCATCCAACCTGGACCCTTTCTATCGTTGGGGGTGGGGTCTTAATAAAAGCACCCACTGTTTGGGTGACCTCAAGGTTTCCCTATTTCCAGCCCCCTGCAGTTGTCACCAAAGGGCCACCCAAAAACCACATAACCAGCAGGGACCCATTTTGGCCAACCAGCCATCAGTTCCAAAAACTTGGATCTGAGTCTGCAAATTGTCTTAAAAAAAAAAACACACACACACCCTAAAAATCCTTTTAAGGCTGTTTCAAACCAGATTCCCCAAAGGCCCGTTTCTTTGGGCCAGCCGTGCCCCTCCCTTCCTCCAGACAAGCACCCTAGACAGGCAGCCCCCTCCCCAATTCACCCCTCGACCTTCCAGAATGCGGCCCCCTAGATTGGGGGGAGGGGGTCTGATTCACCTTCGTCTGACCTGCTTTGGTTTTGGGGGTGCCGCCCCGTCCTTCCCCAAGGTTGGTGGTTGTGGGGGGGGGTGTCTGGAGTCTTTGCCGGAAGGAACGTTCTTGGATCAGGGAGGGGGCTACAGAACCCCACATTTTGGCTCCTTCCTTCATGCCTTGAGAACCCCCCCGGCAGGGATCATGGTTAAAAGATGCTTGTCATCCAGAGGAGCCGTGGGAGCAGGCCCTGCCTCCATTTCCCCCCTCCCTTGGCAAGGTTGGCCGAAAGACAGTGGCCGAAAGTGGCACCTGTTGCTTCCAGCTCAAGCTTGGAGGGGGAAATTTCCAGCAAGGTAAAGAGTGCCTCTGAGGGCGTGCAGAGTGCCTTTCCCTGACTGCTGAACCACTCTAACCCGAACTCCCCCCCCCCAAATCACCCAGTCAAGGCTGGCAGCTCCCAAATTTGGTCACAGAGCCAACCACTGACTGACCCTTTGGCACAACGGAGGGCCCGGAGAGAGGCATGGCAAGCGCCTGGCTCCAGCAGAGAGAAAGTGAGTTCTAGCACTCTTCACCCAGGGAGGGGCAGATTTCTAGTAGGGGCAGGTTGTGTTGGATGCCGCCCGACACCCCCCCCCCCCTGGGACCCCTTCCGTTGCCCAATTGACAGCCTGGCACGGGGGAAGGTGAGGAGCCCAGGCGCCCCCTCCCCTTCCCCAGCTGCCATCCGCAGGGGGCTGGTGGAGACAATGCAGGTGGGGCAGCTCGGCCAAGAAGCACCAGCCCACCAAGAGCCCCGCCAGGACCCCCCCCGGCCCCAGCCCCCCCCCCGGCCCCCGCTTCAACTCACCGTCCTCCGCCACCAAAGAGCCGCCCGAGAGTCGCGCCAGCCGCAGGGAAGCCTCTCGGCCGCTGGGGGCGCCACCTGGCCTCCCCAGGACTGGTCTCCCCAACCGGGCGCCCGCCAGCTGTGCCAGAGCTCCCGAGCCCAGCGCTGGATCGCGGCTTCGGCCGCTCTCTCTCTCTCTCTCCTTCCTTCCTTCCTTTTTCCCCCCTTTCTTTTCTCTCTCTCCTTCCTTCCATTTCTTATTCCTTTCTCTCTCTCTCTCTCCTTTTCTTTCTCTCTCCTTCCTTTCTTTTTCTCTCTCTCTCTCCTGCCTTCCTTTTCTTCTTTCTCTCGCTCTCTCCTTCCTTCCTTTTCTTATTCCTTTCTCCCTCCCCCCTTTTCTTTCTCTCCTGCCTTCTTTTTCTTCTTTCTCTCTCCTTCCCTCCTTCCATTTCTTCTTTCTTTCTCATTCTCCCTCCCTCCTTTTCGTTCTCTCTCTCCTCCCTACCTTTTCTTCTTTCTTTTTTTCCTCTCTCTCTCCTTCCTTCCTTCCTTCCCTCCCTCCCTCTCGCGGGCCAGGGTCTCCCTCACCCGGACTGACCCCATGGGCGGGAGGGGCAGAGAGCCCGACCCGAAGCCCCCCGACCCAGATCGGCGCCCTGCTCATCCCTTAGGACTGCCGGAGCCGGATCAGGAAGCGCCTCCGAGGGTCCCCGAGCCGCGGCGACCCCCGCCGCCTCCCCGGCAAACTTCCCCGGCCAGCCCGGGGCGCTCCGGCCGCCTCCCCGCCTCCCGCAGCCGCGCCCCCCCCAACACGCCAGGGGCTCCCCCGGCCCCCTCCCCAGCGCCGGCCCCCTCCCCACAAAGGCTGCCGGAGGAGGGGCTGGCGAGGCGCCCCCTTCCCTTCCCCCGGGGGGTAAACTCTCCCCCCGCCGGCTCCTCCTTCTCCCACCGGACCCCCCCAGCTCCGCCCGCGACCCCCGACTCTCCCGACGGCGCCCCCGGCCCCCAGGCAGCCACGTGCTCGCGGGAGCCTCCGGGCGAGACTCACCGGCTGCCGGCGCGACCCCCGCCCGGGGCTGGGCGCCCACCGCTGCCTCCGGGGCTCCTCCGTCATGGTTCGGCCGGGCTCGGCAGCAGCCCCCTCCCCACTGCCGCCCGTCCCTCCCACCGCCCCGCTGGCGCTTTCCCCGGGGCCAGGAGCAGCGGGCGCCACGTTGCGCCTCCAGCCGCCGGTGGGCAGCCTGCAGGAGGGGGCGGGAGGGAGGGGGAGAGGCAGGCCGAGCGGCTGGACGAGGCGGGGGCGGGGGGGGGCTTGAAGGCAGCCCAACAGTCGCCGAGACTCCCGCCGGCATCCTGCACGCCAGAGAGCGATGCACGTGTGAAGGGGGGGGGGGGCGTAGGAAGCCCACCCGAGTTGGCCTGACAGCAGGAAACTGGGGTGGCTCCCAAACCGACCCGCGTCTTGGAAGTGGGGATGCAGAGGCAGCCACTCCCCCCACCGGACTTTAATCTCCAGCCCCAACTTGCAAAGAGAAGATAGGGAGGTGGGATGGAGTGGAGGTGTGGAGATGCAGGACCCCACCTGCACAGGTGACTGAGCCAGCGTGGCATCTTCCATGGGTCTCTTAAGCCGTGGCTTATGGGTGGGCCCCCCTATTTGGGCCCCCAAGAGTGACTCCTTGCAGCAGGTGGGGAGGGTGATCAGGTAGGGCAGGGATGGCCGAGATCATAGGATTTGCTGGGCATCATATCTAGGAATATAACAGGAAGGGACGTGTGTCAGAGAGAGAGAGAGAGAGAAGTGGGGGGGGGGAGAGAAAGAAAGAGTAAGAGAGAAAGAGAAAGGAAGGAAGGGGGAGGAGAGAGAAAGAGACAAAGATAGAAAGAGAAAGGGAGAGAAAGAAAGGAAAGGAAAGGAAAAGGAAAGAAAGAAAGGAAAGAAAGTGGTAGAGAGAGACACAAGAAAGAAAAGAGAGAAATAAAGATAGATAGATAGATAGATAGATAGATAGATAGATAGATAGATAGATAGATAGATAGATAGATAGATTGATTGATTGATTGATTGATTGATTGATTTTGGTTGCTAAGCAAGAGCGTTGTTAAGTGCGTTTCACCACATTTTACAAGTTGGCCATGCCTATCTCTTGAAGCCGGCTCCCACCTTCTGGTCTTCAACCTTTAAGACTTGTGGATTCTTCAGAGCTGGCTGGAGAATTCTGGGAGTTGAAATCCACAAGTCTTAAAGTGGCCGCGTTTGGAGACCCTGATAGATAGATCTATTTTAAAAGCCTGGTATGTTCCTGGCATTTTCCTTATGATCTGGGGAAGAAAGTTAACATTTTGTTAGAATCTTGTCCCATTTGATTTTTTTTTTTCAAGGATTCTCAGCCGGGCGTCCATCTGGATCTGAGAAGGGACAGATTCTCCCACAGTCAGCAGAAGAAAAGAATTTCATTTTTGGTTTTATGCGCCGCTCTTCAGATTCACCTGCGTTGGTCATCATTCAAAGGGAAGATAAAACATTCATGGGGGTTTTTCCCCCTTTTTTCCTTTTCTCTCCTTGCAGTGCCCTCCGTTTAATCCCCTCCAGCCCAAACGCCTCTGAGCACGGCCAAGAAATCAGTCTGCAGAGGTTCACAGAGCACAGGGCATGAGAATATATATATATATATATATATATATATCCTGTTTGCATTTATAGTAAGTAGAATTGATCTTTCCACCTGAAAGTTCAGAGAGGAACTTGGAGATTCCCAAAAAGTCCGATTGCCTCTTCTTGGGAGGGAGGGATTTTTTTAAAAATGGAAACCGAGAGGATGCCAGCGTGGCTAAACAGCAGGGTCAAGGAAAGCCGTTAGGAGCTAGCTTCAGTAAATAGATGACATGGAAGAGAAGATCAGCCTCTGTCCAAATGTGCATGGACAAATATATCAGAAGCCGCCTAGAAGCCTGGGTTTGCAAGAGGTCTTAGAGGTCATCTAGCCCACCCCCCTCTGCTCAGCGATGGAGCCCCTTTGACCCCTGGAAGTTCTCAGGTCAGCAAACCACCCTGCTTATTTCGAGCTCAAATTCTCCTTTTCTTCCCTAGCTTTTCTCCCTCCCCCTTGGGAGCTTTGGAAAATAAATTTGTTTGTTTGCTTAATTTCTGCACCTTCCCTCTCATCTAAGGAACAATAATTGCATAATAATCGGCTGTTTGCAACAGCCCAATTAAAGCATTAAAGTGCCTAGATTAGCCCCAAGGAGAGATGGGCAGCAAATAAATTTAATTTTATTAATTTAGTTTAATTAATAAGACAACCCTGGAAATGCAGGCATCAAAACATAGCAGAGAACCAAAGTTAAAAACAAATTAAGATTTACAAGCAGAAAGAAAGAAAGAAAGAAAGAAAGAAAGGAAGGAAGGAAGAAAGAAAGAAAGAAAGAAAGAAAGAAAGAAAGAAAGAAAGAAAGAAAGAAAGAAAGAAAGAAAGAAAGAAAGAAAGAAAGAAAGAAAGAAAGAAAGAAAGAAAGAAAGAAAGAAAGAAAGAAAGAAAGAAGAGCCGGCTTGGTCTCATGGCTTAAGGCACCCGGCTAGAAAGCGGGAGGGAGTGCAAGGGCCGCCTTAGCCATAAAGGCTGACCTTGGGCCCGTCTTTCTCTTTCTCTCGACTCAGCCCACCTTGCAGGGTTGTTGTGGTTGGGGAAAATAGGAGGAGGAAAGAAAAGGGAGGGAGGGAGGGAGGGAGGAAAGGAAGGAAGGAAGGAAGGAAGGAAGGAGGGAGGGAGGGAGGGAGGGAAAGGAAAGGAGGGTGGGAGGAATGGAAGGAAGGAAAGGAAAGGGAGGGAGGAAAGGAAGGAAGGAGGGAGGGAAAGGAAAGGAGGGTGGGAGGGATGGAAGGAAGGAGGGAGGGAGGGAAAGGAAGGAGGGTGGGTGGGAGGGAAGGGAAGGAAGGAAGGAAGGAAGGAAGGAAGAAGGGAGGGAGGGAGGGAGGGAGGGAAGGACTTACAGAAATGGGGTAGGCCTAGTTTAATGAAGAGAAGGACTTGGGGTGAGATGATAGCAGCCTTCCAATCTCTCAGGGGCTGCCCCAAAGAAGAGGGAGTCAAGCTATTCTCCAAATCAGGGGAAGGCAGGACGAGAAGCAACAGGTGGAAACTCATTGAAGAGAGAAGCAACTTAGAACTAAGGAGAAATTTCCCGCCACTTAAAACAATGAACCAATGGAACTGCTTCCCACTAGAAATTGGGGCTGCTCCATCACTGGAGGGTTTTAAGAAGAGCTTGCGCAGCCATTTGTATGAAATGTTTACAAGTTTACAACAAAATGGTACAGAGTCTCTTGCTTGTGCGGGGGTTGGACTAGAAGACCTCCAAGGTCCCTTCCAACTCTATGATCCTCTAAGACAGGGGTCCCCAACCTTTGCAACTTTAAGTCTGAAGGACTTCAGCTCTCAGACTTCTCCAGCCAGCTTTGCTGGCTGGAGAATTCTGGGAGCTGAAGTCCTTCAGACTTAAAGTTGCAAAGGTTGGGGACCCCTGCACTAAGATAAATCCGGTCGATAGTCTCGCCAGCGGGGCTCCCCGCCTGCACGGAGGCTGGTGAGCTGGAGGCGGCTGGAGCCAGGATGATTCAGGCTCCCCCAGAAACGCAAAGGGCAGAGGGAAAGCAGGGGGAGGGACGCCCCCCACCCATAATTGGGCCTAATGCATGCAAATCGGGCCCTCTCCTCTCCAGCAGGGGTTGATTGGCAGCCCATGTCATAGGAATGCTGGGAGATGAGCGGATGATGGACATCTGTCAGCCATAATAGCCGAGGATGACCCGTCATGTCACCTTGTGCTTGATTGACAGGTCGAGGCTGCAGGAGGGCAAAGGTCACCAGCAGCCCCATGGTGCTGGGCAGGACGCATGGTGTTCCCTGGCCCATGGAGGTGGGCAGAGCGAGGGGGAGGGGGGATACCCCACCCCACCCCTTCGATGCCCAGGGCTGGGGCAAGTCCCTCCCACGGCAGCCAGCCGGCCGATTTCCTCCTTCCCCTCCTTCTCCCGCTTTGACGGATCAACTTGTCAGGCGTGGCAGCTGTCAATCCCAGGGTGTTATTTTTTTTTTTTTTAAGAATTCGCCTTTTCTTGATGTGCGGCACAAAACAGAGAAGTTTCTCCCCTTGGTTGCACAAAATTGAATTGGAAAAGCTACCTTCAGCCAGATTATAGGAGACAATTTCTTTCTTTCTTTCTTTCTTTCTTTCTTTCTTTCTTTCTTTCTTTCTTTCTTTCTTTCTTTCTTTCTTTCTCTCATTCTCTTCCTTCCTTCCTTCCCTTCCTCTTTTCTTTCTGTTCCTTCCTCTCTCTCCCACTCCTTTTACTTTCTTTTTTTTCTTTCTTTCCTTCCTTCCTTCTTTTCTTTCTTTCCTTATTCATTTAACGACAGTTCACCAAACTACTGAAAAAGTGACTTATGGCTGGTTCTCGCACTTACGACCGTCGCAACACCTCCATGCTGAAATGATCAGAATTTGGGTGCTTGGAAACTGGCCGGTACTTATGACGGAGGTAGCCTCCCATTGTGTGTGTGTGTCTGTCTGTCCGTCTGTGTGCATCGCCATTTGTGACCTCCCCAGCCGGTTTTTCCGAGAAGAAAAATCCATCAGGGAAGCCAGATTCGCTTAACAGCTGCGGTGATTCACTTAACAACCACGGCAGAAGAGGTTAGAAAATGAAACACGATTCACTGAAGAATCCTCCTGCTTAGCAATGGGAGTTCCTGCTTCTTTTTTTGGGGGGAGGAGGGGGAGGGACATTCCTTTCCTCCAAGCACCTCCCAGAAACCCAAATGGGGGTGGGGAGAGAAAATGCCCACCCCCCACTAACCCCCCCCATTGCTTCCATGTCGGGAGTGGACCCCCCCCCCAAGCCCCATGGAGCAACCTGCAGGAGGGGCCACAGCCCCCTGGTCTCCACCTCCAGGTTCTGCATCTACCTTTTGGCTGCGGTAGAGATGGGGAGGGGGGGGTCCCCTTCCTTCCCCCCCCCCCACCAGGGGATGCGGCTTCTGGAGTGTGCAAATGGCCCAGCCTTCCCCCTCTCCTCCCCCACCCCTTGGCAGAGCCCTCCTCCAAGCGGTGGCATGCATGCCCAACCAGAGAGGGGGTGCACGGGGGAAGGGGGAGGCAGGCTGGGTGTCAGGAGGCCCCCTCCCCATCCTGCCTGAAGGGACCCGGCCCAAACATGACCTGTGCCTCAGCTGGGGAGGCCTTTGACACTGGCTGAGGCAGAGCTGTCAGTCAGCAGCTTCCCGTCCCTGCCAGGGGGATCTCTTGGGGGGCTCCTCGGTTTCCAGACACTGCCAGCTGCTGACATGTGCTTGACCCCCGTTAACTCTTGCGCTGCTGGGTAGGCTTGGCTGGCAAGCCCGCAGGCAGGGGAGGGGGGGCCCGCGGCCGGTGGCAGCAGGAATTTGCTGTCCCCCCCCCAACTTACCTTGGCAAGGATGTTGGCTGCATCCTGGTCCATCCTCAGCCGGGTTTCTGCAGGCCAGGATAGTCCAGGAAGGGAGTCCATGTTGGCCTGTGGGAGCCCAGAAGTTGAGTGGGAGGCTTGTGACACCTTTTTCCAACTAGCCATTCTTCTTAAAGGCCTCGGATTTTTGCAAGTTACAGCTCAGAAAATGTGGTGTTTAAGAAATTAACTGTAGCTGGAAAAGGTGTTACAAGCTTTTAAATTTTATTATTTTACTTTATTTATTTTATTTTTATTTCATTTATTTTATTTCATTTATTTTATTTCATTTATTTCATTGCATTTCAGTTCATTTTTAATCATTATTATTTTTTTGGGTAGTCCTCAATTTACAACAGTTCCATTTAGTGACATTCAAAGTTACAACAGCACTGAAAACATTTATGACCATTTTTCAGTTATGGCCGTTGAACCAGCATCCCCATGGTCATGTGATGAAACTCAAGGCGCTTGGCAACTGACTCATACTTATGACGGTCGCAGCGTCATGGGGTCACGTGATCCCATTTTGCGAACTTCCGACAAGCAAAGTGAATTTGGGGGGGGGGGCAGCTTCACTTAAGAACAATGCTACTAACTTGTCAACTGCAATGATGCACTTAACGGCAAGAAAGATGAGGCAAAACTCACTTAACAAATGTCTCACTTAGCGACATAAATTTTAGGCTCAGTTGTCGTAAATCGAGGACTTCCTGTTATTCCCAATTTGGGAATCAAGAGAGGGATGAGGTTACCTGTCTACAACAGGTAGCAAAATTGAACAATACCACCATCTGCTGGTTGTGGAAGTAACTACATGCCACGCTTCTCGTTCCAAGTAATTTAAAAGCAAATTAACTTGTGGGAATTAAGGCTATTGTTACCTCGTTTCACTGAATTAATGGCAGCATATAAACATCGATTTGAATATTCACCTTTTGCATACAGGTAATTCACAGGCAACGCCCATTTTCCTCTTGAAGATTTAAATCCTGAAATCAAGAAAATTGAGGAGCTCAGAAAGATGAGCGGGTCATATTTAAAAGAAACAAAAATCTTGCATTAAGCCAGCCATGCTGGCTGGGGAATTCTGGGAGTTGAAGTCCACAAGTCTTAAAGTTCCCACGTTTGAGCACCCCTGCCTTAAGGATTGTGATATGGAAAATGAATATTTAAAAGTCTTAAAGTATAACAAGAATAATGACTATACGAATGTATACCTGTAAATGTATGCATGAGACTAAAAATAAAAAACTTTATGGAAAAAAAAGGAAAGCCCCCTCCCCAAAGTCAGTGGGGTGGTAGAGCTATCAGCCTTTGACCTACAGAGGGCTTCTGGCCTTGGGATCAAGCGCAAAGAATCAGGAAGACTTGCTGAGTTCAAAGCACTAAGAGTTTACTCAAGCAGGGGGCTCCAACCTTTGCAACTTTAAGTCTGAAGGACTTCAGCTCCCAGAATTCTCCAGCCAGCAAAGCTGGCTGGAGAAGTCTGGGAGCTGAAGTCCTTCAGACTTAAAGTTGCAAAGGTTGGAGACCCCTGTACTAAAGGCTACCTGTATACAAAAATCGGTCAACTAATAGTCAACATTAAATTAACACAAGGTAAGGGTCAAGACTCCAAACTTATGACCTGTTTAACGCCGCCTTCCAGCTCGGACTCTTCTCCAACGCTGGAGAGCCTCCGGTGCCCCTAATCCTTTGCCAGCGAAGCCAAAGAGTTGGCTACCGGCTGAAATGTTATCCTGCCCTTCCTGTCAATGTTGTGAAGGAGTCCTTCTGCCTAGGTAGACAAATGGGCCGGATGCATAATCAATGAAGCAATTAGCTACCTGCCCTTAAACAAACCACGTCGCTCCCCTTGATTTTTGCGGGAAGAGAGCCGTATGTTAATAATAGGCCACTTAATGTGTGACCACATCCTTTTTGGGTGCACTGAAGCAAAAGGATGGTGGCCGGCTCCATTGACTGGGGGCTGGGGGGGGGGTGAGGAAAGAGGGATGCAAGCTTCCTAATTACTGGGTGCCATTCTACAAGGCAAAATATTTAGCGAACTAAAAAGCCAGCCACTCAAAATGACCGGGACTGGCTGCAAAGGAGCTTGTTTGGCAAAGGGTCAGCAGGGGTTAAGAGCAGGGGTGAGATGCTACCGGTTTGGGATGGTTCGCTTGAACCTGTCATAAAAAAATGCTACTGGTTCTTTTAAAAATGTTCCAATGATCGCACGTCGCACAGCTGGTCTTTTCACCTTTTTTCTTTCTTTTACTTTTTAAAGAATTTTATTTTACTATAAGGTTGTACGGGAACACTGGGGGTGGGGGTGGGGATTCCGTTTTTGCTAGGCCAGAAACATGGTGGAGGGTGCTGTGAAAGAAACAAAGGAAGAGAGGGAGGGAAGTACGGAAAGAAAGAAAGAAGGGAGAAAGAAAGAAAAAGAAAGGGAGGGAGGGAGGAAGGGAAAAAGGAGAGGAAGGAAGGACTACAAACCTGGCACTACACGCAGCTTCAGAGGATAATCCAGGGCTGGAAGGGACCTGGAGGTCATCTAGTCCAGGGGTCTCCAACCTTTGCAACTTTAAGTCTGAAGGACTTCAGCTCCCAGACTTCTCCAGCCAGCAAAGCTGAAGTCCTTCAGACTTAAAGTTGCAAAGGTTGGAGACCCCTGTTCTAGTCCAACCCTGCTCCAGCAGGACATTGTTAAAGTGGGCTTCTGTCTTGTGATCCCCGTTATATGACTACATAACCACGCCCACCCAGTCACATGACCCACACCAAGCCACGCCCACAAATCCGGTAGTTGTTTTTTTTTAAAAAAGAGATTTCACCACTCTTTCAGTGGTGGTTCAGAGGGTCATTAAAAGCAACCAGGATGGATTTTAGCCGTGAAACTGGAACATTTTTTGAAACAGCTGCAGAGGGCTTTAAGCTAAAAATGCCAGCGCTCAACACTAGAGGGCAGCAGCTACATTGCGGAATGCTTACAAGTTGGTTCTTTTTTTTGAAAGTCAACACTGAACCTCCCCATAGAGACCCCACAACGGAGCTTATAGGGATAATATCGGAGACAAGGCAGGAGGGGTGATACCCCCCCCCCCACACACACACAAGCAGAAGCCAGAGGGAGATGCTTTCACTGGGAATCCTGCACTGAGGAGCCAGATCTCTCAAGCAGCTCTCCCTATCAGCCACAAAATCCAGGTCGCCTCGAAATCTGAATGCGTACCAGTGCAGAAGTCCCAAAGACGGCCTTTTTCAACAGACAAATGGATGTCTCTTTTTCACTGAAGACGTTTCGCTTCTCATCCAAGAAGCCTCTTCAGTTCTGGTAGAATTTCTGGTAGAACTGAAGGAGCTTCTTGGGTAAGAAACAAAACGTCTTCAGGCAAAAATTATCGAAGGGGCCTGTTGAAAAAAAGCATCTGGATCAGGGTGACTTGAGAACTTCCATAGACAGGAACTTCAGGGGACCCCTGTCTTCCTTTGACACCCCACCTCAGGGGTCCCTACTGGGAGCCTGGGAACCACACCGCACGGCCCAGTTAAGACTTTCTGCACAAGCACAGAAGTTCTAAACTTGCCTGTTGTCTCGAAAGCAGACAGGATGCACAGAGGCTGGTTAAGAAGATCCACGCAATGTAGGCCAGTGTTTCTCCACTTCAGTCACTTGCAGACGGCCAGACTTCTAAATTCCCAGAATTCCCCAGCCTGCGTTGCCACCCATCATCCAGAGCCCAGGCTAAGAAATACTGAACATCTGCTGTGGCCTAGAGGTGGATCTCTCGCCTCCCAATCAGGAGGTTGTGAATTCAATTCTAGGTAGAGGCAGATGTAGGGTCTCCTTCCTGCTTGGGCAGGGGGTTGGACTAGATGACCTGCAAGGTCCCTTCCAACTCTTGTTAATCTGAATCTGAACAGAAGCCCACAAAAACACGCAGGACGAGCAGGAAAAAAAACCCCACTTTTTTTTTTAACAAGATTGATTTATTAACTATGATACATATCACATAAGGCCTTTTAAGTTTTTACACCATTCCCATTGAGACACATACAATACTCTGTAGCAAATAACATGATTTTTTTTTCCTGTTTAAATTCAGCAAAAAAGGGGGAGCTTTTCTTTTGTTTGCCCAGAGATTTCAACAATTTCATGCACTAATTGGATGGGCTGAGAGAGGAGGGGAAGAGAAAGAACCACAAAGAGTTAAAAACGTCCTTAATAGAAGCATAAAAAGGAAATATAGTCTATCACCAATAACTAAAGGATGTCGTTAGGCTCCTAAAAATACAGAGAAATAACCATTATACCTTTTTTTTTCCCTTTTTCTTTTTTACATACAGGTCTTTTCGGTAATTTTTGCTTGCTTTTTCCGAAGAGAGTTTGTTTTGGACACAGGTTCAGCTGGAACTAACACCACGTTTCGTCACCCTTCCTCATTGTCTTCTTCAATTCAAATGTTAATCCAACATATATGGAGATAATTTTACAAGGTGGAAATACAAGTACCAGGAAAAAAACAAAAAAAACCCCAAGAGCTGAGTGCAGAACTAAATCCAACTTTTCAGAAGTTTTATTCCCACACAATTTGAGAAATGGACGTGGCTTTTTCTTTATTTTTAATATACACGGGGAAAAAAAAATAAGATTATTTTAAAACAATAACTTATGCCCTGCTTTAAACTACATTTTGGAATACAATATTGTCTCTATTGTATGTCCTTTTTACCGAAAGGGGAGGGGATTGAACCTAATGGTTAGGCTAGGGCCGATCAAGAGGGGCAAGCAACCCCCCCCCCCCACAAGGGGACCTCTGAAGAATACTGACCAGATGAGTTGGGGGCAAACTGACCTTCTGCGTTAAGGGAAGCCACTGGCTGGTTAGAGAACCAATAAGAGAGGTGGGGGGGGGGGGAACCAAAGCCAGAAGTGATCCACTTCTAGGAAAATTAAAAGAAAAGCTAAGCCAGACGTTGAACGCTGCTGCTAAGTCACCCAAGGACAAAGGATTCGGAGGAGCAATTCAGAACTTTTCTCTTTTCAGAGGCAGGGATTTCAAGAGGGACCCCGGAGACCCCAACAGGAGGCTCCCGGGGACCAGAGCTGGAGAGCCTCAAGTCGCTTCTGGGTTTTCACTGGGCAAGTGGGGGGGTCGGGGGGGGAAGCGGATGGGCCTTAGTAAGACATTGGAGAACCACCCAATGGCTGGGCAGTGGGCTGCCAAACAACCGAGCCCAGCAGTGCGCTCCAAGAGAGCAAGGCCGCAGTGGCAGGACGGGGCCCGTAAAAGCACACGAGGAATTGCCTGGCGCGCAGGACTGAATGCGCAGGTGGCTGCCGCCGTCTTGGTGAAGGGAGGGGGATGGAAAAAGCCACCCCACGGCAGCCCCCAGCGGAAGAGGGACCGAGAAAAGGCCGTCCCCCCCGGCCCCCTTGGATGGCAACCCGTCGTCTGGACTGAGAAAAACCCACCGGACGATTGAACGGGCATCACCTCTGGACAGGAGAAGAAAGGCCCCAGAGAAATTGAAAAGGTAGGTAGGTTGTTTGGAGGCACCTGGCCCCGTTTAAGGGCCAGCCAATGTCAATTCTGGTCCCCGAAGAGGGAATGGCGACGGGCGAGGGAGGGGAGCCGGTCTTGGCTCAGGCACCTGGAAAACTGCCCCCTCCCCCGATCTGAAGGCCACCGGCTGACCTGTGCAATGGGCAGAGCAGCCTCCGGTCCTTCCTCTCTCGCTCTGGGCTCGGTGTTGACGTCAGGGGCCTCCCTACAAGACGGTCCCGGTCCAAAGATTCCCCCACGACACGGCGCTCATCGGAAGGCCACTCTTTTTCCAATCCGTCTTGCCGCAACGCTTCCGGTTCCCCCCGCCTTCCCTAATTTCAAGAGCTGCTAGCAGTTGTTAAGGGAGAATTTATTTTTTTTAGCACACTCACAAAGAAGGCACAGCGGCACTGGACGCGTGCGGAAGGGAAGGCCCGTCCCAGGTGGGAAACGGGCGTCCCCCGCCCACGTCAGCCCTCCATTTGGGTCAGCAGCCCAAAGACTGCAGCTCGGCTGGGATTTCCGTGTATTTTTCCCACTTAGGGGCAAAGCCAGGAGGGAACTTTTCCTGGCCTTCCCGGCCCCCTCCCTACGAGCTTTCTTCCCCCGTCTGTGTGTTCGCTCCCCATGGCGCATGCAAAATGGAGGGGAGGTGGGCCGATGCCGTGTTCCTTGTCAAGAGTTGAAAACAAACCGTTTCCATTATTTACACAAAAGGCGATGTGAGTTATAAAAAGGAGGGAGGGAGGGGCTTTCAAAGCACACAATTCTGACACAGATACAACTTTTAAATGTGGTTCTAAAATAAGGAGTACATAATTCAGCTTATTTATAAGAGAGAGAGAGAGAGAGAGATTGCGGAAGGAGGAGGAGGAAGAAGAGGAGGAGGAGGAAGAGGAGGGGGCTCTGGATACCAGGAAGCAGAATGGAAGTGGAAGAGAAGTTGGGGGGGGGGGTTGAGGGGGGGGGCGAGAAGGACCGGAATTTCACTCCCACCCAATGAATGTAACACAAGTATTCTTGAAAGGCTTAAAAACAGCATTAAACCACAGGTTTCATTTTAAAGTGCGAAGAGATAGTGAGGGAGACCGAGGGATCGCTCCCCCGTGCCCCCCCCAGTGGTACCGTGGAAACTCCAGTTCAAACTGCCCTGTTGATGAGAACAACTATACCCCTCGCATGCTCTGGCACCCACACATACATGGACACACACACACACACACACAGGGCAGTTTGCCAGGCACTGCTGAGACACGACCCCTTCATCGGCAGCTTCTCCCAAACCAAGAAGCTGGGGCAACCGTGGGCTGGGAAGAAGGGGATGCCCCCCAAGGGAAAGGTCCTCCTGGGCCACCAGCCTCTTCCTCCACGGAAGGGTGTCCACCACAGATACAACAGCCGCCCCTTGGGAAGGTGCCAAGGGAGGTGGCAGCCCTGAAGGGGGCACAATGGCAGAGGTTTTAAGCGTTTCCCATCAGCCTCTCTTTTCCCATGGAATTGGCTCAGGGCTCCCCCACAGCCCCATGCCCCGAAGCGGCCAGAAGCAGAACCCTGGTTTCCCCCTCTTCCCCCCCCCCCTTTCTTCCAGGGCTCCTCCGAGAGACTCGAGCGAAAGAGCCTTCCGAAATCTCCCGTGCTCGTAACTCGCCTTACTTTTTCTTGCGATTTCCCATGGAAAGAAAGGGCCGCCTGCAGGTTTGCCCTGCTCTCTTGCAATGCTTCTCCCCACTTGCTTCCAGACACACACACACGCACACACACACGCACAACAGTGTTTCCGTCAACGTAGTGTTCAACCCCAGGCTCGACCGCCAAACAGCCAACCTTCTTTGCCAATGGACATGTGCCTCCCCTCCCCTCCCTCTCTCCTCTGCTAAGTGCTAACACCAAGATCCTTCCAGGGCGGGCGAGGGGGGAGGGGAGGGGGAGGGAGGGGAAGAGAGGGGGGGGCGAGAGAGACGCCGTGATTTGTCCCAGGGAGACAACGCGGCCAGTGAGACGGCCCTGCCCTGCCCGAGAAACTCTGCCAGCCACCAACTCTCCGGCCCTTTCCTCTGCGACGTTCCGGCCTTCGCTGGAGTCGGGTGGTTCCGGGTCTTCTGAGCCTCTGCTGGGGAGGCAGCCGAGGGCTCTGAAGGAAAGGGGCCGAGGGGAGAGGTCCAGCACTGCAGGAGAGGCCTCCATCGTTCCTGGAATGTGCTTGGGGAGGGGAGGGGGGGGGAGGAGAGGAGCCCCCCCCTTGCTTCACAGTCCTCTGTCCACGCACGGATTGAGGCCGAGGAGGGAGGGGTCCAACGTGCCTCTCTTGCTTGGGTCCGAGGAGATCCCGATGGGAAGGAGGCTTGCCTGGGAGGCTCTCCAACCGCATCCTCCTGCTTGGAAGCCCAGGGGGGCCCCTCCCGTGCCAGCCCCCAGGCCGAACCGGGCTCCAGAGGGGTCCGAGGCGCCAGCCAGCCCGCCGTGGCTCAGCCCCACAGAAGTCTGGAACCGAACGGCGGAGGCGGAGGCGGGCCAAGAGGCGCCAGGGCGGATCGTCTCGGCCTCTGCGTCGCGACGGAGGCCTTGCTTCCTGACCCGGCCTGGGTTCACAGTGTGTGCTGCTCGGCCTGGAGCTGCGGCGGGAGCAGGGACTGGAGGGGGGACTGGGGCGAGGGGGGCGGCGTCTGGGGCGGGGAGGGCTGGGCGATGATGGGCGTGGAGGAGAGGAAAGGGGCGCTGATGGGCAGGGCCGAGGGGGAGTTGGGGGTGGCGCCGGGGGGCTCGACGATGGGCCGGCTGTAGAAGAAGAAAGAGCACTGCTGGATGAAGAGTTCGATGATTGTCTGGTAGATGCGGGTGGCGGTCAGGGCGTCCATGGTGCTGAAGTCGGGGCGCATCAGGGTGGGCCAGAAGCAGATGGAGAGGTTCTCGCTGGTCATCAGGTTGGTGCGGTTGTTGTGGCTCACTCTGCAAGGACAAAGGGGGGAGGGGCGCAGGGTCAGCCACGGGAGGCAAGAGCTGCCCCTCACCCCCACCCTTCCCGGAGAAGACCCTGCCGCTTTCCCGAACTGGGAACGCAGAAGCCGAAGCGCAGGAGGTTCTCGACTTACAACCACTCATTTAGTCATCGTTCGAAGTTACAACGGGACTGCGAAAAAAAATGGCCGAGGACCTCGTTGAACTGGGAGAAACGTCGGGGAAGGGATTCACGCAGGAGGTGGGGGGGGGGGACGCTTCTGTAGTCCCAGCGGGGTTTGTGCAATGACCCCCATGGGAGATTTTAAGGCCTCTCTGTGTGTGTGTGTGTGTGTATCTCATAGAGCAGGCGAGGGCTCCAGCTCACCGCAGAGGGCCGGAGGGGCCACTTACTTGTTCAGATGAGAGATAACGTATTTGAAGACCTCGTAATTCTCCCTGGGGAACCTCCTCAGCACCTCCTTCAGCGCCTGCAGCTTCTGCTCTCGGTCGTTGATCTCTGTTGGGGAGGAGAGAAGAGACAAGATTGGAGGCTCTTCTCCGCCCTCGGAGGTCTCCCAAGTGGAACCATCAGCAGCTCCTGATTAAGGAATAAACCGGTTCATCCCGGACTGTCCCCTGCAATATCAGCAGAGGCTGCCCCTACAAAGTTGTCCTAAGGAAGGAGACGAGCTAAGAAGGCAGTTGATACAAATGACTTACAAATGTCAATCAAAACAATCCAAGAATTCTTCCTTATAGGAAGATTACAAGGCCATTAAAATGTTTCCTTCAAAAAAAAATCCCTACTGTAAGAGGTACCAGATACTATAAACTATATAAGTTTTTCAGACAACTCTCTTTGCATTTTTCTTCCCCAAGTCCCAAGAACCTCAAACTGCTGGCTGAACTGAACTAGTAGGAAGCTGGGCTGCCTAGTTCAAAGCCTCACGTTTGATGAAATCCGTTCTATTTAAACCAGGAAAATCGTTTTTCGTCAGTCCTTGGGAATAATCAAATCTTCCCAAGGGGTCAGAGAAAAATCCCGGTACAATGTAGGCTAGAATATAGAATAACAGAGTCGGAAGGGACCTTGGAGGTCTTCTAGTCCAACCCCCTGCTCAGGCAGGAAACCCTCTTACCATTTCAGACAAATGCAAAGACAAATGCAATCTCTTCTTAAAAACGTCCAGTCTTGGAGAATTCACAACGTCTGGAGGCAAGTTGTTTTGTTTGGAGTAATATAATGCTTTGAGCCAGACACAGTCTGCCCTTCAGCACAAAATCGGCTGGGTGATCTTGGGCCAGTCATTTTCTCTCAGCCCTAAAGAAGAGGTGATGGCCGCCCATTTCTGGAAAACCTCGCCAAGAAAACTGCAGGGACTGGCCCAGGCAACCTCCAGAATCAAGACACCATCGAATGGAAGACACACACAAAAACACAACCACAGCCTTGCTTAGCAGCCTAGTATTACTCCGTTAAGAATTTGCATGTGTATTTACCAAGTCTTTACGACCCTGTTAATTAGTTTTAATAGTTGGGTTCCTTGGTATTTTATTATCTGCACCCATCGCATGAATGGTGCGATTCTTTCACTGATCACATCTGTGCTTTTTAATTTGCACTTGCTAACACCTTACAATAAACAGCCCAAGATCCTGATGGTAATCAAGTTAAACTGCACTTCTCCCCTTTTTGTTTGGAAGGGGTGCGTTAAAGACGTCGGGGGGGGGGGGGGTGGCAGCAGCCACCATAAACATTACCCGAGGCTGCCTGGAGGAGGAGAAGAAGAAGTCAACTCCTTAAGTCAGGGGTCTGCAAAGTTGGCTCTTTTAAGACGGGTGGACTTCAACTCCCAGCTGGCTGGCTGGGGAATTCTGGGAGTTGAAGTCCACCCGTCTTAAAAGAGCCAACTTTGCAGACCCCTGACTTAAGTCAACAACAGCTTTTCCTTCTGTTCTGCAGATTTTTTTTTAAAAATCGCACCGACGTCACCAGGGTGAATCCGTCACCAGAGAGGGCAGCGTTCTGCGCTTCATTATTTTTATTTCAAACCTCCCACCCCCACCCTTATCTTTTAGGGCAACAAAAGCAAGGGCAATTTATGTCAGGAGTCCCTGGGAGACAGCGTCTAAAGCAGAGACGCCAAACTCTCCACTTAGACAGACCACACAGTTAAATATTTAAAGAGCTCTCAGCGCCGTGCGGAGCTCCGGCAATTTTAAGTGCCTCTGCAGTGAAATCCAGGATTGTCAACAGCAGCAATGCTGGCTCGGGAGGAGGGGGAGGGAATATTTGGACTTCAGCATCGTCATCTTGAGAATGGAACAGAGGCTTCCCAAAACAGAGTCGCCAGACCAGGGATTCTCAATCTGGGCCTCTTGGGAGATGGGTGGGACTTCAACTCCCTGAGTGGCCGGCTGGGGACTGGGAGTTGAAATCCCAACCATCTTAAAATGGCCAAATTTAAGACACACTGTAGTCGACAAAGCTCAGCTAAATTTGGACGCTGAATCTCTTCAGCTCTTTCGAAAAAAAGGTGTGTGACGTGAAGGAAAGCGAATGAATGAATGAATGAATGAATGAAAAAGCCCTTTTTACTTCCTCAAACCTTGGAAGCTGTTGGAAGCTTTTTTCATATATTTTGAGAAATTGGTGTTCCCTGGCTATTCATGACCCCTTATTTGAACCAGTCAGGGGAAACTATTGCGATACCAATTTTATTTTGTATAATTCTGCGACTGGATGTGGAAACTGAACCATTTGATCCAGCCTAAAGAAAACCGAAGCAAACAGACCTATGGGGTGGTGTGAATTAAACAGCCCCAGGGTTGCAGGTATTTCGCCTGCCCCAAGGCTTAGCTGTATGCAAAAAAAAAAAAAAAACAGTGAAGTGACTAGCATGGTCTAGCATTCTCTAATCTTATTTGAAACCACCGTACACGACTCAAATAACCAAAGAGAACGGGAATCACAGAAGAAACTAATAACCGACAGGGGATAGAATTAGAAAGCCAAGCCACCAAAACAAATTGGAACCCAAATCAATTAATTCAAAAATAGAAAACGAGAGGAGATAAAACGAGTCCAGCCTCCCGCTTGGATTTTACGGTGAGGGAAGCTGGAAGCCACTCAGTGAAGGAGCTGCTGCGGAAGGAGCCAGGCTCCAGACAAATGCGCCAGTTAAAGATACGCTGTCGTTTGTCTTCGGCTCTTTGAGATACAGTTCAAAGACAACTCATTTTGTCTTGCTATACTTAAAAGACGGCAACGGGCCTCGCGTGGGCACAGGTTGGCTGCAGCCCTGCCACTTCATCAAGGCAGTGGCCACAAGGCACCGTTCCTGCCCTGTTTTTTACTGCGGCGGCCGAAGAGGGCCTTACAGCTCCTGGATGTGCCAAAATAACCTGGCAGGACTTCTGAAGAAGTCATCTCAGGGAGATCATGCGCTGGGCAGGAAAGGATTTTGGACCCGTTTCAGTTAGGTAGGAATGTGTGAATGGCCGGAGTCGATGGAGAACACAGAACAACAGAATTGAAAGGGAGCTCGGAGGTCTTCCAGTCCAACCCCCCTGCTTGAAGGCAGGAGGCCCTATGCCAGGGATCTCCAACTCTGGCAACTTTAAGACCTGTGGACTTCAGCTCCCAGCATGGCTGGCTGGGGAATCCGGAAGTTAAGAGTCCATAGGTCTCATAGTTGCCAAAGATGGGCACCCCTGCTCTATGCCATTCTGGACCAACGGTTGTCCAATTTCTTCTGGAAAACCTCCAGGAATGGAGCACCTACAACTTCTGGAGGGAAGTGGTTCCACTGATTAATTGTTCTCACTGTTAGGAAATTCCTCCTCAGTTCCAGGTTTCTTCTCTCCTGGATTAGTTTCCACCCATTGCTTCTTGTCCTGCCCTCAGGTGCCTTGGAGAATAGTTTGACTCCCTCTTCTTTGGGGCAACCCCTGAGATATTGGAACTCTGCTATCATGTCTCCCCTGGTCCTTCTTTTCATCTGAGGGGGTTCTTATTCTCTTCATTTCTACGAAGCAGTCTAGGGCAGGGTTCGCCAACCCCCGGGGCATCTGTGGCATCTGAGAAACTGGTCCTTGCAAACAAGCAGAGCCCCATCCGTGGTATGCAGGCAGCCCACGAAACCAGACCCCTCCGGTCCGTGGAAAAACCTCTGTCCACGGAACCAGTCGCTGGTGCCCATAAGATTGGGAAGGCTGCTGGCCTAGGGGGATTTCTCTGGCTTAGGTCTCCTTGGTCTCCAGCCCCAGAGCCCCAAACTCTGCCTCTTCCCTCCATCGGATACGCCTCCGTTCCCTCCCAGCCAACCTTCCCCTAGCAAAGCCTGGGCTGAATTGATCTGAGTGGATTAAACAAGATGATAAATAAAGGTAGGGGAAAGCTTAGAACAGAGGTTCCCAAACTTGGCAACTTTAAGACTTGTGGACTTCAACTCCCAGAATTCTCCAGCCAGCAGAGCTGGCTGGAGAATTCTGGGAGTTGAAGTCCACAAGTCTTAAAGTTGCCAAGTTTGGGAACCTCTGGCTGAGAAGATGCTGCCTCAGGAGTCCACACCCAAGGAGACACATTTTTACTCTTCTGTTTTTGTTCCTAACTCTGGTTGGAGCCACGGAGTCCCATCGCTCGATGGCAGCAACACGGCCTGCCACGCAATCTGGATGCCCAACAGCTGACAAGCAAGGGCCGCTCTTGGTGGCTTCGGTTTCAAAGGTGAGTCTAAGCAAAGGCTTCACCGACACGAGGGAGTCTTCCTTGGGGGGGGGGGGGGGGGGTCCTAAGAGAGGTCAGCCTTGACGGCTGGCGGGCACATACTCACTGTGGGCCTCCACCAGCTCGATCTGCATGTTGTAGGGTACCAGGGGATCCGGCAGCTCCGAGAAGAAGCTCTTCATGGCTCCGGCTACAGCGTTCACAGTGAAATCCTTCTCGGCAAAGTCCAGGTTATGATCTGCAAGGAAGGGATTGAAGGGAGAACAAGGATATCAATGGCTATCATGATGGATGCCCAAGGACATCATCTGGGTTGGAGAGATATGCAAGAGATCTCTTAATGCCATTTGCAGGGAATCCTAAGCAGGTGAAGACATCTGCTTGGGAAGACCCTGAAGCAAATGGGGAGCCACTGTGGGAGACAGAAGGCTGGACTGGATGGGCTGGGGCCTCTTCCGGCAAGGCTGTTCTTATGTTCTTATGTTCTGAAAGAAAGAAAGAAAGAAAGAAAGAAAGAAAGGAAGGAAGGAAGGAAGGAAGGAAGGAAGGAAGGATGAGAGGAGTTCATGGAGAACAAGGGCATCCATGGCTATCATGATGGATGCCCAAGGACACCCTCCGGGATGGAGAGATATGCAAGAGATCTCTTAATGCCATTTGCAGGGAATCATAAGCAGGTGAAGACATCTGCTTGGGAAGACCCTGAAGCAAATGGGGAGCCACTGTGGGAGACAGAAGGCTGGACTGGATGGGCTGGGGCCTCTTCCGGCAAGGCTGTTCTTATGTTCTTATGTTCTGAAAGAAAGAAAGAAAGAAAGAAAGAAAGAAAGAAAGAAAGGAAGGAAGGAAGGAAGGAAGGAAGGAAGGAGGGAAGGAAGGAAGGAAGGAAGGAAGGAAGGAAGGATGAGAGGAGTTCATGGAGAACAAGGGCATCCATGGCTATCATGATGGATGCCCAAGGACACCCTCCGGGATGGAGAGATATGCAAGAGATCTCTTAATGCCATTTGCAGGGAATCATAAGCAGGTGAAGACATCTGCTTGGGAAGACCCTGAAGCAAATGGGGAGCCACTGTGGGAGACAGAAGGCTGGACTGGATGGGCTGGGGCCTCTTCCGGCAAGGCTGTTCTTATGTTCTTATGTTCTGAAAGAAAGAAAGAAAGAAAGAAAGAAAGAAAGAAAGAAAGAAAGAAAGAAAGAAAGAAAGAAAGAAAGAAAGAAAGAAAGGAAGGAAGGAAGGAAGGAAGGAAGGATGAGAGGAGTTCATGGAGAACAAGGGCATCCATGGCTATCATGATGGATGCCCAAGGACACCCTCCGGGATGGAGAGATATGCAAGAGATCTCTTAATGCCATTTGCAGGGAATCATAAGCAGGTGAAGACATCTGCTTGGGAAGACCCTGAAGCAAATGGGGAGCCACTGTGGGAGACAGAAGGCTGGACTGGATGGGCTGGGGCCTCTTCCGGCAAGGCTGTTCTTATGTTCTTATGTTCTGAAAGAAAGAAAGAAAGAAAGAAAGGAAGGAAGGAAGGAAGGAAGGAAGGAAGGAAGGAAGGAAGGAAGGAAGGAAGGAAGGAAGGAAGGATTAGAGGAGTTCCTGGAGAACAAGGGTATCCATGGCTATCATGATGAATGCCTAAGGACATCATCTGGGTTGGAGAGATAGGCAGGATGTCTCTCCATGCCATTTGCAGGGAATCATAAGCAGGTGAAGACATCTGCTTGGGAAGACCCTGAAGTAAATGGGGAGCCACTGTGGGAGACAGAAGGCTGGACTGGATGGGCTGTGGCCTGTTCCAGCAAGGCTATTCTTATGTTCTTATGTTCTGAAAGAAAGAAAGAAAGAAAGAAAGAAAGAAAGAAAGAAAGAAAGAAAGAAAGAAAGAAAGGAAGGAAGGAAGGAAGGAAGGAAGGAAGGAAGGAAGGAAGGAAGGAAGGAAAGAAAGAAAGAAAGAAAGAAAGAAAGAAAGAAAGAAAGAAAGAAAGAAAGAAAGAAAGAAAGAAAGAAAGAAAGAAAGAAAGAAAGGATGAGAGGAGTTCATGGAGAACAAGGGTATCCATGGCTATCATGATGGATGCCTAAGGACACCCTCCGGGATGGAGAGATAGGCAGTATGTCTCTCAATGCCATTTGCAGGGAATCATAAGCAGATAAACACCTCTGCTTGGGAAGACCCTGAAGCAAATGGGGAGCCACTGTGGGAGACAGAAGGCTGGACTGGATGGGCTGGGGCCTCTTCCGGCAAGGCTGCTCTTAGGTTCTTATGTTCTAAGGGTTAGGCCTGCCTATCCGAGAACTATCCAAGAACTGTGCAAAGACTAACAGAAGTGGGGGGGTGGGGAGAAAGGAAGAGAGCCCCAGCTAAAAAGTTGGGCTGTCCTTCAAATGTCGATCAATTTAAAAGAGCTTGAGTAGTTGGGAGGGACTAAGGGAGACCAATGGCCTTTCACTTCCCTTGGCACTCGGGAAAGGTTGTAATGCAGCGTGAATCTAACACAAAACCGCATTTTCCTCAGTCTTGTGACTTGTGGATGGAAAGTAGACCAAGATTTATCGGCGGGAAGGCGTCTCTGGACCAGAATCTCTCCAATTACAGGTAATCCACGGCTTACAAAGGGTTCGCTTAGTGGCTGTTCAAAGTTACCTCACTGAAAGAAATATATGACTATTTACATCCCCTCGGTCATGGTCATCCAAACTGGGCAACTGGCTCGTGTTTATGACCGCCACAGGGGCTCCCAGGGTCACGTGATCACCTTTTTGCGACCTCCCGATTAGCAAAGTCAACGGGGAAGCCAGATTCACTTAACAACGGTGTGGCTAACTTAACAGCTGCAGCGATTCACTTAACAACCGCAGCAACCGAGGTTGTAAAATGGGGGGCAAAGCTCACTTAGCCACAGAAATTGTGGGCTGAAGTGCGGTCGTAAATCAAGGACTAACCTGTGTTAGGATCCTGCTGGGAAAAACAGCTGGGGTGGGGAGGTGGGGGGAGACCCAGGAGCAGTGTTTTTCCCTAAGGGGAAAACTGGCCCTCTGGAAGGGTCTCCCGTTTAGAGGTGCATTTGTCTCCAAATTGGTTGGCCTTCCAGAAAAAGCTAAAAGAGCCCCCCCCCCCAAATAATCTGTCTCCCCACAAACCACGGCCGCATTCCTAAACCGCTTCCCCCACCTCAAGCGAAAGCACGGAGGGTCCGTGGCTCCTACCTTGGTCAAATTGCCTCTGCAAACTCTCCATCTCCGACTTGTTTCCGCTCACCCGGTAGATCCCTTCGGTGCTCAACCCTGGTGGGGAGGGGAAGGGGGGAGAGAAAGAGATGAGAGCAAAGTGCAAATCTGAAGAGGGCACCGCCAGGGAAGGAAATCTTTTATGGAAGACTTGGCCACAGCAGCCTTCTGCCCAGAAAATGGGGGCACAGAGAGCGCAAGCCACGATTTCACTCCTCCTGGCACGGATGAGGTTACCTAGTTTGGTAATGAAACGTCGGCAAGAAAGCAACTAGGTTTAAAAAGCGTCAAAGACCCCCACAGGAAATTTATCATTTTTGTTGTTGTCGTCGTCATCTTCTACAAGTGATGATGTTACACACTTGGATCATAAAACAACTGCAAGAAAACAACTAAACTCACACAGCACCAAGGACCCCACAGTCCTCCTCTTCCTCCCTTTGTAGCACTGATGAGGTTACCTAGTTTGGTAATGAAAGGTCGGCAAGAAAACAACACAGCTCAGAGAGCCCCCAACACCCCCCCCCCAGTCATGTTGTCATCGTCAGCATTGTCCTCCCCTTCCCCTCCACACCCCACCTCTCTTCTGGAAGTGATGTTACATACTTGGGTCACAAGACATCTGAAAGAAAACGACCACGCTCTCACAGCCCCAAGGACCCCACAGTCCTCCCTCCTAGCACTGATGAGGTTACTTAGTTGGGTAATGAAAGGTCTGCAAGAAAACAGGGGTCTCCAACCTTGGCAACTTTAAGCCTGAAGGACTTCAGCTCCCAGACTTCTCCAGCCAGCTTTGCTATGTGGGTATATACATAATAAGCTTTGCTGGCTGGAGCATTCTGGGAGCTGAAGTCCTTCAGGCTTAAAGTTGCCAAGGTTGGAGACCCCTGCCTTAGTTCCTTCCAGCTCCTAAAGCTTCTTTAAATGGCTGAAAAGGCAGAAAGCGCTCCAGAGCAAATAAACCAGCCGCGGAGGTTATAAGCCAGAGAAACAAACGGAGGGGATGAATCGCCTTCTGCCTTTCTGCTTCCTGTATCCCATCCGTATATCTGTGTGGCTGGAACCGCTTATATTACACCTTTGTGGTGGATTTTAATTGCTCCGAGATGCTGTGGGGAGATGATGATAGCTAAAAGTATAATTACTAGAACCCTGCGCTAACCTCACACCCCTGCAGAAATGTGTTGGAATTATATTGCCTAATTACAAAGAGCTATAAATGACCTGCGATGAATGGCTAAGGCGGTGGGGTGTTTGTTTTTTTTTGCAATTTGAGGAGGGGGAGAGGGTGGTATAAGTCAACTACCTGATCAGTGCACGCATCAAAAGCACAGCACAAATGCTAAAAATATAGGTCCACTACTTCCTTTGACAGGGCCTCCGTGATTACAGGTAGTCCTTGACTTACAACAGTTTGTTTAGTGACCGTTCCAGGTTACAACGGCACTGGAAAAAAAGGGGCATGACCGGTCTTCACACTTATGACCACTGCAGCATACCCGTGGTCACGTGATCAAAATTCAGGTGTTTGGTACCTGGCTCATATTTATGACGGTCACGTGATCACCATTTGTAACCTTTCCAGCCGGCTTCCGACAGCAAAATCAATGGAGGGAGCCCGATTCACTTAATGACCGCCCGATTCTCTTAACAACTGCAGTGAGTCGCTTAACAATTGTGTCAAAAAAGGGTCATAAAATGGGCAAAACTCACTTAACAATGGCCTTGCTTTGCAACAGAAGTGTGGGGCTCAATTGTGGTCATTACGTGGAGGACTGCCTGTCCATACTTCAATATGCCGCCCTGGGTCCGTTTGGAGAAGGGCGGGGTATAAATTTAATAAAATAAAATAAAATAAAATAAATGGGAGCCTTTCCCTCCCAGAGGAAGTAATCAAACAAGCTGACTCTGGTTTAAATCTGGCCTGTGCCAGAATCTCATCTGGTGTTTTGCAAACAGCCTCTTTTTTTTTCTGTTTTGGTTTATCTTACTGGGCTGAAATAAAGATTGCAAGCTCCTGTGAGAAAGCTGGACACATAAATCTCGGAGGGGCTGCTTATTTTCAGTTCGAGAAAGTTTAATGGTGGTTCCTGTTTTTTTAAAAGGAGAAGCCACGGAGTAGAAAGAGAGCTGGCGTGTATTTTGATGATTAATAATTAGCTAATTAGTTAGATGGTCATAGAATGCTATTGAAGAATTATTAATTAATAACTATTCATGAAATTTAAGATTGCTTTAGATCAGGGGTGTCCAAACTGGGAAACTTTAAGACTTGTGGACTTCAACTCCCAGAATTCCCCAGCCAGCTATGCTGGCTGGGGAATTCTAGGAGTTGAAGTCCACAAGTCTTAAAGTTTCCCAGTTTGGACACCCCTGCTTTAGATTATTATTGAAAAATGTATATAGGTATGGTGGAAATAAATAAGGGATGCTACTAGGTGGTCAGGTTTTAAAGGTATCTTGAGAGAAGAAACAGATTGAATTCGAAACATTAGAGGAGAACTCTGGGATACTGATTTTAAGGTATATGATAAATTTTCTGATTTAAAATTTATAAAATGAGATTACTTATGAATAATAATCATTTTAGAGATGCACAGAAATTATGAATATCCAGTCGGTATGTCTTTTAAAGGACACAATTTAAAGTGATGACTTTTCCTTTTTAAATTTACTCTCTTTTTTTCTCTTTGTTTGTTTTATCAATAACGCCATTATATAGTTTTACTTTACATATAAAAGAATGTTAAAATAATTAGTAAAATTAAGGTTGAGATATAATAATTGTAATAATTGATATGAAAAACAAGTGATGATTATTGAAGAAACCCATAGAAACTTGTGATTAATTCTTCAAAACACATTCTTCAAAATTTCTAATTTGTAATGGAAGATGGCTTTTTGATGTTTTTTTCTTTTTTTGTTTGTATCATTGTGTCTATGCAAAATAAACCAAAAAATTACATTGGAAAAAGAAAGAAAGAAAGAGAGCTGGTGTGGAAATCTGGAAGCCACCTTAAAGCTAAGAAACCAGCAGAAGAACACAAATTATCCTTCTTGGTAGCTGCAGGAAGGTCTTTTATAAATCTACCTATTGGGAAGCAGTTCAGCATCTTAGCATCTTCAAATTTGGATAGCTGCTTTCTGAGAGGTCTACTCAGGAGAAAGGCAAAGAGCTGCCTATCTCCCACTCAGGAAGGTACGTGAAAAATAGGGGCGTCTGCAAGGTGTATTCAGAGGGTAGAGATGACCAATGGCATGGCTTTAAAAACTGCCAATTGCAACTATGCAATCGATCCCTGGTTGACAGGCAAAGATGTCCACCCACCCACCCATCAGGGGTGGGTTGCTGCCGGCATTATTGTGTGGCGCACAAAAAGTTTTGCTCTGTGCCCATTTGCAGCTACAAAGGTCTGCACATGCGCAAAACCTTAAAAAGGGGGGGAAATTACATTTCTGCAATGAAAATTGTTCTGCACTGCCAAGATGGCAGCGCTGTAGGAGAACCGGTTCGGGGACGTGGCAGGCCTGGGTCACTGCCAGTTCCAGCGACCCAGGCCACCGTTACTACCGGTTTTGCCCGAATCGGTAGGAACTCATCTCTGCCACCCATGTAAGGAATTAAAACGAGACAGGGGTTTTGTGAAAGACCAGACTAAGTATAGCTGCGCACAGCGAAACAAGTGGATTTGGGGACAGTTGTACTTGTGAGGGGCGTCCCCGGAGCCAGCAAGTAAAACGTGGAGCCTACACGGGGGTCTTAGGGACACCCAGGAGGAACAAAAATGCCCATCCAATCCGAGCCAGCAGCAGCTTCCCAATCGTACCAGCGATGGCAAATGCGACTCTCAACTTTGCTGGGGCGAAAAAAGCAATGTTTAGCAATATTTCCTGCAATCCACTTCCATGTTTATGTTATCAAATCCTGTTTTACACCCAATCCTTGTCACACACAAAACTAGGCAGGCGTTGTGTACTGAGAACAGTAGGTGAGCTATTACAACAGGCCCATTTCTGTGCCAAACACAAGCCTCTTTGTTGATACACACACACCTCATTCACAAGCAGGCAAAATGTCAGGCGCTGACCCATTCAGGGACCATCCAAAATACTCATTATACTAGAAACCAGGAATGCAACTTCCCAGGGTATAACCTGGCCTTAAAATTACGGGTTGTAAATTGTCCCTTTACACTACAAGTAATCCTCGGTTTATGACTCCAATTGAGCCCAAGACTTCTGTTGTTAAGCAAGACAGTTACTAAGTGAGTTTCTCCCCATTTTTCTTGGCTCAGTGGTTGAGTGACTCCCTGCAGTTGTTAGCACGTTTGTTAAGTGAATCTGCTGGTCAGAAAGTCGTAAAAGGGGATCGCGTGACCCCTGGACACTACAACCGTCGTAAATATGAGTCAGTAGCCAAGCGCCTGAGTTTTGATCACATGGCCACAGGGATGCTGCCATGGCCTTAAGTGTGAAAAATGGTCCCCCCCTTTTAGTGCTGTTGTAACTTTGAATGGTCACTAAACAAACGGTTGTAAGTCCAGGACCGCCTGTACAGAGACAAAGCAGCGCTGGGGAGATGAGAGGGGAGAAATCCCTCCCTTTCCTTCCCCAACATCCTCAACCACCTTCACTTGAGAGCCCAGGGATCGTTTTTAAGGCCACGTCCTTTGAGGTTTACATCTTGCTTAGGTAATGTTTGTGTAGGCTATTGGTTCAGATTAACAGAGTTGGAAGGGGCCCTGTAGGTCATCTAGTCTAACCCCCCTCAGCCCAAGCAGGAGGCCCTACACCATTTCTGACAGAGAGCAGTCCAGCCTCTTCTTGAAAGCCTCCAGGGATGAAGCTCCCACAACTTCCGAAGGCAACTTCTGTTCCATGGGTTGATTTGCTCTCACTGTCAGAAAATTCCTCTCCTTATTTCCAGGTTGAATCTCTCTCCTTGGTCACTTTCCATCCATTGTTCCTCGTCTGTCCTTCATGGGCTTTGGAGAACAGCTTGGCCCCCTTCCTCCTCTCACTGGCAGCCCCTCAAACACTGGAAGGCTGCTCTCCTGTCTCCCCTGGTCCTTCTCTTCCCTAGACCAGCCATGCCCAGTTCCTGCAACCGTTCGGTTTTCGGCCAGGCGAGCAGAATGGGATTCTACGACCTCAGAGGACCGAGGGAAGGCAGGGAGGCCCTCTTCCATGTCGTCCATCCCGGCAGCTTCCTGTAACCAGCCCACACGCTCCATTCATGGGAGTCATGCCCGGAGCAAAGCTGTCCCAGGGCAGCTCCTGGGCTTCCGCCGTTGGAAGAGAGGAATATAATAACGCCTCTTGGAACGGAGGCCTTGATTTTTCCCCACTGCCCTTTCATTCAACAGAGAAGCCCACAGTGTCCCATCGAGTTCCTCCGTTGGACACGGCCCTTTCCAGAATGGGACAATTGTCAGAAGCTGGACATTAAGCAGCAACGCCTCCCCCTCCTTCCTGCAGGCAGCAACCAGGCTCCAAATATAGCCGCTGCTGGATGATGGGGGGGACAATGGCTTTACCATATATGCAAATTAACGGCCAGGGTTATTTGCCCCGGTTAATGATCGACAGAGGGGAATAAAGTTTAAGTTGGGGGAAAGAGGTAGGAATAGGAGATTCTCAAAGTAGGCTGAAAGCACCTGAAGGCAGAGCAAGAAGCCATGGACGGAAGCTGATCAAAAACAGAACCAACCTAGAGCTAAGGAGGATTTTGTGAGAACAATTAACCACTGGAACATCTTGCCACCAGAAGTTGTGGATGCTCCATCACGAGAGGCTTTTAAGAAGAGATTGGACAGCCACTTGTCTGCAATGGGCATGAGCAGGGGGTTGGACTAGAAGACCTCCAAGGTACCTTCTAACTCTGTTATTCCATTATAATGCAAGCAGCAGAAAACATTCAAAACCAAACACATAGTAATCCTCATTTTTTTAAATCTGTTTCTGTTCAAATCTGATCTCAGTTGCTGCTCAGCTCTTCGTTTACCATTTCATAAAATGGGAATCACTCCAGTTGAAGCAGGGGGACTCCATCTCAACAGACAAAATTCTCAGCTAGCAAAAACTCCAGGATGCAAGTGAGCTTATCTCTAAAGTATACATTTATAGCCTCTTTTCCCCCCCACATCATGTCTTTCAAGGAACTTTAGCCTAAAGATGGCAATAAACTGCATCACAAATCTGTGTTTTTCTGTAAACATTTCATCTTTGAAAACAGATAATCAGCCTTTCAACACTCTGTTTGATGGCTATCCTATATTTAGTGTTCTTCTTGCAGTGTTAGGAAATATTAAAAATATTCCTGCAAAAAAACCCAAATGTCTAATTGATCTAAGCCTATAACCAAATTAGAAACATTTTAAAGTGCCATTTGCTCTCAAAGATCTGTCAGCACAAACAGAATTTACTTTTCCTCAAGTGTGTGTGAAAAATGTGATTAATATGAAGGTAGGTAGCTTCAGTTTCAGTGAAACTAGCAGAAATGCATTTAGCCGACATCAAATCACATTATCACCTGGGGGGGGGGAGAGGATTTAAATGCATTAAATATGTCATCGATTATGCTATCAAGGTGGCTTTCCCCCCCCTAATCCATTAAATCAGAAACAAGACAAGCTAACTGTTCAGTTAGAGGTCAGGGAAAAATGAAGCGATTTTTCTTTCCCACTAAAATTCATAGATTTCTTGAAATCTAACCTTGGTTAAAATTGTCACCTACAAGAGTGTTTTTCAACTCTATTTTAAGAGTTGTGGACTCCAACTCCCAGAATTGGAGTTAGCCAGCTATGCTGGCTGGGGAATTCTGGGAGTTGGAGTCCACATGCCTTAAAGCTGTCAACATTGAGAAAAACGACCCTAGAAGGCAAAATTTGTCTGGGTATTAAGAGAGGTTTTACACAACCACTACAATACAGCTGCACCATTTGTTTCATAGCTGATGCCACTCTCAAAGAGATGGTTAAATTCTAAAGAAATCCTTCTACACCAGAGGTTCCCAAACTTGGCAACTTTAAGACTTGTGGACTTCAACTCCCAGAATTCTCCAGCCAGCAGAGCAAGATCAATGGGGAACAGAGCTGGCTGGAGAATTCTGGGAGTTGAACTCCGCAAGTCTTAAAGTTGCCAAGTTTGGGAACCTCTGTTCTACACAAACACTTGGGAGTTAGTTTTCCTTCCAAGCCTGCAATTTCTTAACCGAAAACAACCTCGGTGAAGCAGTTCTTAAAACTCTGCAAATTTCCTGATATGTTTTTTTTTAATCTGCGCCCTGGTATCTATTCTTGCCTTACCACATTCCGAGTCCATGACATCAGCGGGCTGAAATTCTGACGGGGCCTTCATAAAAATGCCAGCTCCTTTGCGGATGTCAACAGCTCTTGCCGATTTTGGGGCCTTTGTGGCTCAATCCTTCTACCCTACAGCTACTGTTCTTTGATTTCAATCCTAACAGATCCAAGGAAGCAACATTAAAACGGGACGATTATCGGGCAAGTTTGGTGACCTGTACTCACGCCCTCTTGTAGATACCAAAAACCAAGGTGGGGGCAAAGAAGTTAGACCAGGCAGCTTTGATCCAGAAGCTTCTCCTCCAACAATCCTTGTGCCAAAGTTCACGAAATGCCAAGCTACGGGTAAGCCAAACTACAAGCAAAGTTTAGGGAGGGAGCAAAGCAGAATCTGAGATCCCATGCATGTTTCTAAACCAGGGTTTGAAAGTCACCCGTTAAAATTTCCTCCGTGCCAGTCTTCATTGCAGCCCAATCTTTCTATGGCACTGCGGAAGACTGAATTCCGATTGAGTTGCCAAGTTCTCCAAGACATTTGCAGATGGTAACCATGTGAACTCTGGGAGATTGCTTTGAAAATACCTCAATGTTTCCTTTGTTTAACTAAGCCCAAACTCACCATGTTGAGTCATGGCCGTCATACTAAGTAATGCTTGATGGAGCCAACCACTCTGGTGAAATTCCTTCCTTTATTTGGGGGGGGGGGGAAACGACCCCCCCACTAGATTAATTCCATGAACGCTACATTTTTACTTTCCTTTCATTTCTATTCTGTCTCCTGAAAGACAGTTTTTCATTATCTCATAATCCAGACTCAGTTCCACTGATATTACATATCTCTATTACATACAAATCTGAATCTCTTTCGTTCTTTCCAAAAATATTCTGCGTGTTAAAATGCCGTCCAGCAGGCAATGCCAGGGGAAGGGCCTTCTCTGTGATGGGCCCGACCCTTTGGAACGACCTACCCCCTGATATCAGAATGACCACGGACCTCCGCTCCTTCTGCCAGAAACTTAAAACTCACCTGTTCCATCAAGCCGGCTTGGCCTAATTTATGCTTCTCGCCCCAGTCTGCAATTTAAATTATTTTATTTGGTTTTATGGGTTCAGTTTTAACTTTTATAAATTTGTACAGGGTTATTTAATTTGATTTTAACTTTGTATGTATTGTCATGTTTTTAGTAGTTTTTAATTTTACCTGTACACCGCCCCGAGTCCCCTCGGGGAGAGGGGGCGGTCTAGAAATCCAATAAAATAAATAAATGAATAAAATAAATAAAATTACACTGTACTGTAATCTGGGGGTTTATTAGCATTAAGGAAATAACAGCTTGCATCACCATTGTATTGGTTTTTAATCCATTCTGTGTGAATTGACTATTTAAATCATGTAGTATTAGTTTCATACAAGGGAGGAGCTTATATGAAAGTGGCCATCTTTAAACACTTTTAACAGCTGATGAGACGTGTGTGTGTGAGAGAGAGACAGACAGACAGAGAGAGAGAGGGAGAACACATAAATAAAAGTAATCAAAATTCCTATTATTCTGCAGCATCCTTAGCATCTGGCACTGCTAACACAGCCACAATGTGCAGTCCTGTGCCAAGGTCCACACTAATACAGAGTTCCTATCTCCCTATACAGCATTCAGTACAAGCCAACTTATTATTTTCTGCTTTTTCCCAATTATAACCACTAAGAGGCTTATTGCTCTGACATGCTTTTGAGCACAGGAGGAACAGATGTGCCTCTCGGGGTGACTAGGCAGGTAAAAAGGTAGAAGAGGAACAGCGCAATTTGGGTGGAGAGGGCGCGCAATTTGGGTGTCCTCCTGGATTCCCGGCTGTCCTTGGAGGACCATGTGACGGCCGTGGCCAGGGGGGCGTTTCATCAGGTACGCCTGATGCGCCAATTGCGCCCCTTACTGGACCGGGCTGCCCTTTGCACAGTCACTCAAGCTCTCGTGACGTCCCGTCTCGACTACTGTAATGCTCTCTACATGGGGCTTCCCTTGAGGTGCACTCGAAAGCTACAGCTAGTCCAAAACGCAGCCGCGCGGGTAATTACGGGAGCCACCAGAAGCTCCCATATAACACCAATCCTGCGCGAGCTGCATTGGCTTCCTGTGGTCTTTCGGGTGCGCTTCAAGGTTCTGACGACCATCTTTAAAGCGCTCCATGGCTCGGGGCCTAGTTATATGCGAGACCGTCTCCTGCCCCATACATCCCTTAGACCGATCCGCTCCCACAGAGAGGGCCTTCTCAGGGTGCCGTCGGCCGGACAATGCCGACTGGCGACACCCAGGGGAAGAGCCTTCTCTGTGGCGGGCCCTGCCCTTTGGAACGACCTACCCCCTGAACTCCGGACCATCACCGACCTCCGCCTCTTCCGCAAATGTTTAAAGACATATTTTTTCCATCAAGCCGGCCTAGCCTAACCTCCCATGGGGACTTTTAGAAAAGTTTTAAATTGGGTTTTTAATAATTGGTTTTTAGCACAGGATTGGGGATTATTTAATATATATTTTAAATTATTTGTCTATCTTCTATTGTGTATGTTTTTTAAATTTCCTGTGCGCCGCCCTGGGTCCTCTGTGGAGAAGGGCGGGATATAAATGTAATAAAATGAAATGAAATGAAATGAAGCGAAGGTGGAGAATAGATTTAACAGGAAGCATGTCAAGTATAGGATAAATTGGAGAGAGGGTTGCCCCGTGCAGGATACACTCTCTGCAGGATACTGTTTGAAAATAACTCTCAAGAAGTTTCCCCCAAGAACATCCAAGTTATTAGCAGCACCAAGAGTATCTACCGCCTTGCTTTTAAGGTGGCGGATTAGCAAACCAGAACTACATCCAGCATTGAATGAGCGATTTCAACAAATAGCCCCTCCAAGCCACCAGCTAAAGCCCCCAAATGAAGGCTGCCAAAATCTATCTTCATCAGGAGCCAGTGAGAACCGGGCTCAAAGGGAAATGTTTCAAGAGAAATAACTAACCTGAAATTCTTATTTTCTCTAGAAAGAGCAAATATTCCGCAGCCCAGAGTCGGCTTTGCGATTTTACCCCCAGGTTTGCCGAGGATTTATCCTATGGGGAAATGCATCTACAATGCAAGGATGTCTTTTAAGGCTTCCAGATCAACCTGGCTAATAGTTAAATAATTAAGCAGCCGGCAGATGTTATCCAATTTCACCTACTGTAGCTGCAAGGGATAAAAAGATTCATATTCTGTTTGAACCTCCACAGTTAGACACTACTGTCAATTATTGATGCAGTAAAGAGGAGAGCTGATAAGGGAAGAAGTCTGGAAGAGTTATCACTTAGAGGTCCTTAAAAATTGGTTTAAGCCTTCGCCGAAAAGCAGCCTCTCCATTTTTAATCATGGGGTTCGAGAGCCAAGTGCAAATGATTTAACTATAATAATTATTTGAATTGCATGCATGCTTATTTAGTCTAAGTCTACTTATTTAATGTAATAGACACAGCTGAATGACACACACCCCCCTCTTCTCCAAAGAGTTTTGCAGCTTTTGGGATAACATCAAGAGAGCTTTCTACCTGCGCGACACACCAGTAAGAATCAGCAAAGAACACCGTTGCCTACAATTCTTCTGGCAGTTCAAAGGTTATCTCTACATAATTAACCAGGGGGAAAGACAGATGGCAGCAACAGCCACACAACCCTTTGAAGTCCAAGTTCAAATCCTGCCAGAATACATTGTGCCTTCCAAGCGGTTTCAGTTTAAACTGCGTCTAACAGTTACGTGGACAAATCATTTCGGTTTCCTAACCAGCGTGTGGAGACGTTTCGATTTATTCCCATTCCCGAATTCATTTTTTATTTCTTCTGCTTAGGCAGGCAGTGGCTGTCCCCGTGGTTTTTGTTTAATAATGTGTTATTTGCTCACAAGACAAAGCCTGATAAAAAAAACTCTTTATTTTGCTCCATCACTGCAGGCTGTGAGAACCCGAAGTGAGGCAGAAGCAGAGAGAAAAAAAAAAACCATGGCAATTAGGAGCTCCTGACTTCTTCCTTAACTGTGCAAGCATTATCACAATTTAGCAGAGGGGGAGCACACGCTACAATTTCTAGCAACGGAAAATTACAAAGTTGCTCTGAAAGCCTGAGAAACTGATAGAGAACGAGAATCCGAGATTTCCTCTGCATTGCCCAGGACTGTAAACCTCAGGATAATAATCCTGAATCAACCATCTCCAAAACAGTGCCAGGTATCTCCAACCCGAAGTGGGCAACCCATGGCTCCAGAGCCACATGTGGCCCCGATTCCCCACTGAGCACCCCTCAGAGCACGCCTGTCTACGATTACAAAAAACAACAGTGGTTTCCCTTCATTATAAGGAAGGAAATAGATGAAAACTGGGATGCATGTCTTAAAACAGGTATCAATAACTGAGAATATTTGTAATGTATCGGAATGCGGCATCCTTGATGCTCTCTGAGCTTATTTGATTTCTTGCAGACGTTTCACTACCCAAACTAGTCAGATCGATGATATCACCTAGTTTGGCTATCACATATACCTTTATGTGATAGGTACATCACATGAAATATGATATATTTATTTTAACCTGTCATTAAAGTGTATATCACACTTTAAAAGGGGGGGGGAGAACCCCACATTTTGACAGACCCAGCTGTGTCCCGCTAAGCAATGTGGCCCTCTCCTTAAGCACCAACTTTAGCCCTTAAAACACGGCCTTCCTGCTTACCTGTTAATTCAATGTATTCGATGCATCTCTCAATAAAAATGGGGATGGGCTTCTCAGGGGTCACTACGGTGGTCAAAGGCACCCCAAAATAGTTGCTCTCCCATGTAGTCTTTGTGATAGACGGTCGAGGCTTCGGCTTTGGTTTCTGTAGAAAACAATTAATCGGAGTTAGTATGGCCAGGAATGTAGAGTCAAGAAGGGAGGCAGGCTATTTTATTGCCTAAAGATGATAGCCTCACATTTCACTTAAAAATCTTATTTGTGATTAGACAAGTGGGATATGGATATTTAATTTATTGATCAGCTCATAAAACACACACACACACACACACATATATATCTGAAAGCACAAATTGCTAGTAAATCATATTTGTTTAATTATGCCTGCAATATTCAGTTCCGTGTAATGGTTAATGTGCTGGTCTAGAAATCAGGAGGCGATGAGTTCTAGTCCCACCTTAGGCATGATCGTCAGTTGGGTGACTGGGCCAATCAACAGGGGGCGATGAATTCTAGTCCCACCTTAACCATGAAAGCCAGCTGGGCGACTTTGTGCCAATCACCAGGAGACTCTGAGGTCTTAAGTCGCACATTAGGCACGAGAGCAGCTAGGCGACTCTCTCTGGTATCTTTGGGTCAGCCACTCTCTGGCCATCCACAAGCCCCAGCAGGCTTGATGGTGGGGAAATGAGGGGGGGGGAGGAGCTGTGACCATGCCACCATGAGCTCCTGCAGGCAGGAAGCACACCAATAAATGACACCAGTTGGAAGGCCTTCAAGGGATATGTCACAACACAAGCCACGAGGAAAATAGGCTCAGCGCAACCACAATCAGGATGAGCATATTTATGCACTGAGCGGCAGAGAATTCAAAATAGCGTCAAAGACGGCAAAAGCGAACGAGGAAAAATCTGCTCTGCTTCCCCCAGATTAAGGTAACTCGATGAAGACCACAGACAATTTTGTTTCGAAAAGAATGCTGTGGCAGGTGCTTTGTGCCTTGAAGGGGGTCGGCTGAGGCTGAAACAACAGGCCAAGACTGGCTTAGAACAACCATGACAAGATCCAGTAGACTCACACAGGATGAAGAAGAGCAGCAGAGGAGCATTAAAAACTGAACCACAAACTACAGTTGGTCCTGGACTTACAACCGTTCATGTAGTGACTGTCCGAAGTTACAGAGGCACTGAAAAAAGTGACCTATGACCATTATTCACACTTAAGACCGTCGCAGCAGCCTCATGGTCACGTCATCAAAGTTCGGATGTTTAGCAACCTGGTTCATACTTATGACGGTTGCAATGTCCTGGGGTCACTGATCCCCTTTTACGACCTTAGGTAGTGATTCCCTTAACAATTGTGGCAAGAAAGGTCACAAAATGGAGCTAAATTTACGAACATCTCACTAATTGTCAAATGAAAACAATCACCGATCAGGGAGTGCGTAAGAGAAGGATTAAATCCCCAAATCAGAATCCTGAACCAAGCCTCTCTTTCAAATATACAAGAAAGAAAGAAAGAAAGAAAGAAAGAAAGAAAGAAAGAAAGAAAGAAAGAAAGAAAGAAAGAAAGAAAGAAAGAAAGAAAGAAAGAAAGAAAGAAAGAAAGAAAGAAAGAGGGAGGATGGATAGATGACTGGCTAAGTATCTACCATATATCTCATATCTATATACTATACCAGGGGTCTGCAAAGTTGGCTCTTTTAAGACTGGCTGGGGAACTCTGGGAGTTGAAGTCCACCAGTCTTAAAAGAGCCAACTTTGCAGACCCCTGTACTATACTATTCTTTCATGACTTTCATTTCAATAATCTTTCATGTCTGGTTATTTGTAACCTTCAATTGGGCGAAAGAATGCATCACACAGAAAGAATTTTTCGTATCGATGTACCTCTAACGAGCTTACGGAACGCACCCCAAATTCAGGGGCCATGACTTTGCAAAGTTGATGTGCTTCAGAGCTCCCAAAACTGTTGCAGTCACTTTTTGACTTGGAAAGTTCCCGCTAGCTTTATGCAGGGAAACGTCAAGGGCAGGGGTCCCCAACCTTTGCAACTTTAAGTCTGAAGGACTTCAGCTTTGCTGGCTGGAGAATTCTGGGAGTTGAAGTCCTTCAGACTTAAAGTTGCAAAGGTTGGAGACCCCTGGTCAAGGGGGAAGCCAGCAGGAAATCGGAAATTTTTTTGCCCACCTGTGGTCATTCTGCTTTTCCGTTTAGGTAAGGCAATATCACTGAAACAATGAGCCACCAGTCACAAGGGGAACCGGCTTCTCTTCCATAGCTTTCATCCTAAAATTTGCCCGATATAACTACTTTTGCAAATCTCGTATCACGGAGTGACAGGAGCCAGTTGGCATCGGATGTAGTTTTGCAGCATAGACACACACACACAACCAGCCAACAGAAAAATAAATAAATGTACAATTACTTTTCATCATAAAAATAGTAATTTACATTTTTTCCCCCCAAGATGAGGAAGTTGGCAGGAAACCTGAGGAGATGGAAACGTGGAAATAATTGAAAAATAACAATAAGTGGGGTGTGACTCAATTACAATGAGGGTCCCAACATACAAGGACAGATGTTTTGTTATTTTGAGCTCAAAAAAAAGGAAAAGAGAGAAAGAAATCAGTGGCCTGGATGAAATACCAATCCTTGAAGGCATCTCCTGAACCATGTGGCCCCAGGAAACTTCTCACCCTCTCTCCATTGTCCATTTCCTGTTTAGTCTATTTCCATACAACTTCCTCTTCTAAGGTTCCGGTGACAGAAGGATATTTGGAACAATACTTGCTTGTAACAACAAGGGTGTGTGTGTGTGTGTCCCCATTTATTTTCAGATCACAGAAGAGAAAGAACATTTCTGTATGAAGGTAAGCAGACACTTTAACAAGAAATGAAACCAGGTAAACCGAAACTTAATAAGAGCTTAAATTCTACCTATTGATAAATACAGGTAGTCCTTGACTTACAACCATTCATTTAGTGATTGTTTGAAGTTACAAAGGCACTGAAAAAAGTGACTTATTGGTTGTTATTTCACACTTATGACCGTTGCAGCATTCCCATGGTCATGTGATCCGAATTCAGACGCTTGGCAACTGACTCATATTTATGGCAGTCGCGGTGTCCTGGGTCACATGATCCCCTAGTGCGACCACCTACAGAGGAAAATCAAGGGGGAGGCCAGCTTCACTTAACAACGATGCTACTAACGTATCGACTGCAGTGATGCACTTAATAACTGTGGCATGAAAGGTCATAAAATGGGGCAAAACCCACTTAGCAAGTCTCACTTAGCCAAGATGTTGGACTCAACTGCAGTCATAAGTCGAGGACTACTTTCAAGCCATCTATTCCCCCAAATTATAATTCAGTGACATTTCTTGACTCAATCAGATTTAAAGGGGTTGGAAACTTACATTCAGGCCAAACGATTCAAGGGGATATTTGCAATTGTGGCTGACAAAATCATATGCCAAAGTCCTCTGACAAATGTGTGTGAAGACTGAGTGTGTCTTTTTCCCTTGCCCACTCACCCTAGCTGACAGATTATATTTCAAGATTACACAAGGTGCACTGATTCACCTCGGAGGAAGATGCTTGTAGATTCTGCTATCCTACCCTGCTTACCCTGCAGTGATTTATTGAGGAATAAATCCAAAAGGTAACAGAAGCAGCCGTGTATATATATATATTGCATCCTGACCGTAAGCGAGAGAATAAAAGGAGCCAGCTTTTAAAAAGCCCTGGTGATTTACAACCAGCACTTCAGCTACACAAACTATAAAAGAGCAAAGTATTGTTAGGTCTCAATCAACTGAAAAGCTTGCAGGGGGAAAGGGATGCTAGATGCAAATCTTGATGCTCTCATTTCTATGCTATTTGTGGATATTATTTCAAGAATGGAAAAGGGCGAAATGAGGATTTGGGGGATAACCCTACTTTTCCTGATCAGAGACCTCTGGGGACAACCTCAAAGCTAGAGCACCTCAGAGAGAGTCTAACATGCTTCACTGTCTCATTCATAACCCTGAAGAGCTGCAGACATTCTAGGCCTGCAAGAAAAGAATGGAAAGGAACATTTAAAGGAACATTTACTCTGAAAAACTGCAAGGTGTGTCCATTCCCACTGCGTGTCCTAAAACCTTTCAGCCCACAGATGTTCTGCTTTGAGGCATAGTGAGTGAATGACAATTGAGAGAGACAGCTTGGTCTAGTGGTTAAGGCACCAGGCTAGAAACCGGGAGACGGTGAGTTCTAGCCCCAATAATATTTGGGGATAATGAACTGTGTAAACCTTAATTCTTTTCTATAGATGGGGTCGACCTGGTCTTCATTTTTTTGAGTCCAAAACTTGTTAGGATTCTCCTGCTATATTTAAATGGGGAAAGTATTTAGTGGATTCAGTCATTGTTTTCATACAGAAGTGACTTCCAGCATATGCTGAGTCAGCTCTTGAGCTAAAAAGCAAAGTTGATTTATCATGGAAAAAAATCAATGTGACAGAAGCAGATAGAGATCCAGGATGACACAGTCCGCTGAGAAACAGGCCTAATGAAGCGGCAAATGCCTGAGCCATGTTAACTTTGCAATATGGCCGATAGCCACGATGCCTGTATGCCCATAGAAGAAAAAAAGATGGACACCAAGGCCTCTTTTACCTAGGAATAAACTGTGAAGCCCCACCCATTTTATAACACATTTCTATCTATCGGGGAAATAAGCCCGAAATTGAGCCGTAATGAGGCTTCCCCCAGCCCTGGCTGAAAGGTGCACAGTGGCTGAAGAGTAAACGATTTTAGAGAAGGCACAACATGGCAATGAATACCCTCCACTCTGAAATCCACTTGCAATACAGTTGGTCCTCGACTTACGACCGGTTGCTAAGCGAGTGTCCAAATTTTTGATAGACCTACCTTGGGGCTACCTACCACCTGGTTTAAAGTTCTGATGATCCATGTCCCTTCCGTGATCATGTGGCCAAACCTGGCAAAAGGGCCGCATCTACAGCCACCTACAGCATCCCTTAGACACACAATCCCATTTTATGACGGTTTTCTTGAAAACCAGCAATTTCTCCCAGAGTTTGGCCCAAGCGCACCCGTAGGAATCATGGCATCTCTTGACAATCACAGTGGCTGCTTTACAACTGTGGCAGCCCTTTAACCACCGGCATGTTCCTTAGGTAGTCCTTGACTTACAACCACTGGTTTAGTGACCGTCCAGAGTTACAACGGCACTGAAAAAAAAGAGACTCACGGCTGGTTTTCATGCCTAGCATCCCCATGGCCACAGGATCAAGGTTTGGGCACTTGGCAACTGACAAGTCAATGGTGGAAGCGGCCCCATGATTCACTCAACTGCAGTGGCTCACTTAACAACGGGGGTGAAAAAGGTCAGAAAATGGGGCAAAGCTCATTTAACAACCGCCTCGTTTAGCAACAGAAATGCTGGGCTCAATTGTGGCCATAGGTCAAGGACTAGCCTGTGCCTGAAAAATCTTTCCGGTTATTTAAAGTTCCCCTCGCGCTTTGAAATCCTACCCGCTGAGCTTGGTGGCCTTTCTGAGCTCCCTCCGCTGATTAAGAGGCAGCTCGGCAAGGATTCCATCTCCCCAGGCTGAATTTTCCAGGGAGCAGGTTTTGTTCATGTCTGGATGGCGAGTTCGAATTTCTGCAAACTGCTGGATGGGATCTCTTGGCCATTGTCTGTCTGTCTGTCTCTCTCTTTCTCTCTCTTTCTCTCTTTCTCTCTCTCTCTCCCCGCCTAATTTTACTCTTTTCTTTACACTAACAGTTCAAACAGATGGCCTGGTACAAAAAGGAGCCTCAAGGTGTTTTTTTTCTCCCCCCCCCCCCCCCCGCCTCATAAAGGAACGGAAGAGTTAATAATATTCATTCCCTTTCTAATCAAGGGTTGTTTTTCCAATTAGGAGATGTAAGATGCCACTGTAGACCGGGAGGAAAAAGGGGTTAGCTTTTATTCCTGCTTTCGGCTTGCAATGCCTGCAGCCATCATGTAGTTTTAAAAATAAAATATAGTAGGGTTGAAGTAGCAAGCTCTGAGTCATTATCGAAGCTTTTCCAAACAGAGGGCATTAAAAAAAAAAAACCCTATCTGGCTTGCTTTTGTATCCCCACCCCCACCCCCACCCCTTTCTTCCAGTAACAGAGCTCTCCTGCCAATGCGGAGAAGTCCACCCTGTTGGCAGAGAGACAACTGCAGCAAGAATGAAATCACCACCGTTTTGTAAAGCAGCCGCACAGCCTGGTTTAAAGAGACCAGGTCCTTCCGTGAAAGGAAAGGGACCCTTTCAGATGTCATTTCAAACTCCTCTGCAAAAAACCCATAGATTAAGGGGAGGGGAGGGGTGGTCACATGAGAAATGAAAACGTATAGACATTACCCGCGCCTTCCTACTGACATTGCAACCTGTCCTTTGAAGGTGTAATTGTGATGTCTTACTACCAACCAGAAATGAGGTTCCCAGAAAATGAGTGGAAACACCAAGTCCATATTGTATGCTTGACAACCAGGCTCTTCAAAAATTCATTCTTTTACAATGCAATACAATAGCAGAGTTGGAAGGGACCTTGGAGGCCTTCTAGTCCAACCCCCTGCCCAGGAAGGGAACCCTATACCATTTCAGACAAATGGCTATCCAACATCTTCTTAAAGACTTGCAGTGTTGGGACATTCACAACTTCTGGTGGCAAGCTGTTCCACCGGTTAATTGTTCTCACTGTCAGGAAGTTTCTCCTCAGTTCTAAATTGCTTCTCTCCTTGATTAGTTTCCACCCATTGTTTCTTGTTCTGCCCTTTTCAAAAGGGCCAGCTGCTTATTTGAAAATTGCTTTCTGAAGCTGGATTTAAAAGGCAGATATGAAATCTTACATGGGGGGGGGGGGGGGGGGGAAACCCATTGTATTAATATCTGATTAAAATGCTTTTCTCACAATTATTGAACAGGACATCCCCTCCCCTTAAACTTCTGATTCTTGGAGCATTACTGCTGGCTACCTTCTCGCAATGCAGAGGGACAGGGTCTGGTGAGAATTTGCATGTCAGATTAGCCTCCCTTATTTCTGTGCAACTCAAGGCCATGTAAATAGTACTCCTTCCTTATGGGTTCCCACACAACCACCCTGAGTTGGGCTGAGAGGAAGAGTGACTGAACCAAGGTCACCCGGTATCTTCTGAGTTCTAATCCAGCCCCTGAATTTCTGAAACCAAAATGTTATCTTTAAATCAATGCGTCCTTTACATTTGTTCCCAATGTTTCTCAAATATCGATGCTTCTGAAGAGCAAATAAATTGTCTTACACAGTCTTACACAGACATGCGGTCCTCTATTCCATAAATACAGGTACCCCTCTGTTTAAACATGACAAACCACTGCTAATTATTTTTCAGTTGGATTACCAAACAATTGGATGACTCTCTTAATGCAGGGGTGGGAGAACCATGCTCCTTTTATGACTTGTGGACTTCGACTCCCAGAATTCCTGAGCCAGCTGGCTCAGGAATTCTGGGAGACGAAGTCCACAAGTCATAAAAGGAACACGGCTGCCCCACCTCTGCTCTAATGGCTGTCACACCACGCGATTTGGAGCTAAAGACACTCCCAGACGCGCACACACATTACCTTGGTGGTCCTTCTCAAGCTACGCAAGATATTTCTTTTCCTGGGGTCTTCATCGGTCGTCTCGTAGGGAATGACCGCATTATCTCCTTTGTAGCCCTGGGACGTCTGGTCTTCCTCTTTCTTCCTGATGGGCCCCAGCTCATCATCGCTGCCTATGCTGAAACTGGTCCTGAAACTGGCAAAGCGCCCAAGCCTCGTGCATCGGGTCCGATACAGCACCGGCTTGCTGGTCAGTGACACCTTGCGCCCCCGCTCCAACGAGCCGGTGTCCATCTCGCTGTCCGACCCGTTGCCGCTCCCGTTGGACTGGGTTTTGTTGATGTTCCGAATGGTGATGATTTTGCCCTGGGTGCTGTCGTGAGGCACCGAGTAGATGTTCTCCTCCTCGTTCCTGGGCTTGACCACGGCGTCCATCGGCTCGGCGTAATCCGAAGGGTCGAAGCCGTCGGTAGGTGGCCAGCTGCTGGAGGAGACGGGTTTCCGTTGCCCCTCTCGGTGCCCTTGCTCCAAGTAAGAGAGATCCCCCTTGGTGATATCAAAGTGGACGGCGGGCTTTGGCTTCACCGGCGGAGGTACTTTGTTGTTCAGCTTGCTTTCGAAAGTGCTCATCACGGAGAAGACCGAAATGCCATCGTTGCTCTCCAGCTCCATGGAGAGCTTGGACAGGTCCTTGGACAAGGCGGGCAGGGAGCTGTCGTCCCGGAAAGGGCTATAACTGGGCGGCTCGACGTCCTCTTCGGAATCCTGCAGGTTGGAATTGCAGAGAGGGGAGCCGGCCCGGGGAGAGTTGAAGACTTCCTCGGTGGTGCTGCAGGCCTCCGCCACGTTGTCGTACATGTGGGTGGCCTCGATGATGTTCTTCCGCTCTACCACGTCCTTGAAGAAGATCTGGAAGACCTCCAGCTTGTGCTGAGGCTGGCTGCAGGGGATGCTGGTGAACCTCCCTTCGATGTCCTGGGCGATCTCCTCCCCCTCCGTCAGCTGCTCCCGGCTCAGGTCGTTATCCAGGACGTCGAGGGAGCCCTCCGTGAGCGCCACAATCTGAACGGGGATGATGTCCTGCACTTCGCAGAGAAAGGCACGCAACATAGCCAGGGAGGCCTTGCGCCTGGCGGAGTAGAACAAAATGTAGCCGTGGACCAGCCAGCTCTTGCGGATGCTGAAGGCGGAGTGGAAAGAGAGCAAGGAGAGCTCGATGCGCCTCTTGTGGGGCCCGATGGGGTACTCGAGTAACACGGAATTGCTACTTCCGGAAGGGGAGGGCCGGCAGGTCTGGGACTGTAGAACGGGGAGAAGGAGGTCGTCGGCGTTGAAAGGGTCCCCACACAACAAGCACATGACGATCCGAAGGTCGATGTCGGCCAGGTCTTTAAGGCTCGCGGTTGAGCTCATCAGGTTTAGGTTGCGCTTCGAATCCAGCAAGCCTTTCAGGACTTGGCTAATCTGCTTTTCGTTAATGTTGCGCCCGTAGCCTATGCCGGTAGAAGCCGGGTCGAGGAAGACGCACTGCAACTTACTGGCAATCTGCTGGCCCTGCTGGATTAAGCTGTGCAGGGTTTCTCCGCTGGTGTCCCCTCTCTTGTTCACCAGAATCAAGGTGAGAGGAAGGTGAGCGAGGTGGTTGTCCCTTCGGCTGAGGGTGGACTCCCGGCTTTTCTCGATGCTCTCCACCACGTAAGACAGGGACTCCTTAGAGTTGTAAAGGCAGAGGCAGCCGTGGGGCTGGAAGGTGGGCGTCTGGAAAGAGTTAACCGGCAGCCGGACGTTCCCCTCGATGGGTCTCAAGGAGAGCTCGTACATTTTCCCGTCTATCACGTACTTGTCGTCGTTCGTGCAGAGAGCTCGGATCTCATTGGCTAGCTCACGGGCGAGCCCGTCTTTCCCGAGGATGACTAAGTTGATGCGGTCGATGTTGGAATCGGAAAGCAGGTTCTTCTGATTGCGATCCGAGGGCCTGATAAACCTGGAGCTTATTAAGTGCTCGATCTTAGCATCGACGCAAGCCGGGCAGCTGGGACAGGTGTCCTTTGTGGGATGGTAGACGAAGTGGATGTGTTTCAAGATCAGGGCGTCTCGTTCGGCCTGCAGCTTTTGCAAGGCTTTGAATCTCTGCTCTTCCCCCAAGACGTCCTGGATGACCCCCATTTTTTCTTTGCTGGGCTTGGCATCCAGCTCCAACTCGTAGAAGAGCTCCGAATACTCCAGGAGCAGCTCCTGGAAGTCCTCCTTGGCCTTCTCGATGATCTGCTTCTGATGCCGGCCATAAATGTCCATGTACACCGATTCTTCTAGCCACATGTAAAAATCCTCGTTCATGATGAAACTGCGGGCTTCTTCCCACGGTTTTCCCGGGGTGATGAAAGGGGACGTCTCCAAGTTCTCCTTGAAGGCCCTCCTCATTTCTGCCCTCTTTCTCTCGTTCCTCAGTTTCTCCAGGTGGGTCTCGTAGAGCTGCTGGGCAGGCAAGGTGTCCATCACGTCGAAGGGGATGCGGTCGTTCTCCATGTTGTCGATGTGGCTGGTGGCGTCCCAGGGCGTCTCCTCCAGCACAACGAACCACTTTAAGAAGTCCGGCTTGGTCTCCAGCAGCTTCTCCACTTTGATGCAACTCAGGTGGTTGATTTCATCCAGGTTTGGGATCAGGGCGTCGAAGGCAAGGGGCAACATGGCCAGGTACATCTTTTTCCTGCGCTCTATGTGCTCTTGCTTCAGGCGAAAGATGTGCTGCAAGAAGAGCTTCTTGGCTTTCTGAGTCCCTTCCAAGTAGACGTAATCCTGATATTCCGGAGAGGATTGCATCTTTCGCGAGACGTTGGACCAGGTTTCGTTGTGGTTTTTCACAATACGGCTCACCAGCCACTCGTACTTGTCCTTGGCGGCCGCTATCTGCTGGCTCTGTTGTTTCAGAGCCTCGAAGTAGGGGATGATCTTAGTCTTGCCCCGGCTTTTGTCGATCAGCTGCACCAAAGTGCTAAAGGCCAAGTCGACGTTCACATTGGACCTGGCCGAGGTCTCCACCACCTGCAGGTTCTTTTTGCTGAAGACGAACGTGTGGGCGTCCCGGATGTAGCGCTCCACGCCTTCGTCGCATTTGGTCAGGACCACCACGGTGGGCTTCTTCGTCTTGGCGAGCTGGTTGTAGAGGTTGGAGACAAACTTGAGCTGCTCGTCGAAGTTCCTGTTCATGCCCCGGCTGACGTCGATGCATAGGAGGAAGCCGTCCACCAGCAGCTTCCCGTCGGGCATCTGCTTCTGCTCGAAGTCTTGCTCCAGGCCGAGCTGGTCGGTGCAAAAGTACATGAGCTTTTCGGCGGAGGCCAGCTTGGTGGCCGCGGCCCTCTTGATGTAGGGCTGCAGGGCGGTGCTGCGATGCGGCTGGAAAGTCTGGTCATCGATGAACTCGGTCTGCTCCACCACGTGCATTTTACATTCCACACAGTCCTCCAGGGAGCGCACCACTTCCCCCCAGTACAGGAAGTGGTCATTGTTAACCACCCGCCCCCCAAAGTCACTGGTGCTGAGAACGGAGGTGTGGTCCAAGTGGAAGTCGTCTGCCCTCGGACGCACAAACCGATTGCAGAGGCAGGACTTCCCAATGCCGCACTGGCCTTTCTCCTTCTCGGTCCCGGACAAGCCCACCACACTGATGTTGTAGGTGGGAATGCGGACATCTTGCTTCCTGGCCATCATCATCGTCCAAACATCCTGTTTTGCGCGGGGCTGCTTTCTAGGCTATCGGGGTTCTCCCGGGCAACCCCAAAACGGCAAGGGGCACTACTGGCAGTTCAGATTAAGGACGGTTAGCGTGGCAAAGACAACTGTCCCCACTCTTGGCACGCCACCAGCGGCTCAGTTGTCACCGGTCCTCACGACTGGACGATCAGCATTTTTCCCTGAAAGAAAAGAAAAACAAGAAATGGTTCAGGATGGTTGAAATGTAATTTAATGTGCCGCAGACGTAAGTGTGAGGACTGGCTATAAAGTTTTCCAGTGCCATTTTAACTTTGAAAGGTCACCAAACCAATGATTGTAAGTCGACCTGTAGCTGAAGAATCCCCCAACTCAGCCCCTTCCATGAGGACAGGCTCATTATAAATGCCCTTGTCTTCTGAGTGAGCTTAACACATCTGGGGGGCACCACGTTGGGGAGCACGGATATTATCATGCTTCTTCCTCCCTTAATTACTGAATGGTTGATGTTTTTGTTTTTAAGGTTCAGGAATGGCACTTTGTGCTGCTTGTGTAAGGGAACAAAGTAGGTTATTCTATTGTGCTACGTTAACTGGAGCGTAGGTAGTAATACAGAGGTTAATTAAAAAGCAGTAAGCAATTTGTCTCAGCTCAAGCCATTCTGAAACATATTAGGCGTGTTAATCTGCGGGGGTATACTCTAAAATAGATTTAATCTGTTACTTATGCTTTTAAAAGTGGGGGTTGGCTCCAAGATAACAAGGGTGGCCTCCGGTCTAGAGTTATGACCGATGGATGGTAGATCTTGAATCCGACGCCAGTATATAATACCTTTTGCTCTGATCGCTAAATAATGCTGCTTAACTAGTTCTTCATACGGAATGGATTACGAAAGACAAAGGGTGACTGTAAGTTTTTAATTCTATTGTATGTTTGAAGTAGAAAAAGAAACCTGGAACATTTGATCCCAAGTACATTCAATTTTTCTAAGTGGCAGTTTAAAAATCAGCTGAGTCACCAGATAAAACATTCCGAACTCTTTAAAAAAACTGGGAAGAAGGAATCAGCACAGGGTAGAAATTCGACCCTGCTCTGAATTTGACCAAGGGTTTATCCCAAGTACAATTGCATCTTAAAGGTATAGTTGATTTAGACCAGCTCTATTCCCCACTGAGGAATCTAGAAGTCTGATTTTTTTCACATATCCACACACACAATTTTCGAATTTTAAAAAGGTATCATCATGTTATGATTTTGCTCTCTCTGTGCAACCAGCTTCCCATTTACCCAGAATGGGGTTAGAAAAGATTGGGAGGGGCATTCTATTAAATGAAATAAATAAAAATAACAGGGATACCATTTAACTAAAGGGGGACAAATAAGTTATCCAATTTGGAAAACTGCCAGTGAGCAATTCTCTGTTAAAACATTTACAGGAGATTAATGAAATGTTGCTGCATGTTTAGGCCTCAAATTTAGCAGAGGTATTTTCTAAGCAAGAAAATAGCATGTTCATAATATGTCAGTTAATTTCCTACCAAGAAATGTTTTTAAATGGGGGTGGGTGGGGGGGGGGAATTGTAATACAGGCGTTCCAGCACCTAATGCCCATGAAACCAGCTAAAATCTGCTTTATCCCACCCTCATCCCTTTGACTCTGCAATCAGGGAATTTGTGGACCTCCTGACCACTGTTCTACAATCTGCCATCCTCGCTGCTCTCCTCAATCTTGCAGGGGTTTGCATAATGCCAGGTTTCTATTCCTATTCAGCAAATACGGAGAGCTTCTCTGCAAAACACATTGTTTTACATTCAAATTGCTTTTTGCGGATCCATGCATGAAAAGCAGGATTCAAGTGTACAAAATACATTAAACAGGTAATATCTTAAGCCATTCATGGGGATGATAGTACATTGAGGATTTCTGTCTATCTCCATTGGTATCTTGTCCCTCTCTTCTTCTCCCTCGCCCCCAAAGTATGGATTGGCTCCCAACAACATCAAGAGCTTCATCCATATCACCAGTACTTTAAGTTCTCAACATAGCAAATAAGAAACCCTGAAGAATCTGATGAGTAAAATCTATCTATCTATCTATCTATCTATCTATCTATCTATCTATCTATCTATCTATCTATCTATCTATCTATCTATCTATCTATCTATCATCTGTATCTATCTATCTATCTATCTATCTATCTATCTATCTATCTATCTATCTATCTATCTATCTATCATCTGTATCTATCTATCTATCTATCTATCTATCTATCTATCTATCTATCTATCTATCTATCTATCTATCTATCTATCATCTGTATCTATCTATCTATCTATCTATCTATCTATCTATCTATCTATCTATCTATCTATCTATCTATCTATCTATCATCTGTATCTATCTATCTATCTATCTATCTATCTATCTATCTATCTATCTATCTACCTACCTACCTACCTACCTACCTACCTGTACAATCACACACATACTCTTCCCCCCCCCCCAGAGCAGTGTTTTTCAAACCTGGCCAGATGTTGAAGATGTTAAACCAGGGACGGGCAAACTTTTGATGCGCACGCATCATCAGGTGGTGATGGGCAAATTGAGAGCTCAATGGGTGACTCTGTATTATGAACGTCAGCAGGGCAGGCGGCTTCCACTGGGAGGAAGTTGGTGGGACTTTGTTTTGTTAACTCTGCTATGCCTAATTTATGGCTCAGATCAGGGGTCTCCTAACTTGGCAACTTTAAGATTTGCGGACGCAGCCATGCTGGCTAAGGAATTCTGGGAGTTGAAGTCCACAAGTCTTAAAGTTTGGAGAACCCCTGGCTTACCTAACACTTTCATATGCCTTCTACCTCAAAGTAGGGGTATGTCATTAGTTTTCAGACGTTGGGATGGTGGGAGGATTCTGAGGGCTACTTACTGGCTGCCAACCCTCAGGTTAAATCCAAAGCAGATCGTGGTCGTAGCATCATGTGCCCATCCAGCCAGTCACAAATGCATGCATTTTATTATATCCGTGAAACAGTTACAGGAAAGAAGGGAAAATTCCTCAGCTCAGAAGATTACAGTAGTTAGCTAGCTGAACAGGACCACAAAACGGCTGCCAACCTTAGTTAATCCTATGCTGATTTAGAGAAGTAGGACTCTGTATTATTTTATCATGTTTTATGGTTACCGAACAAGTAACGCTTCCCTACCACATGCAGCTCACAACTAAATTAGCTTTCTTGTCTGCTGGATGCTCTTCTTAACCAAAAGGAAACACGTCCCAACTTAGCCCGTTTCGAAACTCACCACAAATTAACTTAATTTAAGGGTGCTTGTTCGGCAAACAATATCGGTGATATTTGTACTTAATGCTCGCTTTTGGCCTGGCGTGGTTCTAGCGTGTGAACTGACGTGCTGTTAAAACATCACTTTTAATAAAGCCAATGGCAAAGGAGCCCCAAAGCACTCCATGCGCCAGAGGAGGGAGCCGCTGCCTGACAATGGGCAAAGGAGCTCCTGCGCAGAGCCATAAATTTTCTCACTGCACTGTGGCGGCTGAAGTGTGGAGAAATGGGTCATTTGTATCTTTGGAAAGGCCGATTTAAGCTTTTAACCATCTGGATCCGAAATGTTTAATCTCAGGCAGCAGATGGGCTATTCTTAGAGGCAGATAGGAGCTTCCCAACCAGGCCCCCTACCAAGGCCAAAGTCAGCCCATCTCTGGAAATTCACTACCAGAAGGGTGGGGAGGAAACACCAAGGATGGGAACTGGGCTCCTGGTTTTACGGCTCCTCTATCGCAGGGGTCCCCAACCTTTGCAACTTTAAGTCTGAAGGACTTCCGCTCCCAGCAAAGCTGGCTGGAGAATTCTGGGAGCTGAAGTCCTTCAGACTTAAAGTTGCAAAGGTTGGGGACCCCTGCTCTATAGGATCTTCAATTGGGAATTAAGGAAAAGTACACCGAGTAGGAAAAAGACAGCTCATTATTCAGCCTTTTGAGTTCCAAACAGGGGTTCTTGTTGAATATATAACTACAGCTAAGTCCTTAACTTACAACCACTCACTTAATGACCATTCAAAGTCACAACAGCATTGTAAGAAGTATCTTATGACCGTTTTTCACACTTACAACCATAGCAGCATCCCCATGGTCACACGATCCAAATTCAGACTCTTGGCAACCAACTCATATTTATGACAACGGCCGCAGTCTCTCGTGTGTGTGTGTGTGTGTGTGTGTGTGAGAGAGAGAGAGACGTGATCCCCATTTGGGACCTTCTGGTGAGCAAAGTCAATAGGGAAGCCAGATTCACTTAACAACCATGTTATTAATTGCAGCGAGTCACTTAACAACCATGGCAAGGAAGGTCATAAAATGGGGCAAAATTCCCTTAACTGTCTTGCTTAGCCAGGGAAATGTGGGGCTTCGATGTGGTTAATGAACAAACATTTATACATATAAATCTTCTACAGCACGTAATCTGAAGGATGCAGAGTGTGTTGCAACGCAAAGAGCTACACAATTGACACTGTCCAGCAAAGTAGAGCATAAAACAACAAGAGAAACGGTCTGTCAGCTCCAATTTACAGAGCAAACAAGTCAATCCTCTTAAAGTTCCTCCCGATGAGAGAAGGAGCCATTTTTGTCACCTCTTTCTCTTTTGGTGTGACCCTCCAATGAGTTAAAAATAATAATAACCACCCAAGAACCTCTGTTTTCTGTCAATGGACACACTAAAAAAGAGCAGGTTAGGAATAAAACTCAGCCCTATCTTTTTTTTAAACCCAATAGTCCTCAATAGTCAAAAGAGAGAAAGTGAATTTGCAAAAACACCCTTCTGACACCTGCCTCGTAATTCGGGACGTCCTTAGAGAAGGCAAAAGTGCCCAAGAATCCCTGCAAAAAGGACGGGAGCTATTGGCTTTCGGTAGGAGTTAAGCCCCGTCATCCCGGTGGCATCACAACACTTTGAAGCATCGAGCCTCTCGCTCGGATGGTGAAGGAACTGGAGACTCGCCAAGCAGGCTGGACGCCTTCCCAGCTGGGTCATTAAAGCTAACTAAGTGGCGATGGGAGTGGAGGAGGAATTCGAGCTCCCGAGATAAAGGGAGCCTCCCTGGTGGGGAGCCTGGGTCCCTCCCGAGAGCCACGGGTACCAGGAGGCGTGGGCTCCTTCTGCCTTTGGGCCTTCCCAACCGAAGGCCCTCTCCCCTGGAACAGTGATGATCCCACATACAGGGAGTCCTTGCCTTACGTCCCGACTGAGCCCACAACGTCTGTCGTTAAGCGAGGTATTTGTTTTGCCCCGTTTTACGACCTTTCTTGCCACTGTTGTTAAGCGAATCACCGCAGAGAGTAATGTTATTAAGTGAATCTGGCTTCCCCGACTTTGCTTGTCAGACGGTCGCAAAAGGGGATCCCATGACCACGGGGATATCGCAACTGTCATACACGTGATACCAGTTGAAAGTGTCATTTTGCATTTTGATCCCATGACCATGGGGAGGCTGCAACGGTCGTAAGTCATAGAACAGTCGTAAGTCTCTTATGACGGAATCTCATAAGTCTCTTTTTTCAGGGCTGTCGGAACTTTGAATGGTCACTAAATGAATTGTTGTAAGCCGAAGACTACCTGTACTGGTTATTTCAACAGGTCTTGGAGATGGGAAGAAATTTCTTTGCATCCTTCCTTTGATGCAGGTAGTCCTCAAACTACAACTATTGGTTTAGTGACTGCTCAAACATACGACAGTGCCGAATAAGGTGACTTGCAGCCAGTCCTCATACTTACAACCGTTGCAGGATCCCCACAGTGGTACGGTCACAATCTGGGCACAAGGCAAAAGGCTGGCATTTGCAATGGTTCCAGGGCGACTTGATTGCAATTGGTGAGCTTTCCCAGCCGGCCTTCCCACAAGCAAAATGGGGAAGCCACCAGGGAAGGTCGCGAATCACAATCCAGTGGTACCTCACTTAACGATCGTAGCAAAAAGGGTCGTAAAATCAGGTGCAGTCGCATGATGCCTCTCTTAATGACCATACCACTCAACGACAAATTTTCTGGTTCTGATTATGTCGAGGATTACATGTAGAAGGGTATGCATCATGAATATATTTATGCTGGAGAGTGCCGGTTCAAACCCCAGTGGAGGTAGTATGGCCAGCTGAAGAGGGCTAATAAGCCCGAAATGGATCCATCCTGGTCTCTTATTTATTAATCAGCCCTTAAAAAATTTTACAGCTCCTGTTTTTAGGCCCGTTTCAAACTGTCATCCTTCTCTGCCCTTCGACTCAACCTAGAGATCATCCAGACCAGGCTGATTTAATAATTAAGAGACCAGGATAGATCTATTTCAGGCTTTTTAGCCTTCTTCAGCTGGCCATACTTCATCTTCATCATACGGTTCATCTTCATCATACGGTTCAAACCCCAGTAGATGAAGTATGGCCAGCTGAAGAAGGCTAAAAAGCCTGAAATAGATCTATCCTGGTCTCTTAATTATTAAATCAGCCCTTAAAAATCTAACACACACACACACATATGTGTGTGTGTGTTTGTGTGTGTGTGGTTTTTTTTAAGGGCTGATTAATAAATAAGAGACCAGGATGGATCCATTTCGGGCTTATTAGCCCTCTTCAGCTGGTCATACTACCTCCATTGGGGTTTGAACCGGCACTCTCCAGCATATCAAGCAAGGCTCTCTATGCTTTGAGCTATCCGGCTTCCCCTGATTACATCAGAATATAAAAATATTCTCTCATATACATACATACATACATACATACATACATACATACATACATACATACATACATACGGCAGACTATGTACAGCTCTGTCTTCTGCACGTCTAATAGGGGCATTTTTAGTGGAGAAAGATGTTTTCAAAAGAGACCAATGCTGTTGAAAATATAATTTAAGACATCTGTAATTATAACCAAGAAGTAACAAGGAGAGCTGAGCTTCCCAAACGACAGCTGCTGAATTTAGCCACAGCTGAATTGAGAGAGAGAGAGAGAGATCCACTGGGGAATATTACCTGCAGAAATCCCACTGAAATTAATAAGTGCTGACTAAGGACACCGTTCTTGCTTCCCTCACATGTCAAATCGAGACATTCCCAGGAGATGCAGGACCCAATCGGCTCACAGGCTGTCTTGCAGACAAAAATTCTTCTGTAATTCTTCTCTCTCAGCAAAATCATTACAGAGCTTAGGACAAAGGAACCCACCAAAATAAAACTATTTGGAAAGAAACCCTCTGAAGATAGCACCCACAATTGTTTAATGCACTGGCATTATTTCTACTTCCACATTCTTCGAAAGAGATGCTATAGGTAGTCCTTGACTTGTGTCCATTCGTAGAGTGACAGTTCAAAGTTACAACGGCACTAAGAAACATGACTTATGACTGTTTTTCACACCTAGGATCATTGTCGCATCCCCAGGGTCATGTGATCCAAATTCAGCTGCTTGGCAACTGACTCAACCTATGACCAGAATGACTTACAAGGTCTACAGCTGAGCACCTGGTCCATTACCGCAAAGTGTACTATTCCAAAGCGCCTGTCACCTGCAAAACTCAGTTAAGAACAGACTGTCAGTTTCTCGGGGCAAAAGATGAACAATGCCTTTAATAACACAACAGTCTTTTAATCCAACTACGCTGTTGTTTTTTTCTCCAGGAGGTGAACACCCCGAATTAAAAGCTCTTACAATTTTAAGAGAAAAAGCAGGCAGTCCACAAAAGAGATCTGAATCTACTTCTGCTAACAATGATACTTAAAAAGAATCTTAACGGACAAAGAACGCACTGAATTGCAAGTGCTGAGACCTACCATAACATACCTTCACGCCCTACTTGAGAGCTATTCAGAGGCAACCAGCTGTTCATTCTTGGGGGGGGGGGGGGGAGGAAGATACACCGAATATGCAGACGAGCAGACCTATTGCTAAACCGCCACACTCTGCAACATACGTGTCAGGTGAACAATGGTCCCTCTTCTTTCTCCTAATGTGTTCGCCCAGTGATGTGGTGAGTGCTCTCTTTTATGAAATATGACCAACTCTCTGTATATTCTTTTGCTAACATGGCTTTTATCAGTCCACCGGCATCTTCAATTTTATTTTAAAAGATAATCGATACATTTTCAGCCACTAACTGTAATAATGACACCCAGAAGTAATCTTTGACGAGAAGCCTCTGCTTGCATCAGTCTTATCTGATCAGTTTAGAAAGACAATTAACACCAATGCATTTTCAGTGCTCTGAGTGGGTGTAAAAAAAAAACCCATTGTCGAGAAATAAAAGCATCAGCGTCTGGACAGCCTATTCAGCACCTACAACCCAATTAATTTAGCAAGGATGTCCAACCTTGGCAACTTTTAAGATCTGGGACTTCAACTCCCAGAATTCCCTAGCCAACTATGCTGGCTGGGAATTCTGGGAATTGAAGTGCACAAGCAATAGTTTCTATTCCTGTGGCTTGATTCTCAACCTTCACCACCAAACTGCCAAAATTCCTTTTATACCCTTAAGAGAAAGCAAGAGGGATAAAAATTGATGCACTGATTTGTGGTTGTTTTTTTAATAAATCAAGTCTAATTTAAAAAGAAAATAGTTGTTGATTATTTCAAAGTTCCCCTTAAAATAATTTGGATATATTTTTGTAGAGAAGCATATTAAACATATTAAAATTTAAAGCTACAGTACTGAAACACTATGCAATCCTTCAAATTTAATTGCAAAAAATGTGGATTGGAATATATGGTGGACCCAATGTTAACATTTTTGGCAGCTCTTTAAAGCAGCTGCGTCTTTTCCCAGGGTCAGAAGGCAGCTGCAGATAGAAGCTTTTGAACTGAATTCTAACATGACATTCCGTATTCTATGCAGAATGGAAATCCATTGTTAATAATTAAGGAACCAGCAGTTGAGAAATATGCCCCAGACTTAGCATTTGGTAGAAAAACACTAAAAAGCCTTGGAAAAGATATTGAGATGCTGTGATGTGCCTATACTTACAAAGATCAGAATCATTTCAGACAATGTTTTCCCCTGCGACATGCAATGGAAATTAAAGATCAATTCGGAAGAACCAGGACTGAAAAGAGTACTGAGGGTTTTAAACTTTGGTGTTGGAAGTCTCTAGAGCAGGGATGTCCAAACTTGGGAACTTTAAGACTTGTGGACTTCAACTCCCAGAATTCCCCAGCCAGCATAGCTGGCTGGGGAATTCTGAGAGTTGAAGTCCACAAGTCTTAAAGTTCCCAAGTTTGGACATCCCTGCTCTAGAGAATATACAAGAACAGCCAAGAAAACAAATGAATCAATCAATCCAGACTTCTCACTTGAGGCACAAATGACCAGGTTCGGATTATTTTGGGCAACTAATGCAGAAGACCTAGCTCCCTTGAAAATTTATAATGCTGGCAAAGATGTCAAAAAAAGACAAAAAAGAAGAAAAGAAATGGATGACCAGCAACAGGCTGGATGGACTCAATCACAGTGATGAGTGATACACCGATGAAAGATCTAAAGCAGTGTTTTTCAACCGTGGCCACTTGAAGATGTGTGGACTTCAATTCCCAGGAGAATTCTGGGAGTTGAAGTCCACACCTCTTCAAGTTGCCAAGATTGAGAAATACTGACCTAAAGGATTAGGTTAGAGATAGTTCCCTATGGAAAAATATCTGGTCGTTCAGAATTAAGGCCAGCTTGATGGCACACAATCGGTCAATCAATGTACGTCTCACTGAAGCCAAAATGCTCGCATTCAACTAAAGCTGAAGAAGCTTCTTGGATGGGAAGCAAAATGCCTTCAAAGAAAAACCAGAAAGCCCAGTTGCCTCTTGAAAAAGCACCTTTGGGATAACCTTGACCTGGTTGATTGAGAATCTCGATAGACATCTAACTAAATCTCAGGCAAATCCACTAACTTACTCAGTTTTATTAGTTTTAACAAGAATTAACTGAGACAAAAATGCGGATTTTCCTATCAGATGTAAATTAATTTTAAAAAAATCGCCATGAAATTGCTGACAAAAAAATTTAGTCTGTTGAAAAAAATAAGATTCTTCCAATTATGATTAGTGGTAAAATGCAGGCTGAACAGGAGAAATAGCTATATTAAGAAATGACTGCTTCTGGCTTCTGGGAACCAAATAAATTTATGTTGTTCAAAAACCAAGTGGGATAGATGGGGAGAGCTCCTGCATCAGGCCTGGAAAATGTAAAGGCTCCAATCATCAGCAATAGAAATGGTTTAACTAATATAGCAACTAATTGGCAAGTGTAGAGTATTTGTTCAGAAAATAATTGAGTTGGAAAGTGAACACTTGATTTAAATCACTTTGTCCTGAAAAAAAACCTCAGCATGGCAGAAGCATATTTTGAAAATAGAAAAATTGGATTCTTAGAAGTCTGCAAAAGCAGTTGTCTTATAAAAATAAGTATAATCTTTATTGTCATTGTACTTGTTTACAATGAAATTATAAATTACTATTCTTGTCCAGAACAAAAAAAAATCAGACCAGTATGGCTATTATTGGACCTTTAAGGGATTTAATCGAATTTTAAGGCACAAACTGGCCAGAAATTCCAGAGAACTACTATATAAACCTGGTAAGTTTTACAGCAAAATTGAGTATACCTCTCTGAAAGTCGCAGCACATTAAATTTCTCACTAAATCAGAAATGAGATTTAAAAAATGCAATTTACAAATATCTGTTTCTTCAACAAAGTAGCTAGATTCACATATAATAATAATAATAATAATATTATTATTATTATTATTATTATTATTATTATTATTATTATTATTATTATTATTATTATTTAATTTATAACCCGCTCTCTCTCCCCGAAGGGACTCGAGGCGGGGCACAGGGAATTAAAATACTAATAAAAACCACAAACAGAATACAGAATACAAGTTAAAATGAATTAAACTCACCCTGCGCTAAAATCCCATATAAAAACTAAAACTAAGCCCTAAAAACCCCTAAAAACAGTTTAATTACCGTAGGCCGGCAAACTAAACTATATTTTCTTTTATCAATGGTTTATTGAATGGTTAAAAATATTGGGGCAAATCCCTACAAATCACATTGTGGCTAGGTGCAAAGCCACTTAAAGAGTCACCTCAAACCACAAGATACCAGGAGGTGGCAAATAAATTTAACAACAATTAGCATGAACCCACATTGTACACTGCCAAGGAGCTTGTACACATCATACCAAACCAAAGTAGCCTCACTTCTTTGAAATATTTAGTCAGCAACCCAAAACTTTATCAGGATGCTTTGAATTTAGTGGATTACACTGCAAACCCTATGCATGGACGTCGCAGTGCCAATGTTTCTGGTTTGACTGATGAAGCAATATGCTACAAAATACTTATTCATTACAGCAGCACCCCTATTTGTTCCATCTATGTTATGCAACTTGATAGGCAATTTGCTAGCATCCTTCCATTTTCTTACACTAAACGTGTGTGTTCTCCAAGGACAAGGTAGGTTTTAGTAATTATAGCACCTTTGCAGAACATATAAATTATACAATTTAAACTTCATGTTTATATTTAGCAGCAAATTGCACCAACTTGAAGCAGTAACAAAGAGAGACGGTTTGCTTTGAAATGCATAAGGCCAAACAAAAACTTTGTAAGTTATCTGTCAGCACACAATGGCTGAGTTGTTTCAGAAAAAAGAAGGCCAGCTAAAAGACAAGTGGTTTCTTGATAAGCTTATAAGGAAGGAATTCAATTTGACCAAAAGGAAAGATAGGGAGATTGCCTGGGCCCTGGGATCCTTGGAATCTGAGTCATGGCAACTGGACTTTTCTTTCTCGGTTTGAAATTCGCTGCTTATCCCGGCAGATTCTTCGACCACATTAAAATGGCTCTGTTGTGCATTCCATCTCCATCAAAAGTAGGAAATTAATATTGGGATTAGGTGGCACGTGAAAATTTATCTGCTCTGATGAGTCTGCAAGTAGCCAGTTCTATAGTTAGAAATAGTTAGAAACACTTACACCAAAGTGTTAGTTTGTTCCTGAAACACAATTCAAACTATTCATTTAATTGCTATTTGAGGACAAGGTCAAAATGACTCCATAAGAAATGCTGGCAGTGTATGCCTTTTTAGACGGGTTTTAAGCTGCGTCCTAAAATATTGATAATATTTTTACAAATGCACTTAACTTCCAAGTAAACATATTATTTAAAAAATAAGGCAGCCATTACAAAAATAAAGTTAGGTACAGATTGACTGAGCTATAATATAAAAATATAAACTCGTTCACACTATCCAAACTTGATTGAACAAAATGCAATGGAATTTCATCAGAATACCGCAGTTCATTTTACAAGACAAACATGAAACTGATCAAATTTCCTCAGGTTTCAGTTCAAAGCCTAAACTACATTTAATTGAAAATTAGTGGGTTATATGTCCCTTCCTTATATCCGTCTCTCTTCAGCACCCCATTTTTTTTCCTCCAGAAACCAAACATAAAAGAAAAGGAAAAATCTGCACCTCTAGAGAATACACAAAGAACCTTTGAAACAAGAATACATAACAACTTTTGAAAATCTTGCCACTAAGGATCTTACAGCCATCAAAACCTAAAAACATATAAAAGTATCATTTTGTCTTGCATTTTCTCCCTCTCAACTTTCAGCATGGAAAGGGAGTTCCTACAACCACGTGGAAACCATAAGGCAAATAAGCCATGGGTGAAGCTGCCTACTTAATGCATGTAAAATGTTTTTACAAAAGAACACACTAACATTTCCCAGCAAGAATGTGAATGGTGGTTAAAAGCCAGGTCTAAGGCTTCAGTCCATCCTGTGTGAAGGAATGGAAAAAAAACAAAACTATTTACTGCCACATCCTGAAAATCTGCTGTTGGCAGTATTTTCAGACCTTACCAAAGAGACAGAGAGAGAGGGAAGGAGAGAGAGAGAGAAAGAGAAAGAAAAAACTTGATTGAATTCTACTTTGCAACCAAATGCTCAGATGCAAATCTAAAATGGCCTTTGAAGATCAACATTATTTATTTAATCAGTTTTAACCCAAAAAAATATTATCCTTAAGTATCAAGACTCTGCAAATAGTAAAGCTAAGATTTCTCCAACATCATTTAGAATTAAAAATTCATGACTACCTCAGTGACAGAAATTATGATCATTGGCAGAATTAGTTCTGCAAAAGACTCATTGTTTAGATTGTGGTTGCACATAGTCTGATAAAATATATTATTTTGTATAAAAGGCTAGCAAACCTCCCCCCCAAAAAACCCAATGGCTTTGGAATCCATATCAGTAATAAGAAATGATATCAAACATGGTAAAACAAAAACCTCAGAAATTAGATTAGAAGCTTATAAATATCAATGAACATTTGAACAAATTTTAATAAAAATATATTATTTTTATTATAATATATTCCTATAAATTCCCCATTTATAGGAATTTATTATAATATATTCCTATAAATTCCCCATCCTATAAATGCTATTTAAGACACCTGATGATTACTAACCTCTCAAAAACCCTTTTATATAAATGAAAATGTGGATTCGTTGTAACTGACTGGCAGAGTCTGCCCTTGCAGCCAGAGTAAACAGAATGCTCATTATTTGTCATTTGCATATTCTAATTCATTTGCTATGTAAGGATGATGTTTTGATGATTTCTTGACAAAGGCAACAAGGGGGAAACAAAGGAAAATTGCTGAAATACTGTTGTAATCTCAGATATACATCCTTGGAAAATTCTGTTCCTCTCTTTTAGGATAGTAAGTTCAAAGCCTCCTAAAGTGAACGTGATTCTAATTTTCCAAAAGAAGGAACCTGGATATTCATGTCATGTCCACTACAAAGGCTACATTCCTCCAATTAAATTATTCAAACAGAACAATCAAGAGATTCTAAGGAAAAAGGCAATGGCTCTCGCAATTCATCCTTGGGGAAGACGTAATGGCGAGAGCACATGTGACCTGGAAGAATAAGCCTAAGGAGGCAAGCCGAGCCTTCACGCACCTCAACAGTCCACTGTAGAGAGACAAAGATAATTTAGAAGAAGAATGTAAAGAGCATGTTCCTTAATGCTATAGGCCGCCTTCTTTTTTGCTGTGCTTTGGGTGGCTATTACAATAATGGGCCATTTTGTCTAGGCTTGGAAGCAAGGGACTATCCAGTCCGGTTTGACTTGGATGGTAGAGCACAGCATCACAGATTTTTCCAGAATTGGGAAATTGAAAAAATAATATTTTGGGGAAGCGTAACTGCTTCTGTAGTGTGGCCAAGAGAATTAGAGGAATACACCCACAAAGGCACCAGAAGTTGAGCACGACTTGTGTCATGACATTTCCCCAAGGGTTTCATTAAAGTAACATCAGCCTGATAAATGCTACCGCATCGAACAAAATATCCTGTTTGCATTTGCAGCCACAAGTTAAGGAAAGCCTCTTTTCGCTTCCTAAGCATTACTGACTTGCAGAGATGACGACTACAAATAGCCAAAGGTTGCTATTCTGCAGAGAGTTTGGAGATGTTGTTCCCAGGAGAGCCAGATGGAAGCAAAAAATGAGACACGCAGAAAACAGCACCTCATTTCTCCCACAATTTTACCGCTCACACACAGGTAGGTCCTCACGAAGGCTTATTTTGAGCATTAGAATAAATCTGTGCAGAAAAGTGTGAAAACAATTTTGGTCTGGCCATTTTTGGCAACAGGAAATGTAGGTGGGGGAAACAACACACTCACAACGCAAAGGTATGGACCCTGTTTCCCCCACCCCCCAAATGCACCCTCAGTTCTGAAACTGGGGCAATAGACATAATTCCCCCTGGAATCCCAACATTCACTACAGTTCTGCAGCAACACATGAGCTCAATGTACAGGTAACTCCTCAACTTGCGACCTCAATCAAGGCCAACATTTTCAATGCTAAGCAAGGAATTGGTTAAGCGAGTCGTGCCTCATTTTGGGACCTTTTAGCCATGGTTGTTAAGTGAATTGTGCTGTCGGTAAAGCAAATCTAGCTTCCCCCATGGATTTTGCTTGTCGAACACCGGCCAGGAAGATGGCGAATGGCGACCACGTGACCCCAGGACGGGACAACGGTCGTACCTACATGCCAGTTGCCAAGCGTCCGATTTTGACCACATGGGGAATCTGCAACGGTTGTAAGTGTGAAAAATGGTTATAAGTCAACTTTTTTCAGCGCCGACGTAACTTCGAACTATCACAAAACAAACGGTCGTAAGTGTCAAGGCTACCCGTGTTCCAACGTCTTCAACTTTAGCTGAGAGGGATTTCCACCTCCCTTGGAGACCAGGCCTGGGAGAAGTAGGGGCACTTGGAATTCCAGCTGTCCATCCGGGGGACCCAGGAACCCCCCCAATTGCGGATTCCCCATTCCTGCCCAGCATTCCCAGACACAAGCAGGAGCTTTCCCTGCCTCCCTCTGCTGCTCCAAAGGGATCTGGCTGCTTCCTGATGGTTGACAAGAGGTTAGTGGAGCCTTTCTTCCCCCCCCCCCTCCAGCAAATGGTCCCTCCTTCCCAGCCCCCACCCCCACCAGGCCTTTTGTCCCTCATACTTTCTCTTCTCCCCCTTTTACCTCCTCTCCAGGCTCCCCCCCCCCATTATGCCAAAACGGCCACCCCACCCCCCAGCCGCCCTCCCTGCAGTCAGGGCACCCTGGGAACTCCGGGCCCCTCATTGTCTGGGTCCGCCCAGCACATCCAAGCCGGCCTCGGGATTCAGGCATCGGCGCTGCCTTGGCAGGGAGGGCGGTATAAGACTTGGAGGGGGGGGCTCTTCTCCTCCCCTCCCCCCAGGGAGCAGCCAGACGGACATCCCCCCCCCAGCAGGGAAGCCCCCTTCAGAGCCCCCCATTTCCTCCTTCCCTCCCTCGATGCTGCAGCCCCCGAAGTGGGGGGGGGGCGGCTAGAGGACCGACCTGGCCCTCCCCGAGGAGGGGAAGGGTCTCCCTCCCTCCTCCCGCGCCGCGCCCCCTCCCGCAGAAGGGCGCCTCCCTTTCCTCACCCCCTCCCGCTGGCACCGCTCCGTGGGGGGGGCGCCGTGGGGAGGGGTCTCCCCCCGGGGACCCCCCTCCTCCTCCCCCCTCCCCTCCCCCATTGTTCCTGCGCGGGGCCGGGCCGAGGCGGCGGCGGCGGCAGGCGAGGCGACTCACCGGGTCGGGGGCGGCGGGGCCGGGCCAGGCCGGGCTCTCGGGGCGGGGCGGACGAGGACCCGAAGCGGCGGCGGCGGCGGCGGCGAGGGCGGAGGAGGCGGCGCCATGTTCCTCCCTCCCTCCTCACTCGCCCGCCCGCCCTTCCTGCCTCCCTTCACCCGGCGGCCGTGAGGGAGGAACGGGGAGGCCGGCGGGGAGAGGCGGCCGGGGAGAGGCGGCGGGGGAGGCCCGGCCGGGAGGCGCCTCAGGCGGAGGGGAAGAGACGGCTGAGGGAGAAGCGGCAGGGCGCGGGGCCGCGTGCGTCTCCGGCGGGGGGGGAGGAGGAGGAGGAGGGAGCCGCGCGCGCTCTCCGGGACGCTAACGCGCACGCGCGCCCAGAGCAGGCCGAGCCGCCTTTTGCGCAGGAGCCGCGGCTCGCGCCGCCGGCAGAGCCTGAGAGCGAGCAGGGAGAGGGGGGGCGGGGCCGAGCAGGGGGGGCGGGGCGAAGCAAGCTGCAGCAGCAGGAGAAGGAGAGGACGCGGGCGCGGCCCCCCCCCCCCCGGGACGGAGAGAAACGCGTCTGCGCAAGGGGCAGCCCCGCCTCTCACTGTCCGGGCGGTTATGCGGGGAAGGGGGGGGTGGCGGGTTACGCGCACGGGCGCGCGCGCAGTGAAGCGAGGAAAGCGGGAGGGGAGGGGGGGAGAAAGGATGCGCGCGCCGCCCGTCCGTGGCCTCGCGCGAGCCCGAGGGGCGCAGTCGGAGTCGGGAACGCGCCGGAGGGGGTGGGGGGGGTGCTCGCGCGCGCGCTCCCGAGCTGGATCGCTCTATCCTAGGGAAGGGCTGGTGCGGCCACCGCGCGACCCCCGTCGTGGAGGCCCTGGTGGGTTCTCCGGGCGCCTCCCGGGAGAAAAAAAGGGGTCTCGCCGCAGCGCCCCCAGAGCCTCCTCGCCGCCGCCGCCGGGCTTTTGTTCCGGGAGCGCCTCTTCCTCCGCCCGGCTCTTCTGGCTGCTTTCCTGGCTTTGGTGGGCAGCCCCAGGAGGTCTCTAGTGCCTTGGGACCCCCGAGCCAAGCCCCGTCTCTGGAGGAGGCTCCGATGCTGGGGAAGGGCAGCCCTGGTGGTCAGGGCCACCTTAACAACATCATGGGCCCCCGGGCAAAGCAGTTTACTGGGCCCCCTATGACAACTACTCACAGGAATACAAATGTAAATGGTTGATAAAATTAAACATATATTTGCATGTTAGTATTAATTTAAAAATGCAGTAAAATGTAATAAATATGTTGCTGTATTTGTATGATACAAGGTGCATTGAAGGGTTAACAGACACAGATTACTAGGGGGGGGGCTCTGTTCGTGGGGCCCATGGGCAAGTGCCCACCAGGCCCATGCATTAAGACAGCCCTGCTGGTGGTCCCCGAAAACGGAGGACTAGGATGCTCTCTGAGCTTGGTGGTTTTCTCGCAGACGTTTCATGGCCCAACTAGGGAACATCATCAGGGTTAGGGTAATTAAACAGCAGTTCCCCCTCTCGTAGCACTGATGATGTTACCTAGTTGGGTCATGCAAGGTCTGCAAGAAAACCACCAAGCTCAAAGAGCATCATAGTCCTCTTCCGTTTTCCAAAGTGCCACGTTGGCACTGCTTCTGGGCAAATAGAAAGATAGAAAGCTGGCCGACACCATTTTTATCTTCTATAAATTTCTCTAACCTTCAATGAGGCCCAGAGGCGTTTTTATGAATGAAGATAGTGGTGGGAACCACTGGAAAAGCTTCTCGTTTCATATTTCATGTTAATTAAAAACCTTTGCAAAACAAAGTCGGATAGAAGAGGGGGCCCGTCATCCACACATAGGAAGGCTGCACGATTCATCCCTGCCTGACTTAGGCTGGAAATCTGTGTGCAATATTTGGGAGCGCCACCAAAACCAGACGCCTGGTTTATATTTTATGGTAAACTGTGGTTTGCTTAAATCAGAATTGATTAAATAAACAATAACAGCAGAATTCATCCAGCGTGTTAAACCACAACCAATTTCACATACGTTATCTATGTGCTAGATCAGTCAATCAATCAGAATAGAGCTGCAAGGGACCTTGGAGGTCTTCTAGTTCAACCCCCTGGTCAAGCAGGAGACTCTCTACCATTTCAGACAGTCTCTTCTTAAAGACCTCCAGGGATGGAGCAGCTTCTGGTGGCAAGCTGTTCCACTGGTTGATTGTCCTCGCTGTTAGGAAGTTTCTCAATTCCAGGTTGCTTCTCTCCCTGAATAGTTTCCACCTGTTGTTTCTTGCCTGCCTTCTGGGGTTTTGGAAAATAGGTTGAAACACCCCTCCCTTCTTTGGGGCAGCCCCTCAAATGCTGGACTACTGCTACCATGTCATGCATGAAGGCAAATATACATATCCCAGGATAATGTTGTAAGATCAAATCTGGGTCAGACATCAGGACCAGGGGTTTACTTTCTGGAGCTTTGGGACTCATGCCAGAGCCCATCTTCAGGGATCTCCACTGGAATATGTAAGTTAATACACTCATAATTCACCCATATTCCAGTGGAGAGAAATTCCCTGAAGATGGGCTCCAGCACCAGTCCGAAAGTCCAGAGAAGTAAACCTTTTGTCTTGTCCCAATGACTAACCCAGATTGGATGTTGCTGTTTGGGCACTGTTGAAAGATTAAGGACTACTTGTATTTGAAAAACAAAAAAATTGGTGTGCGTGTGTGAGAGGAAGACCTACAGACATGTTTTCCACAGCAAAAGAAAAATCAACCAAAAAAATCAACTGCGTCCATGGTTTAGGAAGGACCTTTCAGGATTTAAAACAAGTTTTCTTAGTCCGACTTGCAGACAACTGGATTAGAAACCTACCTGGTCACAAACCTGAGCTTTGCCCAGAAATCTTTAAAATAAACAAGCAAAGCAAATACGGTTGTCCCCATGCGCATTCTATGGAGGGCAAGTGACATTCCAGATGGCACAAAGTTGTGGCTGGCTACCAAGGCTCTCTGCCTCTCCCAGCTCCTCCTTCCTCCAAAAGAGATGGACTTCAGCTCTGGAATGGGATTTCACCCGGTTCTTCCTTGGTATTTTTAAAGGCAGATGACGAGGACTTTGTGTTCTGCCATGAAGTGGGGTCTCTTCCAAACTCATTTCAGAACAGGGCCTGAAATCTCCCAGAATTCCCCAGGTGATGCCAAGAATCACAATCTTGGCAAAGTGGTTATGACGCCTTCTCCCAGCCACCTAGCTTCCTACTTACCACAAAGTTTCAGGAAGCTGCACTCCCATGCTTCTCAGAATGCTTAATTCAGGCAGTCCTGGACTTATGACCATTGGCTTAAGTGTCAGCCACTGCCCTGTGTTTACAGCCATTTGCAGTATCGTGTTCACATGACTGCATTCTACAATGGTTTTGCAGGAAACACACTCATTTCCAGTTTACAGCAAAACCAGCTCATTGACTTATTTAATGACAGCTGCTTAAAAAAACCCTGTAAAATTGCTTCATTTGTATAGATGTGACAAATGTGATGATTTACAACCGTAATGGGCAGGTCCCGTTATAGTTATAAGCAGAGGACTACTTATGATTAAAATATTAATTACAAGGCAAAGTAATGTACATCAGGGGTCTCCAACCTTTGCAACTTTAAGTCTGAAGGACTTCAGAAGAGAAGTCTGGGAGAAGTCTGGGAGCTGAAGTCCTTCAGACTTAAAGTTGCAAAGGTTGGAGACCCCTGATGTAGATATATAAGCCCTTCTTTCCTGATGATTTGCAAACCTGCCCTCTGATGACGGTAAGGAGAGAATTGTTGGATGGTGCCCAGAAGTGGCTACAGGTAATCCTTGAGTCCACAATTGAGTCCAAAATTTCCATTGCTAAGCAAGCCAGTTGTTAAATGCATTTTGCCTCATTTTACAACTTGATTTGCTACGGTTGTTAAGCGAATCCCTACAAAGTTAGTCACACAGAATCCGGCTTCCCCATTGTTTTTTGCTTGTCAGAAAGCCGCAAAAGGGGATCGGATGACCTCGGGACCCCGCAACCATCATAAACACGTGCCAATTACCAAGGGTTCAAAGAGTTAGGTGATCATGTTGGTGTTCTGGGAGGGAGGAAGAGTAAGAATTAAAACAATTGCAGAGGCGGAAGCCTTTCTTAAAAACCATTCCCCAATCCTGGAGGATGAAAATGGGGGAGCAGAGGGTGCCGCGGCCCCGCCCACTGGGGGCCAGGGAGAAGAAGACACAATTGCCAAAAGACTTAAATCTCAAAAGTGACTTTATTTTAGTATAACACAACTTTTGTTTGGATGTTCATATATGATTGCTAGCATAGTTTTTTACAATGATATATTTGCATTTCTCTCCACTTTGTAGTACAAATGAAAGTTTAATGTATTTTCTACACCAAGACCGAGTGGCTGTGGTTTCCGGCTGCCCGATTCAACCAGCTCATTCCATCGCTGGCCATAGGGGGCGAACATCTTGCCCCTGTGGATGGGGCGCGCAATTTGGGTGTCCTCCTGGATACCCGGCTGTCAATGGAAGATCAGGTGACAGCCGTGGCCAGGAGGGCGTTTTACCAGGTTCGCCTGGTACGCCAATTGCGCCCCCTATTGGATCGGGACGCCCTTCGCACAGTCACTCATGCCCTCGTGACATCCCGACTGGACTATTGTAACTCTCTCTACATGGGGCTTCCCTTGAGGTGCACCCGGAGACTTCAGCTGGTCCAGAATGCAGCCGCGCGAGCAATTATGGGTACCACAAGGTACACCCATGTAACACCGCTCTTGCGCGAGCTGCACTGGCTGCCTGTCGTCTTCCGGGTGCGCTTCAAGGTATTAATTATCATCTTTAAAGCGCTCCATGGCTCGGGACCTAGCTACTTGCGGGATCGGATCCTGCCTCATACATCCTCACGACCGATTCGCTCCCACAGAGAGGGACTTCTCCGGGTGCCGTCCACTGGACTTTGTCAGCGGGCGACGCCCAGGGGAAGGGCTCTCTCTGTGGCGGGCCCAGCCCTCTGGAACGACCTCCCCCCTGATATTAGGACCAGCACGGATCTCCGCTCCTTCCGTCTTAAATTGAAAACACACTTTTTCTGCCTTGCCGGCCTGGGATAACTACTCCTCTGTCTTTAGGGTTTTTTGGGGGGTAGGGATTTTTAGTTAATGGGATTTTAGCACAGGAATTAATTTAATCTGTTTTTAAATTCGTATGTATTTTGTATATTTATTGTTTTTATCCTCCCTGTGCACCGCCCCGAGTCCCTGTGGGGAGAGGGAGCGGTTAATAAATTTAACTATTATTATTATTATTATTATTATTATTATTATTATTATATTTTGTTATGAAGCCTCGGAAGGGGTCAACGACTTCGACGTGAAAGAATATCTTTATACACCTTACCCTTTACCTTATTTGTAGAAAATTTATAAAACCCAATAAAACTTAAAAAAAAAAAAAGTTAGGTGATCATGAAGATGCTTCAAGGGTCGTAAGTGTGAAAACGGTCATAAGTCACTTTTTTCAGCGCCGTTGTAACTTTGAACGGCCACTAAACAAGCAGTTGTAAGTCGAGGACTGCCTGTAGTACACAATACCAGGAGTGTCCATTCAAATGGAAGTAACAATTAGCAGTTTTGGACATGTTGAAGCCCTGGTGAACCAAATTTTCCTACTTGAGGCCCTTTGGGGCAGGAGATGCTCAACAACGGCCCACCTCCATTATTGACTCGGTCAGGATCGAACTCTAGACGGTGGACAGAGTTTGCCTGCAATACTGCACTCTAACCACTGTACACCATGGAAGGAAGGAAGGAAGGAAGGAAGGAAAATAGCTCATAGACTTTTATTCCACTTCGCAGTTTATTATTAGTTTGTTCCTATGCATGGGATGTTAAAAGTTTATGAAGTTCACAAGCTAGAAATCCATCACGGGCGACATGTCTCCTATTCCCTCTAGACCACAGCACCCTCTTGCGTTAGGGCTCCGAAACCCTGGGCCTACAAGGCCCGACTGAGCCTGGTGCTCAAGTCCAGCCCGGGCAGCGCCACGTGCATCACTCGCTCAGCTTCCTTCTGCCACGCGAGTCCCCGGCTTCGCGTGAACCTGGCGGAACGCGGGCTCCCCCTACTGGAGGCAACCAGCACACTCTCCTCCACCCCACACTCCCCCCTCCACCCCACACCCCCCTCCAAAGAAATTACAGCTCCCGGCATGCAGCGCAGCCGTCGCGTGGCCCGGGGAAACAACCCTATAGGCTCCTTGCCTGCGCAAAGCCTGACGGGAGTTCCTCCGCTCCTAGGCGCTCTTCCGGTTCCTTCCCTCCTTGAGACTACAATTCCCGGCGGGCTGAGCGCTTGGCAGCCGCCCTGTCGGATATCCCGTAGGAAGGCAGAATAGAGTCGGGGGGCTGAAGAGGCTTCCCGGGGGCTCTGCGGGCAGCGGCGGCGGCAGGAGGGGGACTCGGGAGCCATCATGGTAAGGGGCGGGGGTCTCTTTAAAGGAGGCGGGGGGGGGGGTCACTGGAGCAGTGGGGAGGGGAGAAACCTGGGGGGGTCTTGCTTGGGGTCGTGTTAAACCCCGATAATGCCATTATTTTGGTCGGGGGGCATTGGGGGGGGTGTCTCAGCGTAGCCATAAGCCCCCCCAGGCCATGCCATATTTCTAGGGGCCACTTCAAGCGAGCCTCAATCTCCCCCCCCCTCTTCCATGCGTCCTCCCCCCCCCCCCCCCCAGTTTCCAGCAGCCAAAATAATAAACTTTATTCCCATTTATCACAAAATCTGTCAACCAGCAGAGACTCTGGGGGAGGGCGGGGGGGGGGTTTGGGGTGGAATCCTTGGGGTAAATGAAAGGGGGACAGGGGCAACCCCCCCCCCCCTTCCTGTTCTGGATCTGTACAACAGCCCTGTAAGGTAGGCTAATGGGGTTTTGCTAGGGATGTCCCCCCCCCCCTCATTCCCAGCCCACATAATAAAAAAAATAATAGCCCTGAAATCCAATCTACAGGAAGTCCTCGATTTAAGACCACAATTCGGCCCCGAAATTTTTGTGGTTAAGCAAGAGATTGGTTGGCTTTTTGAGTTTTGCCCCGTTTTACGACCGTTCTTGCCCCAGTGGTTAAATGAATCCACGCCGTTTCTAAGTTAGTTTGTTAAGCGGAACCTGGCTTGCCCCGTGGGAGTTTTGCTTGCCAGAAGGTCGCAAAAGGGGGTCACGTGACCTTGGGACACTGCGACCGTCATAAATACGAGTCCGCGGCCAAGCGCCTGAATCTTGATCCGGTGACTGTGGGGATGCTGCAACGGTCATCAGTGTGAAAATTGTTCATAAGGCACTTTTGTTCCGGGCTGCTGTACCTTTGAACGGTCGCTAAATGAATTGTTGCAAGTTGAGGACTACCTATATTGGGAAAATCCTCTTGATCTTGCAAAAAAAAAATATCTTATATATATTTTTTAATTTGGCAAAGAAGCCATTGCTGTGCTACTCTCTTGCAAGGCGGATGTTTCCTGATTAACCAGGACATAAATCTGCTTGCCTTATTCCTGGAATCAAAAGAAAATGTGTCTTTTGTGGTGTTTTTTTAAGAGATCACAAACCGTTGGCCTTTTTGCTGTTTGTGCTGGGTTGGCTTTCTTGTTTAGGGTGGGTCACTTCCCCTATCTAAGCTCCACAGTTGGAAAACGGAGCTGAGCAAAAAAAAAAAAGGAATAGGGGACAGGCTAGCAAGGTTTTTGCCATCCTTTTGGTGGGGGAGAAATGCCCCATCCTCCAGTGTATAATTCATGCAGCAAAAGATGCCAAAAGGAAGCAGGCAGTCATTAGATCTGCTAAATGGAGACCAAAGAGGAAACAAAGGGTTTTGCAGCCGGCGCCTGATGGTAGTGTTAAATTTAGGTTTTTACCGACAAAAGAAATAAAGGGAGGCTAGCATAGATCTATTTCAAGCTATTTAGCTCTCATCAGCTAGTCATACCATTTGGATCAGCAACTGTAAGACTTGTGGACTTTAACTCTCAGAACTCTGGGAATTGAAGTCCACAAGTCTTAAAGTTGCCAAGGTTGGAGACCCCTGCTTTAGATAGAACGGAACAGAACAGAATAAGGAATGGAAATCGAATTAGAATAGAATGGAATAGGAATAAGAACAGAACAGAATAGAATAGAATAGGGAATGGAAATAGAATTAGAATAGAATGGAATAGGAACAAGAACAGAATAGAATAGGAATAAGAACAGAATATTTATTTATTTATATTTATATCCCGCCCTTCTCCACAGAGGACCCAGGGCGGCGAATAGAATAGGGAATGGAATGGAAATAGAATTAGAATAGAATTGGAATAGGAACAAGAACAGAATAGAGTAGGAACAAGAACAGAATAGAATGGAAATAGAATAAAATTGAATTGAATTCTTTCTTGGCCAAGTGTGATTGGACGCACAAGGAATTTGTCTTTGGTGCATAAGCTCTCAGTGTACATAAAGAAAAATAAAACCCATTCATCAAGAATCATAAGACACAACAACACTTAGTGGTAGTCAAGGTTACTACTAAGCTATCAAATCATGCTAGGAAACCAATAAAACCAATATAAATCGAAAGATACAAGCATGAGAGCTAAAGATGAGAGATAAACAGCTTGAAATAGATCTATTCTACTCTCTCTTTATTTCTTTTGTCGGTAAAAACATAACACAAAATGGTTTTGTCGCGAAAGCCCCTGGTTTGAGGCTGAAAGGCGAAAGCTGAAGCCGTATGCGCCTCCATCCCATAATTGGGCAGACCCTGTTGTCCTGAGAGACTGCTCCCACCAGAGAAAAAAACACCCCTGATGTGAACCTAGAGGTTCCCGGCACCCTCAGGAGTTCTGCGCTGCAAGTGGGAGCTTCTCACTGCTGGCAGCTGAACGATGTTTGAATTCTGGGCATCTTTGTCGATCCTCTTTTACAGATCCGCTTCATCCTGATTCAGAACCGGGCCGGCAAAACTCGCCTGGCCAAGTGGTACATGCAGTTTGACGATGACGAGAAGCAGAAGCTGATTGAGGAGGTGCACGCCGTGGTTACCGTCCGAGATGCCAAGCACACTAATTTTGTGGAGGTAGCACCTTTCGGGCCTTATTTATTGATTAGGGTTTTTTTAAGCCCTACCCTCTGGAACGACTTACCCTCCCCTCCGAACTACGTACCATCTGAGACCTCCGCCTCTTCCGCCAGCGTCTTAAGACGCACCTTTTCCAACAAGCCGGCCTAGCATAACCTCCCGTTCTGACCGTTTTTTAGATAGTTTTTAATTTGGGGGATTTTATACAATTTTAGCACAGGGTATGGACTTAATAGCTTTTTAAAATTTTGTACTTTTGTTATATTTGTTATGTTTTTAAATTTCCTGTGCGCCGCCCTGGGTCCTTTTTGGAGAAGGTGCAGGGTATAAATTTGAATAAACTAAACTAAACTAAACTTAGGCACACCTTTGCAATCTTCTTGTCAAGATTTTGATATTCTATGTGTTGCATTTTACCTCTGTGCTCCTTTTTCACTGAAATACGACATACGATCAATAAAAGCCGGCAGAGAGAAAGGTGAGGCTGGTGAGACCCTTGTTTGCCCTGTGAGCTGTTTAACCAAAAAGCCGATTGCATAAATAATAATAATAATAATAATAATAATAATAATAATAATAATAATAATAATAATAATAATAATAATAATAATAATAATAATAATAATAATAAATTTATTTATATACCGCCTCCTCTCCCCAAAGGGACTTGGAGCGGTGCACAGGGAATAAAAACCAATATAAAATACATAGAAAAAATAAATAGTTAAGAAACGAATTAAACAATTGTCCCTGCGCTAAAATCCCCTAAATTAAATTGCACTAAAAACCCCTAAAACCCGATCGAAAGACGGAAGACTAACCTAGGCCAGCTAAGCAGAAAAAGTGTGTTTTGAGTTTTTGACAGAAGGAGCGGAGATCCGTAGTTGTTCTAATATCGGGGGGAAGGTCGTTCCAGAGGGCTGGGCCCGCCACAGAGAAGACCCTTCCCCTGGGCGTCGCCCGCTGGCATAGCCTACTGGACAGCACCTGGAGAAGTCCCTCTCTGTGGGAGCGGATCGGCCGCAGGAATGTATGGGGCAGAATCCGATCCCGTAGATAACTAGGTCCCGTTATATATTTTTGTGTGTGTTGAGAAGAGGATCCAGCCTTCCCCCATCCTTGACCAGCATTGTCCTGCTTCTAACAGGCCCCAGTGTTGGTTTTCTCTCCCCTGACCGTGGTTTGGTTTCCCCTCCCCAGTTCCGGAACTTCAAGATCATCTACCGACGTTACGCGGGACTCTACTTCTGCATCTGCGTGGACGTGAACGACAACAACTTAGCTTACCTCGAGGCCATTCACAACTTTGTGGAGGTGAGTGTGGGCCTGTCCAGCTGCAAACCAGGCCTCTTTCCCCCCCACCCCCGTAGCCCCTGTCAACATCTGTCTTAGCTTTGAAGCCGTGTCTGAAATTCTACCCTTCCGGATAAGTGGATAGAAGAATGACGCAGGCAGTCATTCTCAAATTATAACGTTTTTTTTAGTGACCGTTCAAAGTTACTGCAGCACTGAGAAAGTGGCTTTTGACTGTTTTTCCTACTTATGACCATTGCAGCATCCCCAGCGTTACGGGATCAAAATTTGGATGCTTGACAGACTGACTCGAATTTATGACGGTTACAGTGTCCCCGGGATCATGTGATCTTCTTTTGCGGCCGTCGGACAAGCAAAGTTAACGGGGAAGCCAGACTCCCTTAATAACCGTGTTACTAACTTAACAAACTGCAGCGATTCACTTAACGACTGTGACCAGAAAGGTAGTAAGGGGGGAATAAAACTCACTGAACAGCTGTCTTGCTTAGTGACAGAAATATTGGGCTCAAGTTGTAAGTCGAGGGCTGCCTGTATCTCTGAAACGACCTGACAGGGCACGGGTTATAGTAATAGTATAGTAATAGTATAGTAATAGTAATAAGGTGGCAGCTTCTCACTGCTTGTTGCTAGAAGAGCTGAGGTGGCACAGAGGTTAGAATGCAGCGTTGCAGGCTAACTCTGCCCACTGCCAGGAGTTCGATTCTGACCTGCTCAAGGTTGACTCAGCCTTCTGTCCTTCCAAGGCGAGTAAACTGAGGACCCAGATTGTTGGGGGAAGAGGCTGACTCTGTAAACCGCTTAGAGTGGGCTGGAAAGCCCCGTGAAGCAGGATAAAAGTCTAAGGACTATTTTCCTTCCTTCCTTCCTTCCTTCCTTCCTTCCTTCCTTCCTTCCTTCCTTCCTTCCTTCCTTCCTTCCTTCCTTCCTTCCTTCCTTCCTTCCTTCCTTCCTTCTTCCTTCCATGGTGTACAGTGGTTAGAGTGCAGTATTGCAGGCAAACTCTGTCCACAGTCTAGAGTTCGATCCTGACCGGCTCAAGGTTGACTCAGCCTTCCCATCCTTCCGAGGTCGGTAAGCTGAGGACCCCGATTGTTGGGAGCAAGAGGCTGACTCTGTAAACCGCTTAGAGAGGGCTGGAAAGCCCCGTGGAGCGGGATATAAGTCTAAGGGCGATTGCGCCTCTTCTGGCGCTGAGACCCTGCAGAGCTTTTTCCATTACTTGTGACCCCAACCAGTTTCTCCTCCCCATCTTCTCTTCGCCTTTGATCACCGCAGAAAAGAACCAGTCAAATGAAACAGGCTCACCTTGTACCTGGCACCTCTCTCAGGAACAGCATGTCCTCTCCCTGACAACAGCGTACCTGGCAAGGTGTTCTTGGCCACCGGGGTTTCATCCCACTTCCTCCCCCTTGTCAGGGTTCCAAGCGGGACCTCTTGCGCGGGGCTGAGGTGGCCCCTCCAACCTCCCTCTTCTCTCTCCTCAGGTTTTGAACGAGTATTTTCACAACGTCTGCGAGCTCGACCTGGTCTTCAACTTCTACAAGGTGGGAGTTCACGACGTAACTTGTTTTTAAAGGCCACCGTTTGGTGTCAGACCTGCCCCAATCTGATCCCTCAGGAAAGAGAAACCCTCGACTCCGTTGGGTTAAACTAAGCAAAGCGTTTTTTGACTAAGGATGTTGGCTGCAGTAAAGTCAAGCCAGCTCTGAAATCTACCGTGCTTGGTGGATACAAAAATAAGGTGTAGGTTCCCCCCCCCCTCGTGACTACTCCGTTTCCAGTCAACTAGAGCTCACCAACCAGATTCACTTAACAACCTTGTTAGTAACTTAATCCATTCAGTGATTCACTTAACAACAGTGAAAAGCAAGGTCGGATAACGGGGTAAAACTCAACATCCGTCTCGCTTAGCGTGGAATTTGGGAGCTCCCTTGTGGTTGTAAGTGGAGGACGGCCTGTTTTCCAGAGGGCGGGGGCCACAGCTGGAATTCTTCAGCGAACAGGATGTGAAATAGAGCCATTATTTCTCACCTTTGCTTATTAAAAGGCCACTCGGCTGGACAGACTCCTGATGAGCTGCTCTCAGGCTGGCGGCCATCCTCCTCGGTGGGATCTTCTGCGTGGGACCCTTTGCCCCCTTCCCCATTTCAGCCTCCCCCTCTGCTCCTCCGCAGGTCTATACGGTGGTGGACGAGATGTTCCTTGCTGGGGAAATCCGGGAAACCAGCCAGACGAAGGTGTTGAAGCAGCTCCTGATGCTGCAGTCGTTGGAGTGATTGTGGGGGGCGGGGGTTTCTCATCCGCCGCCTCGTTGGGGTCCTCTTCTTCCTCTGACCCTGCCGCTTCCTGCCAGCCCCTTCCTCTCTTCCTCTCCAGCGCCCCGGATCACAGATTGGCTCTCTCCCTAACCCAGAGCTGAAGGCTGGCAGGGAGGAAGCATTGGGGAAGGGGTGACTCTTCCATTGGTCCCCCTTCCTTGCCTGGAAAGTGGGGTGCCTGTGGAAGAGGGAGAGCTGGCAAATTGTGGCTGGCTCGCCTCTTTGGTCAAGAGGGGGGGGTTTGGAGAGGAGGGTGCTCCTATTCTCCCACCCACCCACTCATCCTTGCCATTTGATCTCCCACTGCTCTCCACTCTCCCTGTTGCTGGTCTGCTGCCCCCTCCCCTTCTGGCCATCCATGTCAACGTGTTGTGCTGCATCTGCAGAAGAGGGACCACATCTGTGTGTGTGTGTGTGTGTGTGTGTGTGTGTGTGTGTGTGACTACAGGCACCTGTCATAAGTGGATTTGAGCGATCCAACTGCCAGTAAAGTGAAGTCTTGAAATAAACCATCCATCCAACACTGAAAAGAGAGATGTTGCTCATTTAAACCCTGGCCTGTTTCTGGGGGAACAATGCAGCGCCCCCTCCCCAACCCATCTTCACCTCGATGAATTGAACACATCCAATTAATTACGTGTTTTGTTTCGGTGTTTTGTATGTGCCAAACCGAGAACTGCTAGACAAAAGGGAGCGCCGAGTTGCCAAAATTTATGAAGTCTTTCGGTAAAATCTGGCAGTCTTCTACTCCTCGTATGCCTCTTTTTCCTAAAATGGGGAAAATAAACCAGATTTCCTCATCTCCATGTTAATTAGTCCAATGCAGAAGTTTCTCAACCAAAATTAAATTTAACAAGGAAATAAAGGACCAAAATGTCAGGAACCTTTAAGCTGTAGGGCAGGGGTGTCCAAACTTGGGAACTTTAAGACTTGTGGACTTCAACTCTCAGAATTCCCCAGCCAGCTGGCTGGGGAATTCTGGGAGTTGAAGTCCACAAGTCTTAAAGTTCCCAAGTTTGGACACCCCTGCTGTAGGGGCTTCAGTTCGCAGAATTACTCCCAATAGCATCTTTGAGGATATGTGGACTTCCAACTCTCAGGATTCCCCAACCAGCATGAGGCAGGCTGGCTGGGGAATTCTGGGTGTTGAAGAAGCTTCTTGGATGAGAAGTGAAACGTCTTCAAGGAAAAATAAAGTCCAGTTCCCTCTTGAAAAAGTCCCTTTGGGACACAAGTCTTAAAAGTTAGCAATGCCCTGCTCTAAGATACTAGAGGCCTGGTATCTGATGACGTTACCCAGTCTGGTAATGAAACGTTCAGAAACTAAATTGAAACCAGCTTGGACACAAAACCACTGCCTAAATCTAAAACCCGAGCTACAAGTCGCCTCTTATCGGTGTTTCTCAACCTTGGCGACTTTAAGTCCTGTGGACTTCAACTCCCAGAATTCCACAGGACTTAAAGTCGCCAAGGTTGAGAAACGCTGGTCTGTATTATTTCAAATAGTGGAGGTCGATTACACAGATCCAGCTGATTTCTTAACACAAGAGCTCAATAAAGAATATGACATTGATTTGCCACCCTTTTCCCTGCCGTGCGACCCTGTCATGGGGCTTAACAATCTGGGAAAACAATATTATAAAAGATGAAAATAAGAAACATATTTTTTTTAAAAAGGCAAAAGGAAATTAGGTGGGCTAAACCCCAATCAGTGAACCATGGTTAGGTGGGCCATGCAGACATCTGGCTTTTCCCTGGCAAGACGTGGCTCCTTTCCCAGAGTCGATAAAGGGAATTTGTTGAGGATCTCTCCTTTAGGAGACAGAAAGTTGTGTAGGGGAATGCGTAGCTAGAGAGACGTTGCTAGTAGACACACGAATAGAGTCTCAGACACTGCTAGTAAAAACAAGTCGCTTTACTTGTGATATAAAAGAAACTACTGCTTCACAAGCAGTGATGGTAAATATGGAATCAAATACAGTCCTTAACTCACAAACAATTGCTTACAGTTGCAATCCACGATTCTTCCTTGTTCTGCAAAGTCAGTCAGCCAGTCACAGCGAGCAGAGAGAGCTCTCCTGACTTCCTCTTATTGCTGAGTTAATTACAGCTGCTAATTACATTCGAACATTTAAAGTAACATAGTGTCAGCTTGCAAACCATCATCATAACGATTATCAAGCTGTCATAGAGAAGTGAGAATTCCAAATATTCCTGTGGTTGGAATCTCAAGATGACCTGTGACTGCGCATGCATAGATTTAATTTCATTGCTAATTGGGTAACGTGATTTATGACAGGCGGAGGGGAGGGGGCATAGTTCAGACGCCATCAAATAATTTTCAGTTCTGGCTCCACCGGAGGCTCAGCCAAGGTGTTAATCCTAATAAATGGATGTTTTTTGAACTTTATCTTGAGGCCGTGAATGAATTGAGGTTTTCTCTTGGGAGCTTCACACAAAGACCCTTTGTTATCATGGCTTATATATATTGCCTACCCAACATTAGGATTATACTCCCAACAGAATTCATTCGAAATTCCTAAATAAAATTAACCTCCTCCCTCGATAGCAGAAGCCTCGACCTGCCACGTGAGGAGACACCTGCCATTCTTATATTGCTCATGCTAATATAATATGGTGTGGCACAGACTGGACAGGTGTGTCCCGTCTGCATGCAAATCCAGCAATTGTAAAACTGTCTCGAGGTCAGATTGACCGGACTTTTGCCCCTATGAAGTGGTCCATCCGGAGACTCACTCGGCTGCCTCTCCATGTTACCCCTGCAGCAGGACGGAGGGTCAGCAAACCGAAGGGGTGTCCTCTGGCTGTCGGTCAGCTCCGTCCTTCTACCTTCCAACTGGACGCCAAGCTTGCTCAGGTGGAGGATTGGTGGCCACCAGGGGGCGCTTTTTAAGACTTTGCTATGCCGCTCTCCAGGCAGTGGGCCAAACACTCTGCAAGGCCAACGAATTGGGGAAGCCCCCAGCTAAGTCCCATCGAAGGAAGAAGCAGCTGGGCAGAAGCCAAGGCCGCCTGTCACTCAGCCGCCTGCCGTTCGTCATCATACCCAATTGAAAGAACCAGTCGCGGCTACCCTGCATATCCTTATAAATATCTTCATACGCAGCATTTTTAGTCTCTGAAGGAAATGTGCAATTTTAAAATATAAATAGATGAGAGAGAGGAAGAGAAAGACACAGATAATACAGATAATACAGATAGATGAGACCGAAGATGAGAGAAATTATTGATAAATAAATGATAGGTAGAAACAGATGAGAGAGAGAGAGAAAATTGGTGATCTAATCCAGGGGTTCTCCAACCTTGGCGGCTTGAAGACGTGAGTTGAAGTTCACACGTCTTCAAGTCTCCAAGGTTGGCTGAGGAATTCTGGGAGATGTAGTCCATAAAGTCTTCAAGTCTCCAAGGTTGGCTGAGGAATTCTGGGAGTTGTAGTCCATAAAGTCTTCAAGTCTCCAAGGTTGGCTGAGGAATTCTGGGAGTTGTAGTCCATAAAGTCTTCAAGTCGCCAAGGTTGGCGGAGGAATTCTGGGAGTTGTAGTCCATAAAGTCTTCAAGTCGCCAAGGTTGGCTGAGGAATTCTGGGAGTTGTAGTCCATAAAGTCTTCAAGTCTCCAAGGTTGGCTGAGGAATTCACCGCTCCGAGTCCCCTTGGGGAGAGGATGCGGTATACAAATTATTATTATTATTATTATTAATTCTGGGAGTTGTAGTCCACACGTCTTCAAGTCGCCAAGGATGGAGACCCCTGATATAGATGATGCCTAACCGAGAGAGAAAAAGATAAAATGATTGGCAGACAAACATGATTGAGACAGATAGATTATAGGTGACAGATTAGAGACAAACAGACAGACGGATAATAGATGCATACATAGGCGACTCTTCTTTGGCTTTGCCTGGCATCGAGTCTGTTTTTTCAACCCCTCTTTTTAAAAAGCTCCCCGCATGTCTAGGAAAGATGCCCCCAAGGATGCCCCTAACAAGGGAGGGACAGACTGCACTGCCCCCTCCCCTTCAATCCTGGTTTCTTGGCAAGAGCCACGTCACAGGTAGCAACGTTTGTTGATCAGCCGGTTCTACCTGAAAACAGAGGCAACCTTATACTGGCAAGCAACCCCAGTGCTGACGTGGGACCAGGGGGCCAGGATCTCGGGTGCATCCGCCAAGAAACGGGACACCCTTTCCTAACCCCCCCCCCACCCCCCACAAATGCTAGACATGGATCCGGTCTTTGAAATCGTCCAGGCTGCGAAGCCGTGGCTGGTCAAGCCACAACCGCCTGGGGGTTGCACATTTAATAATAATAATAATAATAATAATTTTTAATTTTATATCCCGCTCTCTCTCCCCAAAGGGACTCGAGGCGGGGCACAGGCAATTAAAAATACAGTTAAAACCACAGACAGAATACAAAATTAAAAATGAATTAAATTAATCCTGCGCTAAAAACCCATAATCTAAAACTACCCCTAAAACCCCTAACCTTAAAAGAGACTACCCAAGGCCGGCCAGGCGAAAAAGATGTGTCTTTAATTTTAAACGGAAGGAGCGGAGGTCCGTAGTTGTTCTGATGTCGGGGGGAAGGTCGTTCCAGAGGGCCGGGCCCGCCACAGAGAAGGCCCTTCCCCTGGGCGTCGCCCGCTGACAGAGTCTAGTGGACGGCACCCGGAGAAGTCCCTCTCTGTGGGAGCGAATCGGCCGGGAGGATGTTGCTTCGCTGCCTTCACCGGTTTACACAACTTGCCAAGGGGAACGCAAACCGCCAGCCGTCCTGGGCTCTTGATCACGAGGCTTGTATACACCTGCACCATGGCAGGCACTCCACTGGTTTGGTTGCCCAGACTTTGCAAACCCCCGGATGGCACCCGAAGCGCCCGAAAAATTTTGGAGTTTCCTGACAGTGGGGACAATCAACCTCTGGACCTTTTTAAGAAGAGCTTGGAAGTTGTGGGGGCTCCAACACTGGAGGTTTCCCAAAAGAGATTGGACAAACATTTGTCTGGAAGGGCATAGGGCCGGGATGGCGAACCTATGGTGACGCTCGGAGCCATTTGTCAGGGCACATGAAGCCTCTGGAGGGCCTCCGGGGGGGGGGGGGAGAGGCTGTTTTCACCCTCCCCAGGCTCCTATAAAAGCCTCTGAAGCCTGTGGAGGGCGAAAAAACCACGCCAAAAATGGGGAGGGGAGTGCTGGTTGTGCGTGCATGTGCTCTGGGGTTGTGCGCAAAGCATTCTGGGTGCTGCACACCAGTGCTCGAACCCCCCCCCCCCGCCCTCCTCCAATTTTTGGCACGCGAGCCAAAAAAAGGTTCGTCATCTCTGGCATGGGGTCTCCTGCTTGAGCAGGGGGGTTGGACTAGAAGACCTCTGGGGTCCCTTCCAACTCTGTGATTCTGTCAACCTAGAATTAAGGAGAAATTTCCCGACGGTGAGAATAATTAACTAGGGCAGGGGTCTCCAACCTTGGCAACTTTAAGTCTGAAGGGCTCCAGCTCTCAGACTTCTCCAACCAGCTTTGCTTTGCTGGCTGGAGAAGTCTGGGAGCTGAAGCCCTTCAGACTTAAAGTTGCCAAGGTTGGAGACCCCTGAACTAGGGGAACGGTTTGTCTCCAGATGTTTCAGGTGTTCCACCATTGGAGGTCTTCAAGAAGAGGCTGGACATCCACTTGTTCAGAATGGCGTATGGTGCCCTGCCTTCAGCAGGAGGCTGGGCTAGAAGACCTCCAGGGTCCCTTCCAGCCCGACAATCCTGTGTTCTGCTTTTTTAATTTTTATTTATTTATTTCGAATGTATACCCCGCCCTTCTCCTTGTTAGGACCCAGGGCGGCGCACAGGCATTATTAAAACCACAATAAGAACAGTATAAATCAATTTAAAACATATTAAATTAATTAAAACCCGTGCTAAAACCATTTAAAACCCTACCAAATAGAAATTTATACATAAAAAGTCAGAAGCGGGGGGCTATGCTAGGCCGGCTTGTTGTAATAAATACGTCTTAAGACATTGGCGAAAGAGGCGGAGGTCCAAGGTAGTGCGAAGGTCATTCCGGAGGGCCGGGCCCGCCACAGAGAAGGCCCTTCCCCTGGGTGTCGCCAACCGGCATTGCCCAGCCGACGGCACCCGGAGGGGGGGGGGCATGATTTCTGCCGGCTGCTGATGCAAGGGGGGGGGGAGGGCTCTGTCGTGGCCCTGAGTGAGTAGCTCCCCCACTTCCTCCGCTGGCTGATGCAACCACAGAGCAAAACAACGCCAGCCGCAGCAGAAGCGAAAAGGGAAGTCCACAGCTGCACCTGTGCAATCTTGACAAAAAAAGGAGAGAGGCAGTTGTTGGAGTCCCCGAACCATCAGCCACAACCTCCATGCTAAGGGGCATGGCTAAGAATCAGGGTCCAGGTGAGGGAAGGCAGGAATTGAAAGGCTGTTCATTCCTTGAGAGGAAAGATTGGCAGCTGCTCTGGGCACGGAAGCTAAAATGTGCCCCATCCCCTTTGCCCCTCCTGGGAGCACCCCAAAAAGGAGACCCTTTTCTTGGCAGAGGGGGGAAGAACGGCGGCTGTCGTGCGACGTGCCTCTTTTTTGTGCGGTGGGATTCTACAGCAGGGGTGTCAAACTCAAGGCCCGGGGGCCAGATGTGGCCCACGGGGTGCTTTGATCCAGCCTGCGAGGCCACCCTGGAAACAGTGAAGGGCTGGTCTGGGATTGCTCTGCAAGCGAAAATGGAGCTCCTCTTTCTCTGGCAGAAGGTTGCAGGAGGCCGTTGCAGCTGAAAACGGAGCTACGGAGCCCACTTTCTCTTGCAGAAGGTTGCAGGAGGCCGTTGCAGCTGAAAACGGAGCTCCGGGGCCCACTTTCTCTGGAAGAAAGTTGCAGGAGGCCGTTGCAACTGAAAACGGAGCTCCAGGGCCCACTTTCTCTGGCAGAAGGTTGCAGGAGGCCGTTGCAACTGAAAACGGAGCTCCGGGGCCCACTTTCTCTGGCAGAAAGTTGCAGGAGGCCGTTGCAGCTGAAAACGGAGCTACGGAGCCCACTTTCTCTTGCAGAAGGTTGCAGGAGGCTGTTGCAACTGAAAACGGAGCTACGGAGCCCACTTTCTCTTGCAGAAGGTTGCAGGAGGCTGTTGCAACTGAAAACGGAGCTCCAGGGCCCACTTTCTCTGGCAGAAGGTTGCAGGAGGCCGTTGCAGCTGAAATGAAGTCTAGTGTGACACTCTTGTTCTTTAGCAATTGTGTCCAACCTTGGCCACTTTAAGACCCGTGGACTTCAACTCCCAGAATTCTGAGTGTTGAAATCCCCAAGTCCTAAAGTGGCCAAGGTTGGGCATCCTTGCTCTGCCGCACTTAGTTAGGAAAGGAAGCCTGAAGGGTGTGCAATAAACTTTTATTGGGACATTGTTTATCCTCCTAACGTCTTGCAAAGTGGAGCAAAGGCTGAGCTTCCCTGGGTGCCTCTGCCTAAAACCGCACCGCCTACAGCAGCCTCAGGGCTGGGCGTTACGAGGGATCTTTGGAAGCCTGAGAAGGGGGGGCGGGCCAAGTGGGAACTGACCCCAAACGCCTTGCAGACGTTTCATGATCCAAATAGGGAACATCATCCGTGCTGGTGAGTGTGGGGTTTGCTCTCTGTTCAGATGCAAGGGGCTTGCCCTAAACCAGGGATGTTCAAACTTGGGAACTTTAAGACTTGTGGACTTCAACTCCCAGAATTCCCCAGCCAGGTATGCTGGCTGGGGAATTCTGGGAGTTGAAGTCCACAAATCTTAAAGTTCCCAAGTTTGGACATCCCTGCCCTAAACAGCAACCTCTTTAGAAGGAAGCTCAGAGAGCACCAAGGAACCCATAGTCTTTCCCCTCCTCCTCCTCCTCGCAAACCTCACCCCCTTCTAGCATTGACAATGTTACCTAGCTGGGTAATGAAATGTCTAGACCAGGGGTCTCCAACCTTTGCAACTTCAAGTCTGAAGGACTTCAGCTCCCAGCTTTGCTGGCTGGAGAATTCTGGGAGCTGAAGTCCTTCAGACTTGAAGTTGCAAAGGTTGGAGACCCCTGGTCTAGAAGACACAGAGCACTGAAGATCACACAATACTTCCCTTCCTCCTCCTCCTCCTGCTTTCCGCAAGACCCACTCCCTTCTTGCACTGATGATGTTCCATAGTTGGGTCCTGAAACGTCTGCAAGGAAACCACCAAACCTCAGAGAGCACCCAGGACCCCACAGTTCAACCCCGAGACACAAATATTCTCTTCTGTTCATCTGTAAGTATTCCTTTTCTCTTCCTTCCTCTCTTTTTTTCAATTTCCCTCTAGAATTTTGTGCCTTTTTTCTTTGCTTTTAGTTCATTAAATATATAAATATATATATTTTAAAAAAACCAACCAACTTGGGCAACGAACAGACAGAAGAGCAAGATGGTGGAATCAGCATCTCCCAAAACTCTCCCCCCTTACCCCCCCCCCCCTCCGTCAGCAAGAGGGGCTGTCAGTCACCGCATGGCTTATCTGTCATGAGTTGACGCAGCAATTCATGCTGCCACGGACAAGTGGGCCACTACGCGATAACTGCAGGACCAGATGTCCGGAGCGTTCAGAGGCTGGTACACCACTTGACCAACCAGCCGGGCACTCTGCAAACCTTACCTGGCGCTGGTCACTCTCTGGAATGATCGACCTGTTCCCAGGGAGGGGGAGGGGCAGCTGGAGGCCAAGCACAGGTAGCCAATACCTTTCCTGCAGGCGAAGGAGCAGGTGGGGTGATGAAAGGAGGATGGGGCACAGCCTGTTCTCTGCCAGGCGTTGACCTTTAGCGATGCCCTCAGGGGAGGAAAGTGCCCAGGTGAGTTCTGACTTAAGAAGGAAGCGAAAGGCTCTTCTTTGTCCTCTGAGTTGGTTTGGGGGTGAGAAGAACTTCAGCTGGCACCGTTTCTCTTCTGGGGGGCCCCAGCCCTCTCTTCTGGGACTGCAGAGGGCACCCCAGGGCAGAGAAAGGCATTTCCTAGTGGTGCCCCGTCTACCGTATACACAATTTTTAAAAGAAGAATGTCCCCAGCAGTCTGAGTTTTCATTTATTTGCTGTTTTTGGCCTTATGGTTGTAAAAGATCAAAAGGGCATTGGGGGTTGGTTGAGAGGAGGAGGAGGGGAAAAGAGGGGAAGAGGAGAGGAGGAGGGGAAGGAGGAGGAGAGGAGAGAAGCAGGAGAGGGGAGGAGGACTGGAGGAAGAAAGGAGGAAGAGGAGAAGGAGAAGAGGAGGAGGAGGAGATGTTGAAGGAAGGAGAAGGAGGAGGAGAAGAAGAGATTATGTTGAAGGAGAAGAAGGAGAAGGAGAAGGAGAAGAAGAAGAAGAAGAAGAAGAAGAAGAAGAAGAAGAAGAAGAAGAAGAAGAAGAAGAAGAAGAAGAAGAAGAAGAAGAAGAAGAAGAAACAACTACTGCTTCTACTACTATGGGCCCACTTTGCACATGCTCAGGGGTTACACTTCCACACGCTGCAGACCTCCTGACCCGCCCTTCCACAGGGAGCTGGATGGAGAACTCTTCCACATCCTGCGTTTTATCCTCTGATCCCTCCGCATTACACATTCTTACTATCGGTTGCTGATGGCTGTTTTGTTTTCATCCCAGCTTTCCTCCTTGCCGTAAGCAGCCCAGGCTCTTCCAGAACACTGGCGCTCTGCGTCCTTTGAACAAACGCCTAAGTCCAGGCAAGCCCCAGCCCCTCCCTGCCCTGGTCTCCCCCTTCCCCCGGGGGTGGGGGGGGAGTGGGCATACCTTTGCCGCCCTTGCAAACGGGCCGGGCGTCGGGGCAAAGCTGCACCCCTTGTCCAGGGGCCTCTGGCACGGACAGACGGGTCCCGATTCGCCTGGGATCAAAAGACCGGGATGAAATGTTAATTTCCGCCTCCTCTTTGCCCCCCCCCCCAAAAAGACAAAGGCGCTCAAGAGAAGCCGGAGGGCCGGGGGGGGGGGGGCATTGGCAGGCCGTCCACATTCCTGCAGTGATGAAAAATCACAAAGGTTTCCTGCCACGGCTTGCTTGGCGAGGGAGGAAAAAATTGACCCCCGAGCGAAGGCAAAGCCGCCAATTACAAGACTTTGCGTAACTGTTGTCAGAATGCAGGTGGGGGGGGGGAGACACGCCGGGAGCCTCCGGGGGGAATTCTGGGCCTTTTCCCACCTGGGCAGGATCTCCTGGAGAAGAGCAGAAGATCTCCCAGACAGATTACCCCATTTGGCTCCCTCTCCTCCTTTGGCCTCCACAGTTTTCCCACCAACCCCGGGAAACGGCTTCTACCGGCAGTCCTCGAGTTACGACTGCAACGGAGACCAGAAATAAACTTATTAGGGGTGCAGGAACTGGGGGTGGCTAGTCTGACAAAGAGAAGGTCTGGTGGGTGGGGGGACATGATAGCAGTCTTCCTATTTTTTAGGGGCTGCCCCAAAGAAGAGGGGGGTCAAGCCGTTCTCCAAAGCACCTGAGGGCAGGAGAAGAAGCAATGGATGGAAACTCACCAAGGAGAGAAGCAACCTGGAACTAAGGAGAAACTTCATGACAGTGAGGACAATTAATCAGTGGAACTGTTTGCCTCCAGAAGCTGTGGATGCTCCAGCAATGAACATTTTAAAGAAAAGTTTGGACAATCGTTTTTCTGAAATGTATAGGGTCTCCTGCCTGAGCAGAGGGTTGGACTAGAAGACCTCCAAGGTCCCTTCCAACTCCCTTATTCTGCTACTCACCTTCCTTCCTTCCTTCCTTCCTTCCTTCCTTCCTTCCTTCCTTCCTTCCTTCCTTCCTTCCTTCCTTCTCCAACCCTGGAGGTTTTCAAGAAGAGACCGGGCAACCATTTGTCTGGAATGGCATCAGGCAGGATGTCCAACCTTGGCATCTTTGAAGTCTGCCAGTCCCAGCCAGCCATGTTGAAGCTGACTAAAGTCTGGAGGTCTGGCCCTCTCGTGCACAGGGTCTCCTGCTTGAGAAGAGGGATGGACTAGAAGACCTCCGAGGCCCCTTCCGACTCGGTTCTTCTGGTTGGAAGCCAGACCAGCCGGCATCCAACCTGGGGTGGCAAGTTCCAAAGTCCGATCCGATGCCCTCTTGACTAGTTGCCCAACCGCCGGCCTCGATGACCTGCTCTCGATGGGCCACGATGGGAAGGGATCCAGCGAGAGACCCAACCTTTAAGCCAGAAGGAAGAGGGAAAAAACCAGCCTTGGGATCCAGATCAGGAAGTGAAGAATTCTCCCCGTCAGAGTTATTTGTGCATCGCTGACTTTGGGAGGCGCCTGGTTGCCGACTCAGCTTTCCTGGTGAGGAGCCATAAAGTTCAGGCCCTCCGTGATCCTGCCGAGGAACACAGAGGTCAGCCTGCCGAAGGGCTCGGGGTCTGGAGTCTTTCCAGCTGGGCAAGATCCCGGGAGTCTCTTTTAAAGCAACCGGCGTACGACCTCAAGGTGGGGTGGGGGACTGGAATCTCCATGGCTTAGCAAGGTGTTTGTGAAGTGAGTCCCATCTGATTTTATCACTCTTTTTTTCATACTCAACTGTCTCACACAGCAACAAAAATTCTGGGCTCAGTTGTGATTGTAATTCAAGGACTACCTTCCCCCCCCCCCCCTCAATCTTGGCCACTTTATGATGGGTGGACTTCAACTCCCAGAATTCCCCAGCCAGCAGAGCAGAATTCTGGGAATTGAAGTTCACACATCTCAAAAGCGGTCAGGTTTGGGAAAACACTGTTCTGAATAAGTTTACTTTCTGGCCAATGACCAAGAACCGCTCTAATTTCAGTGAATTTCCCCAAACTGTCTACAGTAGCTTAAATCAACACAGCACCAACTTTTGCAAACAGCGATGTTAAGTTTAGAAACATCTGCTCCAAAATAAAACTTCAAAGCCAGATAGATCCTTTACCCGTCCCATCTCTTCAAAGCCGCCGATCTTCATTAAAAAGGATCTATTCTCACCCATTCCCATCCTTGCTGACACAACTCTGCCACACACTCACACACACCAGGGACTCAATCTTACTCTCCAGGCATCTGCCTTGATGGAGAAAGGTCTCCATGGCAACAGGTACCCAAACTCCTGGCCCATCTCTCTCTCTCTCTCTGTGCTTTTTTCCCCCTCTGGGAGAGCATCTCAGCAGATTGGATTCGAAACGGCTCAGTCAACTCTGCAAGGTCTCTTCTCGTTCTTGGTGGATCTTCCGAAGGAAACTGGATCCCATACCAGGAGATACCTCCCGCTGGGAAGAAGCTGTGATTGATGGCTGGGCAGGCAGAATTCTGGGAATTGAAGTGGCCAAGATTGGAGACCCCTGGGACTCTAGCACATCCGTTGGCTTCTAGCCAAGGCAGGCGAGCCGTTTTTGGAGGAGGCCAATGGCTCTTCTGAAGCAGGAGGAAATTCAGGAGAAGGAGGCCAATGCAGGAAGCCAGAGGTTTGGGACGGGGAGGGGAAAAAGAGGAGAATGCAACGGCCACGCCATATTTTTCCATCCACTTACGCAAAGGGAGACCCAAGGAGGATCCAGGGCTCTAGAATTACCCATTACATAAAGGAGTCCCTTACATAACCACCCAGCACATGGTTTTAATACAGGCACAAAATACTTGTAAACAGACGAGAAAATTGTCCCTTCTGGCTTCGTTGTTTTGTTTCCTTTCATGAGACCCAGTTAGGCAATCTAGCAGGTTTTGTAGAGTACAGCTAAGTCCTCGAATTACAAGAGTTCGCTTAATGACCGTCCAAAGTTACAGCACTGAAAAAAGTGACTTTTTAAAATAAAGTTTTTTATTTTTCTACGAAAACACATCGTTGTGTGAACAGTGTGGATGCACAGAGTTACATTTTAGTACAAATAAAACCCTTCATATTCAACACAATCTTATAGATTCTCTAACTTCCAACCCCCATTTTAACGTATCTCCCTGTTATTTTAAGGAAATATTAAGGAAAAAAGTGACTTAACGATTCATTTTTCAGACTTCGCAGCCTCCCCACAGTCACGCGATCCAAATTCACACGCTCGGCAACTGACTCGCATTCATGACGGTCACAAGTGTTCCAGGACTTTCTGACGAGGGAAGTCAGTAGGGAAGCCAGATTCACTTTACAACGACGTCACGAACATAACTCCAGCAGTGATTCACTTAACAGCTGTGACAAGAACGGCTGTAAAATTCACAACAGTTGTCTTGTTTAGCAACGGAAATTTTGGGCTCTATTGCATTCATAAATCAAGGATTACCTATATGTAAATATTTCCTCATTTGGTTTAATCCCCCCCCCCCCCGAGCCCAGACAGAGGGAGTTATGGTAACGTCTGAATTACAGTAGAGGAAGGTGATCCAGAGAGTTTTTATTGGCGGATTTGAGTTAAACGGTTACAGGGTTTAATGATGGTAACCGATCTACAACTCCCATCACAATTGGTCCAAATTTTATCATCTTCTTTTATTGCACTATATGTAGGTTGCAGACAGTCTGTCTTTGACAGATGTTTCTGACTGTGTAAATAACGGGTGATAACTCTCCATTTTTCTGAACTTGTTCACACTGTGTAATCTTTTATCACCCGCAGCGTGTAAAAAGGGTTTCTTCTAATACGCTGATTTTCTACTTAGCATAAAGTCTACAGTTCATGCGTGGCTAAGGACAGGTGGATAAGTAATCCAATAATTTTTGGTTTTAATAATAATAATAATAATAATAATAATTTATTTTTTATAACCCGCTCTCTCTCCCCAAGGGGACTCGAGGCGGGGCACAGGCAATTTAAAAATACAAAGAACAAACTACAAAATACAAACTACAAAATTAAAAATAAATTAAATAATTCCTGCGCTAAAACCCATATACTAAACTAAAAATTACCCCTAAAAACCCCTAACCTAAAAAGAGACTACCCAAGGCCGGCCAGGCGAAAAAAGTGTGTCTTTAATTTTAAGCGGAAGGAGCGGAGGTCCGTGGTTGTCCTAATATCGGGGGGAAGGTCGTTCCAGAGGGCTGGGCCCGCCACAGAGAAGGCCCTTCCCCTGGGCGTCGCCCGCTGACAAAGTCTAGTGGACGGCACCCGGAGCAGTCCCTCTCTGTGGGAGCGTATCGGCCGTGAGGATGTATGAGGCAGGATCCGATCCCGCAGATAACTAGGTCCCGAGCCATGGAGCGCTTTAAAGATGATAATTAACACCTTGAAGCGCACCCGGAAGACGACAGGTAGCCAGTGCAGCTCGCGCAAGAGCGGTGTTACGTGGGCAAACCTAGAGGTGCCCATAATTGCTCGCGCGGCTGCGTTCTGGACCAACTGAAGCCTCCGGGTGCACCTCAAGGGGAGCCCCATGTAGAGAGAGTTGCAATAATCCAGTCGGGATGTCACGAGAGCATGAGTGACTGTGCGAAGGGCGTCCCGATCCAATAGGGGGCGCAACTGGCGTACCAGGCAGACCTGGTAAAACGCCCTCCTGGCCACGGCTGTCACTTGATCTTCCATGGACAGCCGGGTATCCAGGAGGACACCCAAGTTGCGCGCCCCATCCACAGGGGCAAGATGTTCGCCCCCTATGGCCAGCGTTGGAGAGAGCTGGTTGAATCGGGCAGCCGGAAACCACAGCCACTCGGTCTTGGTCGGGTTGAGCCTGAGTCCGTTACTTCCCATCCAGGTCCGCACGGCTTCCAGGCACTGGCACATCACCGCTACGGCATCGTTGGGGTGGTTTGGGGTAGATATGTACAGCTGGGTGTCATCAGCGTAAATTTACAGATTTACAGCGTAAATCTCTAATTCTCTCCGTATTCTAACAGTTTAATAGCCATTTATTGCCACAGAGCTCTCAAATCTATCGGATTTTATTCCCCCTCCCTTTATTGAAAATTTAAAACATTGCAACACAAATACCTTTAAAAATCGTTTTGTATAAATTACAGTCCTTTTTGACAGTACCAAGATAACCATTTGTTATTCAAATACACTTTTATACATTCCTAATGATTCCTATATCTATGCGTCTATGTTTTTAACCTGTACATTTAATGATCTTCTTATTTATCCATTGATGCCAGTTTTCCCAAACTCTATAATATTCTGAGTTTTCCTTGTCCCTTAACTTCAAGGTGGGTCTATCCATCTCTGCACAATCTGGGGATCTTTTGGATTATCAAGCAGTCTGTTGGCCTGGGGTCTATCCGATTTTTGATGCTTTGGGACTTCCTGAAGATTTGGAGGTGACAACCCTTAAAATCTAAACCAGCATTGGCAACATGAAGAGGTGTGGATGGTGCCAGGCTAAAGGTCTCTGCAATGCCATCTCTGCAAGCATTGGAGAAAATAAGGCAGAAGTCCACCAATAAGAAGGGAGTCTACCTGTCGGACTTCTGCAGACCACAGCTGGAGCATCCCTGAAATGCAACCTCTGGCCAGAATGCCCTTCACTGAGTCTACAGTTGTGGAGGACTGGAGTCTCCAGGTGGTGTCCTCCAGAGGTTGGCATCCTGGCAGGGAATGAAGGGTTTCGTAGTCTACATCTCTGGAGGTTGGTGCCCTCCAGATGTTTGGTGCCCTGGCAGAGCATGAGGGATGTTGTAGTCTACACCTCAGGCAAAAACGCCCCTTCACTGAGCTGGCTAGGAAGGAAGGAATGGGGAACTCTGGCAGGGGAGGAGGGATGTTGTAGTCCACATCTACGGAGGACCAGAGTCCCCAGCTGGTATGCATCACATGTTGATGCCCTGGCAGGGGATGAGGGATGATGTAGTCTTCCTCACTGAAAGACTGGAGTCCCCTCCAAATGTCAGTGTCCTGGCAGGGGATGAGGGACGATGTAGTCTTCCTCAGTGGAAGACTGGAGTCTCCAGTTGATGCCCTCCAAATGTCGGTGTCCTGGCAGGGGACGAGGGATATTGTAGTCCACACCCTCTGGGAGACTAGAGGTGGGTGCCCTCCAGGTGAGATGCCCGCAGCAGTTCTCAACCCCGATGCCCATCCCTGCTTAGGGCTGGGCTCCCTCTGGACGGGGCTGATGGGACCTGTTGCTGAGCGCACCTGGCGGACCCAGGTGCTGCTCCACAGGCCCCGCCCACTCCCCCCACTCCCCCCTCCATCCCCCCCCCCCCTCGGGAGCCGCACCCGCTGCAGGCTGACGCAACCGTCCCGCCCCGCCCCTCCCTCCAAACCCCCGCGGAGCGGACTCTCGCGGCAGCCAATCCCAGAGACCCCCTCTCCCCCCTCCCCCTCCCCCCCAAGGCTATAAAAAGCAGGCGGGGGGCGCGCGGGGCCAGCAGAAGGCGGCGGCGCCTGGACGGGACGGGTGGTGTCGAGCAGCCGGGAGCCGAGCGGAGCCACGTGCGCCTAGCGGGAGCTTCCGAGGACCATGACGGCCAGCAAGGGCGCTTCCAACGGGGACCTGACGCCGGAGGCGAAGGGGACGGGGACGGCGATGCCCGGGCGGTGCAGCCGGCTCTCCCGCCTGCGGGGCTTCCTGCGGGCCAACCTGCTGGTGCTGCTGACGGTGTTGGGCGTGGTGGCCGGCGTGGCGCTGGGGCTGGCGGTGCGGCGGCCGGGCGGGCTGGGCCCCGCCGAGGTGCAGCTCTACTCCTTCCCCGGGGAGCTGCTGCTGCGGCTGCTGAAGATGATCATCCTGCCGCTGGTGGTCTGCAGCCTGGTGGCCGGCGCCGCCAGCCTCGACCCGGCCGTGCTGGGCAAGCTGGGCGGCTGGGCCATGCTCTTCTTCCTCCTGACCACCCTGATGGCTTCCTCCCTGGGCGTCGGGATGGCCTTCGCCATCCAGCCCGGCGCCGGCGCCGCCGACCCTAGCCTGGCCAAGTACGGCGACGCCGACGGGCTGCCCCCGCGGAAGGAGGTGGTCGACTCCTTCCTCGACCTCATCAGGTGAGAGAGAGAGGACGGAGGCCAGCGAGGCTGAACCTCGGCGTAAAAAGGGCTTCTCCCAGGGCGGGCGGGTGAGTGACGGACTTCCCCCTTCAGATCAGGAGGTCTGCGATCTTGGGGAGTTTAAGCCTGGAGGGTCTTCAACTCCTAGAATTCCCCAGGGCAGCTTTACGGGTCAGGTGAGAGAGAGGGCCAGCGAGGCTGAACCTTGGCGTAAAAGGCTTTTTCCAGGGCGGGCGATGGATATCGGGCTACACTTTTAGATCAGGAGGTCTGCAAACTTTGGGAAGTTTAAGCCTGACAGGCTTCAACTCCCAGAATTCCCCCAAGCCAGCTTTGCTGGTCAGGTGGAGAGACAGATGCCAGAGAGGCTGAACCTTGGCGTAAAAGGCTTCTTCCAGGGCAGGGGATGGATGCCCTTTTAGATCAAGTGTCTGGCAGACTTCAACTCCCAGAATTCTCTGGCTGGGGAATTCTGGGAGTCGAAGTCCACCAGGCTTAAAGTTCCCAAGGTTGGAGACCCCTGTTTTACATCCCTTAGCCCTCATCACCTTCGGGGGTGGTTTTTCCAAAAGGCACCTGGGCGTTTGCTTCCTGCAAAACATCTGGCAGGGGAGGAAAGATTGCTCCCCCACTAGAAGGGGGCATGCATGTCCTGCAGCCTGGTGGGCTGGATTGTGGCACACCTTCGCCTGTGTGCGATGCTCTCTTTGGAGACTAAATGCCCCCCGAAGTGGCTGGATCCATGAATGAAGGCGTGTGTGTGTGCATGCATGTGTGAATGAGCCTTTTGTGTCTCGGCCAGTACAAATAAAACGTCCCACGCTTTGCATTGGAGGCTGAGCTCAGCTCCCTAGCCCTGCAACATGTGGCGAGGACCGACTCCGAAGGCCACGTCGGACTGAGCCACGCAAGGAGCGTTCCGGAGCGGTGGGACTTCCCCCTGGTTGGATCCGGATCCGGCCTGGGTGGTTTATTTATTATCCGTCCCTTTTCTCAAGAAAATTGCAGCATGCAAACAACCACCCTCGTCATCGGGGGACAATTGCATCATCCAACTGGATCAGAGATGGAGCCCCTGTTCAAGTAGCCACAAAGGGCAGAGAGACGGTCCGGCCCACTCAAGTTAGCGCTGCCCCGTTGGCTGTCTGGGCGGGGGGGGGGTGTCCCCCAGAGGGGCTGGTGCTTGGTCCCTTCCTTTCCCTCCCTTTCCTAGCCTTCTCTCCTCCCCCCCCCACCTCCTCACCAGCTCCCCCCCTCTGCGCCCGTTTAAAAAGCTGGCATTTTCCATGATGCAAAATTTAGGAAGAGACCAAATTTCCTGGCTTTCTGTGGCATCCTGGGTTCTCCTTAAAAGGGCATTGATCGTAGTCTGTTGCCCCCCCCCCTCCTCTCCCCTTTACACCCAGGCATGGTATAGAATGTTCTCTGGTAGCCCCACCCCGACAGGCTCTGCCGTAACTGACATGACTTCTGACGAAATATTTGGGGTGGGAGGCAGAGTAGAGAGACGACGTAAGAGGGGAAGCAGATGGCTTTGGGGAGCCCGGTTTGCAACCTCTGGTCTGCCCTGTCCTCACACACACACACACACACACACACACACACACCCTCCTCCAAGGACCATCTGTTGCTTCGAAAGATCCTTTTGGGGGGGGGGCAGGCATGGGGGGGGCAGGGGTCTCTTCTAGCCAATTGTGGCTTATAAGCCAGCTTGTCTTGGTTCCCTCCTGCCATGCATGGTTAAAACCCCTTTTAAGCTAATTTCCAACATCCGTTGCAATTGGGCAACACTGCTTGTGTGTAAAAGGAAAATTTTAAAAACCACTTTTGAAGCAAAATTTGCAGCAAAATTTGCCCCAAAATTTGGGAAGCCCTGTTTGTAACAGCTGCCTGTGTAGCTCCCCATCAATTTGGTGGAAAGTTGCAGTTATAAAAAACATTTGAGAAGGGATAGACTGACTCGAGTCCTGGTTTATTCCAAAGTTGCGTATCCACAGGTTGCGTATCCCCCCCCCCCCCCCTGGCTCAGCACCCCTTTGGGTGTCCTAAGAGGAGGGGGCTACCATATAAACCTCTTGATAAACGTTCCGCCTTTTGAAATATCCTTTTTGCAATTCGTCTGCTGCTTAATCTTAACGGAGACTAAAGGAGATTAAATTGTCTGTCTCGGTCGGGGAGGGACGGTGAAGAAGTATAAAATAATAAATGAGATGAGGCAAGGATTAGAATATTTCATCTATATTTTTTCCCAGGGCAATCTTCATGGTAGGGGAAGATTTTGGGGTACCGGAATTCAGTTGTTTGCGATGGAGATTTTAAGCCAGTGTTTCTTGAAGTTGGCAAAGCTGGCTGGGGAATTCTGGGACTTGAAGTCCCCCCGTCTTCAAGCCGTCAACTTCAAGAAACCCTCTTCTGTCTAAGCATCTTTCTGGATTTCTCCTTGAGTTGTGAACAGAGGTAGCCAAGCAGCCGATGCCAATGAAGATTCCCTGGAGGCTGGGAAAAAAACAGCCCAGTGTTGTGGGTGATGACTTACACATCTTCCAGCGAAATTTTAAACGCTGGTGCTTGTTTTGAGAGATGCCAGGACTTGCAGCTTGGCATTTGCATGTCCTGGGCTCAAGTTTTCCCTTCAAGCCTCTTGTGGGGGGGGATCGCTCTTAAAAAACCCATTTGGCAACCAACACAAGCACTGCGATTTCCTCCCAAAAAAACCTCAGTTTGCAAGTCGCCGTTCACTTGAGTCATCCACCCCGGTCTGTCTGGAACACCTTTGGCCCCAGGATAGGCAGATAAAATTCCCAGAATCCCCCAGCCAGCTGAGAATTCTGGGACTTGGGGAAGAATGACTTAGAAAGACCCTTTACAGTCCCGTCCCTCCCAGAGCTTCTGAGGAATGGAAGTAAAGACAGAGGGTTAGACACGCATCAGTTTGCAAAATGCCAGCGAGACTAAACCTTGGCAAAAAAGGCTTCCTTTTTAGAGCATCATTAGATCCGGCAAACCCATGGCATGCAGAGATGGCATGCAGACCCCTCTCTGGGCACGCGTGCCGTCGCCAGCTGCTTTTCTAGATTTTGGCGCACACTTGCTGGTCTTCACAAGCGCGTGAAAACAGCCCGACAAATGGCCCAAACCAGCCAAAATCCAAAAGTTTCACTTATGATTTAGAACAGGGCCCCCCAACCTTTGCAACTTTAAGTCTGAAGGACTTCGGGTCCCAGGCTGGAAGGGACCTGGAGGTCATCTAGTCCAGGGGTCTCCAACCTTTGCAACTTTAAGTCTGAAGGACTTCAGCTCCCAGACTTCTCCAGCCAGCTTTGCTATACATAATAAGCTTTGCTGGCTGGAGAAGTCTGGGAGCTGAAGTCCTTCAGACTTAAAGTTGCAAAGGTTGGGGACCCCTGATTTAGAACATTCAGTTATTGCTTCTCTACCTTAATAATCTGCACGGTTCAAAGTGGAAATTATTTGCACACATGCAATGTGGTTTTTGCAATTCGGGGTTTTTTTTCCTGACTAAATAATACCTTAAATAAAATTGCTCGTCCTGTGATTGTATGGGCAGTGATAGATCCTTCAGAATTTGTTCTCCTTTTTTTTTACTCTCTCAACTCTGGACATGGCAAATATTTTATTTTTGAAGTCCCGACGGAGTCTTTATAGAGAGGTTCCTTCCTCTTTAGACAGCTCACAGCCACGAGGCCCTTCAGCTACACCTCCTTAGACCAAAACTCAGAATTTCCAGGTTTAGCATCATGGAAAATGTGATTTAGACATCTGTTTGCTGCAGGAAGAGAAACGGCCTTTAAAAAGATCTGGGGAGGCGGAGAAGATTTAGCTAAAGATCGATGCCCTGAATGGAATCCTTCACCTGCATCCGGTTTTTTTTTCCTCCCCACTTTCTGGCCGTTTGGTTTTTTTTGCAAAATGGGCGTTGCAAGGGCCCGGATCTTGCTGCCAAATCTGATGCAACATTTCCCTGTTGTTGAGTTTCTTTGCCAGTGGGGAAGTTGGCTGGTTTTTGGTTTTTTCCCCTCTCTCTCTCTCTCTTAAGACCCTTTTCCTCTTCTTCCCGAAACCTGCCTTAAAAAAAAGGTCTCATTTATGATAGGGGTTATTTCAAGGCCGAAAAGCAAATAGTCTCAGATTTGCAGGCATTTTTACCCTAGTAAACAGCAAAAGGCCTTGAGTTGCATTCAGTACATTGAGAAAGCTGGGCAAAGCTATTAATTTGGGGGAAATGCAGATCGCGTTTATTGAGGGGGGGGAGTGGGGGGGGGAGTCACAAAAACTTGAGGGGGGAGGAAAGGCTAGCCTAAATTGCTTGGTTTTTTTTGAAAAAATATCTTGATTTTTGCAAGTGTTTGAGAGACGTTTGTGCAAGGGAGAAAATACATTTTCATTGGGTTCCAATTTTTATTTTGGCAGTGCTGGATTTGAGCACAACGAAAACCTCCTGGGGGGGGTGTATTGCAAAGACCCTTGCCCTCCCCCCTTTTATGGGACCGTCTGTCTTCAAACCACTTGCAGTGTTTTTCTAGTTTGCACAGTTATTATGTGAGTCTGCATGCTTTCCGGCAAAAAGAAGCTGCAGAGACCTTGAAATTAAATTTAAGGATTAAAGGTGCAGGCTTGGGGGGGAGGGAGGGGGGCAAGAAACTGGATGAGCAGGGCGGCCTGGGGGAAAACCCCACCTGGATGGAAGGCCCATGGGCAGCAAGGTCATTCTGCAGCAAATCTTGCTTGGGAGGGGGTGGGGGTGGGGTTTAACGGAACCCAACACAGCTCCACAAAATATATAGTCCTTGACGTACGACCATAATGCAGCCCGAAATTTTGGTCACTGAGCAAGGTAGTTAAATGGATTGTTGGAAGGTCGCAAAAGGAGATCACGTGACCCCCCCTGGACACTGCAACCGTCATAAATGCGAGTCGGTTGGCCGAGCGTCCGAATTTTGATCAGGTGACCCACACAGATGTCGCAATGGTGTGAAAAACGGTCATAACTAACTTATTTTCATGAAAACAAAGGACTGGAACGAGTCTCGGTCTTGGTTTGCAAGTTTCCAACATCCAACTTACCCTTTTGGTAACAACGGGCGGCCAGCAGGTTTAATAATAAATAGACTTTAAATCCTCGCAGACAAGGATAAGCCAAGCTGCTATTTACACTCACGCACATCCGGAGGAGAAGAACATAAAAATGAATGGCCAGCAATTCAGGCCGAGGATGAGCCCTCGTGATGGCTTTTACTACCCGTAGTCTGGGGGGAGGAGGAGGAGGAAGAAGAGGACTGGGGGGTCCTGGGTGCTCCCTGACCTTGGGGGTTTTCTTGCAGACGTTTCATGACCCAACTAGGGAACATCATCAGTGCTGGAAGGGAACGGGGTTTGTGAGAGGAAGAGGAGAGGAAGAGAAGGAGGGGAGGAAGTGAGAGAAGAAGAGGAGGAGGAAGAGCAAGAGGAGGAGGGAGGGATAGAGCAAGAGGTGGAGAAAGGAGAAAATATGGACCATGGGGTCCTGGGTGCTCTCTGAGCTTGGTGGTTTTCTTGCAGACATTTCATGACCCAACTAGAGAACGTCATCAGTGCTGGAAGGGAAGGTTGAGTTTTGCAGAGTGGAGGAGGAGGAAGACGACAACTCCAGAACTTCTGGTGCCAAGGGCACAACCTGCTCCTTTTGGAAAGAGAGCCACCAGCTTTGGGGAATGGGGGGTTGGGGGTGGGATCTTAGGGTGTCCTCCGGGGGTGCCATGTCCAGGACTGGACGAAGGAGAGGAGGCAGAAGGGGGTGGGGGTGGGACGAGACCCGGGCAGGAGTCCAAGCCTAGATCTTGGCCAGCAACGTTTCGCTCCACGATACCTGATCTCCGCGGGGTTTATTCTTGGGCCAAGCTATGCTCCCGTGACGGGAAGGCCAGCAAGCCCCTCGGCTCCTGGGTTGATTGACACAATTGCCAGAAATGGACCAGGGGACAACAGGTGTGGAGGCAGGAAAAGTACAGTTGGAGGTTGCGCAACGCCAACCTTGGAGGGGGCTCAGCGGTTGGCTGTGGTGGCTGAAAGGGAGGAGGGGCAGAGAGTTGACCACTTGAACATCGGGAGCAGAGGAGGGGTGTGTGTGGCATGGACACCCCACTTTCTGGAAACCCCCCGAAAGGGGAGGATCTGTGCAGCTCAGGGTGGAGTGGGGGGGGCCCTGGGGGGTCTCTGAGCCGAGCGATCGGCGTGCAGAGGTTTCATTTGCTAAACCAGGTTAGAGGATCAGTGAGAGTGCTGGATTTCTTGGGCTGGGTGCGAGTCCTTTGGTGGCTCAGATCCAGCTGGGGAGAATCTGTATGGAATCCAGTCTGGGCTTCAAACTCCCAGAACTCCCCAGTCCTGAGTGAAGGTGTGTGTGTGTGTGTGTCTATGTGTCTACACACCTACGTATCACAAGCTGAGCAGCCTATAAATTAAATAATTAAGAATTCCAGCCTTCTCACAGATGCCCCCTTATCTCTTCTTCTCTTCTCCAGGAACATTTTCCCTTCCAACTTGGTGACCGCTACATTCCGATCGGTGAGTTTTTCCTTTCTCCCTCTCCCCCTCTCTTTTCTTTTCCTTCTCCTTTTTCTTTCTTTCTTTCTTTCTTTCTTTCTTTCTTTCTTTCTTTCTTTCTTTCTTCTTCCCTCCCTCTTTTCTTTCTCTTCGGTTTCTTTCTTCCTCCCTCCCTTTCTTTCTCTTTTCTTTTTCTTTTCCGTTTTCTTTCTTTCTCATTCCCTCCTTCCCTTTCTCTTTCTTCTCTGATTTCTCTTTCTTCCTCCCTCCCTCCCTCTCTTTCTCTCTTTTCTTTTTCTTTTCCGTTTTCTTTCTTTCTCCTTCCCTCCTTCCCTTTCTGTTTTCTCTTTCTCCCTCTCTTTTCTTTCTCTTTCTTCTCTTCTTTCTTTTTCTCTTCCTCCCTCCCTTTCTCCCTTTTCTTTCTCTTTTCTGTTTTCTGTTTCTCTCTTTTCTTTCCCTTCCTTCCTTCCTTCCTTCCTTCCTTCCTTCCTTCCTTCCTTCCTTCCTTCTTTCCCTCCCTAATAATAATAATAATAATTTTTATTTATAACCCGCTCTCTCTCCCCGAAGGGACTCGAGGCGGGTCACAGGGAATTAAAAAACAGACAGAATACAAAGTTAAAAACAAATTAACTCTCTCCCTCTCCCGTCCCCTTCCTATAAAGTGGAGGAACTGAATCTAGAGTTTTATTTAGATATTACTATGGTTTTACACTGCGATGTTGCAAACTGCCCAGGGTCAGGTGAGGTGGGTGATGGAGACACATAACCAGTAAACGCATCCATGGAAAACAAATAAATGGAAGTGGCCGCAAAGGGTTGTGGGGAAGAGGGAAAGGGACTCTGGGGCCGAGGGTGGGGCTGCTCAAGGCCTTTGGCAACAGCTGCTTTGATGTTCTCCAAAAAATAATCCTGTTACTTGAGCCTTCGGAGGCTCTTTGGAAAGGAACTCACATTGGGGGCTGTCACCACATCCTATGACAGCAGCACAGGCTGCCTCTGTGACCCCGGGTGACTTACTGGCTCGGCCTTTTCTGGAGAAGAGAGTCGTGTGGATGTCTCAGTCGGAGGTTTTCCGAAGCCTCTTTTCCAGAAAGAGGGGGAGGGGCAGAAAAAAACTCCCTTCGGCCATCAGATGTTTAATATTTATCATAGTTAGAGATCGCCCATCTCCCTGACAAAGAGGCTTGACGATGGACATAGGAGACATAAAAGCAGCTATACATAACTATGACAATAAAAAAGTCACAATCAAAAAATAAAATAGTTAAAAATTAAATTTAAATTCAAAATGCATGCATGCATCCATCCATCCATCAATCATCCATTTATCCTATCTTTCTCTGTCTGTCTATCTGTCTATCATCTATCTATCTATCCTATCTATCATCCATCTAGTCTATCTAGCGATCTAGCTATCTCATCCATTTATCCTATCTCTCTCTCTCTCTCTCTCTATCATCTGTATCTATCTATCTATCATCTATCTATCTATCTATCTATCTATCTATCTATCTATCTATCTATCTATCTATCTATCTATCTATCTATCTATCATCTGTATCTATCTATCATCTATCTATCTATCTATCTATCTATCTATCTATCTATCTATCTATCTATCTATCTATCATCTGTATCTATCTATCTATCATCTGTATCTATCTATCTATCTATCATCTGTATCTATCTATCTATCTATCTATCTAACTATCTATCATCTGTATCTATCTATCTATCTATCTATCTATCTATCTATCTATCTATCTATCTATCTATCTAACTATCTATCTATCTATCTATCTATCTATCCTATCTATCATCCATCTAGTCTATCTAGCGATCTAGCTATCTCATCCATTTATCCTATCTCTCTCTCTCTCTCTCTATCATCTGTATCTATCTATCTATCTATCTATCTATCTATCTATCTATCTATCTATCATCTATCTATCTATCTATCTATCTATCTATCTATCTATCTATCTATCTATCTATCTATCATCTGTATCTATCTAGCTATCATCTATCTATCTATCTATCTATCTATCTATCTATCTATCTATCTATCTATCTATCTATCATCTGTATCTATCTATCTATCTATCTATCTATCTATCTATCTATCTATCTATCTATCTATCTATCTATCTATCTAACTATCTATCATCTGTATCTATCTATCTATCATCTGTATCTATCTATCATCTATCTATCTATCTATCTATCTATCTATCTATCTATCTATCTATCTATCTATCTATCATCTGTGTCTATCATCTGTATCTATCTATCTATCTATCTATCTATCTATCTATCTATCTATCTATCTATCTATCTATCTATCTATCTATCTATCTATCTATCTATCTATCTATCTATCTATCTATCTATCTCCACCCTCTATCTACCTACCTACCTACCTACCTACCTACCTACCTACCTACCTACCTACCTACCTACCTACCTACCTACCTACCTACCTGATTTATGTGTTGCTCATCTTGTCTACAATGGAAGCCTGAAAAAGGTGCATAGTTTTTCTGCTTTGACAGACAAGGGGTGGGCGAGATGTTGGGTTCCCCACCCTCTCAAGACCCCCGTCTTGCCCAACCATTTCAAAATCTGGCACCTCATCCTCTTTTTTTTTTTTGGTACACAGGTCATCGAGTCAGTTTGGCTTAATTTTTAATATTAAGACTATTAACTATTAATTTTTAATAGTTAATTTTAATAGTTAATTTAAAAGGCCAATTTCTGGACCTCGGATGGACTTTTTGCTGAGTTTAACATTTTTGTCCTGGCATTAACTTCTCATTCTCCACGCCCCTGCCTCCTCAGTGGTGCAATCGCCTGCCTTTTCCAGAGAGGATTATGCCAGTTAATTTTGCCAAAGGCAGAAACGGAAAAAAAAAATCATCTCTTTTTCTTCCTTCCATCCCGGAAGCCAGGGCAAAGTGGTGGCAAAGGATTAGTTTTTCTTGGCACGGATTAGTCGGGGCAAAGCTTTTTGTCTTGCCAGTTTGTGTAAACTCCGAGCCTGCATCAACAAAGACGACTTTGATAGGAGTGGTTTCTTTTCACCCAGATATTATGTGGCGTGGGCCTCCCGCCCTGGGCACACTAGGTCTTGTGAGGGCATGTGGTTGGCACAACAAGAGTCACCAGGAAAGATCATCCAGGGTGTGTCTCTCCCATCCCCAAATCCTGTTTCTGGAAGAAAGCCCAGCGAAAACAAGACGAATCTGTTGTGTTTCCCTCCTTAGTACTCAACCGTCCATAAAAAGGATGAGAAGAGCATGGGTCTCGGCAGCATGGTGGCACTTGAGAATGGAACCAACTCCATGAACTTGACCGTCTTGATGGTAAGGGGAAAAAAGCAAGAATGTTGGGTAGTTTAAAGCAGGGGTCCCCAACCTTGGCAACTTTAAGTCTGAAGGACTTCAGCTCCCAGACTTCTCCAGCCAGCAAAGCTTAAAGTTGCAAAGGTTGGAGACCCCTGCTTTAAAGGTTTAAAGATAGTTTCTATCTTTGGGCTGTGAGACTTTTAAATACAACCACAATCACTCCATGCACCTGCTAGTTTTTTTTCCTTTTCCCTCTTTTTTCATTCTGTTATAATTTTGCACCAGTGAGGTTAAAACCAATTTCATTGTAAACAAGTACAATGACAATAAAGATTATACTTATACTAGTGTAAGGCGGGGGTCCTCAATTTAGGGCCAATTTAGAACTGGGCCACGCGAGCGTGTTCAGCTTAACTTCTATCATTCACATGAATGCACAGGCCAACTTGCTAGGGCAGGGGGTTGGGCTAGATGACCTACAGGGCCCCTTCTGTTAAAATAAGTCGAGCGGTGGGCGCATGGCCAGCTCAGGAATCCTGGGAGTTGAAGTTCACGAGTCCCAAAAGGACCATCGTTCCCCACCTCTGGTTTTTGGCCTGTGCTGATGGTTTTCTCTCTCTCTCTCTCTCCCGCAACCAGAGGCCAGTGGGCGAGGAGGTGGAAGGCATGAACATCCTCGGCCTGGTGGTCTTCGCCATCGTCTTCGGGATCGCCCTGAGGAAGCTCGGGCCCGAAGGGGAGAACCTGATCAAGTTCTTCAACTCCTTCAACGAAGCCACCATGATCCTGGTTTCTTGGATTATGTGGTAAGGATGCTGATCGGACGGAGCCTCTTCCGGGCCACAAAAATTGTGTGTCGAAGCTCCTTTCAAGGGCCTGAATTTAGGGTTTGGGACCTTTAGCTGGGTCAGCATCAGGGCAGCCTGAGAGCTCCGAGGGGGAAGAGGGAATGGAGCTGACAGACAGACAGACAGACAGACAGACAGACAGAGAGAGAGGCGGTGCCTCGGCTGTCCATCAGATGGAGAGTCAACAGCCCTCAGGTCTGGAGACGCCTGATGAGGAGGAGGAGGAGGAGGAGGAGAAACAGCTGCACCCAGTGCCTGACAGAAGGCAGAGGAGAGGAGAGCAGTGGAAATCTATGGGCCGGTCCTTGGGACGGAACAGCCACAGCTGTTAGGGAAGCTCCACCCCAGCTCTGGGGATAAAAGGTGGTGGGTAGAGATGAATAGCTATGGCAGACCACTATTCTTCTCCCGCCCAGACGGACTTGTTAGCCTGCGGTGAGAGAGAAATCTTTTACCGCCGCTCCTCATAAAGGAATCTTTGAGTTCACCGAAGAGGCTTTGTGGTGTTTGGGGAGCTGGCTCAGAATTTTGAATTTTTTTTCTTTAGGAAAAGTTGGATTTTGAGGCTGGAAGTGTTTGCATCTCTCTGGCTCCTTGCCATGCATTCTTTGATGCAGGAGAAGGGTCCAATCCTGACCCCTCTGACCCTTTGAGTTCTGCATTGGGGCTGGGCTTTTTTTTGCCTGCAGCCAGAAGGACTAGAAACTTGAGGTGGGGGTGGTTTGTTTGATCGGGTTTCTATAACGTTGCCAAACTTTCTTGGACTAAGAATTAGGGCCTAATCCCAGTTCTGAATTGGCTCGTTTCCCCACTAGCCTAGCCTAGGCCCCTGAGACCATCTTATCAGACTGTGTTTTAAATTAACATAGCGTTTTAATTAGTGGGATTTTAGTGTATTTTAGCACAGGGCAGTGTAAGTTTAATTCAGTTTTATTGTTGTAGTATTTATGGTGTTGTATTTATGGTGTTTTATTTATTTATATGTTAATATTTTGTTTTAATTTCCCGTGCGCCGCCCTGAGTCCCTTCGGGGAGACAGGTGCGGGATATAAATCAAATAAATTCAAATTCAAAATTCACTGTTGACTGAATGTTAGCCTGCAATTCAAGTGGGCTGATTCAGTCTCTTCATTCGGCCTTTCCCAGTCTTCAGGGGGACTGGTAGTCTTCTGCCTCTGGGTAGAATTGCAAGGGGGGCTTCAGTCAGAGACCCCCAACCTTTGGGATACCGGAGACCAGTTCCGTGTAGAAAGATTCCTCCGTGGTGTCGCATGGATGGGACTTCGCTTGTTGGACTCTGCCCTGGGACTGGATCTCCAGCTGGGCTGACGGCTTCTTCTCCTTCCAGGTTTGCCCCCTTGGGTATCATGTTTCTGGTGGCCGGGAAGATTATGGAGATGGAAGACGTGGTGCTTCTCTTCACCAGCCTGGGCAAATACATCTGCTGCTGCCTGGTGGGCCACGCCATCCACGGGCTGCTGGTTCTCCCGGGGATCTACTTCATCTTAACCCGCCGGAACCCCTACCGCTTCCTCTGGGGCATCTTCACCCCCTTGGCCACCGCCTTCGGGACTTCCTCCAGGTATTCGGAGACCCCCAGAGGGGCAGGAGGTGGGGAGGGGGGATGGATGGAGAGCCATCCACGAAGATGTCTGCTCGGGATGCAGGCTTCATGTCAATCTTCCATAGGAGATCGGGGTAGAAGATTGGGCTCGGGGTTGATCTGGGGCCTCTCTGAGCTTGGGTTTTTTCTTGAAGACGTTTCATGACCCAACTAGGCAACCACCTCAGTGCTAGAAGGGGAGGATTGTGGGCAGGAGAAGGAGGGAGGAAAGGGTTTGTTGTGTGTAGGTTTTCTTGCAGACATTTCATGATGCAACTTGATAATGTCATCAGGGCTAGAAGCGAGTGGAGGTTGAATTAAAATTGTAAATTATATATTGGCTACCCAAAAGGGAGAATGTTAAGAGTAGACTCCTAGAGTTGTGTAGGCAATATTTAATACCCTGATGATAAATGGTCGTTGTGGCTTTAAGACTGTTGGAATGCAATTGGAGACTGTAATTATCTCCACTATAAGAGGAAGTCAGCAGAACGCAATCTCTCTCTGCCGGATTGTTTTCTCTGCTTGATATCTCTACTGATTGCTATCTGCTCGTGTGCCGTGACTGACTGTGTTGGAAGAAGGAAGAATCATTAATTGCAAACTGTAAGCAATTGTTTATTTGATAAGGACTTGGTTTGACTAACTGTCAACTATCACTGCTTGCGAAGCAGTAGTTTAGTTTTACAACCCCGGTAAAGCTAATTGTTTTTTACTAACAATGTCTGAGATACTATTTGTGTGTTTACCAGCAACGTTTCTCTAGCTGCACAACTTTTCTGTCTCCCAACGGAGATGTCCCCCAACGCTCTCTAAGGCAAGCAACTTGTAAATAAGTAGAGAGCAAACCCTTCTCCTTCCTAGCACTGATGAGGTTACCTAGTTGGGTCATGAAACGTCTGCAAGAAAACCCCCAAGCTCAGAGAGCACCAAGGGCCCCTTTAGTTCATGTTAAGAGCATCCCCAGAATTAGCTCACTTCGGCCTTCGGGCGTCCAGGCAGATGTTAAAAAAAAAGGTGGTAGCTGAAGTAGATGATATTGAGGCCACCATCTGGCCTTTGTTGGACCCCCCAATGTGCTTCGCTTCCTCGGGACGACCTCGAAGGGCTGTTTTGAGTCAATTTTGGCATGTAGGTGCCCCTGTTGAGGAGAACATCCTGTTCTTTCCAGGCAGATCACAGAATCCGCTCCCCGGGGTGAATGGGATGGCTGCCAGATGTTGGTTGGGTGCTGAAGGACAGATGATGGGGGAAGGACGCTTCGAAGGCAGGAGGAGAAGAGAAGAGTTTGACTCCCTCTTCTTTGTGGCAACCCCTGAGATGTTGGAAGACTGCTATCATGTCTCCCCTGGTCCTTCTTTTCATTCAACTAGACATACCCAGTTCCTGCAACCGTCCTTCATATGTTTTAGTCTCCAGTCCTTTCATCCTCTTGGTTGCTCTTCTCTGCACTCTTTCTAGAGTCTCCACATCTTTTCTACATTGTGGTGACAAAAACTGAATGCAGTATTCGAAGTGTGGCCTTCCCAAGGCCTTATAAAGTGGTATTACCACTTCCCGTGATCTTGATTCTCTCCCTCTGTTGATGCAGCCTAGAACTGTGTTGGCTTTTTTGGCAGCTGCTGCCCACGGCTGGCTCCTATTTAAATGGTTGTCCACTAGGACTCCAAGATCCCTCTCACAGTTACTACTATTGAGCAAGGTACCACCTATGCTGTACCTGTGCATTTCGTTTTTCTTGCCTAAATGTAGAACCTTCGCCATTGAATTTCATTTTGTTAGATAGTGCCCAATGTTCATGTCTGTCAAGATCCTTCTGTATCTTAAGCCCATCTTCTGGAGGGTTGGCTATTCCGGCCAGGGACGGTATCCTTCCGATACCCCAAGGAGCGTCTTTGGAGGCCTTGATGGCTCATCCCATCTCTCTGCCTTCCCTCACGCAGCTCCGCCACGCTGCCCCTGATGATGAAGTCCGTCGAGGAGAACAACGGCGTCTCCAAACACATCAGCCGCTTCATCCTGCCCATCGGGGCCACCGTCAACATGGACGGGGCGGCCCTCTTCCAGTGCGTGGCCGCCGTCTTCATCGCCCAGCTCAACAACGTCTCGCTCAACTTCATCCAAGTCATCACCATCCTGTGAGTATGGAGCCCCCCCCCCCCCCCCCAGATCTGCCTTGCTTGAAGCTTGGAAGCAACCCCTAAAATGCTTGACACGATCAAAAAGAGGAAGTGCATTGAAGATACATACGATGGACGTAACAATGCACACACCGTTTTAATTCCAATTAAAGCTACATAAAATGAAGTCAAGAGTTCGTCTTTGCAAGATCTTAACTCAGGGGTATCCAAACTTGGGAACTTTAAGACTTGTGGACTTCAACTCCCAGAATTCCCCAGCCAGCATGGCTGGCTGGGGAATTCTGGGAGTTGAAGTCCACAAGTCTTAAAGTTCCCAAGTTTGGACACCCCTGTCTTAACTGCTTTCTGGACCATGTTCAAGATACAGATGTCCACTTTAGAACAGTGTTTCTTGACCGCGGCCACTTTAAGATATGTGGACTTCAACTCGCAGAATTCCCCAGCCGACTGGCTGGGGAATTCTGGGAGTTGAAGTCCACATATCTTAAAGCTGCCCAGGTTGAGAATCATTTCTTTAACTCACCACAGGAATCTTACTCATAAGTACAACCCAATCAGCGATGGTTCAAATCCACATGGTTAGAAACAAACCATGATTACCTGGTTGTGTAAACAAGCCCCGATGTTCCTTTGCCCCCCATTTAAAATTCTCCATTATCTTGTGACTTCTCCCAACCTTGCAATATTCTGCAAAGTTTACCAAGAGGAGACTATAAAACTCCGGCCAATCCAACGGGCAACTTATGAACTTAATAAAATAAGACAAAACCTCTTTAAACGATTTGATTTGGAGAGATTGGAGCCGTCCTTCCAACGGAACTTCGGTTGCTCATTTCTCTCCGTGACATGAGTCCGCTATTAAAATTTTAACAGGCCGCAATTTTGTTGGCGGGGAGTAAGAGTCATGAGGATGCCCCAGAAACAAAGGAGAAATTCATAAGGAAAGGTTGCTTGGGGATACATGGTGATGGAAAGACGCATCCCCCTCCCCCCCCCCAAAATAGTTTTCAGAATTACAGACTTTAATGAGAGATGCTGAAATCACAGGATCTGGAGACGTTCAGGGTGGAACCTCAAAAGCTGAAGTTTGGCTTGGTTCTTCCGTGTCTTGAGTTGCAAACTCAGCAAAAGGTTTTGCTCTTTCGTGTCTCCTGCCAGGGAATAAACCAATTTCATTGTAATTTTAGTACAATGACAGTAGAGATTATTATTATTAAAAGGAGCAGATCTCAATCCAGAGGTTCTACTAGGTGCTGGTTACCATCTTCAAAGCACTCCATGGCACGGGACCTATAATAAATAATAATAATAAATTGAGATTTATTAACCGCACCCTCTCCCCACAGGGACCCGGGGCGGTGCACAGGCATAATTAAAAACAATATACAATAATACAAACATTACTTAAAATAGAATTAAATAAATCTACCCGTGCTAAAAATATAAAATTAAAAACCCATTAAAATTTGTAATTAAAAGACAGAGAGAACTATTCAAGGCCGGCCAGTCGAAAGAGATGGGTCTTCAATCTAGCTCTCTGCGGGATCGTATCCTGCCCCATACATCCCTTCGGCCGATTCGCTCCCACAGAGAGGGACTTCTCCGGGTGCCGTCCACTAGGCAATGCCAGCGGGTGACGCCCAGGGGAAGGGCCTTCTCTGTGGCGGGCCCAACCCTTTGAAACGACCTACCCCCCGAACTTAGATCCATCACGGACCTCCGCTCCTTCCGCCAGCAATTAAAAACTTACCTTTTCCAACAGGCCGGACTGGCCTAACCTACTGTACTTAGCCCAGTGCTTCTCAATTATTTTCTGTCATGCCCCCCTAGGAAGAAGAAAACATTTCGCCCCCCCCTCCCCCCCCCGCGCGACTGTAAATAGTATCATCCGGGTCTAAAAGTCACACGGGCGGGTTTGGCTAATCAGGATAGAGCATCATGTCTATCCAATCGGGTCTGTTCTCCTCGAAAGGGAGGAGCCTGCGCAGTCACATGTACTGGCTTAATGCTCACTATCGACGCAAATGTCAGCAGCGGTAGCCCGATTTCTTTAGCAAGTTTGATTAATTGGGGCAGCGTTATGTTTCACAGGAGAAGGTCCTTGTCAGCATCTGACTGGATACAGAGACATAAACACGGGGCTTGGCTTGTTATGACAGTGTTTGCCGAGGTCAAACGCGCCCCCATTTACGGAGCCTCGCGCCCCACCTGGGGGGCGCGCCCCACTATTTGAGAAGCACTGACAGCCTTAGTTAGTAGAGAAATTTTATATTGGGTTTCACGGTAATTTTAACAGGGAGATCTTAGCACAGGGTGTTAGTTTAATATAGTTTTAAATATTTATGTATTTATTGTGATATATTGTTTTTTTATATTTCCTGTGCACCGCCCCGAGTCCCTTCGGGGAGAGGGGGCGGTTAATAAGTCAAATTAAAGTAAAGTAAAGTACTACTTCCACGAGATCTTGGGAAGATGAAAATCTGTAGGGATTCTCCGTCCTCCAGGTCACGGAAGACATTTCACTTTTCATCCCCAAAAGCTTCTTCAGCTCTCACTGAATGGTGGGGAACCGAAAGATTGATGCTCTTTGCAGACAGCTGGTCATTTGCATCCTTTTTGGGGGGGGGGGGAGGGGGGGAATAAAATTTTTATTTTTAAAACAAACAAAGACAAAACAACACCTATAAAATATTTTCCTCCATTTCACCAAGCATGTCGTTTGCTTACAAGTTTTTATGCTTCAGTTTTTTGCAATTAGAATTAGAATCAATAGGCTTTGGTTATCAAACATAACCAAATACATTGCTATTATTGGGCATTGTGTGCTCGAATTACCATTAATGTTCCATGGAGCATACAACATATTCCAGTACTAATTTTCGATTGTTACCACAAATAGTTATTAAATATTTCCATTCATGTATGTTTCAATTATTCATTACATCCATTAACCCATCTGACATATATAAAAAAAATCTTTTCCAGTATCATTTGCATCCGTTGAGAGGGTCGTTGAGGCCACTTGGAAGTTTTATCTGCGAGGGTCACCCAAGGGATGCAAATGGTACTTGTAGTCTGCCATTTCTCCTCTGGAAATCCATTCCTACTCCCACCCCACTCCAGGGGTGTTCATCCCAAATTGTGTAGCTAAAAGTCCATATCTTTATCTCTTGGATGAAGAAGGTGTGAGGCTAGGGCAGGGGTCTCCAACCTTTGCAACTTTAAGCCTGAAGGACTTCAGCTCCCAGACTTCTCCAGCCAGCTTTGCTGGCTGGAGAAGTCTGGGATCTGAAGTCCTTCAGGCTTAAAGTTGCAAAGTTTGCCCACCCCTGGGCTAGGGGGTCGGAAGCCAAGAGCTGCCCCAAAACCTCCGGTTCAACCAGGGTGTCTAAAACCACCTTCTCTGCCCTTCTTGGTTTCAACCACAGCATCACGGCGACGGCGTCCAGCGTTGGGGCAGCTGGGATTCCCGCGGGGGGCGTCCTCACCCTGGCCATCATCCTGGAGGCCATCAGCTTGCCCACCAACGACATCTCGCTCATCCTGGCGGTGGATTGGCTTGTGTAAGTATGGCCGGCGAGGCAGGCAACAGCCCAGGATCAGCAACTAACCAGGATTCCCTAATCAGGCTGGTGAAACTGCCAGAGAATTCTGGGAGTTGAAGTCCGCAGGCCGGGAAATGGGCCATAACTGCCCACCCTTGCTGTGACTTTTGGCCGCAGCCTGAGAGGAAGACTTAAAGCCCAGTTGCTTGTCCAGCTGCCCTCTGGAATCTGGTTGTGTTTGTGTGGAGGTTGTGTAACGAAAGGGAGGAGGGGTCTCCCAACAGGCTTGCCTGGTGCAGCTGGAGGAACCGGGCGGTGGAGTTGAGGCAGGCCGTCCCCGGGAGATTGGAGTGAAGGTTAAGGCAGCCTTGAAGGGCGTCTTGTTTTCCTTCCCAATGGGACGAGGGACCCGTGCAAGGAGTCCTCGAGTTACCAGCGTTCTCTTATCGACTGTTTTGAAGTTACGACAGAGCTCCCCATAAGAACTCTGACCTGGTTCTGAAGTTCTAGTGGCTGACCGGTGCACGGGTGCCTGGTTTTGTGACGGACAGGCCTTGTTTAGGGTGATGAAGATGAAACCTGGGCTGCATTGGAGCAACTGTCTGTTGTAGCAATCACGACAGATCTGATCCAAGAGAATCTTGGCAGCTCAGGGTTGAACTGTGGGGTCCTGGGTGCTCTCTTGGTTGGTTTCCTTGCAGGCGTTTCAGGATCCAACTAGGGAACATCATCAGTGCTAGAAGGGAGTGGGGTGGGCGGAAAGCAGGAGGAGGAGGAGGAAGGGAAGTACTGTTTGATCCTCGGTGCTCTGTCTCTTCTAGACATTTCATGACCCAACTAGGTAACATTGTCAATGCTAGAAGGGGGTTAGTTTGCAAGGAGGAGGAGGGGAAATACTAGGGGTCCCTTGGTGCTCTCTGAGCTTCCTTCTAAACCAGGGATGTCCAAACTTGGGAACTTTAAGACTTGTGGACTTCAACTCCCAGAATTCCCCAGCCAGCCATGCTGGCTGGGGAATTCTGGGAGTTGAAGTCCACAAGTCTTAAAGTTCCCAAGTTTGGACACCCCTGAGTTAAGATCTTGCAAAGACGAACTCTGGTTGGGGAATCCTGAGAGTTGCAAGTCCACACATCCTCAAACATGCTATTAGGAGTAATTCTGGGAACTGAAGCCCCTACAGCAGGGGTGTCCAAACTTGGGAACTTTAAGACTTGTGGACTTCAACTCCCCAGCATAGCTGGCTGGGGAATTCTGGGAGTTGAAGTCCACAAGTCTTAAAGTTCCCAAGTTTGGACATCCCTGTTCTAAACATTTCACTACCCAACTAGTTCACATCATCACTACAAACCCCTCTCTCTATGAGCACTGATGATGTTCCCTAGTTGGGTCACGAAACGTCTGCAAGAAAACCACCAAGACCAGAGAGCATCGGAGACCGCACAGTACTCCTCCCTTTCCCCCCCCCTCCTCCTCCTCCTCTACAAATCCCCTCCTTTCTAGCACTGATGATGTTCCCTAGCTGGGTCACGAAAAGTCTGCAACCAAGCAGGGAAAGCACCCCGAAAGATCCCACCTGAGGGATCTTTCTGTCCTATCTTAAACCAGAGCAGTGACGTTTTTTGACCCTGCTTTTGCAGGTGATGTGGGGGAGGGGGAGGGCTCTGGATGTGGGGGAGGGGGAGGGCATGGATTCCCCCCACCCCACCGCTCCCCACCACCAAAGGGGTTATTTTGCATGCATTCTCACACCCTGTTCCTCCTCCCCCCTTGCAGGGACCGCACCTGTACCGTCCTGAACGTGGAGGGCGATGCCTTCGGCGCGGGGCTCCTACAGGTCTACTCGGAGAAGAAATTGGGCCATGTGGGAAACGCCGACCTGTTGGAGGTGAAGACGGAGGCCGTGGACGCCAGCAAGGCGGAGGGGGGGTTGGAGGAGGGCTCCCCGCTGATTAAGCAGAACGGCCCAACCCACCTGGAGGATAACAAATCTTGCGAAAAAGAATCCGTCATGTGATTGAACTCCTCAAAGTCCGGACGATTTAGGGGGGAAAATAATTCTTTTTATTTTCTTTTATTTTTATTTTTTAAAAAGAACTTTAAAAACTTTTTTTTTCCAAAAAAGGAACTTAGAACTTTTTTTTTCCCCTTCCCAAAAAAGAACTTTTAAAACTTTTTAAAATTTTGCTCCGTCTTTCAAGGTTGGGATTTCCCAGGTGACGAGAGAGATTTCGTAACGGGAGAACTTTTCTTACCGAGAAATTTGCTTTAAACACAGCCTTTGCCCCTTCCTGGTTCTTTCTTCTTCGAACGTCACGCGGTTCGTCCATTTGGAAACTCCAACGCCAGCGAACGCTTGTGGGATCATCCCTCCATTCATCCCCAATTTTTTCTCCCTGGTTCTGGTGGCGGTTGTCGAAAATCAGCAGCGAGGGAACGACCGCTGTGCAAATCCAGACATTTCTCTTCGGCGACATTCAGTTAAAAGGGGGGAAAAAACAGAACTCAGCGAACGAATCGACTTATCCAGATCGCTCCATCCTCCTTTTGTTTGTTTCCTCTTTTGGGTGCCATTTTCTCTGCATTTATTTTTATATTTTGGACCAAGCCAGCAGAAAGAGTCTGCAGTCTTCTCCTATTCTTTCTTTACTTGACGTTCTCTGGACTTTCGGGCCAGGAAGACGAGAAATGAACGGGCTTCAATCTTAACTCCCTTGGTGGGTGGAATTTTCTTTTTCTTTTCTTTTTTCCAAATCCAAAAAACTTGAATATGGTTTGCACGGCGACAGACAAGCCCTTGCAAATGCAGAAACTGTGGAGGGGGAAGAGAGAAATGGAAATGGAATGGAAACTCTTATTTCCGTCTCGTAATGCTCCATATGCTGACACTGGGACCTACGGATGAATTTTATTTCACTGCCTTTCCACGTGGCCAACTTCGTTTCGCCATCTTCCCTTCGGCCCGTAATTTTTTATTTCATTTCAGTGAATGATTGTCCTTTTGTTTTAGGAGGGGAACGGCTGATTTGCGACGTAATTTATTTCCGAAAGAGGGGGGGGGGGGGGGGTTGCTTTCACAGCAGAAATAACAGGAAAAGAATTTGTTTGGAAATCTTCATGGAGCCCCCCGAAGGATGTCTCCTCTCGTGATTCTTTGTAAATCTATATTCCAAGGGTTTGTTTGTTTGTTTGTGCCAAACAGGTTGAATGACTTTAAACGTTGCTGTAAAAGGTTAGCAGCTGGCGGCCTCGTGGCTCCGGCCTGCCCTGAGTTTTGAGGACAGCTTTTACACATGTAGATGTAGCAAGATAGGAAGGAGGAGGAAAATAGCAACCAAATTCAATAGAATGGCGTTTGCCATTACTCCGTGTTTGTGGGGCAGCATATCTCCTCTACAGGTAATCCTTGATTGATGACCACAGGTGAGACACAGATTTCCGTTGCTAAGTGAGACAGTGCTCCAATGAATTTTGCCCCGGGTTTCACACCCTTCCTTGCCACAAGTTAAGTCAGTCACCCGGTTGTTAAGTGAATCTGGCTTCCCTCTTGATTTTGCTTGCCAGACGGTCACAAAACAGGAATCCGCAGTGGTCGTAAATATGAGTCGGCTGCCAAGCGTCTGAATTTCCCCCCCGCGACCATGCAGTGGTCGTAAGCGAAAAAGCAGTATGAGCCTGGGTTTCTTTTTCAGTGCCCTGGTTCCTTTGAATAGTCATTGAACGGAAGGTGGTAATTTGAGGGTTACCTGGGGGGGGTGTTGGCAGAGGAAAACGGGCATCGCCTGGCATCCCTGTGCGCAGAGCCTCGGAGCTGCGCAATGTAGAATGCCATGTGAATAAATAACGAGAGCCAGTCTTTTGCCCGTGCATGACAGCTGCCTCGTGGCTGACGCAATCTGAGCATGGGAAGGGAGGGCACCCCAAGGGCCACTGCCAGGTCTTGGCCATGGCGCATTGTGCATGACAGGTTCTCTGAAATTTTGGGGCGATCAGTCTTGGGGTTGGGGCTGTGCTGCAAGAAGACCAGATGAAAAGAAGAGGGGCTGCTAGGTCAGACCCCCCTTGGCGTGGGGTCCTGCTTGGCGAGAATTTTGGAGAAAAACACGGGAGAATTCGGGATCTGCTTTTGTGAGCCTGGCATCCATGACTCCTTTCAATGTTTGTGTGTAGAAGTTGCGTGTCCTTTGTTTTGTGCCTGCACAACCCGGGGCGATGTTTCTCTCCCCCCCCAGCCCCCCCCCCCCCCGGATGAGTGGACACTCCGTGTGCAACACAGCAGGGTCAAACTGGTCAAACTGGTTCTTTTTTCATGGCCAACGAATAATGCATTTGCACACGGCACTTGGCTGGGCTTTAGGGAAACAATTGCTCTGAAGAGGGGTGTCAGCTGACCCATCGCACAGAATAAAAGCTGCATTTGGGATTTTAGCGAGCGTTTTGTCTTTTTTTTCTTGCAAAAAAGAGGGGGGGTTTCTCTGGGGGGGGCCAGGCTGAGGCCGTGAGCAGGTGGGTTCCCCATCATAGGATTCTGGTCATTAAGTATAAGTATCATCTTTGTTGTCATTGTACTTAAATGCAACGAAATTGCTTTTAACCTCACCGGTGCAAAATTATAGCAGAAACAAAAAAAAGAACGAAAAATAACTTAGCGCGTGCATGGAGTGATTGTGGTTGTATTTAAAAGCCTCGCAGCCCAAGGATAGAAACTACCTTTAAACCTATTTGTTCGGCTGGCTATCCTTCGATGTCTTCTGCCCGATGGTCGAAGGGCAGAGACACTGACCAGCTGCCTGGGGAATTCTGGGAGTTGAAGCCCACTAGTCTTAAACTTGCCAAGATTGGATGGAAATTAAATCAGCTAGTGTTTAGTTTCTGACTCCAAAATCAGGAGTGTTTTTCAGCCTTGCAACCTTAAGCTGGATGGACTTCAATTCCCAGAATTCCCCAGCCAGCCCCAGTTGGGGCTGGCTGGGGAATTCTGGGAGTTGAAGTCCACAAGTCTTAAAAGTTTCCAAGTTTGGATATGCCTGATTTAGGAGCTATATTGCCGCCTATTCGCCTTGGCGACTCAAGGCAGCTTACAAGAATATAAAAACATCATATAAAAATTTATTTATTTTATTTTATTAAATTTATACCCCGCCCTTCTCCTTGTTAGGACCCAGGGCGGCGCACAGGCATTATATAAAACCATAAATACAATATACATCTATTAAAAATATATTAAATTAACTCACCCGTGCTAAAACCCGTTATTAAAACCGTAGCCAAATTATAATTTATATTTAAAAAGTCAAACTCATAAAAGAGAGTTTTGAAAAGAGCAGCCCACTTATTCCTTCCGGCCTCATTGGCACTTTCCTTGTTGCCAGCCATTAAAAGCCATCAGGGTTTCCTCCGAAGCTAAACTCATCTGCCTCTTCCCTGTTTCCAAACTGCGTCCAGAAACAAACCAAAGATTTGCCAGAGACTTTAACCGGGAAGGATCAAGGGGTCCGTGACGTTCCTGGCGTTGCGTGCCTTGTTCCAGTGCAGGATTTCCTGTGGGTTTCCCAGCAAGAATTCCGAAATGATCCTTCTGGGTTAGAAATTGGAATTAAATCTGGAGAAGTGCCATGGCCAGCTTTGGGACTCTTCAGCAGCTGCTGATCTCTACTGGTGGGAATGTGGCATCTGCGGGCAGGATGGGCCATCGGAGAGGTTGTGTAGGGACAGCAACGTGGCTACACAATCCCTTTTCCTGCTTAGTGCGTTGAATAAACTGAAAACGGGAAGTTGGGAATTAAGCTGCATTTGTGCCGACCCCTGAGTTTGATTTCCCTCGGCTCGTTTCCAGTTGCTCCGTAAAGACCCCTACCTGAGTTGCAAAATTTCAGGGGATCCCACCAGGGCAGCAACATATAAGGAGCCGGAGATCTCAAAATCTCACACCTTACAATAAAAAGTACCGTACTTGGGTTGCAAAATTCAAGGGGACACGACCACGGCAGCGAAGAGGAAAAACTGGAAGTCTCAAGTCTTTCAATAAAAAGAAGAGAGGTTTCCAGAGGCTTGTGGTTTTGTTAATTTTATATTTTAATTTATATTCAGGAGCTGGAATAATTCTCTGCCTTTTAAGACTGGGTGGATAGGAAGCCTTTCCCACACACACACACACACAAAAACCCCTGCCCAACCCACTAGAAAGTGGCCAGATGAGATGAGATGATTGCTGGATGGTTCCTGTTTTTGCAATTCTGCCCGGTATGTGGGTAGAAAGCAGCTGGGAAAAACAGATCCTTCAATCGAAAACCTTCCTCCCACGGATGACTGCTCTTTGCCAGGGATTTGGAGACCCTCTGGAGGAGTCCAGTAAGCAGATCATCTTCGATTTGGATCATAATTGAGCTGGGAATTATGGCCATGAATTTCTGCGGTCGTTAAATCAGGGCATCCAGTGACCGGACCAAGCAGTTTCAGGATAAGAACCATCAAAAACAACCTGCCATGTCAAGCCTGACTCCTCGCGCTTATCAATTCCTCTCTGTTAGCAATTCTGGGAGTGGGGGGACAGCCCCCCAAGAGCTGTAGAAGGCCAAATAGGATAAAAACCAATGGGGGGGGCTTTGGGAGGGAGGAGCAGAACAGGGAACTCTTCTTTCCCCCCAAAAAATGGGCGTTTGCCAGAGGCCCAGCCCGCTTCCCATTCCTTCATGTCCTTGTGCCAAGGACCCACATGCCCTGAACATCTGGATGGCCGAAGCAGAGCGAGTCGCCTTCCCATTTCTTCCTGAGCCATGGACAAAGCTTCTGCCTGCCCTCACGGCCACTGACCACGGACAATAGGGGACAATTCCCTTCTTTTGGCATTCCTAGGACAATCGCCCTGCACCTGGCACCGACGGGAGATTCACAGGCTGCCTTGGCATGAAATGTTTGGGCGCAATCCAGCACAACTGCTTGGATGTGGCCATCTCTGGAGCAGCCTGACTTTCCTTAGCTCCCAGTTAAGTAAAAGTGAGGTCTGGTTCACATCACCAATGCCAACGTTCTTCAAAAGGTGTGGGGAAAGAGGGGGCTGAATCGTTCGTGTGTGTGTGTGTGTGTGTGTGAGAGAGAGAGAGAATCTGCCAGGGGCAATTCGCTGAGGAGCAAGAGCTACACTCGTATGAAAGGAATGGTGGCATAGAGGCATTAAAGAAAGGACGGAAGGCAAAGCGAATGACAAAAATTGTTTATTCATTTAAATAATTGAATTATTACATCGTCCTGCTGTAGGTTGTGCCTTGGCGACTTGTCCTGTTTGATGTGTGTGCGCTTGTGTATCCTGCTTTTTTTCAGTCCAACAATCCACCGATCATCTTTTAGGCCGTTCTGTGACAGCAGCGCCTGCGCCTGCCCTTCCAGACGCCCCTTGTCGAAATGAACAGCCGTCAGGCTCCCCTCCTCCCCTCTGCCCACAGCCCCTATTTTAAAGGACAGCTGTCTTTTTCTCCGCCAAATGCAAGGATCATGGCTGAGCAGAGCCAGGCTCCCCCTGAATACCGGCTGCCAAGGATAAAGAATGCCAGATTATGGCTGGCACAACCTAGGAATGGGTGGCGTGCATCGAGTGATGGGTTTTGGGGGGAGGGAAATGCAGGACAAAGGGCCCTCTGGCTCCTTCCGGTGTTGCAAACATCTCCCTGAGTTTTGAAGAGATGCTGGGGGACCAGCCATAGATGGGCCACACATACACACCCTTTATACGCGGCAATGACTTAGGCTCCCAATTCATATCAAAGGGAAGATTTTAGTTTGGGGAGATCTGTCCCTCTGCAGCTGGGGTGCAGGGGTGGCCGTCCCCTTATCTCCTGGCACTCATGCTCTTCAAGGCCGGGTTGGGGTATTCTGGGTTTTCAATCACCCCTTCCCCAAATTTGAGCTCCAGGAAGCTGCGGTAATTGTTGGGCACCAAAGCCACGAAGCCGGCAAATTCGATGGGCACCAAAGGCTTTAGGAAATGCTCGGGAAATTCCACGTCTTGCCGATGGTCCATCCAGGTGTCCTTGGTCATCACGCCGTTCTTGGGGTAGAAGGGCCACAGGTCCACGTGGAGGTGGTTGTGCTCGCTGTACTGCACCCGGTAGAAGTCTCCCTCGATGGCCTTTTCCCAGACAAAGCCCTTCTCGTCCACGATGGAGCCCGACTCGGCGCTCCGCAGCAACTCGCAGTTGGGGATGTCTTCCAGGTAGATGCCCAGGTCCACGTCGTAATCCCAAGGGATGATGTCCTGGTGGCGGGCGGCCCCGAGGAGCGTGCCCCCCTCCAGCCAGTAGCGCACCCCGGAGACCTCCAAGATGTTGATGACGTATTTGGCGGTTTCCCTCAGGGCCTTCAGGCAGCACGGCGGGGTCCAGCGGTTGTGGTAGAGGTATTCCGGCGTGTCATCGTGGATGGTGCCGAAACACCGCGGCGTCTCCTTGCCGCACCCAAACCACTGCTGCTTGCCGTCCTCCAGAATGACCTGCTTGATGCCGAAATCGCGGAAGAGCTGCAGCTGATTGGCTTTGTCCAGGTTGTCGGCCTTCCACTGGTTGTGGGAGGAGGTGAGCAGCGGCAGGTGGAAGAGAGAGAAGGGCCGGTCCAGGAGACGGAGGGCCCACCCTCGCAGGGAGGTCTGGATGAAGAGGGAGGTCAGCAGAGGCTTGGCCAGAGGCAGGGACAGGTTGAAGAGGCTCCTGGTGCGAAGGAGCACCACGGCCTTCCCCTTCAAGGCGGTGCAGAGCTTGGAGGCCGGGGGCGTCTCGCTGTACTCCGCCGTCCATTCCTTCAGGCTGACCTTGAGGTTCAGGCAGCGGAAGGGCAGGAGGGAGTGGACCGCAGCCGCCACCATCTCCGCTTGCCCCTGGCTGCTCTTGAGCTCCTCCAGCATCTCCTCCAGCTGCGAGGCGGATTCCACTCTCACCCCGTCGGGCACCAAGGCCACGTACTCCGTCCTCACGTAACTCTCCGGCCGGGATAGGAAGGCCGGCTGAGCCGGGGAAGGTTTGAGGACGACCAGCTGGACGTTGGGCACCTTGGGGAGGAGCAAGGGAGGGTAGGGCAAGCGGTCGGCTACCACCAGGATGGGCAGCTCCGGGTCCTGCTTGAGGAAAGACTGCGCCACGCTGGAGACGTAGTTCTCGAACTCTTCAAAGTCGCGGATGAGGAGGGTGACGCCGGGGCGGAGGGGCGCGAGGTGCTGAGGGTAGCTGGGCTGGGCGTGGTCCCTGTGCCGCTGGAGGACATGCTGCTGCAGCCGGGAGATGTAGTAGAGGATCAGGAGGTTAATGGCGATGGCGGCGGCCAGGATGCCCTGGCAAAAGGTCACCCGCATCTTGCAAGGTCAGGGCGGGGGTCGAGGGGTCTCGGCCTGTGGCCCGCAAAGGGTCCTGCAGCTCCAGACTTGTCCATCCAATGTTAGTTCCTCTGGTAGGCAGAGAGAAAGAAACAGAAAGATAAAATCATATCTATCTATATCTATGTCTATCTATGTGTGTGTTGCCTTTGTGCTGATAAATAAGTAAACAAGGGAGATGAGTATAGATCTATTTCAAGATATTTAGCTCTCATCAGCTAGCCAGACCCTTACTGGGATTCGAACACAAGTATATATATATATATACCTGTTATTATTAGGCCCCAATTAGGCCCCAATGGTCTCTTCCAATTTAATTTATTGATCAGCTCATAAAAATATATATATTTATTTGGATTTATTGACCGCCCCCTCCCTCCGAAGAGACTCGGGGCGGTGTACAAGAATTTAAGAGCATATACATATATAACAATTATAAATAATAAAACTAAAACTACATTAAATGTATAATAATATAATATATAATAATAATAATATAAATGACAGGAATTGGCTGCCTGGAGCCCCTTTTTTGACCTCCTCCTGGCACTGAAAGCCTCCTGGGGGCCAAAGGCGGCGGCTAAACCCTTGGAATGGCGGGAGCGCCCTCTGCGTATGCTCAGAGGACCCTTTCCACCCAGGGCCGGGCTTTCCCCTCACCGCTGGGCCCTCCGTTGCCAGGGCAACGCCTGCCCCGCCCACCCCCCGCCCCTCCTCCCCAGGCCGGCCGGGCGGCCTCCCGTTCCACGGAGTGGGGGGGGGGGGGGTGCTGCGGGCCCTCCGCCTCCACGCGCGGCACTTACGCGTCCCCCGGCACCATAACGCCTCCCGCTTCAGAAAACCCCGCTCGGGTGTGTGTGTGTGTGTGGGGGGGGGAATACTGGACGGGACGACACGCGTGTCCGCACACCGTGAGGACGGCCTTCTATTTTCTCGCCCCCCCCCTCAACCGTCAGCATGGGCCAATCCCGCGATGCTTTGTACGGCCCGAGGCCTCCCCGCGCAGCAGCAGCGCCTCCTAGCGGCCGAGGGATTGACAGGCGGGCCGCGTTGCCCCGGAGACGGCGCTCCGGCGCTGCGGTCGCCATAACAGCCGCGGGTCCCGCCCCCTCGGAGGCGCCCTTCCCCGCCGCGCGCCTGGAGGCCACTTCCGGCGCGGCTCCCGTCGGGCCGGAAGTGCGGCCTGCCGGCGCGCGCGCCCCCGTCCCTCAACCGCGCCCGCCCGCCCGCCCTCCTCCTCCTCCTCGCCGCCGCCGCCGCCGCGGTCTTTCCTTCGCGCCGGCCGGCCGGGCCGCGATGTGGCAGCAGCCGCCGCCGCCGCCGCCTCCCCCGCCGCTGCTGTCGTCGCCCATGGAGGCCGAGCGGGCGCCGCCAGTCCGGGCCCCGCCGCCGCCTCAGGCGCTCCAGGCCGCGGGGGGAGACCAGGCGCTGCCGCCCAGCGCCGCCGCTTCCAGCCCGGGCAGCGGCGAGCTGAGCCTGCCCGGCATCCTGCACTTCATCCAACACGAGTGGGCGCGCTTCGAGGCCGAGAAGAGCCGCTGGGAGGCCGAGAGGGCCGAGCTGCAGGTTGGGGCGCTGACCGGGGAGGGGGCGTGTGAGGGGGGGAGGGGAAAGGCGACCCTGCCCGCCGCCATCTTCCTTGCGCAGACGGGGGGGGGGAGGGAGGGGGCTCCATCCCATAATAAGGCTTGTCAGGCCCCCCCCCCCCTCATATCCTCACTGTGGGCTGGGGGGTTCTCCCAGAGGCGCCCCTTTGCTGCGTGTCGTTCTTAGGGGATGCTGGGAGTTGTAGTCCCCCCTCCCCCAGGAGGGATCTCTTGGAAGACCCCCCCCCTTTTGAAACTGGAGGGGGGTCTGGAACTCTCCAGTTGGCTGCTTGGAGGGGGAAGGGGGTTTCTGGGACCATCACGTCTTGACACCCCCCCCCCCCCAAAAAAGTGGCTTTGCAACTGTGGCTGGGTAGCCATTCCTCAATCCCCCCCCTCGCCCCCCCACTTGGAGGTGGTCCTCTTCCCTGTCTTGTAGAAAGCTGGGTTGGAAATTGGGGGGGGGGGCATGAACCTCTTCCCCTCTTTATGTGTGTGTGGGGGGGTCGGTGCTGTGAGTTTGGGATGCAGAGGGGCAGGAGGTGGTGGGCAGAGGTGCGATTCTTAAGCCGCCCCTCCCTCCCACAAAGGGTTTGAGAATGAAGGGTTGCATTGCAACGAAGTTTCTCTGGGATGCCAGAAGAAATGGTGATTTCAAAGTCATGCATCCGGTTCAGCTTCCTTGATCTCAGAAGATAGAAGGTCGGGTGGTGGCTGGGGAATGGTTTTCTCCCTTCCTTCTTCCCTGGTTGTGTAAACGGAGGACCTGGATGGTTGGGGGAAATTTGGAAATAATATTGACATTGTAAACCAGGGATCTCCAACCTTTGCAACTTTTAAGTCTGAAGGACTTCAGCTCCAAGTCTGGGAGCTGAAGTCCTTCAGACTTAAAGTTGCAAAGGTTGGAGACCCCTGTTGTAAACCACCTCAAGCGCTATGGATAGGTAGAGAAGCCTAAATGCCATTGCTGTTTCCATAAAAGGTTAAATCGCCATTTAACTAAAGAAGGACGCCTGTCCTGGGACACAGGGTTGGACTAGAAGACCTCCGAGGTCCCTTCCAGCCCTGGGATCCTATGAACGCTGCCATACAGGAAAGGCGAGAAGGGAGTCGAAGAGCATCCCACAAAAAGGCGCATTGCAAACAGCTTCTGTGCTGTGGCCAGAAACACACCTGCTGGCATGCTGTTTTAGGCCCCATTGTGGCCACAATTCAATCCCTGGTTGCCTGATACTTAGGCCATAAAGAGAGGAAGGAGAGAGGCATGTTAATATCAGTGAAGGATAGCTTCGTTTGAAGCTGTGTGTAGCCCAGGTGCTATGTCCTGCTTTTCCAGGCTGCTCTCAGACAATTTGATGTATCAGATCTGTAAAAGAGAAAGATTATCATTGGTCTCTTGGAATCCAATACTGGAATGACAGTGAAATGTCCCATATTTAGCCCCCCACCAGCTGGCGGTGGAGTGGGACGCGTAGGGCAATGTTGCAGCCACCTACTCAGGAGCAGATCAGGGAAGTATTAAAAGAAAGGAGCATCTGCGTGAGGTAGGGAGGGGCGCTCATCCTTCTCACCCCAAACCGGTTGGGAAGCAACGATCCCCCGGCTGCCATAGTGACAGCGGAGAATATAGAAGGCGTGCGCTGCTTCTATATCTCGGAGCATGTACAAATATAGGAGTGGGTGTGATTGACGGAGGACTGGAGAGAAGTATGGCAGACGCACACTTGAGAACGAGGAAGGATCGGTCTAGAGGAAGCGTCCTCCACAATTCGGACGAGAAGCAACGGATGGAAACTAACCCAGGAGGGAAGCAACCTGGAAGGAAGGAGAAACTTCCTAACAGGGAGGACAATTAACCAGGGGAACAGCTGGCCACCAGACGTTGTGGGTGCTTCCTCAGTGGAGGCTTTTAAGAAGAGATTGGACAGCTACTTGTCGGAAATGGTACAGTGTCTCCTGCTTGGGCAGGGGGTTGGACTAGAAGACCTCCAAGGTCCCTTCCAGCTCTATTCTGATTGAAGTGCAAAGTCACTGGCCATTACTCTTGGTCAGTGTTTCTCAAGCTTGGTGACTTTAAATCCTGTGGACTTCAACTCCCAGCATAGCTGGCTGGGGGCTTCTGGGAGTTGAAGTCCTGTGGACTTAAAGTCACCAAGCTTGAGAAACACTGACCTAGGTCCTTTCAAAGGGTTTTGACCACAGGGAGTCCTTCACTTACAACCATTTGTTTCGTGATACTTTGAAGTTGCGACAGCAACAAAAACCACTTGGGACTGTTTTTCACATGTGCGACCGTTGCAGCGTCCCCGTGGTTGTGGGATCCGAATTGAGATGTTTGCCAACTGGCTCGCATTTATGACGGTCGGGGTGTCCCAGGGTCACGTCATCCCCTTTTGCATCCTTCTGACATAAAGGATGGGCGTAAAATGGAGCAAAGCCCACTTAACAACTGTTTTGCTTCGGAACAGAAATTCTGGGTTCGGCTGCGGCCGTATGTCGAGGGCTCCCAGGGTACGTCTTGGTGGGCGGTGTGAACTCAGAGCCAATCGGGGTTTATGAAGCCGGGATCTCCTGCGTGCTTTTCCTGGCGCCGTTCCTTGTCCAGCGAGTTTTACAGGTCTGTTTGAAACCATAAAAAGAAAAGCCAACCACCCTCGTGCGCACGGCCTCTCGGAGCTGCAAGGAGCCGGCTGCGTCCGTCCACGGTCGCAGTCCGATGGCGATTAAAGCCCCACTAAAATGAAACCGCCATAATCGCCTCTTCGAGCCGCCCCTGGTTCTAGAAAATAACCCACGGAGTGTATTTGCTGCAGCGAATATTCTGCGAAGCCTGATTCAACTTTTAATTCCCTCCTCAGCGCAGCCTGTAATCATTAACCCACTCAGCCTGCTTGCCCTGGCACCGAGGTGGCAGTCAGACAGCTCTGCTGGCCTTCAGCGTGGATTTAAAGCGCTCCATGGCACGGGTCCTAGTTATTTGCGAGACCGCCTCCTACCCCACACATCCCTTCGACCGATCCGCTCCCACAGAGAGGGCCTTCTCCGGGTGCCTACGGCCGGCCAATGCCGGCTCGCGATGCCCAGGGGAAGGGCCTTCTCTGTGGCGGGCCCTGCCCTCTGGAACGAGCTACCCCCTGATCTTAGAAACATCACGGACCTGCGCCTCTTCCGCCAACACCTAAAGACTCACTTCTTTCACCTGGCTGGCCTGGCTTAACCTCCGAGACTATATCATTGACTGGTTTTAAATTAAATTAAGTGAATAAGGGGTTTTAAATTGATTTTAGCACAGGTATTATCTAATTTAATAGGATTTTATTGATTTTAGGATGTATTTATTCTTTGCATTGTCTTTTTCGTGTTTTAATTTCCTGTGCGCCGCCCCGAGTCCCTTCTGGGAGAATGGCACGGTATATAAATCCAATAAAATAAAATCAAAATCAAATCAAATTTACCCTCAAGATGCCAGGGTTACTATTTGGCCTGGGCACAGCCCTTCTCCTAAGCCCCCTTCCCTTTGCACAACGATTCCATTTGCGTGCTATAAATGGGCCTGCCGCTCTGCCGTCTGCTGATCTGTTCCTTTCCGCCCGAAGAAGTGCCACCCCCATCCAGAACCAACGAGGAAAGATCCCCAGATTTGGGCGGTCTTAAAAAAACCCTCTCGGTCCTGCCAGGGTCCATCCTAAATCTCTTCCTCCCCATCCAGGCCACCACCATCTCCGGGCACAACACTTGTGGCCAGCCACAAGTCTCAAAGTGGCCAAGTTTTTGGGGACCCCCTGCCTTATTCCATCTCAGTCAAATGGTTAACCCAGTCTATTTTGGAAAGCCTCCAGCAATGGAGCACCAGGAGGGAAGCGGTTCCACTGATTAATTCTACTCGCTGTTGGGAAATGTCTCCATAGTTGAATCTCTCTCTCTAGCAAGCTTTCACCTGCTACTTCCTCTTGTCCTCTCCTCCTCTGGAGAATAAGACAGTCCCCTCTTCTCTGGGGCAGCCCCTCAAGTACTGGAAGACTGTTATCGTGTCTTATTCCTTCTCGTCAATAGGCTAAACGCACCTAGCCCCCTCTTTGTTGCTCTTCTCTGCAGTGTTTCTCAACCGTGGCCACTCGAAGATGTCCGGACTTCAACTCCCAGAATTCCCCAGCTGGCTGGGGAATTCTGGGAGTTGAAGTCCGGACATCTTTGAGTAGCCAAGGTTGAGAAATCCTGCTCTAGAGTCTCAGCCTCTTTGTATTGTTCTGATCAGAACTGGATTTACTGCTGTGGGTCTATGCTCCCCCTTGCGCACTCTTCTTTGCACGATGCGTGATGTTGGTCAGAATTGCCTTAACTCGGTGCTCCTGCCTCTTTTAGGCCCAGGTGGCTTTCCTGCAGGGCGAGAGGAAGGGCCAGGAGAACCTAAAGGCCGACCTTGTGCGGAGAATCAAGATGTTGGAGTACGCTCTGAAGCAAGAAAGGTAAGTCGCCAAGCAGGCATCGCCTCCCCTCCTGAGTGTCCCACCTGGAGATTCAGGGGCTCCTTAGCTTCAGGCAGGATCTCCAAACTTGGCAAGTCTAAGACTTGTGGACTTGAACTCCCAGAATTCCCTAGGCAGCATAAGGGAATTAACAGATTAACAGAGTTGGAGGGGACCTTGCAGGTCATCTAGTCCAACCCCCTGCCCAAGCAGGAGACGCGACATCTGCCTCTACCATTCTGGGAGTTGAAGTCCACAAGTGTTGCCAAGTTTGGCAACAAACTTGCCAAACTTAATTTATTAAGCTGGAATTTATTAAATTGAAAGTCCTTAATTTATTAAATTGAAAGTCCTTAATTTATTAAATTGAAAGTCCTTAATTTATTAAGCTGGAAATCCTTAATTTATTAAACTGGAAGGCAATGCCTGAATTTGGGAAGGGAGGGAAGATACTCTGAGGACTTCTCTCTTTGAATGTCCTCACTGTGACTGTGTGTAAGTATATATGTCTTTGTTTACTTATTAAAAGCTTACCCTGCCTATATTATTTTATAAGTCACTCAAGGCGATTTAACATATCCAACACAAGATCTTCCACTTTTTTTACCCCACAACAACCATCCTGCGAGGTGGGTTGGACTGAGAGAGAGGGACTGGCCAAGGTCACCCATTCAGTTTTCAAGTCTGAGGTGGGACTAGAACTCACCGTCTCCTGGTGAGATTGGCCCAAAGCTACCCAGCTGGCTTTCGTGGCAAAGGCAGGACTGGAACTCCCAGTCTCCTGGTTCCTAGGCCAGCACCTTCCCCGTCCAGCTGCCTCTGCCTTCGGGTTCAGGGCATTCCCTACTTTATTTTTTTTTTTTTTAATTGAAATTTTTATACTGTTTTACAATATTTCACCCAGTGCTGTACAAAACAAAAGGAAGAGTTGGTTTCAAGTATCATCTATTATCTTTAGGATCTCCAAAATCCACGTTCCCTCGGTACAGGCGTCGAGACGTCCAAAGTTCCAAGTGCATAGTCCACAAATGGCTTCCAAGTCTTCCAAAAGATATCGTTTTTATAAACCCCCTCTCTAAATTTAATATCACACGTCATTTTATCATTTAAGGCTAATTTCCACATTTCACAGTACCATTCTTCTATTTTAATATTTACCTCTATTTTCCAATATCTTGCTATTACAATTCTACCCATTATAATCATAATTCTAATCAGTTCTTTCTCATGTTTTGTTAACTCTGGTTCATTAATTATCAATAACAATATAGTTTCTGGTCTCAATATTATTATTCTTTTCATCATTTCACACATCGTTCTTTCTAATTGCTGCCAAAACTTTTTAATTTTCACACATTTATACCACATATGTTCATAATAATAATAATAATAATAATTTAATTTATATCCCGCTCTCTCTCCCCGAGGGGACTCGAGGCGGGGCACAGGCAATTAAAAATACAAATAAACACAGACAAGTACAAAATACAGAATTAAAAATAAATTAAATAAATCCTGCGCTAAAACCTATAAACTAAAAATTACCCCTAAAAAACCCTAACCTAAAAAGAGACTACCCAAGGCCGGCCAGACGAAAAAAGTGAGTCTTTAATTTTAAGCGGAAGGAGCGGAGGTCCGTAGTTGTCCTGATATCGGGGGGAAGGTCATTCCAGAGGGCTGGGCCCGCCACAGAGAAGGCCCTTCCCCTGGGCGTCGCCCGCTGACAAAGTCTAGTGGACGGCACCCGGAGAAGTCCCTCTCTGTGGGAGCGAATCGGCCGTGAGGATGTATGGGGCAGGATCCGATCCCGCAGGTAGCTAGGTCCCGAGCCATGGAGCGCTTTGAAGATGGTAATTAACACCTTGAAGCGCACCCGGAAGACGACAGGTAGCCAGTGCAGCTCGCGCAAGAGCGGTGTTACATGGGCAAACCTAGAGGTGCCCATAATTGCTCGCGCGGCTGCATTCTGGACCAACTGAAGCCTCCGGGTACACCTCAAGGGGAGCCCCATGTAGAGAGAGTTGCAATAATCCAGTCGGGATGTCACGAGAGCATGAGTGACTGTGCGAAGGGCGTCCCGATCCAATAGGGGGCGCAACTGGCGTACCAGGCGAACCTGGTAAAACGCCCTCCTGGCCACGGCTGTCACCTGATCTTCCATGGACAGCCGGGTATCCAGGAGGACACCCAAGTTGCGCGCCCCATCCACAGGGGCAAGATGTTCGCCCCCTATGGCCAGCGTTGGAGAGAGCTGGTTGAACCGGGCAGCCGGAAACCACAGCCACTCGGTCTTGGTCGGGTTGAGCCTAAGTCCGTTACTTCCCATCCAGATCCGCACGGCTTCCAAGCACCGGCACATCACCGCTACGGCATCGTTGGGGTGGTTTGGGGTAGATATGTACAGCTGGGTGTCATCAGCGTACAGGTGGTACTCTACCCCAAAACCACGGATGATCTCGCCCAGCGGCTTCATGTATGCGTTAAACAGGAGAGGCGAGAGGACCGACCCCTGAGGCACCCCGCATGTGAGGGGTCTCGGGGTCGACCTCTGCTCTCCTGCACGCACAAATTGCGATCGGCCAGAGAGGTAGGAGGAGAACCACCGTAAAACGGTGCCTCCCACCCCCAACCCCCCCAGCCGATGCAATAGGATACCATGGTCGATGGTATCGAAAGCCGCCGAGAGGTCTAATAGGACCAGGATGGAGGAACATCCCCCATCTCTGGCCCTCCAGAGATCATCTACCAACGCGACCAATGCCGTCTCGGTGCTATGCCCGGGCCGAAAGCCGGACTGGCGCGGATCTAGATAGTCAACTTCCTCCAGGTGACGGGGAAACTGTTGTGCCACCACACTCTCAACAACCTTCGCCAAGAAGGGAAGGTTGGAGACTGGACGGTAGTTGTTCCCAATTCCGTATTATATCTCCAACATTTATCACTCATTTTTTTATCTATCAGTGATAATCTTAATGGGGTCCAGTACCATTTCCAAACAACCTTAAAATTATGTTCTTTAATCCTTATAGATAAAGTCCTCATAATCCGACTCTTCCAATTCTCGTTCCAATCCAAATCCAATATTTTAATCTTTAGGTCTTCCTCCCAATTCTTTTTCATTACCATTTGTGGATTTCCATCAAAGTTTATAATCTTGTATATCTTACTGACGAGTCCTTTTAACCCAGTTCCATCCTTAATAATTTGAGATACTAAACTTTCAAATTTAGTTTTACTTCTATCTATGTTACATATTCCCCTTACTTTCATAGTCCATTTTTCTACCTGTATTTTTTCAAACCAATTTAACTCCAATTTTTGAATTACTTTTTTCTTCCTACTTTCAGTTCCTAGAGCTCTTAACCAATCTACTATATTTCCTATATTTTCATCCTCAATTACTTTGTTCCAACTTATATTAGTTTTAATCGGCCAACTTTCAGTTGTCTTTCCCAAAAACGTTATATCCGGAATCAGTTTTTTAACAAATTTATTCCAAGTTTTACTCAGCCCCTTTAACCAATAACTATTAATTGCCTTTTTTGTTTTTGCTCTATCTAAAAACCATATAGACCCAAATCTCTTAATATCTTTTAACTCCAGATCTCCCCAATGACCATCTCCACCTTTAAGTATTTTTATCACAGTTCTAATATTATACGCCCGATAATAATTAAGTAGATTGGGAATTCCCAATCCACCCTCTTTTTGGTTTTGATACCACAATTTCTTCATTAATCTTGGTCTTTTCCCACCATTACAAAATTTATCTAATTTCTTCTGATATTCTTCTATATCTTTCTCTGTCAAATTTAATGGTAGCATCTCAAATAAAAAGTTAAACTTTGGTAATAACATCATTTTACACATTGCAATTCTACCAAACCAAGACAACTTTATCTCTTTATATTTATCTATCTTTTTCTCTACTTCCTTCAACATCACCTCATAATTAATTTTTTTTAATTCTCTAACTTTAAGTGAAAGTGTTATCCCCAAGTATTTCAATGTGTTCTTAGCTCTTATCCCAAATTGTTCTTGCATACTCTCCCACTCCTTACCATCTTTATTCATTAATAATTCAGATTTTGACCAATTTACCTTTAAACCTGTCATTTCTTCAAATTCTATCAAATGTTTATTTATCCTCTTTAAATCTTTCTCTATATCTTTCAAAATAATCAAAGTGTCATCCGCATACAAATTTATCTTATATCCCTTGTAACCTTCCAACTCTTCATCTGCTTCTATCAATTTAATCAAAACCTCCATAACTAACAAAAATAATGTTGGAGACAAGGGACATCCTTGTCTCGTGCCTGCTTCCAATTTAATCTCTCCCGTCATTGTTCCATTTACCTTTACCTTTGCACTACTTTTTTGATACAGTTTTGAAATAACATGTATAAATTTATTACCAAAGCCTAATGCCTCAATAATTACTTTTATAGTATCCCATTGTACAGAATCAAAAGCTTTAAAAATATCTAACGATATTATACCTAATTCATCTCCATTATTCTCTGCTACATCTATAATATTCAATACTCTTCTAATTATATCACTCATATATCTACCTTTAACAAACCCTACTTGATTATAACATATATTTGTCTATAAAACTATTTAATCTATTACTTATAATAGCTGTAAATATTTTAGCATCTTGGTTGATTAAAGAAATAGGTCGATAGGACTCGATCCTCTCAAGATCTTTATCCGGTTTAGGAATTATAGATATTACTGTCTTATTCCATGACATCGGGACTTCTCCACCATGTAAAATTCCATTAAATAATTTTTGCAGTTTTGGTATTATTAGTTCTTTAAAATCTTTATAAAATTCAGCAGGTAATCCATCTTCTCCTGGGGTCTTCCCTAATTTTAACTCTTGTATTATTTCGTTGATTTCCTCCTGTGTTATATCTCTTTCCATCAAATCTTTGTATGTTTGATCTATTTTCATACCATATTTTCCAAGATGATTCTTCAATTTTTCTAAGTCAATTGATTTCTTTAAATATAATTTTTGAAAAAAATTCCTAGCTACTTCACATTTCTCCAATCTCTTATAACACCTTGTACCTTTTTCATCTATCAGAGAACCAATTTCTCTCTTTTGAGTTTTATTTTTCGCCATCTTTGCCAATAACCTAGAATTTTTATTACTAAATTCAAAAAAATCCCTATTCAAATATCTTAAATTTTTTTTAACCAATTCAATATCTTCTTCTATCAATTTAGTTTTTAATAAGGTCAATTCCTCCAAACATTTTTTATCTTTCGTAAGTGAGAATTGGTTCTCCAATATCTTAATTTGTCTTGTATCCTGATCAATTTTAGCTTTGTATTCTCTATATTTCCTGCTTGACAATTTAATACTTTCTCCTCTAAATATAGCTTTCATGGTATCCCAAACAATTTCAAATTTAACCTCTTCATTATCATTCAATTCCCAACTTTCCTTCCATTTTTTGAATATCCATATTTTATCCTCCTCCCTTTTGTACAATTTTTCATCATATCTCCAACCTCTTTCCTTTTTCTCAAAATTAAAATCTATTTCCATCATAACTTCTGCATGATCAGAATCCTTAAAAATTCCCACATCTATTCTATCTACTTTATTCAGCAAATCTTTAGAAACAAAAATATAGTCAATCCTTGAATAAGTATTATGTACCTTAGAACAAAAGGTATACACCCTTTCAAAGCCTTTCAACTCCCTCCAAACATCTGCCACACTGTTTTGAAACATCCATTTATTTAAAATTTCCCCTTTATTTGTTTGTCTAAAGCGGGTGGGATTATTACTATCAATTCTATCCCTAATTAGGTTAAAATCTCCCGCCACAATTACTTTCCCTTCACTTTCTGTTTCCAAAATCTTAGTAATTTTATCCAAAAATCCCTTTTGTTTTTCATTCGGTAGATATAAATTAACCAATGTCACTTTTTGCTCGTTAATATTCCCTATAATTATTAAATATCTGCCTTCCTCATCTCTAATTACTTGTTTTTTCTCAAAGTATACCCTATTTGATATCAATATCGCAACTCCTCTAGCTTTGGAAGTCCCAAAAGATTTTTCATAAATTTGCATACCTTTAATATTCATTCTATTAAAATCCTCAGATTTTTGATGAGTTTCCTGCAAAAATAATATATCTGGAGAATCCCTTTTAAATTTAAGTTCCAATCTTTTCCTTTTTATATGATTGCCTGTACCCTTCACGTTCCATGTCATTATTTTTATAAACCGCATTTAAGCGGTAACTTTTTTAATCCTGACCCCTCCTCTTCCTTTATGTGCACACCCAACACCAAACAAAAAAGACATACAAAAACATAAAACTCCACAAACAGTATATAACAAACAACATAAACATAAAACCCAAATATCAGACACAACAACCACAACAAATAACAAGCAATCTTCATCCCCCACATCCTCAATCAGATATCGCCTCTATATAAAGAGTGTGGGGGAGTGGGACATGCCGATGGTCGGATCACCTCTTCGGGCTGTTCTTTAAATTCCACTTTCAAAAAAAGAAGACAACACTGGCTTCGCCCCGGACTCAGCTTCCTGCTTTTTACTAAGATCCTCCATCTTGTCTGGCGTTCGTTCGGTATCTTCACGAATTTTCTTATACTCAGAAACTGCCGGGGAAATTTCTTTTCTCTTTAAACTCTTGGGATCCTGGCCGCCAATTGCACCTTTTTCTTCCAAAATTGAGGATTCCTCTTGTACTCCACCCATCTTAAGCATATAATCTTTAATTTCTACCAAATCTTCCTCTTTCTCAATCAGCCCAAGCTCCCGAATTAATCTTATTACGTCTGTTTCTGGGGTAATAGTATGCATCCTTCCTTTGTAAAAAAATTTCAACTGCTGTAGTGGCCTCCAATTGTACTTAATATCATTGTCTCTCAAAACCTTTGTAACTGGTTTCAAATAATATCTCCAAGATCTGTCTTCCCTGGAAATATCTGGAAAAACTTGGATTTCTTTCTCCTCAAACTTAGGAACACCTTCCAGTTCCCTTATTTTTGCCATAACCTCTAGTTTATCTCCAAGGTTTGCAAATCTTACTAAAACATTTCTATTTGCTCCATTTTGTCTCTTATAACCAATCCTACTTTAAGGGGCACAGCGAGAAATTACCGCCGGCATCCCACAACCTTTCCTAAGCTTTCCTTCTTACTCCCAGGTCAAAATACCACAAGTTGAAATTTGGCACTGAGCTGAACCAGGGAGAAAAGAAACCGGAGGCCTCTGAACCAGGTAGTGGGGTCGGGTGCACAGCTGCCCCTCGGCCAGCGGGACTCCGGTTCCGGGGCTGCTCTTGGGTGGGCCCTGGAGCTGAGGGATTTGCTGATGGGACTCTCTTTTACACTTAGTGTCCAACGGGCCAGCCGAGCCCCTTTCCCTGGAGAACAGCCCCTTCATCTGGAAAGAAGGACGACAACTCCTCCGTCAGTGAGTAGCCGTGGCTTCCTGGGGGACGGAGGGGGGCTTCTCCTAAGGGAAGGAAGTGCAGCTGCCCTCCCCAGTGATGGTTTGGGGAGGGGGATAACAGCCCCTTTGGCAGCTGTTTATTGGATGCCAAATTTCTTGGATGAAATGTGCCAGGTTGACATTGAAAATGCATCAATGGTTGGAAATTTTTACAATGACAATAAAGATTATTATTATTATTATTATTAAATGAGGAAAAGGAGTGGGAACAGAACATTTTGAGGATTGTAAAACTGGAACTGGATAATACAGAGATAAATATATAAAGGAGGATAAGGGATGCGTTAATAAGATTAACGTGCCGTATTTTCCGGAGTATAAGAGGATTTTTCCCTCAAAAAAGAGGGTGAAAATCTGGGTGCATCTTATACACAGAATACAGCATTTTTGGCCTCCCGAAACCCAGCCCCCTTCGCAAAAGTGGCCATGCAGAGGCTTGGGAGGCTTCCAGAGGGCTCCTGGGAGCCGGGGAGGGGGGAAATGAGAGAAACAAGGGGCCACTTTTTGCTGATTTTGCCCCCCCACTCCCAGCAATCCCCCCCCCCCCCCCCCGGAGCACTCTACAAGCCTCCTAAAGGTTATTCATGCACTTTTTCTGACAAAAAATGGGCCCGCCTGCCCATTGGACTAAAGGCTGGGAAAAAAAACACCGTTTTTGGGAGGCCTGCAGAGTGCCAACACTTTTTAAATTTTATTTTGCCTCTTCAAAATCTTGGTGCGTCTTATACTCCGAAAAATACGGTAGCTCTGTACGATAAGTAGAAGCGGTATTTGTTGTTTATGTTAAACTGTGTGGAAATGACAAAGGCAGAAAGGACGCTCTCTGGCCAATGTTTATTCAATTTAAAAAAAATTATATGTTAAGAAAGAAAAGTTTGCAACCAAGTCGTAAGTGCCTCTAGAGAGGCCCCGTCATAACTTTGGTTGGTTGCAAGGCGAAGGCAACCTGGAGGCCGCCAGTGGCCCACCTGCCCATTGGACTAAAGGCCGCCTCTCCCTCGGACCCCCGGGGTCTCCCTTCCAGGTACTTGGAAGAGGTGGGCTACACGGACACCATCCTGGACATGCGCTCCAAGCGAGTCCGGTCGCTGCTGGGCCGCTGCTCCATGGAGCTGAACGGGGCTGCTGAAGCTGGCGGACTGGGCCCTGGGCCAGCCCTGGCGGCCACCAGCCTCAACGGAGGAGAATCGCTTCTGGTCAAGCAGATCGAGGAGCAGATCAAAAGGTGAGCGGCCGTTGGGATGGACTTTGGGGGTGACCGGGTGGAGTGGGGGGGGTGTCTGTCCGGATTGGAGAGGATGACCTCGCTGGGAGTCTTGGTTTGGGGGTCTCCATCACCGAGGCTCTTCTCAGGTTTCCTGGAACGGTGAAACTGGCTCCTTCCATTTTTTCTTCGTACTTCGTGTTTGATGTTGGCATTAACAGTAGCATTGATGATGTTGCCTAGTTGGGTCATGAGATGTCTGAGAGAAGCACCGAGCTCAGCCCCAAGGATGCAACATTCCTCCCCCTCCCCTTCCCCCCCACAACCGCCCTCCCTTCTAGCACTGATGGTGTTCCCTAGTTGGGTCATGAGATGTCTGCAAGAAAGCCACCAAGCTCAGAGAGCACCAAGGACTCCATAGTGGTTCTCCTCCTCCTCCTCCTCCTTCTTTTTCTTCTTCTCCTCTCCTTCCTTCTTTTCCTCCTCCACCTCTTTCTCCTTCTCATCTTGCTCTTCTTTTTCCTTTCTCCATTTTTTTCCTTTTCTTCCTCCTCCTCCTCTTCCTTTCCGCAAACCTCACTCCTTTCTATCACTGATGATGTTTCCTAGTTCGGTAATAAGATGTCCACAAGAAAACCAAGCTCCACAGTTTTCCTCTTCCTCCTCCACCACCACCACCTCCCCCTCTGTACAAATCTCCCTCCCTTCTAAGATTGATGACATTACCTATTTGGGTCCTGAAACGTCTCTTAGAACACAGGGGTCTCCAACCTTGGCAACTTTAAGCCTGGCGGACTTCAACTCCCAGGAATTCTGGGAGTTGAAGTCCGCCAGGCTTAAAGTTGCCACGGTTGGAGACCCCTGTGATAGAAAGGCCCCCCACTCCCATCTCAAAGACCAGCCAGGACCCCTCCGTCCAACCCTGAGGTGCCAGAGATTCCCTTCTCCCTTCCTTCTGGCAGGAACGCAGGGAAGGAAGTGAAGGAGCGGGTCAGCAACCCCGTCCTGGAGAAGATCCCCTTCCTGAGGGGCTGTGAGGACGACGACAGTGACGAGGAGGAGGAGGATATGGAAGGCCTGGCCCTGGAGACGCAGCGGCAGCACAAGAAGCAGCGCGTAAAGGTAGGGAGCCCCTTCGCTCCTCCTTCACGTTGTTGGGGTGCAGCAGGCCAAGGCAGGCAGGCAGACTGAGCAGCTGAGCGGTGCCCAGCTTCCGGCGAGGACTAGAACCTTGTCGTTTTTTCAGGATGGACCCTGGATTTCAGCTCTTCTGGCAATATTTTATTTTATTTTATTAAATTTATACCCCGCCCTTCTCCAAACGGACCCAGGGCGGCGCACAGGGATGTTAAAACACATATAAAACATATAAAATTTTAAAAAACTTATTCTAATAGACCCTGCGCTAAAAACCGAATTTAAAAAACCCAAATTTAAAACTATCTAAGAGTCAGTAATGGGGGTTAGTAATGGGGGTTAAACTTTTAGAAATAAAAGTTTCTAAAGCATGAAACTGAGCGTAAAACATGCAACTCCCAAGAGCCGTTTTGTGACCTGCTGGACACACTTTGGAAGCATTTCAAGGGCATGAAAGTTTTGTCCATTCCTTGTTCAGGTTGATTAGATTAATCGGGCGTGTTGGTGAATTTACGACGGGTGGAATTCTGGGAGTTGAAATCCAGCCGTCGCCAAGCTTGCAGCCCCCTCCCCTGCTTTAAAGCACGGGCTGTCAATCACCACCTGGGTACAATTAGTCGTGTCTTTTGATTGGCGTGTGCGATGTTTGTTTTTTAATAATAATATTTTTTAAATTATTTTGCATAAACCGAGATAATACAAATTTCACAAGAAAAAACATCAAAAACCCATCTTCCATTACAGGTTACAAATTTTTAAGAATGTATCAATTAATCACAAGTTTCTATAAGTTTCTTATTCTTGTATCTCAACCCTCATCTTACTAATTATTTTTACATCCTTTTATATATAAAGTATGACTATGTAATGGCATTCTATTTATAAAACAAACAGAGGGAAAAAAAAAGATTTGAAAAGGAAAAGTCCACTCTAAATTGTGTCCTTTAAAAAACATGCTAACCGGGTATTCATAAATTCTGTGCATCTCTGAAGTGATTATTATTGATGAGCAATCTCATTTTATAAATTTTAAATCTGAAAATTTAACATGTACCTTGATATCAATATCCCCCAATTCTCTATTTCTTCTTTAAGAGTGTCTTTAGAACCTGACCACCTATTAGCATCCCTTATTTACTCCCAACATACCAATATAAATTCAATAATAATATGAAACAATCTTGAGTTTTATAAGTAGTTAACTAAATAATTCTTCAACAACATTCTATAACCATCTAACTAATTGGTTAATTGTTAATCATCTAAATATAACTCAATGTCCTGGAGGCGGATGAGGAACCCAGGCCTAGCCGAGCTCTGACGGGCTGTGCTTTTCCTGGCAGCTCTCCAACAAGCCCCTGATGCCCGAAGTGGAGGATGAAGACGATGATGAAGATTCGGAGGACGCCCTGAGCGAGTTTGACTACTTGGGCTCGGGGGAAAACGGGGAAGGGTCTGGGGACACGCGGCCTGCTGGAGACGGCAACGAACTGGGTAAGTTCCCGGTGGTTCTCCTGACCCCTTTACCTGGGAAGGGTACCCAGGAGGAGAAATGGGCGAAGGGGGTTAAATCAGATGCCTCCAGGAACAGATTTTGGGGAGGGGGGACACCTTAGCTGTCAGAAGGGGCTTCCTCGCTTGGGGACAGGAGACCCAAAGGAACAGAGTTTGGAAGGGACCTCGGAGGTCTTCTAGTCCAGCCCCCCGATCAAGCAGGAGAGCCTCTACCATTCCAGACTAAAAGTAGCCTTGCAAACAGTCCCTTTAAAGCCCCCCCCCCCCCCCCCCCCAAAGTGAGACGACCATTTTTCAGGCTCGGACCGCTGCAACCTCCCCACGGCCATGTGAGCAGAATTCAGAGGCTTGGCAACTCACTCGTGTTTATGACGGCTGCAGTGTCACCTTTTGTGACCACCTGACAAGCAGGAAGCCAGAGTCGCTTTGTGCAGCCACATTACTAAGTTGAAAACAACTGCAGTGATTCCCTTCGTGACCGGCAAGGAAATTCAAAAAAACAAATGTCTCGCTTAGTGTCTATGGAGATTTCCTGTCATGAGGACAGGCTGGTCCCAAAGGTTCTTTTCCAAGAGGCAACTGGGCTTTCTGGTTTTTCTTTGAAGAAGCTTCTGGGACGAGAAGCGAAATGTCATCGGAGAAAAAGCAGAAAGCCCAGTTGCCTCTTGGAAAAGAACCTTTGGGTCTCACTTAGTCATAGAAATTGGGGGCTTGGTTTTGGTTGTAAGTCGAGGACTTCCTGTATGGACTTTGGTGACATCTTCATCCTCCCTGAATTCCAAGAATGCCTGATTAGTAACCATTGAGGCTGACTCAGTTTTAAATTCTTTCCTTCTTTTCCTTCCTTCCTTCCCTTCCTTCCTTTCTTTTCCTTCCTTTCCTTCCTTCCTTTTCTTCCTTCCTTCCCTCCCTTCCTTCCTTCCTTCCTTCCTTCCTTCCTTTTTCTTTTCATTCTTTCCTTTCTTTCCTTCCTTCCTTCCTTTTCTTCCTTCCTTTTCCTTCCTTCCTTTTCTTCCTTCCTTTCTTTTTCTTTCTTTCCTTCCTTCCTTCCTTCCTTCCTTTTCTTCCTTCCTTTTTCTTTTCCTTCCTTTCTTTCCTTCCTTTCCTTCCTTCCTTCCTTTCCTTCCTTTCCTTCCTTCCTTCTTTCTTTCCCTCCCTCCCTCCCTCCCTCCCTCCCTCCCTCCTTCCCAGGGCCCCGCAGGGTGAAGCTGCAGGGGATGCTGGCCGATCTCCGTGACGTTGATGGACTCTCTCCTAAGCCTTCCATGCCGCCAGCCATGACTTCTCAGCCCAGGTCCCACGAAGGTGATTTCTCCACACCTTTTGGGGAGCTCCCAGGGGTCGTTTTCTGTCGCCCCGTCCAAAGCGACCCTCCCTCCCTCCGCCCTGCCCGTTCCAGTGGCTTCCTCTTCTCCCCCCACACTCAGGGTCGCTGGGCTTCTCCTCGGATGTCTTCATCATGGACACCATCGGAGGGGGGAGGTCAGCTTGGGGGACCTGGCAGACCTGACTGTCACCAACGACAACGAGCTGAGCTGCGATGTGAGTCTCCGTGGGGATCTTCTGGAAGCCCTGTGGCCCCCTCCCTCCCTGCCTCGCCCCCTCCCTCCCCTCCCTGCAGCCGCCCTGCACGACCGACCGGGTGGGCCGCAGGAGAGGCGGGAGGAAGCCCCGGCCCCCCTTGAGTCTTCTCCCTCCCGCTTCCCCAGCTCTCGGACAGCAAAGACGCGTTCAAGAAGACGTGGAACCCCAAGTTCACCCTGCGGAGTCACTACGATGGCATCCGAGCTCTGGTCTTCCACCACCGGGAGTCGGCTTTGGTCACGGCCTCCGAGGACGGCACCCTCAAGCTCTGGAACCTTCAGAAGACGGTGGCTGCCAAAAAGTGAGCCCCAAGGGAAACTCCCTTCCTTCCTTCCTTCCTTCCTTCCTTCCTTCCTTCCTTCCTTCCTTCCTTCCTTCCTTCCTTTTTTCCTTCCTTCCTTCCTTCCTTCCTTCCTTCCTTCCTTAATAATAATAATAATAATAACTTTGAATTTATTAACCGCTCCCTCTCCCCACAGGGACCCGGGGCGGTGCACAGGAGGACTAAAAACAATATAAACAATAGATACAAAAATATATACTTTAAAACACAATTAAACAATGTTATCCCGTGCTAAAAAATTAAAACCCATTAAAATACATTTAAAATCTATAGACAGAGAGACTATCCAAGGCCGGCCAGTCGAAAGAAATGGGTCTTTAATTTCGTACGGAAGGAGCGGAGGTCCGTGGTCGTTCTGATATCGGGGGGAAGGTCGTTCCAGAGGGCTGGGCCCGCCACAGAGAGAGCCCTTCCCCTGGGCGTCGCCCGCTGACAAAGTCTAGTGGACGGCACCCGGAGAAGTCCCTCTCTGTGGGAGCGAATCGGTCGTGAGGATGTATGGGGCAGGATCCGATCCCGCAGATAGTTAGGTCCCGAGCCATGGAGCGCTTTAAAGATGATAGTTAGCACCTTGAAGCGCACCCGGAAGACGACAGGCAGCCAGTGCAGCTCGCGCAAGAGCGGTGTAACGTGGGTGAACCTGGTGGTCCCCATAATAGCTCGCGCGGCTGCGTTCTGAACTAACTGAAGCCTCCGGGTGCACCTCAAGAGAAGCCCCATGTAGAGAGAGTTCCTTCCTTCCCCCCTCCCTCCCTCCCTCCTTCCCTCCCTCCTTCCTTCCTTCCCTCCCTCCCTCTATCCTTCCTTCCTTCTTTCCTTTCTTCTCCCCTCCCTCCCTCCCTCCCTCCCTCCTTCCTTCCTTCTTTATTTAATTCCTCTATCTGTAGATCTATCTGTATCTTCCGTCCATCCCTATCTCTCTTATCTATCATCTACCTGTCCTCCATCCCTCCATCCGCCTACCGTCCTCTCTCTTCTCTTCCGATCACAGGAACGCTGCGCTGGACGTGGAGCCTGTCTACGCATTCAGAGGACACAGGTGCGCAGAGGGGCTTGCTGCAAACGGGGGTGTGTGTGTTAGGATGCCCCTCAGCAGCTGCCCTGCTCTGCCAATTTACCAAGGGGGGGGGGGGCAGCCCCCAGAACCTCAGAAGGAAGCCCTGCACGCAGCTTGCAGAGGGACTAACGAAACCATCATCCCGGGAAACCCCCGGATTCCTCAGCATGGTGTTCAGAAAGATGGTTTGGGCGTAGGGATCCTCCTCAGCCCCTCCTCTGGGCTTCCCTCCTCAGGGGCCCCGTGCTCTCCGTGGCCATGGGGGGCAACAGCGAGACCTGCTACAGCGGGGGATCCGACGCCAGAATCCGCTGTTGGAAGATCCCCGATCTGGGCATGGACCCTTACGACGGCTACGGTAGGTAGGAAGCTCCCCTGGTTCAGCAGCCTCTTCTTTCTCTCCCTCCCCCCCCCCTCCTCTTCCTCCCCCATCTCCTCTTCCTCCCCCCCCCCCTCCTCCTCTTCCCCCCTCCTCTTCCTCCTCCCCTCCCTCTCCTCCTCCTCTTCTTCCTCCTCCTCCTCTTCCTCCCCTCTCCTCTTCCTCCCCCCCATCTCCTCTTCCCCCCTCCTCTTCCTCCCCCCCTCCTCTTCCTCCCCCATCTCCTCTTCCTCCCCCCCTCCTCCTCCTCTTCCCCCCTCCTCTTCCTCCTCCTCCCCCCCCCCCCCCCCCCCACTCTCCTCGCTGGCAAAGTGGAAATCCCGAAAGGAAATACGGGCTTTTATGGCTACTTCGGACTGAACAAACCTAGGCGGTTTATAAGTGGAACCTTCTATTCCTCGCTTCAGAATTCATGTTCCTAACCAAAGGGCCAGCTGCTCTGATTTGTTCCCCCGCTAATGTTCTCTCTCCTCTCTCTTTCCCCCTCCTTCTCTCTCTCTCTCTCTCTCTCTCTCTCTTCCATCTCTCTGTGGCGTAGATCCAAGCGTGCTCCACACCGTGCTGGAGGGCCACACGGATGCTGTCTGGAGTCTGGCCTTCAGTCTCGCGAGGAATCGCCTGGCTTCCTGCTCAGCGGACGGCACCGTGAGGATATGGGACCCGTGCAGCGGCGCCTGTCTTAGCACCTACAACACGGACAGCGGTGAGCCGGCCTGGGAGGGGGGGTCTGCAGAGGAGGGGGGTGGACACGGGATTCCCCTGGCACTACAAAGAGGGGTATGGTAAATCCCAGCCTTTAAGATGGGATGGGATAAAGCCATGTTTCATGTCACTTTCTCCTGTGAACACATCACATATATACAATAATACAATACAACAGCAGAGTTGGAAGGGACCTTGGAGGTCATCTAGTCCAACTCCTTGCCTTGGCAGGAAACCTTATACCATTTCAGACAAATGGCTCTCCAACCTCTTCTTAAAGACTTGCAGTGTTGGGGCCTTCACAACTTCTGGAGGCAACTTCTGCTCCACTGATTAATTGTTCTAACTGTCAGGAAATTCCTCCTCAGTCCTAAATTGCTTCTCGCCTTGATTAGTTTCCACCCATTGTTTCTTGTTCTGCCCTCAGGGGCTTTGGAGAATAGCTTGACTCCCTCTTCTCTGTGGCAACCCCTGAGATATTGGAACGCATGTATACCCATATATACATATAATAATTGCAGACTATTTAGAACAGGGGTCTCCAACCTTGGCGATTTTAAGACTTGTGGACCTCAACTTTCAGAATTCCTCAGCCAGCTGGGAGTTGAAGTCCACAAGTCTTAAAGTCGCCAAAGTTGGAGACCCCTGATTTAGAATACACAGCAGAAAAATCAGTCTTTAGAGTTAACAAAGTCGAAACCTCCTTGAATATATTTTGCAAATCAGTTGTAACTTCTAATGGTCTGTATACAACTGGTTGTAAGGCAAAGATTACCTGTAAGTTAAAAATCAGGATGCTACAGAATGGGTAGAGGTTGGTGTTGGTTTTTTTTAAGATCATTGTATTCGAGGGCTGACACCCCCCCTCTCCCTCCCCCCCCCCCTGCGGCCCTGTGGGTTCTCTCCTGCAGAAAACGGCACCCCGACCTCTGTCGCCTTCTCCAGCACCGATGCCACGCGGGTGGTGGCAGCCTTCCAGACAGGCAGGGCGATTCTCTATGACGCGGAGGCTGCCTGCCCCATCCTGACCTTCGAGGGCAGAGCTGCCAGTGGTGAGTTGGGGGGGGCGAGTGGATGAAGAGGGAGGGGATTATGGCGGGGGAGGGGCTGTGGGTTTTGGTGTCAGTTTTAGGTGGACGGGTTGCATTTTGGAATGACAGAAGCGTCCTTAGTTCTACAACAGCAATAGCCCTTAGACTCACATACCGCTTCAGGGGTTTTTTACAGCCCCCTCTAAGCAGATTACAGAGTCAGCATTTTGGCCCCAACAATCTGGGTCCTCATTTGACCCACCTCCAAAGGACGGAAGGCTGAGTTGACCTTGAACCAGTCAGGATCAAACTTCTGCCAATTGGCAGAGTTGGCCTGCAGTACTGCATTCTTACGGAAGGGAAGGGAAGGAAAGGAAGGAAGGTTTGGAAGGTTGGTTGAGTCAGCCTCTTGCCCCCCAACAATCTGGGTCCTCATTTGACCCACCTTGGAAGGACGGAAGGCTGAGTCCACCTTAAGCTGGTCAGGATCGAACTCCTGGCAGTAGGCAGAGTTAGCAATAGCCCTTAAACTTATATGCTACTTCTCAGTGCTTTACAGCCCCCTCTAAGCAGTTTACAGAGTCAGCCTCTTGCCCCCAACAATCTGGGCCCTGCAGCCCCTCTTGAGTGGAGCCCCTGCCCTCCTCTTGCCTTTGGACAGGAGCCAGTCAGATCAACCAAGTGGTGAGTCACCCCACCCAGCCCGTCACCATCACGGCGCACGACGACCGAGGGATCCGTTTCCTAGACAATCGGACAGGTAAGGCGAGGGGGGGGGGCTGATGGCCTCCGATTCCTTCCTCCTCTCTGAGCTGGGAGGCTTTCTTCTTGCAGACGTTTCATGACCCAGCTAGGGAACATTATCAGTTGTTAGAAGGGAGGGAGGGTTGTGGAGTGGAGGAGGAGGAGATGTGGGAGAGGAAGACGGTGGAAACGCTGCTCCTCCAAGAGCTTCGTTGTTCGCTTGCAGATATTAGTAGGTAATATGGGGGGGGGGGATGAGGAGGAGGAGAGGAAGAGGAGGAGAGGAAGAAGGAAAAGAGGAGGAGGAGGAGGAGGGAAAACCCCACTGCAACTGTGGGGTGCCTTTTGCTCTCTGAACCTGGTTGTTATCTTGCAGACATTTCATTAACCCAGCTAGGCAACCTCATCAGTGCTAGTAAGGAATGGGCTGGATTCCAAGCCTGAGCTACAGAGGTTCTCCTTTAACCGATTCCTTCACAAGAACAGGAAGCAATTCCCCGGAAGCAGGATCTGCTCTAGCCCTGACCACGTTTCCTCTCTTGCCCAGGAAAAGCCGTGCACTCTATGGTGGCCCACCTGGATGCGGTTACCTGCCTCGCCGTGGATCCCAAAGGAGTCTTCCTGATGTCGGGAAGTAGGTACCTCCTCTCCCATCGTCTCCTGGGCAGAGGGATGGGCCGACCTCACCCGGGGCTGCTCAGGAGGCTGCCGGGCAGGGCTGTCCAAGACTGGTTGGACATTTGGCCTTCAAAGGCCCAGCCTGGCTGAGCAGCTGTGCCCGGAGAGGGGGAAGACCCTGGCCGCCCAGGAGGGTCTTGCATTGTGGGGCAAGGTGTGGTTGTGGGTTTCCCCCAGCCGTCTCTCTCTCTCTCTCCCTCTCCTCCCGCAGGCCACGACTGTTCGCTGCGGCTGTGGAACCTGGATAACAAGACCTGCACGCAGGAGATCACGGCCCACCGCAAGAAGCACGAGGAAGCCATCCACGACGTGGCCTTCCACCCCAGCAAGGCCCTGATTGCCAGCGCCGGAGCCGACGCCCTGGCCAAGGTCTTCATATGAAGGGGAGGCGGGCCTGCAGGTAAGCAAGCCCTGCCCCAGGTAACCTCTGGTCAGGATTCAGGCTCTCCTGCTTGAGCAGGGAGTGGGACTAAAACAGGGGTCTCCAACCTTGGCCGCTTTAAGACGGGTGGACTTCAACTCCCAGAATTCCTCTGCCAGCTTTGTCCACCCATCTTAAAGTGGTCATGATTGACTGAGGAATTCTGGGAGTTGAAGTCCGCCCGTCTTAAAGTGGCCAAGGTTGCCTGGGGAATTCTGGGAGTTGAAGTCCACAATTCTATAGCCGATATTGTCACTGTACATCATGTATACATCCTCACGAGTCTTTTTTTCCCCTTTCCCAGGACTCCGGTCTCTTCCGCTTCCTCCTCTCTCTGGCCCGGCAGCGGTGCTAACACGGCGCGTCCCTCACCTGCCGGGACCCTCCCCCCGCCTCTCGCCTGAGCTCGGGACCGATGCCTGCTGGACAGCACAAGGGGCCAGCCGCGGCCCCCTCCCCGCCCTCGCAGCTCACCTCTCTTCACCAGCACTGAAAACCGTTTTTTCCGCTCATTTCAATGCCGCCCTGTGGTTTTTATTTCCCAGCTCAGGGAGTGGAAAAAAGAAAAGCGCCCCCATTCCCCCCCATTCCCCAACGGCCGTCGGAAGGGGAAGGAATCCCCCGGACTCAGACGCTGGAGTAGCGTGGGCAGAGACCCCTGGAGCCCCCCCCAAACCTCAGCCTCCTTGGGGAAGGGGGGCATCGAAATCTCCCCCCACCTTCTCGGCTCGGTTGACCTGAGGACATTTTTAGTTTTTTTTCCAAACGTTTCGGGCCGCTTTGATGCCACACAGACTTTCCCCAGCTCCACGGCTCAAGATCTGGAGGAAATCAAGGGCCAACCTTCGCTCCTCCTGAGCCACGAGATGACCCTCCCCAGCCCCTCTTCTGCCTCCCCTTCCCCTCTGCAGCCCCTTTGGATCTGCAGGGAGGGCAGGCATCGCTCAGCGGCAACGATATTTGGAAGACGGGGGCGTTGTTCTCGTCCAGCCCCCTGCCCCCAATTTCTCAGGCAGGTATCCTGGAAGATGCAGGAGATTGGAGGGGAGGGTCTCCTAAAGCAGGGGGATCTGCAAACGTGGCCCCTTGAAGGCTTGTGGACTTCAACTCCCAGGGAGTTGAAGTCCACAGGGGCCGTGTAGGGAGACTTCTGTCCTGAAGGGGGATAGGTAAGAGAAGGGGATCAGGGAGGGGTCCAGGAAGCAGGGTTGACCAATCAACCAGCAAACCATTCCCATGCTGGTCTATCCTGCTAGAGACTAAGCATCCTGGCTTGTTCCCATCCTTGCTGGCAGGGGGCTTTGGGGGCAGGAGAAAGGGGTCAGGGAATGTGGCGAATAGGGTGACGAGGATGGGGATAGGTAGATTTGGGGGAAGAACGTTGCGAGGCCCACCCTATGGGGGCTACTCCTGGGTGACCCAGAGAGGGAGGGGAGTTGTAAAAACGGCCGGCTCTTCTCCTCCTGGGCTCAGAGGAAGGGAGGGTCCTGCTTCTGGGTGGGTGGGGGGGCTGCATCCTTGCAGAAGGTGGGGGGAGGTGCCAGATTTGACCTCTTGTAGACAGCTGGAAGCAACCAACCAAGCCACAATTTTTGGCTTAATTTTTGCCACTTTGAAGAAACGTGGACTTCAACTCCCAGAATCCCCAAGGTAATCGGCCATGGGGGAGGAGGGTTGAAATCCAAAGGTCACCGGTGGGGGAATTCTGGCAGTTGAAGTCCATACCTCATCCAATTGCTAAGGTTGGGCTGGGGGGGACCCACTTATCGGAGAGCCGTGACCGAATCCAGCTTTGTTGGGAGCAAGAGGGGCACGAGGACCCACCTTCCCACCGTTCCACCGTTTGGAGGGGGGGGGTCTACACTACGGACCAGACTATCTGCTCTCCTGGAGGGGTGGAGCTGTTTTAGATTGTCGTCCCCCCCCTCCTGGCGTCCCAGCTGGGCTTCGTCTGAATTGACCAACCCAACCTGGGGCGGGCAGCTGTCAGCCTGGGGCACCTGTGGAAGGAGACTCAGGCGGCTCTGCAAAGCGCCGGCCTTCCTCTACACCAAGATGTGGGCAGAAGCACAGCCCTTGGTGGGGGGGGGGGGGGCGTCTGCAGCGAGGGGGTCCTAAAAGTCAAGGGAGCGAGCACCACCAGGAGATAAAAGCCCCCCTTTTTTTAATGCACATCTGTGGGCTTCGATTTCCCGACTCGCCTCCCTCTTGACCTTATAAACTCTACCTACAAATGCCCCCCCCTCAAGCTGTTTGCAAACCCCCCCCCCCCTTCTTCTTTTCCTGCAGTTGGGAGTAAATTTTTGGGGGGGGGTGAGGGGGGGGAAAACGGTTTGGGTTTTTCTTTTTTCAACTTTTATCTCCTTTTCCTTCTTGGGGGCTTTGGGGGTCTTTGTCTTTTGTATATTCTGTACAGTGGAAGAAAACAAGATTTGGGGGCGGGGGGGGGGAGGAAAAGGACACACACACACACACACCCCAGGCACTCCGAAGGGCTGATGATCCTGGAAATGACCACCCTCCCGTTATCACTGTGTGATAGTCTCTACGCACCGCCAGTCGTGTTTTTTAAAAAAAAGAGAAAACGTCCCATTCGAACTCGAGACGGGGGAGAGGAAGGCCGAGTTCAAAGGGGGGGAAGAAGCAGCCGTGACTCGTGTACCCCAAATCCCCCCCCCCCCCGAGACTCAACTTCTGGCCACACTCTTCCCCCTTCCCCCCCCCTTCCTCTTCTCCGAGGGGCTCATGGGACACCCCCCATGCCTGCTTTTTTAAAAAACAACCCTCCCATTTAGCTTCCTCCTCTATATTTATTTGAACTCTTTTTGTCTTTATAATTTGGGGCCTTGTTTTAATCCTAAAACTCAAAACTGTATGTGGGACAAAAGGGAGGGGAAAAAACTGCCTCGGTAATAATATTAATAATAAAAGTAATAAATTTAAAAGAAACCCAGGAGATTGTTTTGCAAACAGAGCGAGAAATCACAACTCCTTTTTCTGGTTCTCTGCAACGGGTGTGGGGGTGGGTGGGTGGGGGTGGGTGGGTGGAGGGGGGGTCTTAGCCCCCCCTCCCCCTGCTGTTTTCAAGGGTTGGGTTTTGCTGTCGTTTTTAAAAAGGAGCCCCCACTTCTGAGCTCCAAGGGGGCTCCTTTGGAGATGCCTGGGGGCCAGGCTGCTTTTTCCTTCCTGGGGGGGGGGGCAGAGGGGGGGCACCCCCTCCCCACGATCCTGGTGCCACGTCTCTTCCCTTGAAAAGGGGGGGTCCCACATGGAGGGGGTGGGCAGCATTTGGGATAAAGGCTGGGAGGGGGGGTCCCCAGGTGGGGGGATAAAATCAATATCTTATTTAGGTGTATCTTTACATCAATGAACTCCAGGCAGTGAACCTACCCAACACCCCTTCCTCCTCTTTACCCCACAACAACAACCCTGCGAGGTGGGCAAGGCTGAGAGAGTGACAGGCCCAAAGTCACCCGGCTGGTTTCCAGGGCTAGGACAGAACTAGAACTCACCGTCTCCTGGCGATTGGCCCGGTCACCCAACCATCTTTCATGCCTAAGGTGGGACTAGAACTCTCCGTCTCCTAGTTTCTAGCTGGGGAATTCTGGGAGACAAAGTTTGCCCATCTTTAAGCAATCCAGTGTGAGAAACCCTACTCAAAATTAAGCTGCTGGTCCTTATGACCGAGACGCAACGTTTTAACTCACCCGGAGCTCCCACAAGTAGAAAACGACACCTGGGGTTGTAGGGCACCTGGCTGGCTGAGGAATTCTGGGAGTTGAAGTCCACAGCTTCTAAAGGGGCCACGTTTGCAGAGCCCTGCATGAGAGAATTAGGAAGCCAAGGGGCTTGTCAATCACCCTGCGGCCTGTTTCCTCTGCCGGGGAGATAGCAACCCTATTTTAGCAAACCGCTGACGGAGGGGAGGGTTTCCCATCCAGCCCTCCCCCTTTGCTGAAATCCAGGCCCTGGGAAGCAGGAGGGGCATCCCCCAAGCCAGCTTGGCTCTCTGTCGTGACCCAGGCATGCCACGGCAAGTGCCAACCGCCCCGCCTGCCCTGGGCACGGTTTTTCCCGGAGCGCCTGTCAGCTTTGACTTTAGGAAACGATGCGTGCAGGGCCTCCCAGGCGCTGCACCTGGCTCAGAGAGGCTTCCTGGCTGGGGCGGGCAGGCAGGCAGCGAGCGGTGCCCGCAGGATGGCACCCCGAGGGCAGCTCAAGGTGAAAGCCTGTCAAACTGGCTCCGTCACCTTCGGGAGCCAGGCCGGGTGGCTGCCAAGCGACGAGCCCTCTGGAAGTCTCGGGGCAGGTGGGGCTGCCTTTTCTGAACCGGGTTTCGTGGTGTCTTGGCTTTCAAGCAGCAGAGGCATAGAAGCGAGTCCTTGTCACTCAGAGCAGGAGTAGGGGGGGGTCTTCTGTGCACTCTGACCTGGGTGGGGGGTTGCTTTACCCAATTCAGTAGCCTCCATCAGGGCGAGAAGAGAAGGCGGCTTGTGGAACGGAGGATGAGGAAGGCCGTGGGGTCCTTGGTGCTCTCTGAGCTTGGTAGTTTCTCCACAGACGTTTCCTGACCCAAGGAGGTAACATCATCAGGGTTAGAAGAGTGTAGTCTTCCCTCTCTCTCTAAACACCCCGCTCTCTTCCAGCACTGATGATGTTACCTAGTTGAGCATCGAACCTTCCTTCTTTCCAAGGAGGCCTTGCTGCACTCTTCAGCTTGGTTTTTTCTTCTTCTTGCAGGCGTTTCATTCACCAACTAGGTAACAGCATCAGTGCAGGAAGGGAAGGGGGTTTGCGAAGAGGAGGAGGAGGAGGAGGAGGACAACCCCTGGTGGGGTCCTTGGTGCTCATTTTCTTGCAGGCGTTTCATTCCCCAACCAGGTAAAGAAAAGGAAAAAGGAGAGCCCAAAATCCCTGCCCCTCCATCAGTCAGCCTCACCCAGAGAAGCAGGGATCGATCCCAAGATGGTCATAAATGTGAATGTTTAAATATGCATTTTTATTCATTTTAATCGGGGTTTGTTGGTTTTTTAATCTGATGAGAGGCCAAATTATTTTAAAAAAAATTTTAAAACCTGTTTTTAACTTTTATATATCTGTTTTACTTTGGCTGCACACCGCCCTGAGTCCTTCGGGAGTAGGGCGGTATGAAAAACAAATAAATAAGATTAAAACTAGACCCACAATCGAAGAGTAAACAATGCCCCTATCAAGGAACAACCGACTCAAGACAAGCAATGATTGATGGGAAACAACATCCCAGCCAAGGGATTACCAAGAAGCCTCCCACCAACACTGACAAGCCAGGCCATTGGCTATAAAAAGAGAGGAAACCCCAACCCCTTCCCAGCACTGATGATGTTCCCTAGTGGGGTCAAGAAACGTCTGCAAGGAAACCACCCAGTCCAGAGAGCACCAAAGGTCACCACCCCTCTCTTCCTCCTCCTCCTCCTCTCCATGAACCCCACTCCCTATTAGCACTGATGATCTTACCCAGTGGGGTCACGAAACATCTGCGAGGAAACCACCCAGCTCAGGGAGCACCCAGGACCCCACAGAAGCACAATTCCCTCCTTGCCAGTCCGAGCAAACCCAGAGCTCCCTACAACCAGCCAGTTGGCCGAGAATTGAGGCCGGCAGACCTGCAGGGCTAAATGGTTGGAGGACAGCTGGGCTGCTGGGAAGGGGGCCGCCGAGCCGTCTGGAGCTTTGCCCCTCCCAATAACGTCCTTCGGTCAACGGCCGAGAAACTCCGGCTGCTTCAGCATTTCTTTCCCTTTCGGGAGATTAGCCACAAACTCCCCGTGAGACCGGGAGTCTCCCGCTGCTCCTTCATCTGCTCCTCCACTTCCAAAACTCTTGGCTGGACAAGTGGGAGCAGGTGGCCGGCAGGTGAGAGGAAGGCCAGGCCTGGCCAAGGCTGGGTGGATGTTTCAGCCATTTAATTCCCAGGTTCTTAATCTAGGATAGCTGGCTTATATGTGTGTGTGTGTGCGTGTTAGGTTTTGAACTGATAAACAAACAGGGAGACGAGGATAGATCTATTTCAAGCTATTTAGTTCTCATCAGCTAGCCATACCCTTCCTGGGATTCGAACCAGGGAAGTTCTTATCCTGATCAGCTGAGACAGGGGAATAAGTATATCAATCAATCAATAATTTAATTTGTTGACCGCTCCCTCTCCCCAAAGGGACTCGGAGCGGTGCACAGGGCAAATAAAACAATAAATACACATACACATAATAAAAACAAATTAAATATATCCCTGCGCTAAAAATATGCTTGTGTCACAACCCCCGGGTAAGCCCCAATGAAGGGAGGAAGCAATCTGCTTTCCTTTTCTGCCTTTTGGCTCATCACCCGAGACCATCTAGACCAGGGGTGTCCAAATTTGAGAACTTTAAGACTTGTGGACTTCAACTCCCAGAATTCTGGGAATTGAAGTCCACAAGTCTTAAAGTTTCCAAGTTTGGACACCCCTGGTCTAGACAGAAAGCCGTGAGTTCTGTTGTGTGATTTTTTAAATATGTGTGTTAGGTTTTATGAGCTGATCAATAAATAAATCAGGGAGATTAGGATAGATCTATTTCGAGCTATTTAGCTCTCTTCAGGTAGCCATACCTTTATTTTACAAATTTTAAAACCTCTTTTGAAACAGAGAGCTGTTTTGTTGTCGTCGTCCCTCCCCCCCCCCTCCCTTTACATTCTCTCTTATACATAATTAATTTTACATCACATTATCATTTCTAATATTCGGCCCCATATTTTCATTATTATTTCACATTTCCCCATGGTGCCACCACTTTTCTGAGCCTATGCAGAGAACACAGGTAGGCCTCGACTTCTGAGCCCACAAAGTTTCTGCTGTTCAGGGAAACAGCCGCTGAGTGAGTTTTATTTTACGACTGTTCCGGCTACCGTTGTTAAGCGAATCCCCGCAGTTGTTAAATGAATCCAGCTTCCCCGTTGAATTGGCTTGCTGGAAGGTCGTAATGACCTTCGGGACATTGCAGCTGTCATAAGTACATGCCAGTTGCCAAGCTTCTGAATTTCGATCACGTGACCACGGGGATACTGGAGTGGTCGTAAGTGTGAAAACCAGTCCTAAGTCGCTCAACCTACGACCATTTGCTTAGCGATTCGCCCAAGTTACACAAGTGACTTGCAACCAGTTCTTGCACTTATGACCATCGTAGCACCTCTGCAGCCACATTATAAAAATTTGGGCACTGGGCAACCGGTCCGTATTTATGACGGCGCATGCTCCCCTTTTACGATCTTCCCAGCCGACAAGCAAAGTCAATGAAGGAAGCCGGATTCACTTAACGACTGCAGGGATTTGCTTAACGGCCGTGGCAAATAAAAACTCCTGAAATTGGGTGGGATTCATTTAACAACCGGAACTTCTGGGCCCAATCGTGGTCGTAAGTCGAGGACTAGTTAAGTAATCCGGTTTTATTGATCGCTTTCTCGTGGCGTGAAAACAAGGCGCTCGGGAAGGAGGTGCTTCACACCCAGAACTGGCATGCAGGCTGGCATTCCAGGCTGTGGGAACCACGCTGGCGAGGGGCATAACCCGGGCAGCAGCCTTCCCAAGCAGGATGTTTCTGCCAAGGCAGACAGGAAGAGGGAGCCAAGCCGCCCCTCCTTAACTTCCAGGAACAGCCCTCGGATATCTGGCAGCTGCAGCTTTTGTGGGGGGAGGAAAGGGGGGGGGGCTCCATCAAGTGGGCCGGCAGCCTCTGAGGCTAAGAAACACAGAAGTGGGGGGGAGGATTTTGTAAAGCGAGGCCGTCCGAATTGATCCATGGAGTCGCTTTTGCTCTTTTTACGAGTATCTGTAGCCCAGGGGTGGGCAAACTTTGCAACTTTAAGTCTGAAGGACTTTCAGCTCCCAGAATTCTCCAGCCAGCTTTGCCAGTGAAGGTCTCCAGCACATCTCCCTCCTCCTCTTTTCCCCATCACAACCACCCTGTGAGGTAGGTTGGGCAGAGAGGGAGAGAGAGAATGGCTCAAAGTCTCCCAGCTGGCTCTTGTGCCTACGGCGGGACTAGAACTCCCAGTCTCCTGGGGATTGGTCCAAAGTCAGCCAGCCATCTCTCATCGCTATGTTGGGACTAGAACTCCCCAACTCCTGGTATTTGGTCTAAAATCACCCAGCCATCGTTCGTTGCTTAAGGAGGGACTAGAACTCACCAACTCCTGGTGATTGGTCCAAAGTTACCCAGTTGGCTTTCGTGCCTAAGGCGGGACTAGAACTCCCAGCTTCCTGGTGATTGGCCCAGTCATCTACCCAGTTTTCATGGCTAAGGTGGGACTAGAACTGGTTTCTTGTCTGTGCCCTAACTAGGCCAAACTAAGTCGACTTTCGGACCAAACTTTTTTTTTTTTTAACAGAAGGTGCCACAAACTGAAAAAAAAGGCAGATGGACTCCCAACTCCCAGAATCCCCCCTAGCAGCCCAGCCCTAGGATCCTATCTCCCACCCTCTGTGGGTGCAAAGCCTCCCGAGGGTTTGTTGAGAAGGGGCAGTCGGGTCTCCCTGCTCCTAAAAGGCCACACCTGAATTCCGGGACACCTGAGGCATGACTCAAGGCTTCCATTCCGGGAAGGAGCCGGGGAGAGTGGATTCTTATCACACCCTCCCTTTGGATCTTGGTGGGAGGACTTGTGTGGGTCGGAAAGGCTCCCATGTCATCGCCAGATCTCTTCCCCAAGACATTCCAAGCGGCTCAACAAGAGCCAGGGACCAATCAATCAACCAACCAACCAATTAATTAAAGTTATACAGCCCCAATCTCACCCTCCAGCGATTTTCCTTCACGGATTTGTGCATAGATGGGTTGCTACTACAGTTCCCATAGTCCTTTGCTAACAGGGCTATGGGAGATGGGGGTCCAGTACATCCAGATGAGATGGGGGAGGGGACTCTTGGCCCTCAAATGCCCCCCACAGGCTACTCTCCTGCCCAATTGAGTAATATATAGGTTTAAATAAAGGTTTAAAAGGCAACACAGCCTATCAATGAGAGTTAGGAGATTGTATGTTTGGGAATGACTTTATGAGAAATAAAAATAACAAACTTTTTTCAAACAAACCAACCCCCCCCCCCCTTCCCAAATCTCTCGGGGCCAAGAGACCCAACGAGGAAGGTGTGTGGATCTCCTTTCAAGGCAGCTTGGCAACGTCCCGATCGCGTGCAGAAAGCGGGCGTCTGCTTGGGCAACGGGAACAAAAAGACTGCGGGCGTTGTGTTGTGTTGTGTTCCGTTGCTTTGTGTGTTTCCAAAAGGAGCCCAATCCCGCTCAAAGAAAGCGAAACCTTGCAATTCCTCCACGGCGCCTGCCATTACTCAGCAGGACGGGCTGGGGCTCATGCACTCTGCACATGCTCGCAGGCGCTGAGAAAATGCACTCTAATGCACTCTGCACATTTTATTTTATTTATTTTATTAAATTTATACCCCGCCCTTCTCCTTGTTAGGACCCAGGGCGGCGCACAGGCATTATATAAAACCATAAATACAATATACATCTTTTAAAAATATATTAAATTAACTCACCCGTGCTAAAACCCGTTATTAAAACCGTACCCAATTATAATTTATATTTAAAAAGTCAGAAGCGGGGGGGCTATCCTAGGCCGGCTTGTTGGAATAAGTACGTGCTTGTGTGCGCCAGAAAATGCACTCTGCACATGCTCGCAGGCGCCGACAAAATGCACTCTTAATGCACTCTGCACATGCTCGCAGGCTCCACGTCCTGGACCCAGGCGAGGGCTGGGAGCGGGGCGGGGCAGCCTGCTGCTGTGGCCTAGATTTGGAGCTCTCGCCTCCCAAGCAGGAGGTGGGGAGTTCGATCCTAGGTAGAGGCAGATGTAGTGGGAGGGTGGGTCTCCTGCTTGGGCAAGGGGGTTGGACTAGATGGCCTTGCAAGGTCCCTTCATCTGTTGTGAAACGGCCTCTCCTGGCAGCGCAGCCGCTGCAATCGCCCCCCGGGGCCCCTCCAGGCGACCCCCTGGGGCCCCGCTTCCTCTTCGGCTCGTTCCGGCTCCACTCGGGAGCGGCGGGGCGGGCTCCGTGACTTCATCCCCGGGGCTGCCCATTGGCCGCTCGGCCTGTCACTCCGCGCACTTCCTCCTCGGGGAAAGGAGGGAGGGGGGCGAGGAAAGTTTGTCCGGCGGGGCGGGCGCTGCTGCTGCCGCCGCCGCCTCCTCCTCGGAGACGCGTCCGGGGCTTCTCCCCAGGGCGAGAGAGAGAGAGAGAGACGGCCGGGAGGGCAGCCGAGGAACCCGTCTGGATGGCCTCCCTGCCTGCCGCCGCCCCCGCGGGCGCCCCCGAGCCCATCCAGCCGGCCTCCTCCCCTGCCGGCCCCGCGGGGGTCTCCTTCCAGCTGCAGATCGGGCTGACCCGCGAGTACGTCCTGCTGCCCGCCGCCTGCGACCTCGCCCACGTCAAACAGCTGGCCTGCTCCATCGTGGACCAGAAGGTGGGTGGGGGTCTCGCGGGGAAGGGGAGGCGGAGTTGGGGGGCTCCAGCCCGGGGGAGGGAAAGGGGACCACCCGGCGAGCAAGGCAGAAGCCGGCGTCCCTGGACTCCGTCCGCGGTCACTCCACGCGGGGAAGCGACGGGCAGGCGGTGGGAAGGAGCCGGGTCCGGAGAAGCCCGGGCGCCGGGGCAGGTTTCCGGGAGCTCGGAGCCTCGCCGGCCGGGGGTCCCGCGTGGAGGTCGCCCCCGCGGCTTCCGCCCCTCGCCGTCCCCGGGCTCCGCTGCGCTGTAAGGCGGGCGGAGGCTGGAGAGAGAGAGAGAGAGAGGGAGAGCCGTTCGGGCAGCCTGGGGCTGGGCCGACCCCGCTGCCCTTTGGCCGCCTAGGTGTGTTGCACAGGTGAGCCCACGGAGAGCTCCCAGGTGATGGTTGCGGCCAAGGCGCTCCTGGGGTTTCTCCCCCCCCCCCCAAAAAAGGCAAATGGGTGTTGTTGTTTTTCCTTTGAAAACTTTTCAAAAAGTTCTGAAAAAGTGAGAAATGTCCAAGTGGCTCCCGAGGGGGAGGGGGAGGAGAAGCTCCTTGGGGCCAGGTGTGTTGCTGGGGCGGCACACACACACACACACACACAACCTGCCCTCCTTGAGTGGCCCACACTTTGGGCGAGGGGGCTTCTTGGCCTGGAGAGGAAGGAAGCCAGTAGAAGGAAAACCGGTTCTAGGTCCTTGCTAGCCCAGCTCAGCTCACCTGGGCAGGTGTCGGGCAGATCAAAGGGCCAGGAATGCACGGAAGGTCTCCGGGTCAGTGCCTCGGATGGAGGGGGGAGGGAAATACACCCGAAATTAGGAAGAGAGAGAGAGAGAGAGAGAAGCAGTTGAGAGAAGAGGCCAGGAAAGAGCCAGGCAGATCTACCTTTATTCTTCTTCCAAATAATTCAAGGACCTATCCAACACACCTCCCTTCCTCTTCCTGTTCTCCCCACAGCAACAACAACCCTGCCAGGTGGGTTGGCCTAAGAGGGAAAGGAACTGGCCCAAAGCCACCCAGCCGGCTTTCAGGCCTAAAGTGGGACTAGAACTCACCGTCTCCTGGGGATTGCCCCAAGGCTCCCCTGCTGATTTTCATGCCTAAGGCAGGACTAGAACTCATGGCCTCCCTCGGCCGGAGCCTGTCGCCTCAACCACGGGCTCTCGATATCAAATATCCTCAAAAAAAATGTGGAATTCCAGCACCCATCATCCCCCAAACGCTTCTTAGGGTCTGATTTGTTTTCAAAAAGAAAGAGGAGGGGGGCTTAACATTTGTCACACTGGATAAAGCACCCCACCACCCCCTGGTTCTACAACGGTTTGGATTTCACACCCAAGAATAACAAGAGCTGGAAGGGACTTCGGAGGCCTTCTAGTCCAGCCCCCTGCTCAAGCAGGAGACCCTAGACCAGGGGTGTCCAAACCTGGCAACTTGAAGATTTGTGGACTTTAACGCCCAAGTCTTAAAGTTGCCAAGATTGGATGGGAATTAAATCAGCTGGTGTTTAGTTTCTGACTCCAAAATCAGGAGTGTTTCAGCCTAGTAACGTCAAGATGGATGGACTTCAATTCCCAGAATTCCCCAGCCAGCCCCAGCTGGGGCTGGCTGGGGAATTCTGGGAGTTGAAGTCCACAAGTCTTAAAAGTTCCCAAGTTTGGACACCCCTGCCCTAGACCACTGCAGACAAAAGACTTTCCGGTGCCTTCTTTTAAAACCTCCAGTCTTTAAGCCAAGATGCCCCACGGAACCCCCCTGATTCAGGTGGAAACCATGGTTTATACTCTCTTTTGGGCCTTCAACTCAAGCGGCCCAGTTTGAAAAAAAACCGTGAGTTTATAGTGGGGGCGGGGGGGTTGTTGCATCTACAACTATGGCAGCACCTCCTGAACGACGATGAGCATAGACTTTCAGGAAGCCACAGGGGAAAATAAAATCGGGGGCCGGGAAAACACCCCACCCCTCCCCCCCAGAAATGGAAACACAGCACAACAACCCCCCCCCCGAAGAGGTGCCACGCTGACTTAAAAGAAAAAAGAAAGAAAGAAACTTTTGCGTGGCCATGTTGCGTGGCAGGATGCGTGGCGTGCAATGCAGCTTTTGCATTTTGGCAGGTGGCGCTTTCGATCCGGCCTGGGGGTGGAGGGGGTGGGGATTTTGCTTGGAGTCGGGGGGGGGGCGACGCCAGGGAGGGAGGTCCATAGGGTTAGTGCAGAAACCTCCCTGATGGGCGCTGAACTTGAACTCGGGGCCGGCGGCCACGTCTCACCCCCCCCCCCTCCCTGCAGGAGGGATGGGGTTGCTTTTAACGTGGAGCGGAAGCAGCAGCTGGGCCCTGCCCCCCCCCCCCCGGCTCTCTTGCTAGGCAGGAAAGGGAAATGGTCCGTCCCCCAACCTTGTTTTGGAGAGCGATAATCTTTGGGGGCTTCTCCCGGATGGAAGGGGGCCCCCCCTGCATCCGTTGCTGGAGGGCTCCAGGCGAAGAGGGGTCTCGGTGGCTCTTAAGAGCGACACGAAGGCCCTTGGTCTTCCTCCGCCCGGCTTCTGAGTAGCCCGAAAGAGCTTTGTTTTAGGCCTTTATCGTATTTAAAGAGCATCCATCTCCCAACAATGGATGGAAACTAACCGACCTCGAATTTCCTGATAGTGAGAACAGTTAACCAGTGGAACGGCTTGCCTCTGGAAGTTGTGGGAGATCCATCCCTGGAGGTTTTGAAGAAGAGATTGGAGAGCCATTGGTCTGAAATGGTCTAGGGGGGGTTGGACTAGAAGACCTCCAAGGTCCCTCCCGGCTCTGCTGCGATTCTGTTGTTCTATAATCCTTGAACATTTAATCGATGGAGCGGCTTCCCTCCAGAAGTTTTAGGGGCTCCATCCCTGGAGGTTTTTTTAAAGAAGAGTGAGGACTGGCATTTGTCTGAAACGGTGTGAGGCCCCTTGCTTGGGGGGTGGGGGGTTGGACTGGAAGGTCCCCTCCAACGATGTGACTCTGCTACAGTTCGACTTGCACCTGCAATTGAGACCAGAAATAAACTAAAAAAATAAATGATAGGAAGAACAGTTGCAGGAAGTGGGTGTCTGTGGTTTAATTAAAAGAAGGACCAGGGGAGACAGAATAGCAGTCTTCCGATATCTCAGGGGTTGCCCCAAAGAAGAGGCAATGAAGCTATTCTCCAAGGCACCTGAGGGTAGGACAAGAAGCAATGGGTGGAAACTAACCAAGGAGAGAAGCAACTTAGAACAGAGGAGGAATTTCCTGACAGTGAGAACAATTAATCAGTGGAGCAGAAGTTGCCTCCAGAAGTTGTGAATGCCCCAACACTGCAAATCTTCAAGAAGATGTTGGATAGCCATTTGTCTGAACTGCTATTTGCAGATAGTCCTCAACTTACGGCCATTTGTTTCGTTGCCGAAGTTACAATGACATTTTCACTTAATGCTTCACCTATTTTATTTAGCAACTATTGCAAAAATCGTATAATCGGGCATGCCTCACTCAACAGCCATCTTAGCAATGGCAATGCTGGTCCCGATTGTGGTCGTAGGTCGAGGACTCCCTGTAAAATGACCGAAGGAGCTGAGAAATGGCTGGCCAAACATCCGTTCTGAACGGGGCTGAAAAACCTGTGACCTCAGTCGGATCCTTATTCCGGCTGAGCAGGAGACAGGAAATCTGGGAGGGGTTTTTTCCAGACTTAAGTGGACGAGGAAATTCATTGCCTTCACGAAGGGACGAAAAATAACAGAATTGGAAGGGACCTGGGAGGTCTTCTAGTCCAGCCCCCCTGGTCGATGTGAAGCGGGTACCTACGGTGGGACGATACACTAAAAGTTTAGAGAAAGTGTGATCAGATCCCAGGCGTTCACGAGTAAGATGGAGGTTTTCTTTGGGGGAAATTTGCGTGTTCTGAAGACTAGGCCTCTTTCTGTTTTCGTGATAGTCCGTGAAGTGGGTGAATTTGCTTTATTGCACCCTGCTGATACCCCTGTTTTTAATTTTAGGCTTAAGTGCATTTGGGGGGCTGAATGGAATAGTTTGATAAAGGCCCCTTTTAGGTCTGGATTGAGGATGGGCAAATCATCCCATTTCTGAAAGCGTGGGAAAGCCCTAAGGCAGGGGTCCCCAACCTTGGCAACTTTAAGACTTGTGGACTCCAATTCCCAGAATTCCTCAGCCAGCTTTGCCCTAAGGCAGGGGTCTGCAAAGTTGGCTCTTTTAAGACTGGTGGACTTCAACTCCCAGAGTTCCCCAGCCAGCATAGCTGGCTGGAGAACTCTGGGAGTTGAAGTCCACCAGTCTTAAAAGAGCCAACTTTGCAGACCCCTGCCCTAAGGCACTTGAAGGGAAAGGGACTTCAACTCCCAGAATTCCCCAGCCAGCAAGGGGAATTCTGGGCGTTGATGTCCCCTTCTCTCCAAGGGACCAAATGTGAGGGGGAAAAACCATCCTTAAAAACCCAAACTCTTTGCAAATGTCAAATTTTCAACCCTGCTTGGGGAGGAGGAGTCCCCGTTTAACGCCCTCGATCTTCCACGTTGAGAGGCACTCTACCTTGGCAACGGCCAATGCTAAAAGGCAGGGAACCGACCCACGCCTGCGTTCCTAGTGGTTTTCCCGGCTGCACATCTGCTTGCCAGCTGTTGCCTTTGGAAAGGCTGAACCGGATTGGAAAGAGAAGAGCCTCTTTTTGCGTTTTCTTGTGTGCCCCCCCCCCCTAAGGGGTGTCTTCCAACATCTGGCAGAACTACAGACCGGGGATCCCTTGCTCCACCCCGTCTTCAAAGCCCAAAATAGTTCTGGAGGGAGGCAGGCAGGCATCTGGCTGTGTCCCCCCCCCTCTGCCCCCAGCCCTGATGCAATCCCACAATCGGAGGGAACAGTCCCCCCCACCCAAAAAAGACTGTCATTTGTGCAACCTCTGGGTGTTTTTCCCTCCTTGCCGTCCAGCCTCGCTGGTGCCAGCTGGGTGAGTCACTGGCATTTTGCCCCCACGCCCCCCTTCCCTTCCCTCAGCCTGGTTTTAGCTGACCTTAAACTTATTCTCCGGTTGTTTTTTTAAAGTTGTTGGGGTTTTTTGAGCCAGGTTTGAATGCTGGGCAGCTGGGCAGTGGTGGAGGGAGGGGGGGCTGGCGGGTGCAAGAGGATAGGAGACCCTGAAGCCCCCCCCACCCGAGCTGAGAGGTTGGGCCATTTCCAAGGAGGGGAGGGTTGGATTTCAGAGCGAGGCCAGGCTGCCCCGTCTCCAAATGGCATGCCTTGCCCACAGATGTGGGGGACTCCAGGCCCCAGGGGTGCAATGCAGAGGAGGAGGAGGAGGAGGAGGAGATGGGATCTTGGGAGGAAAAGGAACTTTTCTTGGCCTTTCTCGGGATGTCAGGCCTTGCCTGGGGAGGAGGCCCATGGTAAACGACCCATTTTTGCGGCAAAATCCCCAGGCGGCCTGCAATTCCTTGGGAGCAGGGGTCTGCAAAGTTGGCTCTTTTAAGACTGGTGGACTTCAACTCCCAGAATTCCCCAGCCAGCAAAGAGCCAACTTTGCAGACACCTGCTTGGGAGAATCTCTGTGGGATTCAATGCACTTATTTTTATTTATTTGCTTATAACATTTATTTGTCGTCCATCTCGTGCTCCTTGGAGCTTACAGCCATTCAGGGCTGTGTGATTGACTCCATAAGGCAGGGGTCTCCAACCATGGCAACTTTAAGATTGCTTTGCGGGCTGAGGAATTCTGGGAGTTGAAGTCCACAACTCTTAAAGTTGCCAAGGTTGGAGACCCCTGCCATAAGGGATAGATAACCGCCTTCTTTGGACTGGGTTCTGCTGAGAATGGTGGGCTCACACACACACACCCCCTTAAAAAAAGGGATGGTTTATTATCACAGCAGGGCCTGGAGCTCCCCTCCTCCTCCCCCTCCCTCCATGACCTCTGTTCTAGCTTGGGGGGGGGGGCGGACATCCCACCCCAAGGGCTCGTAATTGGCATTTCTGATGGCAATAAATTGTGTGGAGGGCTGCTGTGTAGAGCAATGAAGATGGGGAGGGGTGGATGGGCTAAGAAGGATGTGGTGCTGTTGGTATTGTATGTGTGTGTGTGTGGTGCCATTTGTTACGTGTGTGGAAGGAAGGAAGGAAGGAAGGAAGGAAGGAAGGAAGGAAGGAAGGAAGGAAGGAAGGAAGGAAGGACTTAGAATTGGAAGGAGTCTTGGAGGTTTTCTAGTCCAACCCCTGCTCAAGCAGAAGATCCTATATTATTCTGGATAAAAGGTTGCCCAACCTCTTCTTGTAAACCTTGAGTGATGGAGAAAGAAAGAAGGAAGGGAGGGAAGAGGGAAGGAAGGAATGAAAGAAAAAGAAGAAAGAAGGAAGAGAAGGAAAGGAAGAAAGAAGGAAGGAAGGAAAAGAAGGAAAGCAAAGAAGAGAGGAAGGAAGGAAAGAAAAAGAAAGATAATGAAAAGCAAGCAAGCAAGAATGAAAAAAAGAGAAAAGGGGAAGGAAAGAAAGAAAGAAAGAAAAAGAAAGGAAAGACAGAAAGGGAAAGCAAGCAAGCACGAATGAAAAAAAAGAGAAAAGGGGAAAGAAAGAAAGAAAGAAAGAAAGAAAGAAAGAAAGAAAGAAAGAAAAGAGTGAAAGAAACGAATTAAAGTAAAGAATGAAAGAAAAGAAGGAAGGAAGAGGAAAAAAAGAAGAAGAAGAAAAAAAACCCTTGGGGCCCAATCTGTCCTGTGGAGAGGAATGTGGGGAATCGGCTGGACCAGCCCTTCCAAAATCACAGCCCAGAGATTTGCATAACCGTCGGTGGTGCCAGGAGGCCTCGCATGGCCGCCTCGCCTGCCTGCCTGCCTACCTGCCTGGAACACGTCGGCTTCCTGTGCAGCCCTGCCCCCTCCCCCCCCCCCCCAATGCCTGCCTGCCTGCCTTCCCCCGGAACCCTCCAGATTCGAATGCGCCTCTCCCCCCCTCCCTCCCCAGCCCCATGGTTGCGGGTCTGCATTTTTGAAAAGCCGCCTGCAAAATATGTGCCAAGTTGGCAGCGCCACAAAGGGACACCCCCCCCCCCGCCTCTCGGTTCCTGCAAAGGCGGGGTGTCCCGAGTGCGAGAGAAGGAGAAGCCATCGCGTTTCCTCCCCTGCAGGGGAGTTTTGTTCGCTGGCTGGGGAATTCTGGGAGTTGAAGTCCGGACATCTTCAAGTTGCCAAGGTTGAGGAACACTGCCCTAGTTAGTCCTGGTTTAGCCACGGCCTCATTTACAACTTTCACAGGTTCATAAATCAAAGGGACCCTCAGGTTTCTTCGTAAGCACAGTCACGGCTTCCCTTAGCGACCGCTTCATTTAGTGACCGAGTTGCCGATTGTAGTTGCTAAATGAGAACTATCTATACAGCCAGAGAGGGTTCCGGGCTGTGTTCCCCCCCAAAAATGTTGAGCCATTTGGGCCACGCACCTCCTGCCTTTCCCTGGTCCCAAAATTCTGATTTTTTCAGGGTTTTTTTCCAGGTTTTTTTTCCTGATCTTTGCTGTTTTTTCTGCTTTGCAGTTTCCCGAGTGTGGATTTTATGGCCTCTACGATAAAATCCTGCTGTTCAAACATGACTCTTCAACAGCCAATATCTTGCAGCTGGTCCGAGCCGCCTCCGACATCCAGGAAGGGGACCTGGTGGAAGTGGTCCTCTCAGGTAAAGTGTCTCGGTTGGGGAAGGCATGAACTGATGATATTCCCTAGTTGGGTCATGAAACGTCTGCAAGAAAACCTCCAAGCTCAGGGAGCACCGAGGAGCTTATCTTCTCCTTTCTCCTCCCTCTTCCTCTTCCTCCTCCTCTTCCTCTCCTCCTCCTCCTCTTTCTCAACTTCCCCAATTTAAAAGTAAGTTTAGCAATCAGGTAAATGCATCAGCAGCTAAACTTGGTTACTTTTAATTTGGAGTACTTAAAAAAAACAACACCTGTCTTCGCAAGCTGTGTGACTCCAGCTCCTCCTGTGAGTTTCTACATCCGATCATTTGCACCGGAATAGCTAAATTCAAGCAATACATACAGGTACATTTGGAGAGAGAGATAAAATAAGGCAGCTATGGTTCTTCTCTCGGCTTCTGGTAGCTTCAGAGGCTTGATGTGAGATTTGGAGATCAGCAAATCAAGAGGCTCACTAACTTCACCCAAAGGTTTTGTTTCTTGAAGGGAAGGGAAGGAGAAGGAGAAGGGTGGGGAGGGAGGGAGAGAGGGAGGGAGGAAGGGAAGGGAAGGAGGAAGAGGGAGGGAGGGAAGGAAGGAAAGAAGGAAGGGAAGGAGAAGGGTGGGGAGGGAGGGAGAGAGGGAGGGAGGAAGGGAAGGGAAGGGAAGGAGGAAGAGGGAGGGAAGGAAGGAAAGAAGGAAGGGAAGGGGAGAAAGGAGAAGGGTGGGGAGGGAAGGAAGGGAAGGAAAGAAAGGAGGGAGGGGAAGGAAGGAGGGAAGGAAAGAAAGGAGAAAGAAGGAGAAAGGAGGGGAGGGAAGGAAGGAGGGAAGGAAAGAAAGGAGAAAGAAGGAGAAAGGAGGGGAGGGAAGGAAGGAAGGGAAGGAGAGGGACAAAGAAGGGAGGGAAGGAAAGGAAGATAAAAGATAAAAGGGAAGAGAAAGAAGGAAAACAAAAGGAAAGGAAAACTCTTTGGATATTCCTTCTTCCTCTCAGTTTCTCTCTCTCTCTCTCTTTCTCTTTCTTTCTTTCTTTCTCCAGCCTCGGCTACCTTTGAGGACTTCCAGATCCGTCCGCATGCTCTCAACGTCCACTCGTACCGGGCCCCGGCCTTCTGCGACCACTGCGGAGAGATGCTTTTCGGCTTGGTCCGCCAAGGCCTCAAATGCGATGGTAAGAAACCCCTCCTTTCCACCACCCCCACCTCCCCCATGCCATTTTCAACCTCAAAGAAAGCTAGATTTGCACTCGGGACCCGCTTGTAGAGAGGGGTTTATTTGGGGAAGGGGCAAAGAGAAAGCGACCGCAGGGAACAGGGGAGTGTGAGGGATGGATTTTGTTCCATTTTCGTGATGGCCATCGGAGACCGGTCTAATACTTCCCTATTTCCCTTGAAGCAGGGGTCTGCAAAGTCGGCTCTTTTAAGACTGGTGGACTTCAACTCCCAGAGTTCCCCAGCCAGCAAAGCTGGCTGGGGAACTCTGGGAGTTGAAGTCCACCAGTCTTAAAAGAGCCGACTTTGCAGACCCCTGCTTGGAGGAAAGAAAGCGTAGCAGGAAGGACAAGCAAACTCTTCCTCCTAAAAGTCTTTATTGTTGTTATTTTCCGTGTGGGGAAAAAATGTCTTTTCGGGGTCTTGAAACGGAGTTTGGGCATCGGGAAGGAAGGCCTGAGAGGGAGAGAGAGAGATGCATCAAATGGAGTCATTTGGACAAAGTTGTGTAGACTTCAACTCTCAGAATTCCCCAGCCAGAATTCCTGGCTGGGGAATTCTGGGACTTGAAGTCCACACCCAGTTTAAAACATATGAGGAACGATTGCAAGAACTGGATATGCCTAGTTTAATGAAGAGAAGGACTAGGGGAGACAGGATAACAGTCTTCCAATATCTCAGGGGTTGCCCCAAAGAAGAGGGAGTCAATTCTCCAAGGTGCCTGAGGGCAGGACAAGAAGCAATGGGTGGAAACTAATCAAGGAGAGAAGCCACTTAGAAATTTCCTGACAGTGAGAACAATAAGTCAGTGGAACAGAAGTTTCCTCCAGAAGTTGGGAATGCCCCAACACTGCAAGTCTTTAAGAAGATGTTGGATAACCATTTGTCTGAAATGGCGTAGGGCTCCTGCCTAGGCAGGGGGCTGGACTAGATGACCTCCAAGGTCCCTTCCAACTCTGCTATTGTATTGTATTGTTGAAAAGAAGGACCAAGGGAGACATGATAGCAGTCTTCCAATATCTCAGGGGTTGCCCCAAAGAAGAGGGAGTCAAGCTATTCTCCAAAGCACCTGAGGGCAGAAGAAGAAGCAATGGGTGGAAACTAATCAAGGATAGAAGCAACTTAGAACTGAGGAGGAATTTCTTGACAGTGAGAACAATTAACCAAGGGAATAGAAGTTGCCTCCAGAAGTTGTGAATGCCCCAACACTGCAAGTCTTTAATAGCTATTTGTCTGAAACGGTATAAAGTTCCTGCCTAGGCAGGGGGTTGGACTAGATGACCTCCAAGGTCCCTTCCAAATCTGCTATTGTATTGTATTGTATTGTCCAGGGCAAAAAAACACGAAAACTGAGCCTTGACCTACCCTGCAGGGCTGTTGCAAATTCCCTCTCAGCCTGCAGAGCGAACAGTGTAGGAATATGAATTTACTGGCGAAGCATTGAAAGTATTTATTGAAGGAAATACCTTTTTCTCCTCGCTCCTCCGCCCCACAGGTTGCGGCCTCAACTACCACAAACGCTGCGCCTTCAGCATCCCCAACAACTGCAGCAGCGCCAGGAAACGCCGCCTCTCGTCCACCTCGCTGGTCAGCTCCCAGTCCTTGCGGCTGTCGGTCACCGAATCCTTGCCCTGCGCCCCGGAGGAACTGGTGAGTCAGCCCTGCCTCCCACCCACCCACCCCCCGTCCCCCTCCGTCCCGCCGGGCCTGAGGCAGCTTTGCTTCGCCACTGCTGGTTATTCCTCAGCCTTGAGGACTAGAAACCTGATGCGCCTGGGGCGGAGCACGAATTCTCCTTCATCGGTGTGTGTCACGCTTTTATGATTCAATAATTTCTAACCGTTTCGGGGCACACCAAAGTAGCTCTTCTTCCTTCATCCCTCCCTCCTTTTCCTTTCCCTCCCTCCCTCCCTCTTTTCTTCCTTTCTTTTGTCCCTCCCTTTTTTCCTTTCCTCTTTTCCTCCCTCCCTTCCTCCCTCACCATCTTCCTCCCTCTTTTCCTTCCTTCCTTCCTTCTTTCCTTTCTCTCCCGTCCCTCCTCCCCTCTTTTCCTTCTTTCCTTGCTCCCCTCCCCTCTTTTCCATCCTTCCTTCCTTCCTTTCTCCCTCTTTCCTTTCCTTCCTTCCTTCTTTGCTTTCTCCCTCCCACTCTCCCCATCTTCCTTCCCTCCCTCTTTTCCTTCCTTCCTTCCTTCCTTCCCTCCCTCCCTCCCTCCCTCCCTCCCTCCCTCCTTCCTTCCTTCCTTCCTTCCTTGCTTTCTTCCTCCCCCTCTCCCCATCTTCCTTCCCTCCCTCCCTCCCTCCTTCCCTCTCTCCCTTCTTTCCTTTCTCCCCTCCCTCCCTCCCTCCCTCCTCTCCCTGCACTGACCCTCTTCCTCCTCCTCCTCCCGCTTCATCCCTGGCCCAGAGCCGGAGTTCCACGGAGACCCTCCCCCGCCGCCTGACCTCCTGCACCTACATCGGCCGCCCCATAGAGCTGGACAAGCTGTTCCTCTCCAAGGTGAAGGTGCCCCACACCTTCCTCATCCACTCCTACACCCGCCCCACCGTCTGCCAGTTCTGCAAGAAGCTCCTGAAGGGCCTCTTCCGCCAGGGCCTCCAGTGCAAAGGTGAGGAGGGGGCAGGCGGGACTCCCTGCTACCGGATATGCACAGCTGGCTTTGCACAGCTGGACCCTGTTTGGTTCCTGGTCTCCCCCTGCTGGCGGCTGATGGCATTGCAGCCTTCCCTATTCATGGACGCAGGAGCAGCCAGGGGTTTTTTGGGGAGGGGGCTGAAAAATGGCTTCCCCTCTCTCACTCTCTCCCCCTCCCCTCCCCCTCCCCCAATGCCCCTCCAGATTGCAAATTCAACTGCCACAAGCGCTGCGCGACCCGAGTGCCCAACGACTGTCTGGGAGAGGCCTCCTTTAATGGTAGCGGTGAGTTCCTCAGACGCCTCGTCTTGCAGGTTGTTGGGGCAAATGGAAGAGAGACTCTTGCCGGGGGGGGGGGGAGGATTTTATTTCAGGAGGGGCAAGGGGGGGGGGACGTTGCAGAACTGACCTTCCGGCACTGTTTCTAACCGCCCGATTCGCTTAACAACGGCAGTGTTTTGCTTAATGACCGTGGCAAAAAGATGAGCACAATGCGTTTCGCTGCCTCGCTTAGCACAGGGCATCCTGGTTCCCGCTGTGGTCGTAATGCGAGGACGACCTCTTTGGTACCCTCGTTTGACCATCTCGAGATACCCAAGACCGGAACGCCTCGGGGTTAGCTGATCTCTGGCAATTGCTGGTCATTCCTGAGCCTTGAGGACTAGAAACCTGATGCGCCTGGGATCAGGGTTGGGTTTGCCTCATTGGGCTCCTGTTCCCCCATCCCCAGATGTGCCGATGGAAGAATCGAGTGATCTCAGCGAGGCGGATAAGAACTCGCTTATGGACGAGTCCGACGATTCGGGGATCATCCCCGGATCCCATTCGGAGAACGATCTGCGCATGGACGAAGACACAGAGAGTCTCCAGAAGTCCCAGAGGTGAGGCAGAGATCCCGAGTGTGCCATCCTCTCGGCCCTTGGGCTCAATTCTAGTCGTAAGTCGAGGACTACCTGCATTACGAATCCTCTTCTCCCAACTTTCGTAGCCGTCTGTAATTCTGATTTTTCCAGGACTTCCAGTGAACCCCTCCCCATCTTGGGGGTCTTCTTTTCCCACTGGGGGGCGGGAGGGGGGCGTTGTGGTCCACCAGTGGCCTGCGGAGCTGGCAGCAGAGTCGGCCAGTGAGGAGGTTGGGGAGGACCTTGGGCCGGTTCTGGAGTCTAGGGAAGGCTCGGACGAGGGCTCTGCATTATGTGCTGCCTCCAGGAGTCTGACATCAGCAAGGCAGAAGAACAGGGGGAGCCTGTTCCCAGTGTGCGCATGCGAAGAGCTGCCAGAAAGCAAGGAGAGTTAAGACGAAAGGAGCGACTCGGGAGTAAGGCTTGGAGGGGATTGCCATAAAACAGGGATCTCTAACCTTTGCAACTTTAAGTCTGAAGGACTTCAGCTCCCAGAATTCTCCATCCAGCTTTGCTGGGAGCTGAAGTCCTTCCGACTTAAAGTTGCAAAGGTTGGAGACCCCTGCCGTAAAAGACCTAAAAGAGGAGCAAACAGATGTGAGCCTTTGCAGGAAGCAATTTTGTTCGTGGTGTTCGGTTCAAACTCTGAGAAACTCTGTTTGACTCTGTGCTCCGTTTGGCCTTGCAAAACTCATTGGCCCTGAGGACTCAAGAGAGAGAAAGGCGGGCCCTTATCAGCCTGACCCTGAAAGACTCTGGCAGACTTCTGCAGGACTCTTCCCAAACTCTTTGGGACTCGTTATGGGCTGTGAAGGTCAGAGCAGGGGTGTGGCTCAACCCCCCTGCTCTTTTTGCCCTGCGACACCCCCAACCACGCTGACCTATGGCCCCCCCTCTCCCTCTCTCCCCCCTCCCAGCTCCATGGGGTACATCCCCCTGATGCGGGTGGTGCAGTCGGTCCGCCAGACGACGCGCAAATCGAGCACGGCCCTGAAGGAAGGCTGGATGGTGCATTTCAGCAATAAGGACCCCTTGGTGAGCCAGAGGGAGGGGCTGTCCCCTTCCCCAGGGGCTGGGGGATTCTGGGAGTCCACAAGTCCTCAAGCTCAGCGATTGAAAAAGATGGGGAATTCTGGGAGTTGAAGTCCACTCGTCTTCCAGTTCAACAGCAGGCTGGCTGGGGAATTCTGGGAGATGCAGTCCACCCAAATTTTGCTAGCCTGCTACCGGGGGAATTCTGGGAGATGTAGTATATAGGTCTTAAATTTTGCAAGCCTGCTGATTAGGGAACTCTGGGAGTTGTAGTCCATATATCTTAAAGCCGTGTTTCTCAAACTTGGCCACTTGAAGATGTCCGGACTTCAACTCCCAGAATTCCTCAGCCAGCGAATGCTGGCTGGGGAATTCTGGGAGTTGAAGTCCGGACATCTTCAAGTTGCCAAGGTTGAGAAGCACTGTCTTAAAAGTTGCTAGCATGCTGATTAGGGGATTCTGGGAGTTGTAGTCCACACATCTTAATTTTTTGCTAGCAGGCTAGCTGGGGAATTCTGGGAATTGAAGTCCGCCCATCTTCAAGTTTATTAGAAGGCTGGGAAGAAAGAGGGGGCCTTTCATTGCGAGAGAAGCCCCTTCCTCTCCTTCCCCCCCCCCTCCCCAATCCCTAAACATTTTCTATTTTCCCCCTCTTTTTTAGCGAAAACGTCATTATTGGCGGCTGGACAGCAAGTGCCTCACCCTCTTCCAGAACAACAGCAGCAACCGCTACTACAAGGTGAGCCTGCCTCCTTGGGGTCTCCAGGAGAGGGGCAAAAGTGGAGAGCTGGACCCCCCTCGGCCCTTTGTTGGGGGCGGGGGGCGGGCGGAGTGCCTTCTCTCAGCTGAAAACCTTGGTAGAAAAAAACGAACAGCTGAGGAGCTCTTGGTCTTCCGCAGCCCAGGAGGCGAATAGATAGAGGATTGCAGAGCGAGGAGGGGTCCTCTTGAGATCATCTACTCCACTCCCTCCTCAGAGCCAGATAAAAGCATCTCCCACAGCCTCCATTTGAACTCCTGCTTGGCTAGTGGTGTTTTGGCCCATAACTGGAAATAAACTTTTTTACAAAAGTTAAGATTGTTAATCTCAGGTTCGTGTCTAGTCGAGTTAGGAAGCTTCGTATCTGTTCAGAGTCATTCAGGCAAGCAGCCAGGAGAGTCAGTGGCAGGCAGCCAGTCTTGTGTTAGTCGGAGAAAGGGGGGGGTCAGAAGAGGTTGCTAAGCCAACGGTCGTAAAGCGAGGACGTAGCCGTGGAGAAGGGCTGGCGGATGGTCCTTTGTCCTTCCCAGGAAATCCCCCTGTCGGAGATCTTGACCGTGGAGCTGGCTCAGGACTTCTCCCTCGTGCCGTCGGGCGCGAACCCTCACTGCTTCGAAATCGTTACCGCCAACGCCACCTACTACGTGGGCGAGAACGGCGCCCCCAGCGCCTCCCAGCATGGCGGGGATGGCCTGGAGCACGCCAAGGCCTGGGAGGTGGCCCTCCGCCAAGCCCTCATGCCCGTCGTCCTGCAGGGGGCACCGGCTGCCCAGGGACAGCCCCCCCACAGTGAGTACCGCCTGAACCCGCAGAACGTTTGCCTAGGTAGGGTGTCCTCGCTTTCCGACCACGGTCGAGTCCGGGATGCAGTTGTAAAGTGGAATGGTGCACGACCGCCCCGACTTATGACGTCAGTGGCAGGTGTGGACGTTAAGCGAATCCCTTAAGGTCGTGAAGCACAATGTCACATGACTGTGGCTGCCTGCATGCCTGGATGGATGTTTGGGTGGGTGGGTGGGTGGGTGGGTGAATGGCTGCCTGCCTGGATGATCGGATAATTGGATGATTTGATGGATGGTTGAATGGATGGGAGGCTTCCTGCCTGCCTGCCTGCCTACCTGCCAGCCAGACTGCCTGCCTGGATGTTTGGATGAGAGGATGGATGATAGGATGGCTGGCTGGCTGGCTGCATACCTGGATGATTGGACAATTGGTTGATTGGATAATGGGATGGATGGTTGAATGGATGGGTGGCTTCCTCCCTGCTTCCCTGCCTTCCAGCCTGCCGGATGCTTGGATGGGTGTTCTGATGGGTGGGTTGGTGGTTGAATGGGTGAATGGCTGCCTATCTGCCTGCCTGCCTTCCTGCCTGCCTGCCTGCCTGCCTGCCTGCCTGCCTGCCTGCCTGCCTGCCTGCCTGCCTGCCTGCCAGCCACTCAGCCAGCCAGCCAGCCAGCTTTCCAGCCTGCCTGTATGATAGGAAGGATGATAGGATGACTGGCTGCATACCTGGATGATTGGATAATTGATTGATTGGATGATTGGATGGATGGTTGAATGGATGGGTGGCTTCCTCCCTGCTTCCCTGCCTCCCAGCCTGCCTGTATGCCTGCGTCAGTGATGAAGAGATGGAGAAGGTTAAATTTCTTTTTTTTGGCCCTGTTTCCTCTAGGACAAGCTTCTTTGAGGATCTCCGTCTCCAACAGCCAAATCCAGGAGAACGTGGTGAGTCTCCTCCTGCAGGCCACCCTCCTCCTCCTCCTTCTTCTGAAGCTCACTCTTTGATCTCATCTCCTGCTGAAGGTGGCCTCAAGAGGTGTCCTCTCCTTTGTCCAATTGCAGGACATCGCCACCGTCTACCAGATATTCCCAGATGAGGTCCTGGGTTCCGGTCAGTTTGGCGTGGTCTACGGAGGTAATCCCACTGATGGTTTTGGCTTCCTTTCTCCAGGTTTTGGGATGGAACCACGGGTGTCCAAAAGTCTAGATCAGAGGTTCCCAAACTTGGCAACTTTAAGACTTGTGAACTTCAACTCCCAGAATTCTGGGAGTTGAAGTCCACAAGTCTTAAAGTTGTCAAGCTTGGGAACCTCTGGTCTAGATGGCCGCTGACCACACAGGTCGAAACGAGGAGGAGGGAGGGAAGGCGGATTTGTGCTCCTTTCACAACCCTTGTACTGTGCCGTTCTGGAAATGTTGTGATGCACACCCCGACGTTTGTGGGAATGTCCCTGGAGAGGGTCTCTGGGTCTCCTGAAAGGACCGGTTGGGGTTTTCCAATCTTGCCGTGTTCCATGCTTGGTGGTCTCTGGTCATGGCTGCGCTGAGTACCCCTGGAGGGGAACCATCGACAGAGCTTTTGCCCTTATCACTGGGCAAGTAGTCCTTGACTTATGACCAGAATTGTGCCCGAAATTTCCCAGGCTGTGATCATGTGACCTCAGTACAACTGTCACCACTACACGCCAGTTTCCAAGCGCCCGGCTATTGACCACGGGTTGCTGCAACGGTCGTGCGTGTGAAAACAACGGCCCTACCTCACTTTTTCCCGTGCCCTTGGAACTCTTGAATTGTCACTAAATGGGACCGTTGTAAGTCGAGGGCTACCTGCATGCTATCCATAGTTTCCCTTTCCAGGAAACCAGCCCTTGGCCTCAAACAAAGAGACCATTAGGCCGTTCGGAGCCAAAGCTGAAGTCTTGAAGGCATCTACCAACCCTTTTCCTCCCCCCATCCCCCAAGGATTCAGAGGGGCTGTCACCTCTGGGGAGACTCGGAGCTGGTCTGGAGGTGGGTTGGAACCAACTAACTCCGTCACGTCTTGCTAAGAGTTGGCTCTCTCTACTCCTGCCAGGGAAACACCGCAAGACAGGCAGGGATGTGGCCGTGAAGGTCATCGACAAACTTCGCTTCCCCACAAAGCAGGAAAGCCAACTGCGGAACGAGGTCGCCATCCTACAGGTGAGCAGGTCCATCCAACCTTGCAACACTCCTGTGTTGCAATGGGCTCTCGCTTTTCATTTTTATTTTGTGTGTGTGTGTGTGTGTGTGTGTGTGTGTGTGTGTATTCGTTACAGCATAACTCTACACAGATTACTTACTTTCTGAAAAAAAATACTGTGCGGGTAAGACACCCCTAACCCCCCCCTCAGGGGAAGTGTTCTGTTCAGATACAGCCTGTTGTGCCTTAAAATGGCTTCTACTGTACCGCCTTAAAATGTCCTCTACAGTACAGCACAGTGGAGTTGCCGTGGTAACGGCTTCACAGTCCTTCACAAGGGGGCTCCCTCTGGTAAGAGGGAAAATCCAACATTATAAATAATGTTTAGTCCTGACATTTTCCCCCTATAAATAAATACTTGGGCCACGATAGGTTACCGGCTAGTTTTTAATAATTAAGTTGCCAGGGTCATTGGGACGATATAGATCAGGGACGTCAAACTCATTGAGGGCTGTGGTTGACCTCGGAGGGCCGATTGGGCGTGGTCGATCAGGTGGGTGTGGCCAGTGGGGTCCCCAACCTTTGCAACTTTAAGTCTGAAGGACTTCAGCTCCCAGACTTCTCCAGCCAGCTTTGCTGAAGTCCTTCAGTTGCAGGGATTAATACATTATGATTGGACTCTTAAGGTTTAGGTTTTAAAACCAGGGGGTCTCCTGGTTTGGGCAACTCTTAAGCTGTGTGGACTTCAACTCCCAGAATGCCTCAGCCAGGGAGGGATTCTGGGAGTTGAAGTCCACACATCTGCAAGTGAGCAAGATGTTGAGACGCTCTGTGCATTTTCTCTAGATAATAACCACACACACACGGATTTTAGTATTGTAATAGCACTCTAGGCTGGTAATGGCTCCCGTTTTTTCCTTTGGACGCCCTCCTAGAGTTTGAGGCACCCTGGGATTGTAAATCTGGAGTGCATGTTTGAGACCCCGGAGAAAGTCTTTGTGGTGATGGAGAAGCTGCATGGGGACATGTTGGAGATGATCCTTTCTTCGGAGAAGGGCCGGCTTCCCGAGAGGCTGACCAAGTTCCTCATCACCCAGGTAGAAATGCTTCTCTAAATCCCTCCCTCCCTTCCTTCCTTCTTTTCCTTCTTCCTTCCTTCCTTCCTTCTTTTCCTTCTTCCTTTCATCCTTCCTTCCTTTTATCCTCCCTCCCTTTCTTCCTCCCTTCCTTCTTTCATCCTTCCTTCCTTTTATCCATCCTTCCTTTCATCCTCCTCCCTCCCTCCGTTTCATCCTTCCTTCCTCCCTTCCATCCTTTCCTTCCTTCCTCCCTCCCTTTCCTTCTTCCTTCCTTCCTTCCTTCTTTTCCTTCTTCCTTCCTTCCTTCCTTCCATCCTTCCTTCCTTCCTTTTATCCTCCCTCCCTTTCTTCCTCCCTTCCTTCTTTCATCCTTCCTTCCTTTTATCCATCCTTCCTTTCATCCTCCTCCCTCCCTCCGTTTCATCCTTCCTTCCTCCCTTCTTTTCATCCTTCCATTCCTTCCTTCCTTCCTTCCTTCCTTCCTTCCTTCCTTCCTTCCTTCCTTCCTTCCTTCCTTCCTTCCTAACTTTTTGAGTAAATAAGCTTGAAGGATGTAATACAGGGATCTGCCACCAGGTGGCTCCAGAGTCCTAATTAAAAACAAGGCTCCTGCCTTAATCTCCCAGACCACCAATGGGATGAGAGATTCTTCCCAGGGGACCTTGTAGGTTCTTTAAAACAACGAGCAGGAATCTCCTTTGGGGCTCTGGAGGGAAAATGGGATCAACCTGGGACCTGTCAAGTCTCTTCTAGCGATGTCAAAAGAAGGACGGGGCTTTCTCCACGCCTCCAATCGAACTTCTGTCTTCGGCTTCGGCTCCTTCTTATCCCATTCCATAAGTAACCTCCCTGGTGCTAGAAGGCAGTAGGTGATTCAACAGGCACTACCCAACACTGAATCCGTTACCTAGTTGGGTCATGAAACGCCTGCAAGAAAACCTCCAAGCTCAGAGAGCACCAAGGACCCCACAGGCCTCCTCCTCCTCCTTCTCTTCCTCCTCTTTGCCAACCCCACTACCTTTTAGCACTGATAACATTACCTAGTTGGGTCACGAAATGTCTGAAGAAACCCATCAAGCTCAGAGAGCACCAAGGACCCCACAGGCCTCCTCCTCCTCCTTCTCTTCCTCCTCTTTGCCAACCCCACTACCTTTTAGTACTGATAACATTACCTAGTTGGGTCACGAAATGTCTGAAGAAACCCATCAAGCTCAGGGAGCACCAAGGACCCCACAGTTCAACCCTGAGCAGCTCCCAAGTTTCTCCTCCGTGGATCCCAGAAGCTACTCGATGGCCGAGTTGTTTCTTCTGGACCTTTGTTGTGCCCTCAGGTCCTGGTTGCCCTCCGACATCTGCATTTCAAGAACATCGTCCACTGCGACCTGAAGCCGGAGAACGTCCTGCTGGCGTCCGCCGAGCCTTTTCCGCAGGTGAGCCGTTTCTTGCACTCAAGGCTCCTCCCGGACCCCCCACCCGCCCCAAGCTCAGAGCTTCCCCCTTGCCCCTCAGCGTCCCTTCCAGCCCACAGGGTGTTGGTGGGAGAGTTGGCCACAATTCCTGCAGCGTCTTCTCCGGGGGAATCCACCCGGAGGTTGGTGGTGCCCGAGAGAGCCTGGTTGAAAGGCAGAGTTTCCTGTGTGACTTTTAAAAAAGCAAAGGAATAACCATGTTTTTCTTCCGCCCGAGTTCTTCTTCTGCTTCCGTTGGCCGAGGAGGACCAGGTGGGTTTTCTCGGGGGGTGGGAAGGGAGCCCGGAGAGAGAGAGAGAGGAAGGGGGGGGGAAGAGGTCGACATCAGAGAGGGGCAGCTGAACTGGGGACCCCAAAACTCTCAGGGCCACACCTTGCGTTTCGTGCCCGGCGTGAAAGTTCAGTTTAATTGAGTTACTCCTCAGTTAGTCCTTGACTTACGACTGCAATGCAGACCAGCGGTTCTCCCCGCAGTTACGACCGTTGTAGTATTCCCGAGGGGACTTACGACTGCAATGCAGACCAGCGGTTCTCCCCGCAGTTACGACCGTCGTAGTATTCCCGAGGGGACTTACAGCCGCAATGCAGACCAGCAGTTCTTCCCGCAGTTACGACTGTTGTAGTATTCCCGAGGGGACTTACGGCCGTAATGCAGACCAGCGGTTCTCCCCAGAGTTATGACCGTCGTAGTATTCCCGAGGGGACTTACGACTGCAATGCAGACCAGCGGTTCTCCTCAGAGTTACGACCGTCGTCGTATTCCCGAGGGACCATGTGATCCAAATGTGGCCACTTGGCCCCTGGCATGTCTTCAGTGATGGTTGCCACGTCCCAGGGTCAGGTCCTCACCTTTGTGACCTTCGGACAAGCAAAGTCAATGGGGGGGAGGATAGTTTTGCTTAATGACCGTGGTTCACTTAACAACCACAGTGATTCGCTTACCAACAGCGGCGGAAAAAAGGGTCACAGAAGCAGAATGCAGCTCACTTTAAAACCGGCTTGCTTAGCGGTGGCAATTCTGGCCCCAAATGTGGTCGTAAGTCGAGGACCAGCTGGTGTTTCCTTCTTCGACCGATCTTTCAAATGATGTAGGAGGTCCTCGGCCTACGACCACAATGGCGCCCACCATCTCTTGTCTTTTAAGTGAGACCTTTGTTAAGCGAGTTGTGTCCCATTTTACGACCTTTCTTGACACCGTTGTTAAGTGACGCAGAGAAGCTCTTAAGTGAGCAATATGGTTGTTCAGTGGATCAGGCTTCCCCCTTGACTTTGCTTGTCAGAAGGTCGCAAGAGGGGATCAGGTGACCGTCATAAATACGAGTCAGTGGCCAAGCCACCTGAACTTGGGCCGCCTCTTCCCCTGGGTGTGAAAAGCGATCCTGAGTCGCACTTTTTCCAGGGCCGTCGTAACTTTGGACGGTCCCTAAGCGAAGGGTCGTAAATCGAGGCCGGCCCGATGGGCTAAGGCTCCCCCCCCCCCTCTCTGGGCCCTGCAGGTGAAGCTGTGCGACTTCGGCTTTGCCCGCATCATCGGGGAGAAGTCCTTCCGGCGCTCGGTGGTGGGCACCCCGGCCTACCTGGCCCCCGAGGTCCTCCTCAACCAGGGCTACAACCGCTCGCTGGACATGTGGTCGGTGGGCGTCATCCTGTACGTCAGCCTGAGCGGCACCTTCCCCTTCAACGAGGACGAGGACATCAACGACCAGATCCAGAACGCCGACTTCATGTACCCCCACCAGCCCTGGCGGCGGATCTCGGTCGGAGGTATGTCCGGTTGGGGTCCTTTTGGGGGGCAATCTTGGTCTCTTTAAGCCAGCATTGCTCCTTCCCTCCCTTCCGTCCATCCTTCCCTCTCTATTTCTTCCTTCCTTCCTCCCTTCCCTCTCTATTCCTTCTTTCCTTCCCTTTCTCTCCTCTCTATTCCTCCCTCCCTCCCTCCTTTCTCTTTCTTCTTTCTTTCTTTTCTTTCTTCCTTTACCTCCCTCCTCTCTCCCTTTTCCCATCCATCCATCCCCATTTGGCATCCCTTGGATTGAGCTGGAGGGCAATGGAGGTTGAGGGGATGGATTTCATTGGTCAAGCGTTCTGGTTTTGAAGGCTCCCTTCTCCCTTCGCCTCCTCTCAGCCATCGACCTGATCAACAACCTCCTGCAGGTGAAGATGAGGAAGCGCTACAGTGTGGATAAGTCGCTCAGCCACACCTGGCTACAGGTAGGTGGGAGAGGTGGGGCTGCGTTGAATGGGTCCCTCTGGGTCAGTCTTCCCCACTGCAGCCGCCTCTGTCCACTCGGACTGCAAAAGTCCTTAGTGCGAGCTGGGTTCCGTTTCTTGCAGACCTTTCATTACCAAAGTAGGTAACACCCTCAGTGCTAGGAGGGAGAAAGGTTTGAAGAGAAGAGGAGGAGGAGGAGGAGGAGAGAGAGAGAGAAAGGAGGAAGAGAACCCGGGGCTCCTGGGTGCTCTCGGAGCTTGGTTGTCTTGCTGACGTTTCATTACCCGACTAGGCAACACCACCAGTGCTGGTAGAGAGAGGGGTTCGTGGAGAGGAAGACGGCTCTGGGGTCCTTGGTGTTCTCTGAGCTTGCAAACGTTTCATGACCTGACTAGTGAACATCATCAGTGCTAGGAGGGAGTGGGGTTTGTGACGAGGAGGACTGTGGGGGTCCTCGGTGCTCTCTGAGCATGGTGGGTTTCCTTGCAGACGTTTCATGACCCAGCTAGGGAACATCATCAGTGCTAGAAGAGAGGGGGTTTGTGGGGAAGAGGAGGGGAGGAGGAGAATGACAAAGGGGAGGAAGAGAAGGAGGACCAAGAGGACGGTGGGGGTCCTGGGTGCTCTCTGAGCTTCGTTGTTTTCTTGCAGACGTTTCATGACCCAACTAGGCAACCGCATCAGGGCCAGGAGGGAGTGAGATTTGCTCTCACAATCCTGGGGCTTGCCCTCTCCGTGGAGGGTGGTCAGTGTGGCCACCCACGGGTCACCTGCTGGTCCCTAAGACCGCTTGCAAACGCCCGCAACCTGTTTTGCGGTTTCCCTTCCACCCCCCCCCAACCCCAATCTCCCCCCCTCCCCATCTAGGATTACCAGACCTGGCTGGACCTCCGTGAGCTGGAGAGCCGGATGGCCGAGCGTTACATCACCCACGAGAGCGACGACGCCCGTTGGGAGCACTTCGCGGCCCAGCACAGCCTGCTGTACCCCGAGCACCTGCGCTCCCGCCGGCTGCAGGAGGAGGAAGAGGAGGAGGAAGAGGCAGAGGCAGAGGCAGAGGAGGGGGCCACCGCAGAGCAAGAGCAGGAGATGGAGATGCAAGGCTTGGCCGAGCGGGTCAGCGTCCTCTGAAGCCCCCTTGAAGGACCGAGAGACACTGGAAGGCTGGAGGAGCCTCTGGTCTTGAATTCGCATTCGGCACCTCCCCTCAAGAATCTCCTTTTCCGGCGGTTGGAAAATAACAGAAAAGAAACGGAAACCGTGGAGGAAATCTTGGGTTGCTCCACGGCCACAACCCTTCGACGGCCACGTTAAGGAAGACCCTCGAGGCTCAGGGTAGTTCGGCAGAATGGGTAGAGTCCCCTGAAACGGGACGGGGAGAAGCGCGACTGGTTCGAACCACGACCTTTGCCGTTGGTTCCGCGAACCAGTAGTCACTTTTTTTCACTTTTTAAAGTGTTTTAAAGTGTTATCGGCAGGAAAAAAAACACTTTAAAAAGTGGAAAAAAAGAAAGTGACTCTCCGGTTCGCGGGACCAACGGCAATCGTATAATTAAAAGTGGGAAAAAAGCCGTTCCATGACGATCAGCCGTGTCGCACGATGGTCGGCAACCTTTTATTTGCCTCCCTTTTTAAAGACTTTTTAACCGCCTCTCCACCCGAACCGGTAGTAAAAAAAAAAAATGCTTTCAAACGTGTGGGGAGGGGAAAGGCACCCACGATCACACGGCACAGCTTCACCTCCCCCCTCCTTCTCCCCCCTCTTAAAGTATTAAAATAATTCTTAACATACTTAGAAGTAGGTAGTAAAAAAAAGGCTTTAACATTTTTTAAAAGTTGGCCACGCCCAGTCACATGACACCCCCACCAAGCCACACCCACAGACCCCCATGGCACTTTTTTTTTTTTTTTACATTTCCCCCCTGCCCTGAACCCTGGGACAGGGCCCTGCACTCATTCTTTCCTCCTCTTTTTTTCAATTGTGTGTCTGTGTCTGTCTTTGCAGGTTGTGTCCACCTAGTTTGAGCCTTTAGCCCAGGGGTGTCCAAACTTGGGAACTTTAAGACTTGTGGACTTCAAATCCCAGCTATGCTGGCTGGGGAATTCTGGGAGTTGAAGTTCACAAGTCTTAAAGTTCCCAAGTTTGGACACCCCTGCTTTAGCCACATCAGTCTGGGGTTAATGTCACGTCGGCCAGTTTTCTTTGTTCTAGGACCAATGGGGGGCTACAGATTGTGACCCCCCCCCCACACACACACCCAGGGGTGTGGAGGACTTTTTTTGGGATGGGGGGGGAGATGTGAAGGTTGAGGAAGAGGAATCAGAGATGTTTCAAGGCTTTCTTGGATGAAGGGTCTTGGCTGAACCGGCGCGGGGGGAGCTGGGGGGCTTCATCTCTAAATAGGGGTCTCCAAACGTGGCCCCTTTAAGACTTGTGGACTTCAACTCCCAGAATTCCTCAGCCAGGAACACGCAACAGGCAGAAAGAGGCTGGCTGAGGAATTCTGGGAGTTGAAGTCCACAGGTCTTGAAGTTGCCAACTTTGGAAACCCCCCTGGTCTAATAAATCTCAGTGGGAGTTGGTCTCTTTGATCCCTGAATCCGTGTTTCTCAGGCATGGCCCGTTTAAGACCTGTGGACTTCAACTCCCAGAATTCCTCAGCCAGGAACACACGGCAGGCAGAAAGACATTGCTGAGGAATTCTGGGAGTTGAAGTCCACAGGTCTTGAAGTTGTTCACTTTGGAGACCCCCCTGGTCTAATAAATCTGAGTGGGAGTTGGTCTCTTTGATCACTGAATTGGAATTAAAGACCTGTGGACTTCAATTCCAAGAATTCCCCAGCCAGCAGAGAATTCTGGGACTTGGAAGTCCATCCCACTTAAAGAGGCCAAGCTTGAGAAAATACTGCTTTTAATGAGTTAGCAGCGTGGTAAGGATTATTGTCAAGCCCCCAAAAAACTCCCGCAGGCAGACTCCAAGCAGGACACAACTTTTGGGGGACCAAAACTGAATCGACACCCCCCCCTCCCGTCGTGTACCCCTCCCCTCCCAACTCTCTGCTCCTTCCGCTCTCCCTCCCAAACGGCCCGTCGGCTTTCCGAAGCCAACCATTTGAAACAAGCCAGCACCACCAAAGACTGGCTCCTTGTGAGTGCAGACAAAGCTACTTTCTCTTCCAGCCCAACGTCTCGGCCTTCAAACGCCGCGGACTGGCCGGAATCCATGCGCTGGAAGGGAAAGGAGGAAATCCCAGAGGGGTGGGGTGGGGGAATATATATGGTTCCCACTCCCATTATTATTATTATTATTATTATTATTATAAAAGTATTTGTCTTTGAAAGATTGAGAGCCCGTTCTGCACCTCCGGAGTGAAGGATTAACCCATAGTTTTGGGACGGGAGAGGAATTCTCCATCTAATCTAATGCTTTCCGTGATGCTCAACTATGGAAATATTTTTGTTCCCGGCCGGGCTGATGGGAATAGCAAGTCTCACATAGTTGGAAGTAGGGAAGACGTTGGTCGGCAGGCCAATGGATGGGAGGTTGGGAAGGAGAAAAAGGTGGATTTGTGGTGGTTTGCACAACACAAACCGAGGCGAGGTAAGGGCATTTATTCACAGGTGAGTTCCTACCAGTTCGTGCCAGTTCATCCGAATAGGTAGTAACTTTGCCTGAGTCGTTGGAAGTGGCAGCGACCCAGGCTGGCCATGCCCCCGAACTGGTTCTGTGGTGGTGCCATCTTGTTTTTCAGTTCTCTACATGCACAGAACAATTGTCATTGCAAACATTTATTTCCCCCCCCCCCCCATTTTTAAAGGTTTTGCGCATGCACAGACCTCATTTGCAAATGCACATGTGCGCGGAGCGAAATTTTTGCACGCACCGAACCAGCAATAATGGCAGCAGCAAAGCACCCCTGCCTCTATTAGATGAGTGGCCCATCTCTACGCCCTGCTCTTAAATTTGCCCATCATCCTTCTGCTGAGTCTTATTGATTTCTCCCCCCCTCCCACCCTCCCGGGCACTTCACTGGGTTCATACACCACATCAAATCGGTGCTCACCAGAGCTTGTGGATTAAACCACCATTGATTGGGTCAAGGGGAAAATAGTTTTAGCACAGGGCAGCCTCTGAGGGGGCCACTTGGTAGCAGTTGGGCTTGCGTTGAAGAGGCAGCTTCCCCCGGACGACTGTTTATATCCTGAAATGTCTTATTATTATTATTATTTTTATTTTTTTTAATAACCTGAACGTTGTGCTGTATATAAAAAATACATTTAAATCCTAGATGCGAAAAAGTCGTCTGTTGAGTCGCGTGGAGATATTTGGCTGCAGAGGTCCGTTTCTTTTCACGCCCATCGGATTCCTGCTTATTGATTTATCCTATTTATAAATCTGTTTATCACATTTATAGGTTTATCACATTTATCTAATCTCGGGCATCTTTGGGCAGATGGCAATGTCACTCGGCTTCATTCCGCTTTTAAAAATCTCTGGAAAGGCTTGCTTGTACGTTGCATTTTGGTGGTGGTAGTGGTGGGGGCTGTCTTGCTGGGCAGACAGCCCCCTCCCCCTGTCCCTCGTTTTGCCAGGGCTACTCAAATGGCCTGCCCATTTGCCACCCACGTGGCAAGCCGGTTTGTGCGTCATTTGGGCAAGGTGGGCCTTTGAAAACAGTGCGGTGTGGGGCTTAAAATCGCCAGGGGTTTTGGAAGGCGTTGACAATGGTCAACTTTGAAAGAGAAGGTCAACTCTGAGATGAGCGTGCAGAGACCAGGAGGGAGCGGTGGAGGTGGCGTAGCAGAGGCCCAGGAGTGCCACGGGTCAAAGAAAGCCACGGGGAGAGCAGTAAAAGTGGGTTTGGGGAGCTTCATCCTGGATCCAAGCAGGCAGCAGAGAGAGAGATTAGAAGAGCGGTCAGGAGAAATCTGTGGAGCTCTTGCCTCCCAAGCAGGAGGTTGTGAGTTCGATCCTAGGTAGAGGCACACGTAGGGTCTCCTGCTTGGGCAGGGGGTTGGGCTAGATGACCTGCAAAGGTCCCTTCCAACTCTGTTCATCTGTTAAAGCAGGGGTCTCCAACCTTTGCAACTTTAAGTCTGAAGGACTTCAGCTCCCAGACTTCTCCAGCCAGAAAAGTTGGAGACCCCTGTGTTAAAGGAATTGAGAAAAACGGCTAACACCTGGTCCTTTGGCTTGGTGTTGCTCAGCCTTGGCAACCTGAATAGGGGTGGACTCCCAACTCCCAGGATTCCTGGCATGCTTCATGAGCTTGAAGATGGGTGGGCTTCAACTCCCAGAGTTCCCTAGCCGGCATGCGGATGTCTCAGAAAGCCTCATCATAACCACATGGACTACTAGCTTAAGATCACACCACAACTCTAGACTGGCACATACACTCTCCAAAATAATAATGATAATAATAATAATAATCTTGTTTTGCAGAGACTGGTAGAAATTGAGATGGTTCGTTGATTTTCCAGCTGTGCAAAAGATGGAGCATTAGCTGGTTGGGGAATTCTGGGAGTTGAAGTCCGCCCATTTTTAAACTCATTAGCTTGCCCCCCCGGGGAATTCTGGGAGTTGAAGTCCACAAGACTGAAAGTTCCCAAGTTTGGACACCCCTGAGTTAAAGGATCTGATCCCTGGTGAGATTCCCTGCGGTTGGCGCTCTCTGCACAGGCCGGCTGGAATCCGTCCATGCCTGGCAACGAGGTTCCTTTGAAGTAGAGGGAGGTGGGAAGACTTTCCCTGCAGGCTGTGGCCATAGCAACAATGGAATACAGACAATAAACAGTTTTCCCCTCCTTCCAATCATTTTTTCCAGAACACGACTCTGCCTCACATGCTTTGGCATGCGGCCCCCCTCGCTCGGCATATGCTTAGAAAATCTGGATGCCTGCAACAGATTCAGCGGTGGCAGGCTTTAGCACGGCGGCGCATTCTCCGATCCGCTAAAAAGCTTCTAGCAGGCACACGCTTCCAGGTGTGGAAGTGACAAGGATTGTAGTTGAGGAAGTGAGATGTAGTCCTAGTGTGGAATTGACACGCCCCCAGGTGTAGAATTGACACACATTCCAGGTGTGGAATTGACACACATTCCAGGTGTGGAATTGACACACATTCCAGGTGTGGAATTGACAAGAGTTGTAGATGAGAATGAACATGGGTTCTAGATAGGGAATTGACATGCATTTCAAATAGGGGAACTAATATGGGTTCTAGATGGTAAATTGACAAGGGTTCCAGGTGTGGAATTGACACACATTCCAGGTGTGGAATTGACACACATTCCAGGTGTGGAATTGACAAGAGTTGTAGATGAGAATGGACATGGGTTCTAGATAGGGAATTGACATGCATTCCAAATAGGGGAACTAATATGGGTTCTAGATGGTAAATTGACAAGGGTTCCAGGTGTGGAATTGACACACATTCCAGGTGTGGAATTGACACACATTCCAGGTGTGGAATTGACAAGAGTTGTAGATGAGAATGGACATGGGTTCCAGATAGGGAATTGACATGCATTCCAAATGGGGAACTAACATGGGTTCTAGATGGTGAATTGGCAAGTGTTCCAGGTGTGGAATTGACAAGGATTCTAGATAGGGAATTGACAAGAATGCCAAGTGAGGAATTGACATGGGCTCCAGATGGGGAATTGACACAGGTGCTAAATGGAGAATTGACAAGAGCTTCAGGTGTGGAATTGACATGAGTGCCCAATGGGGGAGGAAGAAATGCATTTTGCACTGGCTCAGGATCCCTCCCGAGAGCTAGAGAGGTACAAGCAGCATCTTAAAAGTGGCTGCTCCTCCCCCTCTACTAGGACCCCTTTTGGTCTGGGTGGGGGGAGGCATTATGGAGTTTTATTTTGAGTTTCCTGCTGTGGATGTCTGTGCCCCCCCCCCCCGGTCTCGAGTAACCAAGCCTTTGTGGATCGGCTTTGGGGGGGAGATCGTCTCCCCAATTGCATCCCACTTGCACCAACCCACCGTGCGAGGGTCTGGGGCACGTGGGCAGCCCAGCACAACGGTAAGAGGAGAGGGATGGTTTCCATCACTGCTTGCCAGCCACCTCAAAGAGATGCGTTCTTCCTATTTCCTTCCTTCTCTCCCCCCTCAAAGGCCAACATTGCTATTTCTCACTGTCCTTAGCAAAAGGCAACCTTCCCCCCCCCACCCCACTGCCATTGCCATGGCTACCCGCTTCTCCATCACCATGGCTACCTCCTCACACTATTATTATCCCCACCATTTATAAACCACTGTTGCTACCCGTCCTTGTCACTGTCACTTCTGCCAGCCCCTTCCTTCCTCCTGGCCGCTGGAGCATGGCGGCGCATGGCTATTCCCTGGAAGCTGAGAGCCGCCTCCTCCTCCTTTCTCCTGCAAGAATCACCCATGGGACAGTCCAATTTCCCCCCTTTTGCAACGGGGGATCGTTGGCCAGATATCCTTCTGTCTCCTGCCAAGGTTCCTCTCTAGTGGATCTCTTAAAAACTGAGTCCTTTCACCACCACCCCTGGGGTTTCCAAGGTGTGGCCGACCTCCTCTTCCAGCCCCAACCCAATGCCCAAGCTATGAGGAGCCTGGTCAGGTTGAAGCATTCCCCCCCCCCCCACATCCCAAAAAAGGAGGCTCAGAACTGTTCAAAAGGCTCCTGGCAAAGATGTTCCCCCCAATTTTCTAGAAAGCATTCTTAGTTTCAAGTCTTCAGCCAGGGTCACTTAGGAGTGTGTGTGTGTGTATGTGTCTGTCTGTCTGTCTGATGCTTTGAACCACCCCTTTGCCACCTCCAGATGTGCTGGGACTGAGAATCCGGGGAGTTGGTAGTGGTACAGACCCCTCAGTACCATGTAGCCTTCCCCTTCCCCACTTTTGAAAGTAAATAATCTGAGTTACCCTCCTTCCTTTCTTTCTTATCTCCTCCCTTCCTTCCTCCCTCTCTTCCTTCTTTTTCCTTCCTTCCTTTTCTCTCCCTTCTTTCCTCCCTTCCCTTTTCTTCCCCCCTCCTTTCCTTCTTTCCTTTCCTCTCTAACTTCTTTCCTCCCTTTTCTTTTCTTCCTCCCTCCTTTCCTTCTTTCTTTTGCTCTCTAACTTCTTTCCTCCCCCTTCCTTCCTTCCTTCCTTCCCTAACTTCTTTCCTCCCTTTTCTTTTCTTCCTCCCTCCTTTCCTTCTTTCCTTCCTTCCTTTCCTCTCTAACTTCTTTCCTCCCTTTTCTTTTCTTCCTCCCTCCTTTCCTTCTTTCTTTTGCTCTCTAACTTCTTTCCTCCCCCTTCCTTCCTTCCCTAACTTCTTTCCTCCCTTTTCTTTTCTTCCTCCCTCCTTTCCTTCTTTCCTTCCTTCCTTCCCTCTCTCCCTCTCCTCCCTTCCCTTCCTCTAAAAACTTCATTTTCACATTGATGGGCAGATCCAGAATAGGAGAGCATCGTCTCGTCCAGTCAATCTCAAACGCTCCGTCTTGGCCCCTTGATTTTGGGAGTGGAGTTTCCGGAGCGCTGTTTAGCGGGAGGAGGGGGGGAAACCCCTGTCCGGAGGCAGGTCTGAATCCCCAAGTCAGCCAACCTACCTTCCCCAACCTGGCGCCCTCCGCTCGGCTCTCCATTCATGATTCCTGGGTGTGCGTGTGAATTTGAGCTGGGCTCCGTAGCAACGGTGGTCTGAACTGCACCGGGACAATCAGCGGGTCCTTTCCCCCCAAAAGCTTTCGGGGATCCCAGGCCCCAAACCGCCCAGCCCCCGGCATTTAGGAGAAAGTGGAGGGGATCCCCCGGGAAGCGGCCTTTGACGGGCTGCCCGCTTGAAGCAAAGCCCCTCTTGGCACACTTTGGGACAAAATAAACTGCGGGGACCTGCTGGGCGGGAGGGGCGATCCCCGAAGCTTTCATTCATTCAGAAAACCAGAAATCGGTCAGAAACACTTTCCCTCGGGTGGGCGGGGCCAGATTTTTATCAATGAGAAACTGGAGGGGTTGGGCCAGCCGAGGGCGGAGACATGCAAATGAACTGGCCAATGGTATCGCTGGGGTCCAGGCGGGTCGGGGAACCGGAGATCAGCGAACCGGGCGATTTTGGACCATTGGCTACGATGTAATCATTTTAATGAACGGTTTGAAATGATTGAACGTCCAGGGCGTCGGTGGCTCCTATCCAGGGCGTGGCCAGCCAGGGCAATGGAGCCGAGCGGACCAATCGGCGATTGGCAGGGCGTGGCTTGCAGAGAAACCAGGGAGGGGAGGGAGCCAATAGCTTGAATCAAGGGCCCGCTTATGCAAATCAAGGACGCGCGCTCGGGGGGGAGGGGCTTCTTATGCAGATGAAGGGCCCAGCAGGTGTGTCAGGAGCTTGGGCTCCGCGGCGGGAATATGCAGATCCATTCCCCCAACCGCCCAATAGCTGGCAGCGAGGGCGGGTCCCAACGGGCCAAGTTCCAATGGGTGGACTTTAGGGAGGGCGCCATGCAAACGAAGCCTCCCAGCTGAGCCAATGGCCGAGCCCCACCGGGCGGGCGGGGGGCTTTTGTAAATAAAGCCGAGCTGAGGGAGCCAATGGCGTGGCTCGGTTGGGTGAGGGCCCAATGCTTTGAATGGGAGGCGCGGCGCCCAGCCGGGGAGGCCCAATGAGAAGCCGAGCCTCCCGATCCGTCTCGGGCGGCCGAGCCAATGAGCGGCGCCCATGCAAATGAGGCGGTGACAGCGCCGGAGCCGCAGCAGTCACACGAACGCCGCTGCGCTTTCCCGGCTCCGGAGCTGCAGCAGGCGCCGCCCGGCCGCCGAAGGGCTGCAGCTCCTGCCTGCCTGGCCGGTTGGCGGCACCAACCATGATCCGCGCCTTCTCCTTCCCGGCCAGCCCGGAGCGGAGCCGGCTGCGCGCCTGGCTGGAAGGCACCCTGGCCGGCTTGTGCGAGCTGCACTTGCTGCGGGAGCGCCAGGAGCGCCGCGTCCGGCAGGCGCTGCGCATCGCCGCCCAGCCCGGCAGCAGCAGCAGCAGCGAGCCCGCGGAGCCCTCTGCCGAGGAGCAGCAGCTGGTGAGAACCAACCGAGAGGTCTTCACTGGGGTCCGGCCCGGGGAGGGGCGGGGGGCGGCAGGAGAGCGGGGCGGGGCGGGGCGGGGGCGCGCCCGATTGGAACCCCCGGAGGGGAAGGGGGAGGGGAGGGGGCCGCCGCCGCAGCCCGACCTCCTCCTCCTCTGCCTGGGGGAGGGGGTCTCTATGACATGCTGCGGAGGAGGGGAGGGGGTCCTCCGGCTGTCCCGCGGGGAAGGGGGCGTCGGAAACGCTTGAGGGGTGGGTGGGTGGAGGATGCTCTTTGCCCGGCTCTGAAGCGACTATCCCGGCTGGGTCGCCTGCGCGGGTTCCTTTCTCTTCAGTCGGATTAATGGGTCTGGGGGCGGCAGGGATGGAGCAGGAGCAGGAGCATGCGCGCGTCCCCCGGGGGTGGGGAGGATGGAAGAGCGGCGCTCGCCCCCCCTTGCCGCCCCTCGCCCCCCACCGGCCCTAAGGGGGCTCCGTGGAAGCGGGCAGCTGCGCCCCGCCGCCGGTCTTCCGCGCTTGGTCGGGCTCAGAGAAGCCCGCTGCCCTCCCCTGCAAGCCCACCGCCCGGCTGGCTCTCCTGCTTGCAGCAGGCAGCCCGCTTCGCTGATCCGCCCGCCGTTGCGACCAACTCCGGGACCGCTTTGCTGGGGAGGGAGGGGGGCGTTTCTGGGCTGGAGCGTCTCTGCACCCCCTACCCCCCTTCTCCCAGATTTCCAGGACTACACCTCCTATGCTTCCCGGCCCGCCTTAGTCAGGCTGAAGGATCCGAGCGGCGCCCCCGCGGGACGGGGAAGACGGAATCCACCCGTGGCTGGACGGGTCAACTGTCCTGCCGGCTCCCCTTTGCCTTCCCCGGCTCAAGAGGGAAGCGATTCCCCGGCAAAGGCGAGCTCAGCCAGGGCTGAATCGAATCGACTCCGAATTAAAACGACGCGGGGCTGTGGCATTCGGGAGCAGTTGGCATCTGGATGGCCCCTCTGGCATCCTTGAAGTGGGGAGGGGGGGAAACGAGGGATGGGGTCCTCAGCAGACGGGGCGACGCGATTCCTAGAAGGATCCAGACTAGATCCTTTTCTTTCCCTTCCTCTGAATCATCGGTCTCTCCGGCTTCGGTTCTGGTTCAGGAGTTCCTACCGGTTGGAACTGGATAAGTCTTGCGGCTCTTTATCGGAGAGAGGGGCTTCTCCCGGCAGAGGTTGGCCGGGGGAATTCTGGGAGTTGAAGTCCGCCAGGCTTAAAGTTGCCAAGGTTGGAGACCCCTGTCCTAAAGGAAGGGGGGTGGGGAAACACTCAGAAATATTTAGCTGGTAAAGAGGACATGATAGCTGCCATCAAACACCTTCCCTCTTGCTCCAGAGGTCCAGGCTAGAACGGATGGGATGAAACGGAAGGTGCCAATGAAGTATTGGGGGAAATATTTAAATATTAGGGGGGAGGGCACCCAAGGAGGGGAGTTTGCTTCTTCTCCTGGAGAGTTTCAAACAGAGGAGATGCTGATGCTGATGATCTGAATTCTGCCATTTTGCAGCGGGTTGGACTGCATGACCTCTTGGGTTCCCTGCCGACTATGATTCTCTGAGCTGCTGGTCGACATTGTGGGGCCATTGCTGGGCACCCCTAGTACGATTGGCATGCAGCGGCCGTCGCTGCCAGACGAAAACTTGGCCACTCCTGGGTTAACAGGTGACCAGCCTATAACTCTGCAGATGGTGGTTTGTGAACAGATATTGCAGTATTTCACTAGCAATTCTACTTCTGGGCACAATGAAAGCTTGTATTCTCTCAGCCTGCTGAATAGTGTTAAGCACCAGGACTGACTGTTCCTGACCTATAATTCCTTCTTTGAGAGGCCCCCAAACTCATGCAAAATTTGAATTTATGAACTCCTGGGTTGGATTCAGTGGTGGGATTCAAGCATTTTTACTACTGGTTCTGTGGGCGTAGCATGGTGTGGCTTGGTGGGCGTGGTGTGGTGGGCGTGGCAGGGGAAGGACACTGCAAAATCCCCATTTCCTCCCAATCAGCTGGGACTTGGGGGCCAGAGAATAGAAGGGGGCGGGGCCAGCCAGAGGTGGTATTTGCCGGTTCTCTGAACTACTCAAAATTTCTGCTATTGGTTCTCCAGAACCTGTCAGCACCGGCTGAATTTCACCTCTGGTTGGATTGGCCCTTTCCCATCCTGGTTTGAGTAGTTTGGAGAACTGGCAAATGTCACCTCTGGCTGGCCCCGCCCTCATCTATTCTCTGCCTCCCGGATCCCAGCTGATTGGGAGGAAATTTTGGCTGGCCCCGCCCTCATCTATTCTCTGTCTCCCAGATCCCAGCTGATTGGGAGGAAATTCTGGCTGGCCCCGCCCTCATCTATTCTCTGCCTCCCGGATCCCAGCTGATTGGGAGGAAATTGGGATTTTGCAGTATCCTTCCCCTGCCATGCCCACCAAGCCACGGCCAGAGAACTGGTAGTAAAAAAAATTGAATCCCACCACTCAGCCACTTGAAGATGGGTGGACGTCAATTCTCAGAATTGGGAATTCTGGAGGCTGAAGTCCACCCATCTTTAAGCAGCCAAGGTTGATGCTTTCAACCGCCCCTGTCCCACCTCCTGATGTGCTGGGGCTGAGAATTTGGGGAACACACCCCTCAGTACCATGTAGCCTTCCCCTTCCCCACTTTTAAAAGAAAATAACCTTCCTTCCTTTCCTTCCTTCCTTCCTTCCTTCCTTCCTTCCTTCCTTCCTTCCTTCCCTTCTTATCTCCTCCCTCCCTCCCTTCCTCCAGGCCCCCCTTCCTTTCTTTCTCCCTCCCTCCTTCCCTATCCCCTTCCCTGGAGGGGGTAAGAGATATCTTCCTGAGTCTGACTACCACCCCCTTAAATCTCCTCCCCCATGACTCAGTGGCTGTGGCCACTTTCTCTAAAGCTTAGCTGATCTCCATTCACCCTTTTGCACCCTTGCTTTAGAGCAGTGCTTCTCAAATAGTGGGGCGGGCCCCCCAGGGGGGGCGCGAGGCTCCGTAAAGGGGGGCGCGTTTGACCTCGGCAAAGGATTTAATTTTTTTAAAATTTCTAATGCACTTTAAATCTTTTCTGCTACAGTTAATAAAGCGATTCTTTGTTGTAAATTGATCCACATTTCTTTCTTTTTTTATTCTCTTATATGTTAATAAGGATACAGTGTTATGCAGAGGTGTACTTATAACAATTTTATAGACAAATGATACTATTTACAGTCGCGCGGGGGGCGCGAAATGTTTTCTTCTTCCTAGGGGGGGCATGACAGAAAATAATTGAGAAGCACTGCTTTAGAGAGATGGCTGGGGGGGGGGGAGTGTGGTAGCTAACCTCTGAGCCATTGGACTACAACTCCTATCTTCCCCAGCTCCCCCCAATGGCGGTTCTTAAAAGAGCCACTTCTAAAAGTCCTTCGTTATTCCATGGGGAAGAATCCCAAACCAAGATCTGAAGTTTCCTGGGTCAACTGAAGCCTTATCTTCATTTCTTTCAACAAGATGGATTTAAGACAGAGCTCTTCAAACTTGGCAACTTTAAGACTGGTGGACTATCAGCTCCCAGAATTCTCCAGCCAGCATCACTTACTCTCTTGTAATCCCTTCCTCTGCAATCTCTCCACTTAGATCAGAGCTCTTCAAACTTGGCAACTTTAAGACTGGTGGACTATCAACTCCCAGAATTCTCCAGCCAGCATCACTTACTCTCTTGTAATCCCTTCCTCTGCAATCTCTCCACTTAGATCAGAGCTCTTCAAACTTGGCAATTTTAAGACTGGTGGACTATCAACTCCCAGAATTCTCCAGCCAGCTGACTGGAGAATTCTGGGAGTTGATAGTACACCAGTCTTACAGTTTGGGGACCAACCCCTGGTTTAGAGGGGTCTGTGGAATGGCTCCCACCTTGGCTTGGGGTGTGTGTGTGTGTGTGTGTGATTGGGAAGGCCTCTGTCAACACCATAAAACTTTCTGCTAGGAGGGAGGGAGAATGGGATAAGGACGGGAGGACTTGGGCGAAGGTTGGGATAAGGTCAACTCAACCCTGAAAGTATGGCAGGTATGTGGTGGGGGTGGGGTGGGGTGGGGGTTTAAAGGGCCCTGAGTGGGGAGGGGCACCCAGGACACACAAACAGGCATGGAGGCCATGGGACAGTTTAGGGCAGGGCAGGTAAGGAGAACAAAGGTCAGAGGAGGAGTAACAACACACCTTGCTGTGCTCCCTTTAAGGGAAGCCCCTCCCTCCTGGAAAACTGCAGCTGGAAGGAGACCAGAGAAGGTCGCAGTGGAGGGGAGGGGGTTTCAGAAACTTCAATGGGGGGGGAGAGACCGTGATGGCTTCAATCCTCTGCAGGCAGTCCTTGATCTGCGACCACAAGCGGGATCAGAATCTCTGTGGCTGAGCAGGACAGTTGTTAAGCGAGTGGCAACCATTCTGGGACATACACACCCCTTGTAGTGGGAAGTCAAGGACTCCTGCAGAGGAGCACCTCGGAGAGGAGGGGGGTTGCAAGAATTCCCAGGAAAGGAGGGGGGGTGTATCAGGCAGGGGGGGATCAGCTTTTCCTGCGCCTCTTTTTCCAAATCCCCCCAATGGCAGCCTTGGCTCAGCTTGGAGAATTTGCAGATGAAGAGTTGGTGTGTGTCCCCCCCCCTCCGTCCCCTCCCCCCATCCCTCCCCCTGTCCCCCCGCCTGTCTGAAGGCTTATCTTGGAATTTATGAGGGTTGGAGAGGAAGAGGGTTGGGCCAGGGTTGCCAAATGCCTTCCTCATGGAGAAATGGTTGATTATCTCGGCAACCCCATCTGAACTCTCTCTCTCTCCCTCTCTCCATCCATCCATCCATCCATCCATCTCTCTCTCTCTCCATCCATCTATCTTATCTACCTAGAGAGTTGACATTATCATATATTTATCTCTTTCTCGCAATCATCCACTTTATCCATCCATCCATTATCTCTCTCTATCCATCCATCTATCCATCCATCCGTCATCTCCCATATAACACCAATCCTGCGCGAGCTGCATTGGCTTCCTGTGGTCTTTCGGGTGCGCTTCAAGGTTCTGACGACCATCTTTAAAGCGCTCCATGGCTCGGGGCCTAGTTATATGCGAGACCGTCTCCTGCCCCATACATCCCTTAGACCGATCCGCTCCCACAGAGAGGGCCTTCTCAGGGTGCCGTCGGCCGGACAATGCCGACTGGCGACACCCAGGGGAAGAGCCTTCTCTGTGGCGGGCCCTGCCCTTTGGAACGACCTACCCCCTGAACTCCGGACCATCACCGACCTCCGCCTCTTCCGCAAATGTTTAAAGACATATTTTTTCCATCAAGCCGGCCTAGCCTAACCTCCCATGGGGACTTTTAGAAAAGTTTTAAATTGGGTTTTTAATGATTGGTTTTTAGCACAGGATTGGGGATTATTTAATATATATTTTAAATTATTTGTCTATCTTCTATTGTGTATGTTTTTTAAATTTCCTGTGCGCCGCCCTGGGTCCTCTGTGGAGAAGGGCGGGATATAAATGTAATAAAATGAAATGAAAATGAAATCTCTCTCACTTTCCATCCATCCATCAAATCTCTCTTTCTCTCAATCCCTTTATCCTTCTATCATTTCTCTCTCCATTCATCCATCAAATATCTGTCTGTCTGTCTGTCTGTCTGTCTGTCTGTCTGTCTATCTATCTATCTATCTATCTATCTATCTATCTATCTATCTATCTATCTATCTATCTATCTATCTATCTATCTATCTATCTCCATCCACCTCTCCATCTCTCATCCCTCCCTCTCTCTCTTCCTCCCTCCACTCGCCCACCCATCTATCCATCCTTCTGGGTTCTGTTTTATTAACCAAAGGCAGAGAAAGTCCCCCATCCTCTTTCTCCTTTGGTTTTTGTAACATCGTGGAGACTTCAACCATGTTTCTAAAACCCAGAACGCTGCCGTGGGCTCCACCGTCCCCTGATGCCAGGGACCGAGTAGGACATTTGGACGCCCATCTGGAGAAGTTGGAGGAGTTTTTGGCCATGGAGGGCTGCTCTGCTCCAGGTTCTGCCTTGTCTCCTTTGAGTCAGTCCTACAGATGGTGCAGTGATTCAGAGCTTTGAAGACGGAAGGATGAACGCCTCTCTCTCCCTCCCTCCCTCCTTCCTTTCTTCTCTCTCTCTTTCCCTCCCTCCCTTCCTCTCTCTCTCCCCCTCCCTCCCCTCTCTCTTTCTCTCTGTCTCTTTCCCTCCTGTTTTTCTTTTCTCTCTTTCTCTCCCCCCCTCTCCCTCTCTCCCTCCTTCTCCCCCTCTCACTTTCTCTCTCTCTCTCTTTCACCCTCTCTCCCTCCTTCTCTCTCCCCCCTCTCTTTATTTCCTTTCTCTCTCTCTTTCTCTCCTCTCTCCCCCCTGTCTCTCCCCCTCCCTCCCTCCATCTTTCCTTCCTTCTCTTTCTCCCTCCCTCCCTTCCTCTCTCTCTTCCCCTCCCTCCCCTCTCTCTTTCTCTCTGTCTTTTTCTTTCCTCTCTCTCTTTCTTTCCTCTCTCTCTTTCTTTTTCTCTCTTTCTCTCCCCCCTCCCCCCTCCCCCCCTCCCTCTCTCCCTCTCTCTCTCTCTCTCAGAGCATAAACTTCGGTGGGTTGAAATGTTTTGAAGTCCGGCTGTGAATGTGTGTGCTTATAAACCGTTTGAATTTGGACGTTGCGGATGGGGAAGCCAGCCAGAAAATATTTGCCGTCTCAACGTTTCTTCTTAAAAGTTCCTTGTGGGTTGCTTATCATTTCCAGGAAAATTAGCGAGGAAAAAACAGAGGGAGCGGGTGGGAAGGGAAAAAAGCATATTTCAGTGTCCCGTGTTGCAGCTCCAGAGAGAGCAGCCTCTGGACTGAAACTTGAAAGGATCCAGAGAGGATTTGCAGCTCAGGGTTGAGAGGAGGGTATCTTGGGGCTCTCTGAGCTTGGGGGGGGGGCTTTCTTGCAGCTGGCTGGGGAATTCTGGGAGTTGAGGTCCACAAGTCTTAAAGTGGCCAAGGTTGGAGAGCCTTGGACTAGAAGATCTCCAGAGTCCCTTCCAACCTTCTTTGTTCTGTTGCTATTGCTCACCTTTTATTGTTGTTAGTTGTTAAGTTTTTGTCCAACCCACCGCAACCCCATGTGCAACCCCATGGACCACGTTCCTCCAGGCCTCCCTGTCCTCTCCCCTCCTCTGGAGTCCATTGAAGCTCACGCCGGCTGCTTCGGGGACTCCATCCAGCCCCCTCCTTCTCTGCCGTCCCCTTCTTCTTCTTTTGCCCTCCATCCCTCCCAGCATGAGGCTCTTCTCCAGGGAGTCCTTCTTCCTTCTCATGAGGTGGCCAAAGGATTTGAGTCTCCTCTTCAGGTTCTGGCCTTCTCAAGAGCAGTCAGAGTTGATCTCCTCTAGGACTGACCAGTTGGATGGCCTTGCAGTCCAAGGGACTCAATGCAGGAGTCTTCTTCTCCAGCACCAGAGTTCAAAGATCTATATATTATCTGTCATCTTTCTCTCAATCAATGTCTGTCTGTCTGTCTCTCTTTATTCTATCTATCTATCTATCTATCTATCTATCTATCTATCTATCTATCTATCTATCTATCTATCTATCTATCTATCTATCTATCTATCTATCTATCTATCCTATCTATCAACTTTCAACCAATGTCTGCCTGCCTATCTCTCTGTCTATCATCTATAAATTGTTGTTAGTTGGGAAGTCATGTCTGACCCATCACGACCCCATGGACAACGTTCCTCCAGGTCTTCCTGTCCTCTCCCATCCTCTGGAGTCCATTAAAGCTCAGGCCGACTGCTTCGGTGACTCCATCCAGCCACCTCCTTCTCTGTCCTCTCCTTCTTTTGCCCTCTGTTGTTCCCAGCATGAGGCTCTTCTCCAGGGAGTCCTTCTTCCTTCTCATGAGGTGGCCAAAGGATTTGAGTCTCCTCTTCAGGATCTGGCCTTCTCAAGAGCAGCCAGGATGGATCTCCTTTAGGACTGACCGGTTGGATGGCCTTGCAGTCCAAGGGACTCAATGCAGGAGTCTTCTCCAGCACCAGAGTTCAAAGGCCTCCATTCTTTGGCACTCAGCCTTCCTTATTTGGGGAAAGGAAACCCACCTTATTCCCTAACTTAATTTAACTTAATCTTCCTCAGTCTAATCAGTGACACTCACTTCCAGCAGGAAAACAAGATGACAGGGAACAAAGGAAGAAAATGCAAATGCCCTCCGTCATTAAGGGCAATATGCAAAAGAGGAGGTGGGAGGCAGTGGCAGGAGGACTTTAAGCCCTTTAAGGGTTGGGGAAGGTTTTCTAAATATACTCAGAAGATAAGATAAGGTTGAGCCAGGAGACCAGTTAACAATGGAGAAGCTTTGATGGGTCTTTCAAGGGAATTTACGACTCCGTAAAATGAGATTGGACCAAGCTTGCCTTCCCCAACCTGAGACCCCTGCAGATGGGCTGGGCTTCAATCCCCATTACTCCCAAGGAGCTTAGTCAAAGGATGATGGGACTAGGAGTCCAGCCGGTTAGGAACTTCCGTGACAGAAGTTATATATTTAGGGTTAGATATTTAGGCATCTAACTGGGACGTGGTGGCTCAGAGGCTAAGATGCTGAACTTGTTGATCAGAAAGGTCAGTGGTTCAGCGGTTCGAATCCCTGGCGCCGCATAACGGAGGGAGCTCCCGTTACCTGTCCCAGCTTCTGCCAACCTAGCAGTTCGAAAGCACATAAGAAAATGCAAGTAGAAAAATAGGAGCCACCTTTGGTGTGAAGGGAACAGCGTTCCTTGCGCCTTTGGCGTTGAGCCAGGCAGGCCACATGACCATGGAGACATCTTCGGACAGCACTGGCTCTTCGGCTTTGAAACAGAGATGAGCACCGCCTCCTAGAGTCAGGAACGACCAGCACATATGTGCGAGGGGAATTTTTACCTTTACCTTATTTAGATATCTTGACCTGTGAGGACCATCTACACTCAGGTCTTCAACCTTGGCAACTTTTAAGACTTGTGGACTTCAACTCTCAGAATATTCTTTTGTAGAGGGATGGACTAGAAGACCTCCAAGGTCTCTTTCAACTCTGCCATTCCGTATTCTGTTGGGGACAAGAGGTGACAGATAGAAGAGGTTGTGGGTGCTTCATCCCTGGAGATTTTCAAGAAGAGACTGGACAGCCATTTGTCTGGGAGGTCAGGGGGATGTCCAACCTTGGCAACCTTTAAGACTTGTGGACTTCAACTCCCAGAATTCCCCAGCCGGCCGTGCTTATTCCCCCCCTCCCCATATCCCTGTTATCAAAAATGAACGAAACCAGCCCTGAACCCACGGAGCCCTTGAAGTCCCTGCTTGCAAGAGGCTAATATCTTTAATTAGCATTTATTAACCCTACCCTGTAATAAAGCCAAACCACAGATACACCAGTAGCTTTGAAACCTGAGCGGCTCTTGCCAAAACGAAACCTCCTTCCTCACTTGAGCTCCTGCAGGTGTGCTGGATTACGGCCTCCCGTGGGTCGGTGCTGGCTGGCGGGTAACCATGGGCTTTGTAGTCGAGTGCAGCTCGGAGGCACAAGCCGAGTTTTGCAAGCTGTGCGTGCTTCCTCATCCAGGCCATATTTCTTAGAAGCGCAATCATTTCAGCTATGTTTTGCCAGGCTCTGCTTTTGCAATCTAGGGGATCATCCGAGGAATGCGTCGCGATGAAAGAAAAATTTGCAAAAGCTTTGAGCTTTGTCAAATAAAATAAAATAAAATAGCGTGGCTGAATTTCAGCTGAAGCAGCGGGAACTGGTCCAGCTTCACTTTTTTTTCTTCTTCTTCTGGAAAATAGCTTGAGAAGACTTGGTGGGCTCCCCCCCCCCCAAAAAAAAAACCCTTTGCAAAGGGAGGGAGAGGAAGGGTCTCCCGTGCAGCCAGGACATGCCAAATGGAAGGAAGATGGAGGAAACTTTCTTTCCATCCCACAAGAAAAAAAGCACAGAGGCAAAACCGGTGGGAAAAACTCTGGAAAACTTCCATTACAATCTGAAGCGTGTTTCCTTTATTGCTTGCCCTACAGCCCCTGGTTGTTTTTGAGAAAAAAAGTTTTATTGGTTTTTACAAAAATTTTAAAATAGGAAAAAGGTATAAGGTATTAAAGAGATATTTTGAGGACATCTACAGTATGTCGGAGGCGTCAGCCCCCTCCGAGGCTTCATACAAAAAAAAAGATAATACAATACATTTTTCATAGCCCCTGGTTGTTTTTCCTAACCAGGAAAGGGGGGGGGGGGAATAATCCTCTTTCAATTAAAAAAAAACCTACATCAGGGGTCCCCCAAACTTGGCAACTTGAAGACTTGTGGACTTCAACTTCCAGAATTCTCCAACCTACAGAGCTGGCTGGAGAATTCTAGGAGTTGATGTCCACAAGTCTTCAAGTTGCCAAGTTTGAAGACCTCTGATCTAAGTGGAGAGATTGCAGAGGAAGGGATTACAAGAGAGTAAATTATGCTGGCTGGAGAATTCTGGGAATTGAAGTCCACCAGTCTTACAGTTCCCAACTTTGGGGATCTCTGATCTAAGAGGAGAGATTGCAGAGGAAGGGATTACAAGAGAGCAAGTGATGCTGGCTGGAGAATTCTGGGAGTTGATAGTCCACAAGTCTTCAAGTTGCCAAGTTTGAAGACCTCTGAACTACATTTTTGAATCCTTCCACCCCAACGTAGCTGACCGACCGCAAGCCGCTGTGCCAGCTTTTGATTTTAAAAAAATAAATAGGGATTTAAACTCGGATTACAAACTGTCAAACTAAGCAAGTGAGAGAGAGAAAATATATGTAAGGGTTTATTTGAAGGCCAAAGCAGACATGATGGATTAGATCAAGGGTGTCTCAACCTTGGCAACTTTTAAGACTTGTGGATGGCAACTCCCAGAATTCCCCAACCGGGATGGGATTCCTTAGAATGTTCAATCCCCCCCCAAATGCAACAGCTATAAATGAACGTTGCAAATACTATACGGTAACTTCTGTTTCTATTTTCCACTTTGACTTTCCCTCTTTCCTTGCAAAGGAACCGTTATCGCATTCTTGCAATTGTTCTTGATAGTTTCTGTCCTAATCGCTTCCTGATGTTATTCTTCCTTCTCTCTCCCCCCCCCCCCCTTTAGAAGAGAGACAATCTGGTTATTCTGACTTTTATGGGTTTTATCCAAGGGGTTTTCCCAGGTAATTATATCTCTGCTGCCATTTCCAAGTACGATGTGTTTTATAACGCCGGTTTCGTCACAGTGAAGTTGTGGGAAATGCTTAAGGGAATTAGAATCAAAGCAAGCCAGCTCTCGTGAAGTGATGAAATTGACGTGCTGGGGTTGGGAAATTGACTAGCCCGTGGTGAAAGCACCAACGATAGGCTGGGCAGGAAAGGGCCGTTTTTCTTCCTTGAAAATAAAATATCTAGAGCAAATAAGCAAAATAAGCAAAAACGAAGGACTGTTTGTGATAGAATCGGGCTTTAAACAAACAGCTGACCCACTTCACAGTTCTCTGGCTTGAACTATAAGCATGGGGGATAATGCAGTGTGTTAATGGAACCACACTTGTTTTTGAAATATTGAAATATAGGAAAGAGGTCCCTGGTGTTCTACAAATTTGGTGGTTTCCTTGCAGACGTCTCATTACCAAACTAGGTAACATCATCAGTACTAGAGGGAAATGGGGTGTGTAAAGTGGGGAGGCGGAGGAGGAGGAAGAGGTGGAGGAGGAGGAAGAGTACTGTGGGTTCCTTAGTGCTCTCCGAGCTTGGTTGTTTTCTTGCAGACGTCTCATTACCAAACTAGGTAACATCATCATTACTAGAGGGAAGTGGGATGTGTAAAGTGGGGAGGAAGAGGAGGAGGAGGAGGAGGAAAAGGAGGAGGAGGAAGAAGAAGAAGAGGACTGTGGCTTCCTTGGTGCTCTCTGAGCTTAGTTGTTTTCTTGCAGACCTTTCATTACCAAACTAGGTAACATCATCAGTGCTACAAAAGGAGTGGGATTTGCTCTTATTGTCATCTAAAAATGGCTTGCTCCATCCCCAGTGTTGGTGGGCGTGTTCTTGGTGGTCCCTTGATTATGCTGGTGTTTACTATTAGCTTTTTGTCTGTGTTGGTAACTCCTTGATTGGGGCCTTGTTGATTGTTGGTCTAATAGTGTTAATCTCGGTGCTAATTTCTGCACATTTGGGGGTGTGGATTGCTCGGGAAGGAGGCGTTTTGGGGGCTTTTTTGCTTCCTTTTGCGCTTTTTAATCGTCTCTTCTTTAGTGGCTTCAAAGTAGATCCAGCTCCTAAGATAGTGAGCAACTATGCAGAGTGGATCCCTAGGGCTATTTAAAAACTCTAACTGCTAAATCTGAAACTCCCCCTAGGCTGCTCAAGGGAAACAGAGAAATTCAGAAGGGAGACACGGAGATCCAAAAGGATTTTTTTTCCCAGGACGCAACTGGACTTCCTTTTTCTTTTTCCTTTGAGGACGTTTCACGTCTCCTCCAAGAAGCTTCTTCAGCTCTGACCAGACGGTGAGGAATGAGAAGGATCTACATTCCTTGGAGTCACCCGCGTGGTGCGAATGATTCCTGTGGTCTGCAATTTTATTCCTGGAAACCCGTTCCTACTCCCACATCGTTCAAAGGGTCTGCAGCCCCAATTGCATAACTAAAAGAGAAAAAAATTGCAGACTAGAGGAACCCTTTGCAGCACTCAGGTGGCCCTGAGGACACAGATAAAACCCCCAAGTGGTCTCAAGGTGGTTTTCCAGATTCAAGTTGTTGGTTACTATCTTTAAAGCGCTCCATGGCTTAGGACCTGGGTACCTACGAGATCGCCGTCTGCCACCGAGAGCCTCCCACCGGTCCATACGATCCCATAGAGAGAGTCTCCTCATGGTGCCGTCAGCTAGACAATGTCGACTGGCAACACCCAGGAGAAGAGCCTTCTCCGTGAAAGCCCCTGTCCTCTGGAACAAATGGCCCCCGGAACGAAGAGCTATCCCTGACCTATGCACTTTCCACCGTGCTCTTAAAACCTTTCCTTTCCAACAAGCTGGGCTGGCGTAAATATGAATTTTTAAATATGAATTTTTATTAATTTTAATTGGGGTTTGTTGGTTTTTTTAATCTTATGAGAGACCAAATTATTTAATATGTTTTTTTAATTGTTTTTAACTTTTATATATCTGTTTTACTTTGGCTGTACACCGCCCCAAGTCCTTCGGGAGTAGGGCGGTATAAAAAATAACAAAAATAAATAAAAAAATAAAAAAAATAAAATAAAAATAAAAATAAAAATAAATAAAATAATAAAATAATAAAATAAAAAATAAAATAAAATAAAATAAAATAAAATAAAATAAAATAAAATAAAATAAAATAAAATAAAATAAAATAAATAAAATAAAATAAATAAAATAAAATAAATAAAATAAAATAAATAAAATAAAATAAAATAAAATAAAATAAATAATAAAATAAAATAAAATAAAATAAAAAAATAATAAAATAATAAAATAAAATAAAATAAAATAAGGACCCTCTCAAAGGATGCAAATGACCAGCTGCCTGCAAGGAGCATCAATCCTTCCATTCTTCAGTCAGAGCCGAAGAAGCTGCTTGGATGAGAAACAAAACATCTTCAAAGAAAAACCAGAAAGTCCAGTTGGCTCTTGAAAAAAAACAACAACTCACCTTTGGGACAACCATGACCGGGATGAGGGAGAATGTCTACTGAAGACACGGAGGCTGTCATGAGTCAACGGAATGCAATCGATCCATGTCACAGTGGCCATCTTGCACAGACACAGATATCCAGGGAGAGACAAGGAAGGTAGGAGATAAGATAAGAAGATATCATCCCTTCAGAGTCTCTCTTGCAGAAGGAATCAAGTCCCCCCCCCCCATGCCCCCTAAGGCAGACTATTTTCTTAAAAGCTTTGAAGATCTCCTTTCTCTGTCCTTATAAGGGACTTTCTTCACATTCTATAACTGGAATCAACTCAACTGCACCAGGTAAAATGTAGGTTAGATGCAAATTTTGGCAGGTGACAGGAGGGTCTCTTCCTTCTTAGGGACGTGCAAACTGGAAAATGCGAAATCTGGGGGGGTCACATCCTTAGCAAAGCAACAAAGATGATTAGAGACTCAAATATACCAAGAATGGTTGCAGGAATAGGGTACGTCTAGTTTAACGGAAAGAAGGACCAGTGGTGATATGATGGCTAAGCTGGTTGGAGAATTCTGGGAGTTTAAATCCACAAGTCTTGAGGTTGCCAAGTTTGGCGACTCCTGGTATAGGGTCTTCTACATGAGCAGGGGGCTAGACTACAAGACCTCCAAGGTCCCTTCCAGCTCTATTCTAACACAGCGTATGATACCTGCTCAACAGATACCTAGTTATTCCCTACTCCAATAGATGCATAGCTGGTTGGAGAATTCTGGGAGTGGAAGTCCACAAGTCTTCAAGTTGCCAAGTTTGGGGGTCCTCTGTTCTGGAATAAGGGTGTCCAACTTTGGAAATGTTAAGACTTTGGCTGAAGCTTTTGGAGCGCGTCAGAGAGTTCTCTGCACAGGGTTAACGGTTGTGCAAGTAATAATCAGAAGAAAAGACATTTTTCATCAGTGGAAATCCACTGCTTAGGTTGAGACAAAACAAGCGGCTACAGATAAAAGCTGATCCAGGAGAAGTTTTCTTCCATGACCTCATCCCGACAACTTGGAAGCAAAACTCCTGCTGAGCCTAACAGCTGATAGGGAGGAACAGACGGGAATTCACCAGTACAGCTTAAAGGAATCTGCTCACCCCGTGACCACAGGCTGGCTTAAGGATGCTGCAGATTCTTCCACGGTCTGCTTGCTTCTTTATTTTGGCTTTACATCAGTGTCTTCTCCCCTTGGGAGACGGGAGGACTTCAATTCCCAGAATTCTCCAGCCAGCGTTTTCAGCTTTAAGTTCAACTCCCCAGAATTCAACCTAGCAAAGCTGGCTGGGGGATTCTGGGAGTTGAAGTCCACAAGTCTTCAAGTTGCCATGTCTGGAGACTTCTGACTGGCTGGGGGATTATGGGAGTTGAAGTCCACAAGTCTTCAAATTGCCAAGTCTGAAGACTTCTGACTGGCTGAGGGATTCTGGGAGTTGAAGTCCACAAGTCTTCAAATTACCACGTCTGGAGACTTCTGACTGGCCGGGGGATTCTGGGAGTTGAAGTCCACAAGTGTTCCAGTGCCAAGTCTGGAGACTTCTGACTGGCTGAGGGATTCTGGGAGTTGAAGTCCACAAGTCTTCCAGTTGCCAAGTCTGGAGACTTCTGACTGGCTGGGGGATTCTGGGAGTTGAAGTCCACACATTTTAAAGGGGCCACCTTTGAAAAACATTGCCTGAGATCCATCTCCCTGCTTCCATAATTAGACCACAAGCAAGTTTCCGTGTTTTCTAAACCAGATGCTGGTTTCACTTACGAAACCTGAACTCGGGTGAAACTCTGTTCAAACGCAGCTGTCAGTCTGAGAAAAAGACACACAGGTTGCCTTCTCCCCCTGCCCCGAGATCTTCTGCGGGTTAAGCCTCCCTCGCTGGTGGCAACCTGGGTGGACGTGCGGCCCCCTTGCCTACCGGGGGCGCCTTCCTTTCCAATCACAGCCAAGCCAATGCGCTCCCTCTCCAAAAGAGCCCTGGCGATATGTGCCATAAACACTTGGAATACTTGAATGCTTACAACGGGAGCCATCCGAAATATTTGGCTGGGATAATATTGTGGAGATGGCATTGTGTTTTGGAGTTCCTTTGCTTTTTTGCCTTTTTGCTTTTTGCCTTTTTGCTTTTTTGCTTTTTTGCCTTTTTGCTTTTTTGCCTTTTTGCCTTTTTGCCTTTTTGCCTTTTTGCCTTTTTGCTTTTTTTGCCTTTTTGCTTTTTTGCTTTTTTGCCTTTTTGTTTTTTTTGCCTTTTTGCCTTTTTGCTTTTTTGTTTTTTTCTTCGTTTTGCTGTCCGCCAGACTTCCTTCAAGATTTGCTGGTGTTCCCTCCCATCTTTGCCATCTCCGGTTAGATTGGCTGGATGGGGACGTCCGAAGAGCTTTGTGGTTGCCAACAGATGCTACTTTGTGATTACAGGCACACACAGCCCCCCCCCAACATAATTTGGGACGAGTGAGAATTTCACCCCATTGTTTTCCTGTCCGGAGTTTGATTGATGTTCCCAAAGGCCTCGTTTTTTGTCCCTGGGGCCACCATCTGTCTGAAGGTCAAAAGCTGCCCCATAGCTCTCCCACCCACCCCCCTTCCTTCTTTTCCCAGTCCCTTTCTCTCTTTCACATCTACACATCCACCCCTAGACAGATACACAAACGCACAAAAACACACGCTCTTCTGGAGACCAAGATCTCCGTGTTCCATCTGGCTATCACAATAATCCTTGTGTGGACTGCTGATCTCATCCACTACTTGGGGGTCGTACGTCTGGAATCTACTTTGGCTTGTAAGGAAAGGAGGAGATACCACAGCTCTCCAAAAAGTCTAGTTGCTGCTAGAGGTGTCGTGTTGAGTCTACTGAGAGAGTTGTGTGTCTTCGAGTAGAGAGCGATGGGGAAGGAAGTGATTGTGAGTCCATTCAGTTCCAGATTTCTGGGCTAGGAGATTGTGTTGATTTCCCAGCAGTGATTAGTACATCGAGTAGGTATCGCAGCGAGGTGATGCCTACTCCATGTACTAATCATACACTATTACTACGTTATCCTATCATTGAGTATATATCTACTATAGTGATACTAGCATTGTTATTAATTATTATTAATAATTGATTATTATCTATGATTGGACAGCCACTTGTCTGAAATGGTCTTGGGCAGGGGTCTTCAAACTTGAGAACTTGAAGACTTGTTGACTTCAACTTCCAGAATTCCCCAGCCAGCTGGAGAATTCTGGGAGTTGAAACCCACAAGTCTTAAAGTTGCCAAATTTGGGGACTCCTGGCATAGGGTCTCCTCCTTGAGCAGGGGGCTGGACTAGAAGGCCTCCAAGGTCCCTTCCAGTTCTATTCTAACACAGCGTATGATACCTGCTCAATAGACCCCTAGTTATTCCCTACTACAATGCTACTATAGATGCTACTATGTAGATACTACTATGCCTACTACCACTGATTTTGAAGAGACAGTAATATCCGCTTTTCTTAAGAGGCCCAATCGATGATTTTTTCCCCCCTTTTCCAAGGATGCCCTTCCTGAGCTGATGTGGGAAATGGAACAGCAGCTGGGTTTATTGCGACTGTACGGCAACGAGAAGACCTGTGGGGAGGCCGTTGAGACAGACAGTTGGCCTAGTTCAGGTATGGGGAGAAGGAAGCATGACACCTGCCTGAGACATGGTCCTCCATTGTTGAGTTGACTGGACTCGGTTTGCCAGCTGGCTCCCCCTCTTGGTCCTTCCCTCCTTCTATGGCTGGTGTCAGAAGTGGGATCACATGGGGAGTCTGGCCTTCCTTGCTGGGCTGAAAAGTTGGGGGGTCACAGGAGGCCCGTAATCCAGATGCCACTTCTTCACCAGGTTTCCACGAGGGCCAACAGTCGGCAGTGGCCTCCGATTCCCCAGCTTCTGGGTTCGAAGATTCTTCCTCCAGCATCCCATCGGCATCCGGTTCCTATTCCCGGATCGGCCATCCAGAATCCCGTCTTGGTTACTCCAACGAGCGCCCCAAATCTGTAGGTAAGTAAGAGGAAGAAGGAGAGGTGTTGATCAGCACCCGGCTAGTCCTGGGTGGGAAAAGGTAGACCCCCAAGGAAGGGGCATATTTGTAGATCGGGGTTGGATTGAGGGGGTCCTTGGTGGTCTCTGAGCTTGGCGGCTTTCTTGCAGACGTTTCATTACCTGAGGAGATACGTCATCGGTGTAAAAAGGTAATGGGATTGGAGGGGAGAGGAAGAGGAGGACTGTGGAGTCCCTGGTGCTCTCTGAGCTTGATGGTATTCTTGGAGATGTTTCATGATGGAGGAAGAGGAGGAGGAGAAGTAGAAGAAGAAAGAGGAGAAGTAGAAGAAGAAAGGAGGAAAAGGAAGAGGAGGAAGAGAAGAAACAGGAGGAAGAGAAGGAAGAGGAGATGGTAGTTGTGATTCTTGGTGGTCTCTGAGCTTGTTGGTCATGCAGATGTTTCATGATGGAGGAAGAGGAGGAGAAGAAGTAGAAGAAGAAAGGAGGAGGAAGAAGAGGAGGGGAGATGGTAATGGTGGTCGGTGGTCTCTGAGCTTGGTGGTGTTCTTGCAGATGTTTCATGATGGAGGAGGAGGAGAAGTAGAAGAAGAAAGGAGAAAAAGGAAGAGGAGGAGGAGAAGGAAGAGGAGGAAGAGGAGGAGAGATGGTAGTGGTGGTCCTTGGTGGTCTCTGGACTTGGTGGTTTTCCTGCAGACATTTCTTGACCCAACCAGGTAACAATAGCAGCACTGACGGTGTTACCTAGCTGGAGTAATGAAATGTCTCCATGAAAACAACCAAGCTCAGAGAGAACCTGGACGCCCCAAAGGTAGACTTATTTAGTGAGGACGATGCCCAGAGACACCTTCGGCATTCAGAGTTTGGGTGTGGGTGTCCAGCTCCCCACCTGCCCATCTTTCTCTCTCTCTCTCTCTCCTTCCACAGGGGACGTAGCCAACAACAGCAAGGAGAGGACCCAACGCAGCACCATGCCGCGCTCCTTCTCAGCCCCCTACGCCTCGTCCCAAGAGCAGCCGGCCGACCCGCTGCCCGCCTGCTTCACCCCAGACCCTTTCTTGTACCCCAGCCCCCTGCATGCGGTGGCCCTGCAGAGCCCCTTCTTCCAGAGCCCCCTGTACGAGGACGCCGCCTTCTCCTCGGCCGCTTCCCGGGCCTTGTCCTACCCTGAGGATCCCGATGGCAACTTGGAGGCCTACGGGAACGACTTCCAGCTCTACACGGAGGCGGCTTCGCAGGGCCAGCGGGTGGAGAGCTACATCTCGCGCCTCCTCCGCCGCCGCAGCCAGCTGGTCAGAGGCAGCAAGCCCCGGACGAGCCTCGGCTCGGAACCGCTGGCCAAGGGTGGCGTTGTGCGCCAGAGCAGCCTCTGCAAGCGACCCTCTGAGCTGCTCTCTGTTCAGGCTGAGCGCAGGCAACCGCCGGCCATGGAGAGGGGCAGCAGCACCCCTTCGCCCTGCGGCCATGAGGGGGGCACTGCTGTCACCACCGCCCGTGTCTGGTCTTCGTGGGATGCGGCAGCTGAGAGGACTTTGGCCGCCAAGACAGTGGCGGAGGACTTTCACCCGCCACCATCCAGTCTCCGGAAGCCCCCTAAGCTGCAGGCCTTGGCCCAAGGCAGGGCTCCCTCCGTAGACCACTATGACGCTGTCTACCCCTCGTCTCCTCTCTTGGACCGGGAAGATGGGTCCTCGCGGGGAAGTGGCCAGGAACCAGTCTCGTACGAGTCGGAGGAAGGAGGCTGCCTGATGGTCAAAGCCCAGTACATCCCTGCCCAGCAGCCCCCCTGGGCCCAGCAGGCTCACCGAGCGGGCAGGAAGAAGCCCCCACCCCTGACCAAAGGCCGCTCGATGGAACTGTCGCCCGAGCGGGTCCCTCTGCTGGTGAGAGAACGGCCGCGGGTGATGGCCCCTGCCAAGAAGTGCCGCTTTACAGATGAGGGGAGCGAGGGGGCCGGGAAAAAGGGTGGCGGGAGGAAAAGTTCCCCCAAATCCAAGAAGGCGGCCCGGTCTCAGTCGGAGAACAGCCTCCTGAACCGATCCAGGCTGAAATATGGGACCGTAGACCGGGAGGAATCGGCGCATAAACCGTCCCGGCAACGTCGGTTACAGGGCAACGCGGGCAGCGGCTACCGCAAGTGGAGCTCAACCGCCGAGATCTCGCAAGAGGAGCTGTCTCCCGGGAGCACCATGGAGCCGCCACGGGGCCAACCGGGGCCAGGCCCTGCAGGGTACACCTATCCAGGCAGCGACTCCGAGGGTTCTGGCGAGCCAGCCAGGAGGGCCCCTGTGTGCCGCCTGGAGGAGGGCCTGGTCGGTGGAGACAGCGAGTCCAGCCTGAGCGACGGGGACTCGCCACCACCGTACAGCAGCGGCGCGTCCAGCGATACGGACGAGAGCGGGGGTCTGGTGTGGCCACAGCAGCTCTCCCCGCAGCTGGTGTCGGCGTCCGGCCCGGGAAAGGCGACCAGCGGGCAGCCCAAAGTCTTCGTCAAGATCAAAGCCTCTCACGCCCTCAAGAAGAAAATTATGCGCTTCCGATCCGGCTCGCTCAAAGTCATGACGACGGTGTAAGGGAGCCCAGTCGGTTCCCGCCACATCCTGCCGGCTCCCCAACTTTCTGCGGGGGGCAGAAGGTTCCCCTTGAATGTCTCTCCCCGTCCCTTTCAGCTGCCAGCCTCCAGTTGGTGCTGTCCAGGGGCTGCTCAGCGTTGCTCTGGCAGGCAAAACACTGGAAAAAACGAGACAGCCTTGGATGGAAGGGAGAGAGATTTGGTCCCCCTTTCTCTCCCCCCCCCCCCCCCGGACTCCTTCCCCCCCCCCCCAGCTGCACGGAAACTGCTGAGGCTGGCGCTTCCTGGCTGCCCTTCATGCTAACTCCATTCTAAAAGGGGAGGTGTTTATTATTCCTTCCATTCTTTTCTCTTTTCTTTTTCCCTTCCTTCCTTCATTCCTTTCCTTTCCTTTCTTCTTTCCTTCTATTTTTCTTTTTCCCTTTCCTTCTTTCTTTCTATTTCTTTTTTTCTCTTCCTTCATGTCTTCTTTCATTTCCTTCCTTCCTTTTCTTTCTTTCTCTCTTCTTTCTCTCTCTCTCTCTCTCTTTCTTTCTTTCTTTTCTTTCTCATCCTTCCTTCCATGACTTTTTCTTTTCCTTCCTTCCTTTCTTCTTTCTTTTTTTCTTTCTTTCTTCCTGCCTGCCTGCTTTTCCCCCTACCTCCCCCCCTTTCTTTCTTCCTTTTTCTTCCTTTTTTCTTCTTCTTTTTCTTTCTTTCTCTTTCTCTCTTCCTTCTTTCTCTCTCTCTTTCTTTCTTTCTGTTTCTTCCTTCCATGTCTTCTCTCTTTTCGTTCCTTCCTTCTTTCTTTTTTTCTTTTCTTTCTTTCTTCTTCCTGCTTGCCTAGCTGCCTGCCTTTCCCCCTACCTTGTCCTCCTTTCTTTCTTACTTTTTCTTCCTTTCTTTTTCTTCCTTTCTTTTTCTTCTTTCTTTTTCCTTCCTTCCCTCTCTCCCTCCGTTCCTCCTTTCTTTGTTCTTCCTTCTTCCAAACTTTTTGGTTTTGAAACTCTGAACATGGAGCCCACCCGGCCGATCTTGTATACAGATATTTCTTCTCACTGTGTAAATAAAAATCTATGGTTTTGTTTGTGTGTGTTTCCGTTGAAAAGCTGCCTGAATAAACCATTGGCTCGGCCACCTGGGTCCCAAAAGGAGCATTTCAAAAAACCGACTCTTTCAAAGCCACGTTTAAAACAAACGGGAGGGGGAGACGACCTGATGCAGAATATCTGTCTTACCGCCTGGCCCTCCCTGGAAGTGTCGCTCACCTCCAGGTTGACCTCCCAAATCCTTGGCCTCCAACGGGGGCACCTGGGCCCCCAGAGGTCTCCGGTGATTGATCTCCACTGCAAGCCGGAGGGACGGGAACTTCCTGGTGGAGCCCATAAAACTGCAGCCGGCCGAATCTTCCTTGGGGCCCCTGCAGATCCGGCCTCAGGTTCATGCGCTCGGCGCAAAGATCAGACGAGCGAAGTTGGGAACTCCCCGAGGGTTCAACTCCCAACTTTGTTGATCCACTTGTAAGTCTCCGCAGAATCCCCAGGGCGCTCTCGATCTCTTCAGTATGGGGAATCTGCAGGGATCTGAAAGAGGCTGATGGTTACGATGGTCCCATCAAGCCCAGTGTTGGGAACATCTTCAGCAAAAACGAAGGAAGGAAGGAAGGAAGGAAGGAAGGAAGGAAGGAAGGAAGGAAGGAAGGAAGGAAATATATGTGTGTGTGTGTTGTGTTTGTGCTGATAAATAAATAAACCAGGGAGACTAGGATAGATCTATTTCGAGCTATATAGCTCTCATCAGCTAGCCATACCCTTACTGGGATTTGAACCTGGGAAGTATTACATGTGAGGGAGTTGTAATTGCCACTAGACCACTGGTTCTTATCCTGATCAGCTGAGACAGGGGACTAAGTATATACTTGTGTCACAACACCCTGGTAAGCCCCAATTAAGGGAGGAAGCCAACTGCTTTCCTTTTCTGCCTTTCGGCTCATCACCAGAGACCATGTAGACAGAAAGCTATTTGTTTCGTTGCCTTTTGTTTACTTTTGTGTTGTGTTTGTGCTGATGAATAAATAAACAAGGGAGACTAGTATAGATCTATTTCGAGCTATTTAGCTCTCATCAGCTAGCCAGACCCTTACTGGGATTCGAACGAGGGTATGGCTAGCTGATGAGAGCTAAATAGCTTGAAATAGATCTATACTAGTCTCCCTTGTTTATTTATTTATCAGCACAAATGCAACACACACACACACACACACACACACACACACACATAGCAGGGGTGTGCAAACTTGGCAGCTTTCCTGGATGAGGAATTCTGGGAGTTGAAGTCCGCAAGTCTTCAAAGTTGTGGACTCCCAGAGTTGGGAGAGCCCTGATTGAAGGGGGGCCAACTGTCAGCCCGGGAATTTGGACTCTCCTGATCAAAGTTGCTTCTCTCTCTCTCTCTGCTCTGCACCGGTGTTTGGCATGGCCGCAGATTTTGCGACTTTGCACCAAGGCCAACACACACACACACACACACACACACACACAATACACAACACACACACCACTCCTCACCTCCCAGCTGTGCATCAGGCTCAACTCCACTTTCCATCCAGCTATCTGGGGTCCATTTCTCCCCCCCTGCAGCCCCTCCCCTCTCCTACACACACACACAAACATACACACCCCTCCCAGGCGCCCTTCTGCTTCCAGCTCCTGCAGCCTGGCCGTCCCAGAGGCCCTTATGAGAACCAGATGCTGCCTCCCCACCCCAGAAAAGGCAGCCAGAAAAGAAGCCTTCCCAATGCTTTCCCCAGGAACAAGGGGCCCTCCCCCCTCCCCTCCTCTCCCTTCCCTGTTTGGGGGGGAAGTGGGGGGATGGCTGGGCGGCCTCTTCCTTCCTCCCCCCTTCCTCGGGAGCAGTCCCAGTTCAGCTGCTGTTATTTTAAGGGTGGGCTTGGATGGAATGTCTTCTCCTTCTCCTTCGCACTCTCTGCGAATCCCACTCCCTCCCAACACTGATGATGTTATCCAGTTGGGTCAGGAAACATCTGAAAACAACCAAGCAAGCTCAGAGAGCATCCAGGACCTCACTGGCCTCCTCTTCTTCCTCTTCCTCCTCCTCCTTCTCCTTCCTCCTCTTCTTCCTTCTCCTTCCTCCTCTTCTTCCTCCTCCTCCTTCACCTTTCTCTCCTCCTCCTTCCTCTTCTTCTTCCTCCCCCTTTCTCTCCTTCTCCTTCCTCTTCCTCTCCTTCTCCTCTTCCTCCTCCTCCCCCTCCCCCTTTCTCTCCTCCTCCTTCCTCTTCCTCTCCTTCTCCTCTTCCTCCTCCTCCCCCTCCCCCTTTCTCTCCTCCTCCTTCCTCTTCCTCTCCTTCCTCCTCCTCCTCCTCCTCCTCCTAACCAGTAAGAGGAATCAATCCCTGGAAGAGCTTCCCTCCAGAAGTCCTGGCTGCTCCATCACTGGAGGTTTCTAAGAAGAGACTGCACAACCCTTTGTCTGAAATGGCGTCGGGTCACCTGCTTGAGCAGGGGGCTGGACTAGATGACCTCCAAGGTTACAACGCCCAAACTCAGATCGGCCACTCAGGCAGGGGTGCAGCAACGAACCTCTTCTGGGATTTTGCCCCTCCCTCCCGTCCGGTCTGGGGCAGCTTCTTTCAAGAACCCCCCTCCAGCCGAGCCCTTTGGGGGGGGGGGGAGACCCAGACCGACCGAAACCTGAGCTGGAGGAAGCCAGGGGGGAGGAGGGGGGGGCGGAAAAGCTTGTCGGCAGCCCAGTTTTTTTGGCTGTCCAGTGTGCTGACTTGAACCTGGAAAGGGGACAGGGGGCCTCTCCTAATCTTTTCCAGATGGGAGACATAAGACACCCCCCCTCCTTCTTCTCCTCTTCTCCTGTCTTACTCCGCAGCCCGAGGGGGCTTCTCCCAAACCAGCCATGGCTTAATATTAGGAGGGGTTGCAGAGCGGAGAAGGCCATAGAAAGCCAGCCCTCCATCCCACCCACAGCTGAAGCCGAAGCCATAAAAATGTTCTTTGCAAAAAAAACAGAGTTGTTAAAAGTTTCACAAGGGTTAGAGTGTGTGTGTGTGTGTATGTGTTAGGGGTAAAAAAAAAACCCCGTTGGAAAATAAAGGTGGAATAGTGCAATACACCGGACAGCAAGAGATACGTTGCTTGAAACACACAATAACTATCAAACACTGATAGTAGAAAAACTAAATAGTCTTTACTTTTGTAGTAACTAAAATACTTCTTCCAAACAGTGATACTAACTCCTCTAACAATAAACAGTCCTTCACCAAAAAACACAGTTATCTTACAGTCAGTCAAAACAATGAATCTTCTTCCGTCTTCAGTTTTCAGCTCCTTCCTCAGTGGCATTCAGGAAGCAAAGGAAAGCAAAAAGGGATGAACTGTGTTTCCAGCTGCCTTTTATGATTGAGCTGGGAAGCACAGCCAATCAGATTCCGCATAGTCTTTAAAGTTACATATACCCTTGAAGAATCCTGGCTTATATGCATTGTCAACCCAACATCGGGATAACTATCCTAACAGTGTTTCACCCCATAGCATTGGGGGGGCGGGGTTCAAAGCTGGGTTTTGTGGCCGATTCGAAGTTTGCAAAAGTTTGAGAACAGGGCTGCCTGTTGTGGAAAAGAAGGCCACAGCCAAGCGGTTGTGGGTTGTGTGTGTTCTTTGGCTCAACAACTGTGTGTATGTGTGTGTGGGTGTGGGTGTGATGGTTGGTCATTGCAGGTGGTCCGCTTAGCGACCGTTCGAAACAGGGGCGGGTTGCTGCCGGCATTACTGCCACTTCGCGTGTGGGTGCATTTGTACCTAAAAAGGCCTGTCCATGCGCACAGCCTCAGAAAAGTGGGGGGGAAATTGAATTTCTGCAAAAATCAAAAGATGGCGCTGCCGGGAATAGAACCGGTTTGGGGGCATGGCAGGCCAAGTTGCTACCTCTTTGGCCAGACCGGACCGAACCAGTTGCAACCCACCTCTGGTTCAAAGGGACAACCTCACTGAAAATAGTGACTTGCGACCATTTCCCCACACGTACGACTGTTTTTTTCAGCACGGCCACCGGCTCAAAATTCAGACTCTTGGCAACGGACTCGTATTTACGACGGTTCCAGTGTCCCGGGGTGTGTGTGTGTGACGTGACCCCTTTTGCAACCTCCCCGACAAGCCAATTTAATAGGGAAGGCGGATTCACAGACCACTGCAGTGATTCGCTTAACAAACGGGGCCAGCGAGAGAGCTCGTAAAATGTCTCAATGTCCGCTTAACGACTGTTTCGCTGCACCACTGGGACTTGGGGCTCAATTGTGGTCGCAAGCCGAGGACCCCCTCCGCTCTGCTGGCCATTCATGCAAGGAAACTAATCGGTGGCCACTTCAGAAGGGCAGGAGATGGGTGGGGACCGAGGCCTCTCGCATCTGAATGCATCTGGGCTGTACACCCTCCAAAAGAGATTTACAATACAATACAATAGCAGAGTTGGAAGGGACCTGGGAGGTCATCTAGTCCAACCCCCTGCGTGGGCAGGAACCTTATACCATTTCAGACAAATGGCTATCTAACATCTTCTTAAAGGCTTCCAGGGTTGGGGCATTCACAACTTCTGGAGGCAAGCTGTTCCAGAGGTTAATTGTTCTAACTGTCAGGAAATTTCTCCTCAGTTCTAAGTTGCTTCTCTCCTTGATTAGTTTCCACCCATTGCTTCTTGTCCTGCCCTCAGGTGCTTTGGAGAATAGCTTGACTCCCTCTTCTTTGGGGCAACCCCTGAGATATCGGAAGACTCTATCATGTCTCCCCTAGTCCTTCTTTTCATTAAACTAGACCTACCCAGTTCCTGCAGCCGTTCCTCATTATATTTTAGTCTCCAGTCCCCTCATCCTCTTTCCTGCTCTTCTCGGCCCTCTTTCCAGAGTCTCCGCATCTTAACCTGGTTACTCCATTGCCCCATTCCTGGAGCTGCAGAGTGGCCCTAAACTCAGTTTGCACAAGCCACGAAGTGCCCTCCACCCTTCTCATCCCGGTTTCTGCCAGCCCAGCTTCCCACGCCATGCCGAATGGGTCACGGCGCCCTGAGTGAAGGCATTGGAGGAGCGGAGCCTTGGCGGTGGGAGGGAAGGAGGGAGGGAGGGTGGGGGAGCCAAGGAGGACGGATGCCTTCCCCCCCCTCCATGCCCGCCTGCCGGGAGATGCGTGTCTTGCTCACCCACCAGGCAGAAGGGATGCGGGCGCTGGTGGCAGGGTTGCTATGGCGACGGCACCAACCAGCCTCATCGTCTGGAGATGCTGGAGAGTCAGCTGAGGATGAGCGGAAGAGCCGAGAAGATGGGGAGAAGGGAAGGGAAGGGAAGGGGGGGAGGTTGATTTCTGCCCCCCTGCCTGGATTTTATCTTCCTTGGCAAACAACCTTCCCTCTGGAGAGGCTGCAGAAACCAGCCAGACTCCCGCCCCCCTTCTCCTCCTTAAGCAAGGCAGGCTAAGATTCTAGTCCACAGGAGGCCGAAGGGATGGGAGCCCGTTCTCCAGCAAGAGAGGATTTCTCCCGCCTGCTGGGCACTGCCACCCAGCCCAAGGGGTTGGAAGGCTGCGCTCTCCAGTGGGCGCCGCATTCGAATGATCCACCCTGGGAAGGAATGGCAGGGATGCTGGGAGCATGTGCAGAGTGCCTTTCTCCTGGGTGAAGCCAAAGTTATAGCTTCTCCCCCAATATTTTTAATATCTCTCTGTGGCACGGAGTTTTTTTAAACTGGGGCAGTTTAAGGGGCTTGGAGCTCAACTCCCAGAACCCCCCCCCCGCCCACCCCCTGGGGAACTCTGGGAAGGTTCTTTCCTTTCTCTCCCTCCTTCCCTCTCTTTCCCTCCCCCCCTCTCCCCTTCCTTCCTTCCTTCCTTCCTTTTTCTTTCTTTCTTTCTGTCTCCCCCCCTCTCTCATTCCTCTCTCTCTTCTCCCCCTTCCTTCCTTCCTTCTTTCTTTCCTTCTTTCCTTCCTTCCTTCCTTCCTTCCTTTCTTTCTCTGTCTCCCCCCCTCTCTCCAATTCCTCTCTCTTCTCCCCCTTCCTTCCTTCCTTCCTTCCTTTCTTTCTTTCTTTCTTTCTGTCTCCCCCTCTCTCTCCAATTCCTCTCTCTCTTCTCCCCCTTTCTTCCTTCCTTCTTTCCTTCCTTCCTCTCTGTCTCCTTCCCTCTCCCTCCCTCCCTCCCTCCCTCCCTCTTTCTTTCTTTCTTTCTTTCTTTCTTTCTTTCTTTCTTTCTTTCTTTCTTTCTTTCTTTCTTTCTTTCTTTCTTTCTTTCTTTCTTTCTTTCTTTCTTTCTTTCTCTCTCCTGCCTCCCTCCCTCCCTCATCTATCTGGTGTCTTTTCTTCATAAGGACCGAAATGCGTACCCATTCACCCACTCCCATATAACATAAATATACATACAGAATGAAGCCCCCCCCCCCAAACTACCAGCACCTCCTTCAAAATCCGGGGACTCTCCGAGACCCCCTTGGCCGAATGGATCAACCTTTGCTACCTTTGTCCTCTTCTTTTCCTGAAAAAAGGAGGTGAAGATTTGCCCTCTGGCAGCTCTAAAAGCCCCCCAGGCTCCCCAGGGAGAAGGATTTGGGCTCTCTCTGGCCTTGCAGCGCTCCCTCCCTGGCCCCCGCCCTGCAGGTAGACTGCCCTGGACCACCCTGCTCTCCCCAGTCGGAATTCGATGGCTTTCTCCTTTGCGCCTGCCTGACTCCGCAGCCTCCTTCCTCGTCCGGCTGTCTGGCAACACTCTGATCTCTTCCAGACGCTGCCCCAAGAATTTCCTCCCCCCGCCATGGTTAATTTTAGCCCCCCTGCAGCCCCCTTATCGCAGCTGGCAGAAGGAGAGCCGGGGGGGGGCTGCACGGGAGGGTGCACACGCGTGTGAGCGCATGCCTGAGCCGAAGGCGGCCGCATGACATCAGGTCAAAGGAACTGCGCCTCATCTGGCTTCCATCCCCTGCAGCTTTGCACCGAGTTGCAGCCCTCGTGCAAAAGGAGCTCCACGCAACACACACAGGAAGACTCACACTCACACCCATCTGCCTTCCTCTGTGTTGGAGGCACAGAGATCACCCAGGATCTACTGGGAGAAACAAGCAAGGATCTGGCCCCGGGCATCCAAATCTCCCATCTATAGGCAGCCCTGAACTTAGGACCATTCATTTTGTGGCTGTTCCCAGTTACAAAGACACTGGAAAAGGAGACCTATGACTGCTTTTCACACACTTACGACCGTTGCGGCATTCCTGTGGCCACACGATCAAAATGTAGACCAGGGGTCTCCAACCTTTGCAACTTTAAATCTGAAGGACTTCAGCTCCCAGAATTCTCCAGCCAGCTTTGCTGAAGTCCTTCAGACTTAAAGTTGCAAAGGTTGGAGACCCCTGATTTAGACCCTTGGCAAACTGACTTATATTTATGACATTGGCAGTGCGCCAGGGTCCAGCAGAAATATAATGAAGTGTGCAATAGAGATCCGACTTTTGTATTAACCAGGGTTTGTTAATCTTAGCAACTTTGAGATATGTGGACTTCAATTCCCAGAATTCCCCAGCCAGCAGCACACGATTGAACTCCAACATGACTGCCTGGGGAATTCTGGGAGTTGAAGTCCACCGATCTTTTAAAGTCCCCACAGTTGAGAAAGACTGCATTACCAGGTGGTAAGCATCGGCCAAGCCACGTATTATATGAGCTCAGAAATTCCCTTTTGCTCACTCAGGTCTAGCAAGTTGCCTGATCTCCAAATTTGGTAGCGGGATCGAATTCCAGAGGCTGGGAGGAATTTTCCAGGAATATTTGTTAGTATTGTGAACTAGATGCCTTCCACGAGGTGATTTTCTTGCCTGTTCTGCCCTCCGGTGGCCGACATTAGCACTGCACCCAAGGTGGTGCCGTTGCTAAAAAGGAGGCTAAAAATCTAACGTTGCTGGCAGAATTTGACAAAACTCTCCAGAATTTTATTCCGAACAATCTTGTCAACCTGTGATACCCTGAGCTAAGTTTCACCCCCTTTTGTCTTTTTTTTTTAAAATAAAAAGCATAATAGAGAAACATTCTCTCTTGTGATTGGCGCCTTAAGCCTGTGATGGCGAACCTATATCATGCGGGCCCAAAGTGCCACAGGAAGCCATTCCGCCCAGCACCCACAGCCTTCCCTGTTTGTCTTTTGGGTTTCTGGCATGCATGCGCATGTGACAACCAGCTGTTCCTGCGCACGGCAGTGCTGAAAACCAGCCTGCGCATGCGTGTCGGCCAGACGATTGTCGGGCGTGCATGCGCACCACAACCCAAAAGTTTGGCTTTTCCAGAGCATGGAATGAGCATGGATGCACGACATTTACAATACAATACAATGCAATGCAATAATTACAATACAATACAATACTACACAATACAATACAATACAATACAATGCAATGCAATACAATACAATACAATACTACAATACAATACAATACAATACAATACAATGGCACAGTTGGAAGGGACCTTTGAGGTCATCTAGTCCAGCCCCCTGCCTAGGCAGGAAGCCCTATACCATTTCAGACAAATGGCTATCCAACGTCTTCTTAAAGACTTCCAGGGTTGGGGCATTCACAACTTTTGGAGGCAACTTCTGTTCCACTTCTGTATATAAATTTAATAAAATCTAAATCCACTGATTAATTGTTCTAACTTTCAGGAAGTTTCTCCTCAGTTCTAAGGTGCTTCTCTCCTTGATTAGTTTCCACCCGTTGCTTCTTGTCCTGCCCCCAGGTGCCTTGGAGAATAGTTTGACTCCCTCTTCTTTGGGGCAACCCCTGAGATATCGGAACACTGCTATCCTGTCTCCCCTGATCAGGAAAATGGGCGCCAAATTTTTTTTGAGCCCAAACGGAAAAACCCTTGAGGGGGATTGATTCGGGCTGGAATTTCATGCTTAAAAATGGCATTTCTGGCTGTTGATAAAAATCAAGCTTTTCGCACCCAGAGCAGGGAAACTCCTGCCCTCAGGAATATTTCCACGCAACCTTTTCGGTTGCTCTAAGCCAGGGATGTCCAAACTTGGGAACTTTAAGACTTGTGGACTTCAACTCCCAGAATTCCCCAGCCAGCTATGCTGGCTGGGGAATTCTGGGAGTTGAAGTCCACAAGTCTTAAAGTTCCCAAGTTTGGACATCCCTGCTCTAAGCCAACTTGCTTCTAAACTCGGTTAGTTCTAACCTGGCAAAAGACATGGGATGGTGGGACCATTGCACCCTGGTCACGAAGCCCCTGGATTTGCATCACCTGAGTGTGTGTGTGGTGGTGGGGGCTGCCCTGTCCTAAGAGCAAGGAACGGTGCTGAGTCGTTTTTTTAAAAAGCACCGTTGTGACTTGGAATGGTCCCTAAACAAATGGTTGTAAGTGAAGGACCACCTGTGGAGGACTCTCAGTGCAGCGTTTCTCAAAGTTAGCAACTCCAAGGATCTTGACAAACTTGAACATTGGGCACTATCTAATAAAATGAAATTCAATTGTGAAAAAAGTCAGGTTCTACATTTAGGCAAGAAAAACCAAATGCACAGGTACAGGATAGGTGGTACCTTGCTCAATAGTAGCAACTGTGAGAGGGATCTCGGAATCCTAGTGGACAACCATTTAAATAGGAGCCAGCAGTGTGCAGCAGCTGCCAAAAAAGCCAACCCAGTTCTAGGCTGCATAAACAGAGGGATAGAATCTAGATCACGTGAAGTGTTAATGCCACTGTATAGTGCCTTGGTAAGGCCACACTTGGAATACTGCATACAGTTTTGGTCGCCACGATGTAGAAAAGATGTGGAGACTCTGGAAAGAGTGCAGAGAAGAGCAACCAAGAGGATTAGGGGACTGGAAGCTAAGACATAGGAAGAACGGCTGCAGGAACTGGGTATGTCTAGTTTGATGAAGAGAAGGACCAGGGGAGACATGATAGCAGTGTTCCGATATCTCAGGGGTTGCCACAAAGAAGAGGGAGTCAAACTATTCTCCAAGGCACCTGGGGGCAGGAGAAGAAGCAATGGGTGGAAACTAACCAAGGAGAGAAGCAACTTAGAACTAAGGAGAAATTTCCTGACAGTTAGAACAATTAACCTCTGGAACAGCTTGCCTCCAGAAGTTGTGAATGCCCCAACCCTGGAAGTCTTTAAGAAGATGTTAGATAGCCATTTGTCTGAAATGGTATAAGGTTCCTGCCCACGCAGGGGGTTGGACTAGAAGACCTCCAAGGTCCCTTCCAACTCTGCTATTGTATTGTATAAGACGCGTGGGCTTCATTTCCCAGAATCCCCCAGCTAGCCAGGAAGTTGAAGTCCTCCCATCTTAAATGTTTACCAGTTATGCTGGCTGGGGAATTCTGGGAGTTGAAGTCCACCCCTCTTCGAGCTGCCAAGCACTGATCCTGGGAATCTCCCAAAGCTTCCATAAAGCAGCCCTCCAACCTTAGATCCTCTGGCCCAGCCTCCCCTCTGCATAGAAAACAGCTTCTCCTGGGGGGGGGGGGGGCAGCCGCTGGCAGTAGCCGGTCCCTTTCTTCTGTTCTTTGTCTGCCAAACCCCAGCAGGGACCTTCCACCAGCTGCTCACACCACCCAGAGACCCAGGCACTCCCTCCCTGAAGCTGCAACAGGTAGGAACTCTCCGCGATTTCTTATTCTTTGAACCCGGAGCCACTTGGTTTGGAGGGAGGGGGGAAATGGAGAAAGACGAAGTCTCCCACTTGAGAAGGGTGGGCTCGGGGTGGGTGGGTGGGGAGCTGGCATTTGGTACCCCAGTTTCCGGAGAAACGAGAGGATGAAACAAATTTGCTTGCACCCCAGAAAAAACTGCCTTCTTCTAAGCCAGGTTTTGGGGTGGGAGGGAAGGGATTTGGGGACACTCCCCTCTTGAGCAAAGCCAAGATTTGAGTGGCTTCTTTGCCCCTGTGTTTGGACGGATAGGTGTCGGGACTCACCTAGGTCTGGTAGCATCTTTTCCGGCGAACCGATTTGATCCAGAAGCATCAAAAGTGATGCTTTCTCTGAATGGTTTCTTCATTCAGTTTTGACACCCTACCTTAAAATACAAACCAGAATGATAAAATAAGAAACTGACCCAAAAGACAAGTGACCTCGAGGTTCTTTTCAAGACTGAGGGGTTAGCCATCCATCCAGCTCTTTCTAAGTTGGAAGAAATAACACCGATAAATACTCAGCGCTCACCTGCTTAAAAAAACCCACCACTTTGCAGTTTTTCTTCTCTCGATTTCATCTAAAAGGTAGTAAGAGGTCAAAAGCCTCGTATTAAATAAGGTGCAATATGTCTTTATCAAGCCCAATCGGATTTTTAAAACCCTGAGTTCAAAGTTGCAGAGCGGATGGCTTTGAAGGAAAGGTTATTATTCTTTTTTTTTTTTTAAATGCTACCTGAATTTTGATTTCGGGCAGCTGCAGACCAACCTGGTTTTCCTGCCTCTTTGCAAACTTTTTTTTTTTTTTGCATCATCACAAATTAAAGGCTCCCAAGATCAGAACTTCCCTTTTCCCCACCCTTACTTTATAGGAGAAAGTTACCTAGAGCTAACAGTGAGAGCCAAGATGGAATATTCAGAATATTAGCAGTTTAGGAGGCACTAACATTTCATGTGCTGCCTGAAATACTACATCGGCAGTCCTTCAGCATCTCACAGGAAATGTGGACTTAATAGCTGTAAAAGTACCAGATGCTTTTCCGCTGCAATTAAAAATTAATTTAATTTAAAACTTCTAAACCCGGCAGGCTTTTATTTACCTTTGTTTATCATTGTCCAGAGCTGCTGGGCGGTCTCTGAATACGATATAAATACAATTATAGGCTTTTTAGGAAAGCAGATTTGAATGTTTAACTAAGTCCTTGTTGAATAGGTTTGGGTTCCCCTTACATTTTTATTTCTGCACATACCCAAGAGGGGAAAAAAGAAGTAGAATAAATGCAAACTGTTTGGATCGCATCAGTTTTATTTTTAATCCTTCCTTTGGCATCATAATTTCAGTTATTATGAAATGTATATGCCACCCATTTCACTTAGAGATGACTCTAGGCAGCTTAGAACAAAGAACCAAAGCTTTAAATGTTCCAATAATGAATATTAGCATTAAATATTTAGCCACTTTATTTAAAAACAGCTCCCTTTTAAATATTTTAGTCATCTTAAATCCTAATCGCTTGTGCCAGACACCCTAACCTAACCTGTAGGGTGTGTGATCCCTAATGCTATTTTCAATGCTCTTGAGGTCCTTTCTTTGTGCAGGGGATCCCCAGGGATCCCTTGGTCTCTTCCCGATATTTATTTGTGCAAAGCAGAGATGAGGGAGCCGTCTTCTCCCTTGGCATCAGGTGCCAAGCTGAGCTGGATTGGGTCCCAGCTGGCAGGGCAGGGCAGCTGGAAGATCTGGCTTCCCTACCAGGAAAGCAGAAAATGCAGTAAAAAGCCCTCTGCATGCGCTCAGAGTCTTCCTTTCTCGGCAACTGGCATTGGACACCTGGCAGTGCAAGTTAGTTTTGCCACCCTTTGAGGCAGCCCTGCCAATTGTATTTCTTCCCAGAATCCCCCAGAAACTGAGTAAAACAGCAACCTGCCAGAAACATTCTGGATTCCAAATTGGGGGTTAGCCCCGAGACTTTGGAAAGCGGGAGGGAAAGAGAGTGGCTTGAATTTGAATGAATTTATTGAATTTCTAAACCGCCCCCTCTCCCCGAAGGGACTCGGGGCGGCTTGACCCACCTTGTAGGTGTCAAAAAGAACTCTGCATATTCTCAGAGGCACTGCCAAAAACAAACTCTTCACCGAATAAGAGAACAGAATAACAGAGTTGGAAGGGACCCTGGAGGTCTTCTAGTCCAACCCCCCCCCCCTGCTCAAGCAAGAGATCCTATACCATTCTGGACAAATAATTGCCCAGTCTGTTTTTAAAAACCTCCAGAAGTTGGATCAGCCACAACTTCTGGAGGCAAGGGACTCCATTGAATTAATTAGTTAGCATTTAATTAATTAACAATGAAATTGGTCTAACTTATAAGGAAGTTTCTCCGTCGTTCTAGGTTGCTTCTCTCCTGGATTAGTTTCCATCCGTTGCTTCTTGTCCTGGCCTTCAGGGGCTTTTGGAGAATTATTGGAAATATCAAATATTAGACTCCCTCAAATATTGGAAGAGTGCTATCATGTCCCCCCCCAGTCCTCCTTTTCCTTAAACTGAACGGATACGATTCCAGCAACTGGTTTTTTTTTTTTAATGTTTTTGCCACCAGTCCCCTGATCATTTTCATGGCTCTTCTCCGCAGTCTTTCCAGAGTCTCCACATCTTCTTTTCATATTGTGGCGACCAAAACTGGATGCTGGATTCGAAGCGTGGCCGTTACCAAGGCCTTATAAAAGCCATATCAATACCTCTTATGAGAATGGGAGCCTTTAGAACAGGGGTCTCCAACCTTGGCAACTTTAAGTCTGAAGGACTTCAGCTCCCAGACTTCTCCAGCCAGCAAAGCTGGCTGGAGAAGTCTGGGAGCTGAAGTCCTTTCAGACTTAAAGTTGCCAAGGTTGGGGACCCCTGGCCCAGGCCCTGACACTGACAGCTTTGCTGGCTGGAGAAGTCTGGGAGCTGAAGTCCTTCAGACTTAAAGTTGCCAAGGTTGGGGACCCCTGCTTTAGAAGGCAGGGGCTGCTTCCAAAAGCGCCCCCCCTCCTACCCTGGCACATCCACCCCCACCCCCACTCAAAATCTCTAGCTGTGTCCTAAGCTTTCCTCCCTGGCCGCTTCTTCCCATCTGCCGCGCAGGAGGGCTGTGCAATTAGCTGATGGCTTTGAACCTGGAGAAGCAGCCCCAGGAGCAGAAGGGAGGGGGCGTAAGGAGGGAGCTAATTAAGGGCATTTGCCCCCTGCAATTGGTTGCTCTGCCCAGTTGGGGGGTCCGGTGCCCTTTTCCTTTGGAAAGTAGGGCAGGCGTTGAGTCTCCCACTGTCACCCGGTCCCTTCGTCTCTTCGGTAGCCTCTTCCCCCCCCATCCCCACTCCATCTCATTTTCTCTTTAATTCTGGCAAGGACAAAGGAAACCAACATTGGTTAATTGGTCTCTAGAAAGAGGGCAGGGAAGAGCAACCAAGAGGATTGGAGGACTGGAGACTAAAACATAGGAAGAACGGTTGCAGGAACTGGGTAGGTCTAGTTTGATGAAAAGAAGGACCAGGGGAGATATGATAGCAGCCTTCTGATATCTCAGGGACTTCCCCAAAGAAGAGGGGGTCAACCTGTTCTCCAAAGTACCTGAAGGCAGCAGAGGTGGTACCTGTCTCAATAGTAGCAACTGTGAAAGGGATCTTGGAGTCCTAGTAGACAACCATTGAAATAGGAGCCATCCGTGGGCAGCAGCTGCCAAAAAAGCCAACCCAGTTCTAGGCTGCATCAACAGAGGGATAGAATCAAGATCACGGGAAGGGTTAATACCACTTTATAAGGCCTTGGGAAGGCCACACTGGGAATATTTGCATCCAGTTTTGGTCGCCACGATGTAGAAAAGATGTGGAGACTCTAGAAAGAGTGCAGAGAAGAGCAACAAAGAGGATGAGGGGGCTTGAGGCTAAAACATATGAAGAACGGTTGCAGGAACTGGGGATGTCTAGTTTGATGAAGAGAAGGACCAGGGGAGACATGATAGCAGTCTTCTGATATCTCAGGGGTTGCCCCAAAGAAGAGGGAGTCAAACTATTCTCCAAGGCACCTGAGGGCAGAACAAGAAGCAATGGGTGGAAACTAACCAAGGAGAGAAGCAAGCTAGAACTGAGGAGGAATTTCCTAAAACTGAGAACAATGAATCAGTGGAACAGCTTGCCACCTGAAATTGTGGGTGCTCCAACGCTGGGAGTTTTTCAAAAAAAGATTGTTGTAAGGTCTCCTGCTCCAGCAAGGGGTTGGACTAGAAGACCTCCAAAGTCCCTCCCAACTCTGTTATTCTTTTCTGTCATTTTCTCTTTAACCCTGGCAACAAAGATGGCTGGGCATAGGAAGCCAACATGGTTTTAATGGGTCTCTAGAAAGAGGGCAGGGAAGAACAATGATGGTTAGTGGGTTAGAGGCCAAAGTGTATGATGAATGGTTGCAGTTCCTCTTGCATTTCCAAATTGGAGGAGGCTGGTCATTGAGCGGGACAGTTAGGCACTGTATGGACCGTGCAACTTTTCCAGCCCAGGCTTTTTTTTGTGTGTGTGTGTGTGTGTGTGAGTGTGTTTGTGGGTCAAGGGCACTCTGAAAGCCGAGGACTGCGTTGATGGCAAATGCAAAATGTGCGTTTTGCATGAATATCTTCTCACCTGCGAAGGGACTCTGCACTTCCCCGTTCGCTGCGGACGAAAGCAACAACCGGATTGTCTCCGTGTGCCAACCTGCAAGGTGTGCCCCCCACCCCCCAGCCCCACCGTGTGTGTAGAGCGGCATGTCCAACAACATGGCCAAGATTGCGGAGGCGCGCAAGACGGTAGAACAGCTCAAGCTCGAAGTCAACATCGACCGCATGAAGGTAAGTGGGGGGGCGGTGAGTGTCCTTCGGAGCCAGGAAGAGGGGCCCGGATGTTAGATCCTCCCTGAACAGAGGCCCAGGGCTGCTCCTGAAGGAAGGCAGCACAGTAGTCTAGCTAAAGGCTTTGGGGGAGCCAAGGGAGTGGGCCCCCAACATCAAATGCCCACTGAACAGAGGCCCAGGGCTGCTCCTGAAGTCGTGCGGTGCTGCAGTCTAGCTAAAGTCCGTCTTGTGCGCTTCCTCCTCTGGCGCAGGTGTCCAAGGCGGCAGCCGATCTCCTGGCCTACTGCGAAGCCCACGCCAAGGAGGACCCCCTGGTCACCCCCGTCTCCTCGGCCGAGAACCCCTTCCGAGAGAAGCGGCTCTTCTGCATCGTGCTGTGAGCCAGGAGGGCCCCCTCCCCAGCTGCTTTGGGTAAGGAGGAGCCCCCTCCCCAAAATACTTCGACGTGGGGAGGGAAAATTGGGATTTAATAGGGAGGGAGGGCCTGCGCATGGAGGCAGCCCTTGGTGTACCACCACTCGTTTAGCGACTGTTTGCGGTCACGGCGACTTTGAAAAAGGGGACTGAGGACCCGTCCTCACAGTTACGACTGTCAGGGCATCCCTTAGGGCCTATGTGATTAAAATGCGGTCACGGTGTTTTTAATGATGGCTGCAAACACACACACACACCCCGGGGAAACGTTCTTGCCTTTGCGACCTTCGGACAAGCGAAGTCAAGGGGGGGAGGCTGGTTTAGCTCAATGACCCTGGTTCATTTAGCAACCGCAGGGATTCGCTTTGCAACAGTGGCAGAAAAAGGTCATAGAGTGGGCACAGCGCACTTAACAACTGTCTTGCTTAGCAGGGGTAATTCTGATCCCAATTGTCGTCATAAGTTGTGTATGTGACAGTTAGAACAATTAGTCAGTGGAGCAGAAGTTGCCTCCAGAAGTTGTGAATGCCCCAACACTGGAAGTCTTTAAGAAGATGTTGGAGAGCCATTTGTCTGAAAGGGTATGGGGCTTCCTGCCTAGGCAGGGGGTTGGACTAGTTGACCTCCAAGGTCCCTTCCAACTCTGCTATTGTATGTATGTATACATACATATAAGCCAGCTATGCCAGCATACATATATAGTATATATAAATATCCGGTGTGTTTTTCCCAAGTTGAAGAAGAAGCATCCTACAACAAGCGGATCAGCCTGGTTTTAACTGGGAAAAAAAGGAAGCGTCTAGTCCTCATCGTCCCCAAGATCCAGTTGCCTGGAAGATTAAAACCGAATTTTCTCATCCGGGGTTTATTTGAATAAATGTCTCGTCCTTTCTTTCCACCTCCTTTGCTCTTCTTTTTCATCCAAACAAAATTTGTCAGGAACCCATTAAGCATCTGTTAAAGAAACAAACAAACAAATAAGAATAGCCGGCTTCCGAATGGCGGACTCAGCCTCCACTTTGGTCTCTGCTGTGCTGGAATGACTAAATCACCTCCTATTATCCTAAAATCATTACCGCAACCCGAGTGATCTGGAAATGAAAATTGCCGGAAACGTAGGATGGATTTCCCCCCCCCCCCCCCAGCCAAAATCCAATTTGCAAACAGGCCAGAGAGAAAGAAGACGCCAGTTGGGGCAGGGGTGGGTTACAACCGGTACGCACCGGTGCAAACATACCTGTGCCTGTCGGGAGTAGCAGGTACCGTCCCAGTACGGCGCCCCGAAGGGCCCGCCCGCCCGCCTGCACTCCTTAATGGCAGGGGTCTCCAACCTTTGCAACTTTAAGTCTGGGAGCTGAAGTCCTTCAGACTTAAAGTTGCAAAGGTTGGAGACCCCTGGCCCAGGCCCTGACACTGACAGCTTTGCTGGCTGGAGAAGTCTGGGAGCTGAAGTCCTTCAGACTTAAAGTTGCAAAGGTTGGAGACCCCTGGCCCAGGCCCTGACACTGACAGCTTTGCTGGCTGGAGAAGTCTGGGAGCTGAAGTCCTTCAGACTTAAAGTTGCAAAGGTTGGAGACCCCTGGCCCAGGCCCTGACACTGACAGCTTTGCTGGCTGGAGAAGTCTGGGAGCTGAAGTCCTTCAGACTTAAAGTTGCAAAGGTTGGAGACCCCTGGCCCAGGCCCTGACACTGACAGCTTTGCTGGCTGGAGAAGTCTGGGAGCTGAAGTCCTTCAGACTTAAAGTTGCAAAGGTTGGAGACCCCTGGCCCAGGCCCTGACACTGACAGCTTTGCTGGCTGGAGAAGTCTGGGAGCTGAAGTCCTTCAGACTTAAAGTTGCAAAGGTTGGAGACCCCTGGCCCAGGCCCTGACACTGACAGCTTTGCTGGCTGGAGAAGTCTGGGAGCTGAAGTCCTTCAGACTTAAAGTTGCAAAGGTTGGAGACCCCTGGCCCAGGCCCTGACACTGACAGCTTTGCTGGCTGGAGAAGTCTGGGAGCTGAAGTCCTTCAGACTTAAAGTTGCAAAGGTTGGAGACCCCTGGCCCAGGCCCTGACACTGACAGCTTTGCTGGCTGGAGAAGTCTGGGAGCTGAAGTCCTTCAGACTTAAAGTTGCAAAGGTTGGAGACCCCTGGCCCAGGCCCTGACACTGACAGCTTTGCTGGCTGGAGAAGTCTGGGAGCTGAAGTCCTTCAGACTTAAAGTTGCAAAGGTTGGAGACCCCTGGCCCAGGCCCTGACACTGACAGCTTTGCTGGCTGGAGAAGTCTGGGAGCTGAAGTCCTTCAGACTTAAAGTTGCAAAGGTTGGAGACTCCTGGCCCAGGCCCTGACACTGACAGCTTTGCTGGCTGGATAAGTCTGGGAGCTGAAGTCCTTCAGACTTAAAGTTGCAAAGGTTGGAGACCCCTGGCCCAGGCCCTGACACTGACAGCTTTGCTGGCTGGAGAATTCTGGGAGCTGAAGTCCTTCAGACTTAAAGTTGCAAAGGTTGGAGACCCCTGGCCCAGGTTGGAGACCCCTGGCCCAGGCCCTGACACTGACAGCTTTGCTGTCTGGAGAATTCTGGGAGCTGAAGTCCTTCAGACTTAAAGTTGCAAAGGTTGGAGACCCCTGGCCCAGGCCCTGACACTGACAGCTTTGCTGGCTGGAGAATTCTGGGAGCTGAAGTCCTTCAGACTTAAAGTTGCAAAGGTTGGAGACCCCTGGCCCAGGCCCTGACACTGACAGCTTTGCTGGCTGGAGAATTCTGGGAGCTGAAGTCCTTCAGACTTAAAGTTGCAAAGGTTGGAGACCCCTGGCCCAGGCCCTGACACTGACAGCTTTGCTGGCTGGAGAAGTCTGGGAGCTGAAGTCCTTCAGACTTAAAGTTGCAAAGGTTGGGGACCCCTGCCTTAAAGGTATTTGAGCTGTTTTGGGCTTTCGTGCATGGAGCATTTGGTGCCTGCAGGATGCTCCACCGAATGCTCTATGCACGGAAACCCAAAACAGCTCAAACACCGTTAAGGAGCGCATGTAAAGTACACATGTGGGTCCTGCGTGCATTCATGTGGTGGCTGTCCAGCCCCGTTGCACCATACCGGCTGCAATGGGATCCAGAACCCACCACTGGGCAGGGTGTGGGGTCATTGTTGGCCTTCAAGGCCCCCCTGTGCAGAATCCCACTCCCCAAATAATCTTTCCACCCTCCTTACAAAAAGAAAAATAAGAACAGTTGTAATTGCAGGTTGTCCTCAACGTACGACCGTTCGTTTAGCAACTGCTCCAAGTTATGACAGCAACTGAAAACAGTGACGTATCACTGGTCCTGGAATTGCAAGCGCAGCCATGGCCGGAAGGTCGGTTGCTAAACGAGGGGGTTGTTAAGGGAGTCAGAGCCAATTTTATGAGCCTTTTTTTTTAGCCACGGTTGTTGTTTTTAGCACAGGTATATGTTTAATTTGTTTTTAATGTGTTTGTATATATATTGTTTTATTTTTCCCTGTGCATCGCTCCGAGTCCCTATGGGGAGAGGGAGCGGTCTACAAATTAAAATTATTATTATTATTATTATTATTAAATGAATCGCTATAGTTCTTAATAATAATAATAATAATAATAATAATAATAATAACAACAACAACAACAATAATTTTAATTTTAATTTTAATTTTAATTTTAATTTTAATTTTAATTTTAATTTTAATTTTAATTTTAATTTTAATTTTAATTTTAATTTTAATTATTTTAATTTTAATTTTAATTTTAATTTTAATTTTAATTTTAATTTTAATTTTAATTTTAATTTTAATTTTAATTTTAATTTTAATTTTAATTTATAACCCGCTCTTTCTCCCCAAAGGGACTCAAGTGAATCATCAGCTGGGTAGGTCACAAAGGACAGTCGCACAACACCGATATCCGTGGGAAAAGCAGAGCGCTTGGGTGCACGGCTTGAAAATGATAAATAAAATACAAAGTAAATAAAATAAAGTAAAATGAAATGCAGCATAAAATAGGCAACCTCCAACAATAAAAAACGCCAAATGAAAAGATGAGATGAACAAAACGGAGTAACCTAAATATAAATAAATAAAATAAGTAATGAATGCAATCAAGGAAATCAAGTAAAATAAAAGATAAAGCGAAATAAAATGTATCTCACACGATAATAAAGAAAGCAAAACGAATAAAATGCATTGAATGAAAGAATACGATCATCAAGTAACTAAAATGAAGCGGGGGGAAATTTGCAATGTCCAATAATAAAATAAAAGCAAGATGAAAGTAATGAAATAAAATAAAATATAAAAATAAAACAATAAAATAATAAATAAAATAATACGATCATCAAGCATTTATTATCGGTTTTATGTATATGCGTGGTTTTAATTTTTCCTCTGCACCGCCCCGAGTCCCTTTTTGGGAGAGTGGCGCGGTATATAAATTTAATAAAATGAAAAATGAAATGAAAAGTAACTAAAATGAAGCGGGGAAAAATTTGCAATAAATAAAATAAAACAATAAAATAATAAATAATAAAACAAAAGCAGGATAAAAATAATAAAATGAAATAAAATATCAAAATGAAATAATAAAATATCAAATAAAATAAAATAAATAACAAAATAATAAAATGAAATGAAATAGAAGATAAAATCATAAAATCAAATGATGTCATTGGAGGTGGGACAGTCACCGGCGCATTTTCCTGGCCCGGCTGACTCTTCGCATCCAGTGACTCAGCGCCCGGTTTGCGAACAAATGGCTTGTGACTCATAAGGCTCGGAGAGGGGAGTGATTTCCCACGGGTGAGATCGGACACTTACGCTCGGCCGGTCCCAACCCTGCACCACGATGCCTCCCCTCCCTCCCCACCCCAGCCCAGAGGATTGGAGCATTGCGCATCACACCAGCCCCCCTCCTTCTCCCGCCCTGCTCAGACACCGTTGTGCAGCCCACGGAGACACGGAGACGCGACACATGTCAGGCGGCTATCAGAATGGTGTTCGGTCCATCCATTGCAGAACCGTGCGTTGTAGAGCTCTTAATGGGAAGGCAGATCGTCCACCGCTCAGCACCCCTCCCCAAATCGTCCTTCCCGGGGAAGCACCACGGATGCGGCTTCTGGCCACTCCTGGCTGAGGTTGCACGAAGATGCTCAGAAACAGCCACACACAGGGGCCTCTCCATCCTGCCACGGTGGGAACAGTGATACAGCTCCAAGTCTCTTCCGGCATGTTCCCCAGCCACCCACCCACCCACTGCCTCCCCATCCTTGCAGGTCAGGGAACAGCCCCCGTCCCCAATCTCTCCCACGCTCGCTCTTCCCTCTGATTCACCTCGCCCTGCCCGGCATAATTTCTTGGGAAAGGAACCTCTCCCCCAACCTAGAAAAACATCTGAAAATTATCCCAAACGGCCCCAAATTCTGAGTTATTTTTCATGGGTTTTCCACTGAAAAGTGGCTCAAGGCTCAGCTGCTGGGGTGGGGTGGGGTGGGGAGTGGTCTTTTTGGCTAAGCTGCGTTGGAAATGGCCATTTTTGCAATGAGAAGATTTTCGGGGAGGGCTTTGGTGACCTTCTGGCAAGCAAAGTCAACATGGAAGCCAGATTCACTTAACAGCCACGTTACTAATTTTTACTGCAATGATTCGCTTAACAACTGTGTCCAGAAAGGTCATAAAATGGGGCAAAACTCCCTTAACACATGTCCCGCCCAGCAACATAGATTTGGGGCTTGAATTGTGGGTCGTAGGTGGAGGTCTACTTTGTATTTTTCAAGGATCTTGGGTTTTAGGCAGGTGCCGTAAATCAGGCGCTCTGCGGGCGCCACTGAATTGATGCTCCGGCTGGACGCAAAGCACGGTTTTCATGCTCAATCCTTTTGTAAGACGCCCTCAAGTCCATAGAGGGAAATTTAGCAAGTAAGTATAATCTTTATTGTTATTGCACTTAAATACAACGAATTTAGTTATTTATTAGATTTTTATTCTGCCGTTATTATTTATATCAACAACACAAGGCGGTGAACATGTCTAATACTCCGCCCTCCTCCTATTTTCCCCACAAAAACAACCCTGTGAGGTGGGCTGGGTTGAAAGGGAGGGAGTGGCCAAAAGGCACCCAGTCGGCTCTTGTGCCTAAGACAGGACTAGAACTCCCAGTCACCTAGTAACTAGCCCAACGCCACCCAGCCGGCTTTCATTCCCAAGGTGAAACTAGAACTCACAACCCCCAGGTGATTGGGCCCAAATTCATCCAGCTGACTTTCATCCCTAAAGTGGGACTAGAACTCACCGTCTCCTGGTGATTGGCCCAAACCCAGCTGGTTTTCACCTGAAGGTGGGATTAGAACTTGCCATCTCCTGGTTCGTAGACCAAGACCTTAACCACTACACCAAGCTGCCTCTTGGTGAGAGCTCTGGGCGTGAAATCCCACAAGGGTGACAGGATACGGAACCCTCTAATTCAGAGGTTCCCAAACTTGGCAACTGGCTGGAGAATTCTGGGAGTTGAAGTCCACAAGTCTTAAAGTTGCCAAGTTTGGGAACCTCTGCTCTAGTTCTTTACCCAACGGCTGCTCTGCTCTCCTACGTAAACCAGCGCCCGGGTTCCTACAGACGTCAACGGAAACCGCCACCCCACACCGGATGGGCATGCGGAGCGTACAAATCGCTCCACTTCAGAGTCGGCCAGCTGTGCCAAGATACCTTCGGCAGACGAGAGTTCATTGATCATGAAGAGGATCTCTGCCTTACAGCCAGGGGTGGGTTTCAAATTTTTTAGAACCTACTCTGTAGGTGTGGCCTATTTTGTGGGCGTGGCTTGGCAGTCATGTGACAGGGTAGGAGTGGCCACCTTTTAAAATGTGGTGAAACTCATTTAACAACGCTCTTGCTTAGCAACCAAAATTTTAGACTCAATTGTGATGATAAATTCTTTCTTTCTTTCTTTCTTTCTTTCTTTCTTTCTTTCTTTCTTTCTTTCTTTCTTTCTTTCTTTCTTTCTTTCTTTCTTTCTTTCTTTCTTTCCTTTCTTCCTTCCTTTTTTCCTTCCTTTCCTTTCCTTCCCGTTGGGTCACTGGCAGCGGCGGGCCAGATTTACTTCCAGGTACGCTGGAAATTTCACCAACCGGCTCTCGCGAGTAGGCGCGAACCTGCAGAAACCCACCACTGCTTACAGCCCAATAGGGCACGCTTGCCCATCTCTGGGTCACAAGGTCCCCTCCGCTTTGCGTCCTCTTTCCCTCTTTGCGACTTGTTTTTCTCTCCATTCTTTCTCTTTTTCCATCCTGCATTTTTTTTTGGGGGGGGGTCTTTCGATCGGCTTTTTAGTGATGCGAAGATCCTTAATTAAAACAAAAAAACAATTGCATAAATAGAAAAACGAGGACCAGGCCAAGGCGTCGCCTGCCTGGCAGAGCTGCTTATGAAGTGGCATGAAAGCATTTCCACCGGGGAGGGGGTGGGGGGGCTCCTCCGTGTCTACAGTTCTGGGGGAGGAAAGACAGAATTGGCCCCCCAAGCTCTCTGGCAATGCCAGGCGGAGAGGGAGGCCCCCGGAACCAGACCAGACCCTGCAAAGCCCTTGCAGAGCCACCAAATAGCAGAGCTCGCCTCGTTTTGGGGGGATGCACTGCTCCTGCCCATGGAAGCCCCACTCAGCCAAGGCATGTGGAGGGCGACAGGTTGGGGAAGGCAGCTGCTCCCCTTTCGCCTCCGAATCTTCATTCATTCCCCGCGGGGGCCAGCAGGGGTCGCCCAAGAGTTTCTCCCCGGCTTTTGCAAGGCTCCCGGTGGAGTTGCGCAAGATCCTTCGGGCCATCCAGGCGCTGCGCTTCGGACTCCTGGGAGCAGGCAGAGGTTCCGCCGGTGCGGCTCCTTCCTTCCAGGCTCCTCTCCTCCCCCCCCCCCCTCAACCACCTACAGTTTCATCTCTCTGCTGGGTGGGGGGCTTTCTCCCCTCGGTCCAGCAGCGGGAGACCCCCCCACCCCGCTCCTCTGGGGTGGGGGCAAGGGCGACTTGGCTTTCCTCCAACGGGGGGCGTCCTCATCCTCGGAGGAAGGGCGGGGAGGGGGGCAGCTCCGTAGAGGCTGGCTGCAGCTTGCAGGCTCTAATTGGGGTAGGGGGTCGCCCGGGTGTCAGAGACCGTGGGAACGGTGCCCCGATGCTGGGATCGCCCTCCAGCGCCTCCGCCTTGTTTGGGGACACCCGATCCCTCTTCTTAGAGACCCCTCGGGATCGCCCCCAGCCCGACTTTGGATAAGGGGGAAGGGGATCTTCTCTTCTCCGGCCAGCGAGCAGCCCACCCCTCCGCTGCCCAGCCGTCGCGACCCTCCAGACGCTGGGAAGGCTGCCTGTCCGAGCCAGCCCCTCCGCGGCGCCTGGGTAGGAGCGGGTGGGAGAGCAGCCCCCGACCTGGGTGGGTGGGCGTTGCGCAAGAGCCCCCAGGCGGCTCCCGGAGGGTCAGCGGGATCCTGAGCCCGGGAGAGCCGGGGCGGGGCAGGGCGGGGCGGGGTAAGGGTGGAGGGCAGGCAAAAGCCCGGCCGCCTATTGGCTTGCCCCCCCTCCTCAGGGTGGGGGCGGCCAGGCTCCCCCCCCCCCCCAAGTCCCCGCCCGCCCGCCTGTTGCCGCTGCTCAGCCTCGCCGCTTCTGCAGGCAGCGCCGGACGGCTCGGATGCTGGCGCGTCCCTCCGACCCTCCCGAGCAGCCCAGAAGAGGCGGAGGGGGCGATCCCCGGCCCGGCCACCCTTTGGGACGGCGCCCCCCACCCAGCCGGACCCCAACCGCCGGAGGAAGCGGGAACGCCCCAGAGCCGACTTCTGCTTCCTGCCTTCCAAGGAGGCGCAGGTATTCCGCCCTTCTCCTTCCCAGTGGATGCTGTCAAGCTGCTAGACCGCAGTGAGGAGCTCTCCCACTGGGTGTTTCCTTGCTTCCAATTCTCCAGCTGCCGCTTTCTTGGCTGCCCCGGGGCTCCCTCCCCCCCTCTCCAGGTTCCTGGCAGGGTGGTCTCCCCCCATCGTGCCAAATGTGCCCAACTCGGACTCCCGGCTTCCCGGGCAGCCTGCCACGCCAGTGCAGCAACCTCACCGCCCTGCAGACGGACAGCAACCCCACCCTCAGCTCCTTCATGTTTGCGGCGGGGGTGGTGGGCAACCTGGCAGCCCTGGCCATCCTGGGCGTCCACCAGAAAGAGCAGCGGGCCAAGACCTCGTCTTTCTGCATCCTGGTGACCGGTTTGGTGGTCACGGACCTGGCGGGCACCTGCGTGGTCTCCCCGCTGGTCTTCATGGCCTACTCCTGCAACTCCACCCTGGTGGGCATGGCGGGGGGCCGGGACTGGCTGTGCAACCTCTTCGCCTTCTCCATGATGTACTTCGGGCTGGCCGCCATGTTCCTCCTCTGCGCCATGGCGGTGGAGCGGTGCCTGGCCATCAGCTACCCTTACGTCTACTCCCAGCACCCCGTCCGGCGGTGGGTCAAGCTCTGCCTGCCCCTCACCTACCTCTTCAGCGGCCTCTTCTGCGCCCTGCCCTTCCTGAAGGTGGGCAAGTTCAAACAGTACTGCCCGGGCACCTGGTGCTTCGTCCAAATGGACAAGGACATGGTCGTGGGCTACCGAGACGTGGCCTTCTCCTTGTCCTACGCCACCGTCATGGCCCTCCTGATCGTGGTCATCTTCCTCTGCAACGGGCTGGTCATCGTCAGCCTCTGCCAGATGTACCAGAAGCAGAGGCACCTCCGCAGGGGCTCCCTGGGCCCCAGCCAGCGGCGCAAGAAGGGCTGGTTCAGCCGAGGGGAGGAAGAGGTGGACTACCTGATTTTGCTGGCGCTCATGACGGTCATCTTCGTCATCTGCACCTTGCCTCTCACGGTAGGTGCGCCCCCCCCCCCCCGACGGGCACAGTCGGCAGCCCGGGGGAAGGGGTCCTGTACAGGGTTTGGGTGGGGGGCTGCCTCCGCGCCACAGCCTGCGTCGGAAGAGATGGGAAATTCCTGGGCAAAGGGGGAGAGTTTGGTGTCCTGGTGAAAGTATCAGACTAGGAACCGGGAGTTCTAGTTCTGCTTAAGGGCCAAAGCCAAGACTATGTGCCAGGCACTTTCTCTCAGCCCTAGGAAGGAGGTAATGGCAACACACGAGAAACTTTGCCAAGAAAACTGCAGGGACTTGTCCATGCCGGCTGGGAATTCTGGGAGTTGGAAGTCCGCCCATCTTAAAAGTTCATTATCTTTGTCTGAAATGGTATAGGATTTCCTGCCTAGGCAGGGGGTTGGACTAGAAGACCTCCAAGGTCCCTTCCAACTCTGCTATTGTATTGTATTAGCATGCTGGCTGGGGAATTCTGGGAGTTGGAAGTCCACCCATCTTAAAAGTTCTTTAGAATGATGGTTGGGGAATTCTGGGAGTTGGAAGTCCACCCATCTTCCAGCTCATTTGCATGCCACCTGGGGAATTCTGGGAGTTGAAGCCCACCCATCTTCCAGCTCATTTGCATGCCACCTGGGGAATTCTGGGAGTTGGAAGTCCACCCATCTTCCAGCTCATTTGCATGCCACCTGGGGAATTCTGGGAGTTGAAGCCCACCCATCTTCCAGCTCATTTGCATGCCACCTGGGGAATTCTGGGAGTTGAAGCCCACCCATCTTCCCGTGGCCAATGTAGAGAAACGCTTTCCTAGTCTAAGGCGTGGTGACACCATCCTTCCTTCGAAATCTCCCATCAGCCCAATGGCCGCTCATCGTGTATCTTGTTAATTGCACCCCAGAGCTGGAGAGATTGTGCAGGAGAGATTCCAGAAAAATGGCTTTACCAGCAGGGAGCCCATCCCTCTCCTTCCCAAGGCCCTCTTTTATAGCGTCTGCCGCTTCTCCCTGGGACTCCCTTCCTTCGCAAGAGCCATTATTATCAGCAAACATTGTCCAAGCCTTGAAAGCTGTCCTTGCTCCTTGCCTTGTTTTTCTTTGATGCTATCGCGCTCTCTCTCTCTCTCTCTCTCTCTCTCTCCCCCCCCTCTTTATTTTTTTGAAGTATACAATCCCCCAGAATCAGGGTGGGGAGGGGAGAACAGGACAATCTGCATTCTTCCTTCTTCAATCGCTGGTCTCTCGGGCGGAGAATCAGCCCTTCCAAGAAAGGAACAATAAGCCCGCGCGTCCCCTTTCTCGGGGCGACGTGAAATGGGAAATATTCTCACCTGTCCAAAAGCGTCACTCAAGAATCCTCTGCAGGAAAAATCTGAACACGGAGCCAGTTTGTTAAAAGAGAACTCCAAAAGCAGGAATTTTAACCCTAGGATGGGGGGGGGGAAGGTGTAGGATTATCCACCTTTTAGCACTCCGGGAAATTAAAAACAAGGCAAAGAGAATTAAGAATGAATTGATGAGTTAATTTTAAAAGGAGGGGGGGGCAAACTCACTGAACGAATGTCTTGCTTAGCAACACGCTCCATTGTGTTCGTAAGTCAAGGGTGACCTTTATCTATGCATATATTGAGTTTGCTTTAGTGTCACTGCACCTCGTACGACGAAATTAAATGCCATCTTCAATATACAACTATAAAAATCAAAACCCAGACACACGTCCTTCACGTGCTACCTAATTAAAATTGAAAACCCGATACTGCATTAATATTGTGCTTTGCCGTAGAATTCAATATAGTCACTGCCCTGGGATAGAAACATACATGTACTTATTAAATGTACCGTATTTTTTGGAGTATAAGACACACACACCCTTAAAAGAGCGTGGAAATGTTGGTGCGTCTTATACACCGAATACATTTTTGGCCTCCTGAAGCTCTGCCCCCGCATCTCATTTTTGCAAAAAAAAGAAGCCAAAAACAAGCCAATTTTTGGTAAAAAACGGGGCATTTTTTGGTAAAAATGGGGCCATTTTTGCCTTCCCCCAGTTCCCAGGAGCATTCTGCAGGCTTCAGCAGGGCTGGGGGAAGGCAAAAATGCCTCTGTTTTTGCATAAAACAGCCCATTTTCTGCTCAGTTTTTCCCCCAGCCCCGCTGAAACCTGCAGAGTGCTCCTGGGGGCTGAGAAGGAGAAAAACCTTTTTTCCCTTACTTCCCTCTTCTAAATCTTGGCGTGTCTTATACACCGGTGCATCTTATAGTCCGAAAAATACGGTATATGCTACCCATCTCGCTATCCTAAGCGACACTTTCTAGAGATGTAAATATATATCTCCAAATATAGCTTGGGAAACCTTCTCCTTCTCCTTCCCTAAGGGGCTCCCTCTCTCCTGCAACCTCTCCTGCTTACACACATCATTGTTTACAATAAAAAAAGAGACCCTCGATAAGCTGAATTCTCCTGCTTTCTCTTTGTCCTCCTGCCCCGCAGCATCTGGGGTCCTGGGGCCCCTTGTCTGAAGTATGTGGGTGAGTTGTGAGCAGTTTCTCCCATCAGTAGCAAGGATATAGCAAGGCGGATGTCCTTATCTTATCTTTCCCCCCCAAGGTTCATCAGTTGAGGTTAGGTAGATGCAGAGATACTCAGAAGATTTTTTGCAACAATCATTGAGGCTCTCCTTCCCCAGTTTTGGATAATGTCTGGTTGCTTGTCTTGAGGGGACATTTCTGGAGAAAAGGAGAATTTCTTTTTAGAAATAAGCCAGAAAAATTAAAGATATAAGCCTTTCTCTTTTCTTTCTTTCTTTCTTTCTTTCTTTCTTTCTTTCTTTCTTTCTTTCTTTCTTTTTCTTCCTTCCTTCCTTTCCACTCTTTCCACATTCTTTCTCCCTCCCTCCCTCCCTCCCTCCCTCCCTCCCTCCCTCCCTTCCTTCTTCTTCCTTTCCTTTCCCCTCCTCCCCTCCCCAATAAGACAATTAGCAGTCAGTTTACGATGTGTATCTTCTACTCATTATTATTCCTCTTCCCCACATCCTCCTTCCTTCCTTCCTTCCCGCCCCCCCGCCCCAATTTTCAATTCCACACTCGCCTGTTTTCTGGTTTATAGCCTTCGCAATAGAGTTATTTATTCATTCAGAGCCGTGTTCCTCAATATTGCCCATTTTAAGACAGGTGGGCTCCGATTCCCAGAATTCCCGAGCTAGTAGGTCATCCATCTCTGCTGGTTACCAAACGCCCACATTTTTTGTCACTTGACCGTGGGGATGCCAGGACGTTTGGTCAGCAGGAGGAGTGCTATTGTCGCTTGGAACGGTCGCTAAATGAATGGTTGTTAAGTCGAGGACTAACTGCACCATTTTGGTGGGGACGGCTGCAGGGAACCCTCCTCGTTCTGCACTGCCTTGGCCAAGGCTCTCTTCCTTGGGTTTAAGGTGGAAAACCCCCAGATGCTGCGTGATGAAACGATCATCACGTTGTTGGTGACTTTGTCCTTCGTGCTAAAAGCCACTTTCCTGCCCTCTGTTCCATTAAAATCAACATTCAGGATGGCTGCCCATCAAATCAACAGGAGAGGAAAAAAACAGAACAGAAAAACATGTGTGAGAAAGCCGCAAATTAAAGGAAGAAGCGGAAGGAACACAAGAGGGTTTCATCTCAGCGTCAGTCAGGAAGCCCCACAAGAGGGAAGGCGAAATGCTTACCCAAAAACGGGCATTTTTGCGCAATGTTGTCAAACAGAGGCACAAGGGGAACAGTTGCGTGCCAGGAATCCTAACCACGGGGGTTAATAGGGGTGTTTGCAGAAGGGGTCAAAAAGCCAAGATGGAGGACATTAGGTTGATTTCCCCCCTCCTCTTCTTGGTGACAGTCCCTTAAATAATAAACTATGTCTCGTTTAATGAAAAGAAGGACCAGGGGAGACATGACAGCAGCCTTCCAGTATCTCAGGGGTTGCCACAAAGAAGAGGGAGTCAAGCTATTCTCCAAGGCACCTGGGGGCAGGACAAGAAGCAATGGGTGGAAACTAATCCAGGAGAGAAGCAACTTAGAACTGAGGAGGAATTTCCTGACTGTTAGGGCAATTTAATTAGTGGAACAGCTTCCCTCCAGAAGTTGTGAATGCCCCAACACTGCAAGTCTTCAAGAAGATGTTGGATAGCCATTGGTCTGAAAGAGTATGGGGTTGGACTAGAAGACCTCCAAGGTCCCTTCCAACTCTGCTATTGTATTGTATCATGCCACCCTTGGTCCTTCTCTTCCTTAGACTAGACATACCCAGTTCCTGCAACGATTTGTCCTTTATTGTAGGGATCTGGAAGCTAAAACATAGGAAGAACAGTTGCAGGAACTGGGTATGTCTCTAGATTAACAAAAAGAAGGACCAGGGGAGACATGTTAGCAGCCTTCCAATATGTCAGGGGTTGCCCCAAAGAAGAAGGAGTCAAGCTATTCTCCAAAGCCCCTGAGGGCAGGACAAGAAGCAATGGGTGGAAACTAATCAAGGAGAGAAGCAACTTAGAACTGAGGAGAAATTTCCTGATAGTGAGAACAATCAATCAGTGGAACAGAAGTTGCCTCCAGAAGTTGTGGGGGCTCCAACACTGGAAGTTTTCAAGAACAGATTGGATAACTATTTGTCTGACATGGCATAGGGTTTCCTGCTTGAGCGGGGGGGGGGGGGTTTGGACTAGAAGACCTCCAAGGTCCCTTCCAACGAACTTCTGTTATTCGGACTGGGATGGTTGCGTGCAATGGGCACATTAGAAACAAGCAGGATTTTGATTGGAGAGTGCCAGCCACTATTGTGACTTTAAAAAAAACAACATGCCCAAGGTAACCCTTGGCATAATTCACCAAGGAATACAGGACCTCTGGTTTTGAAATTCCTCCTTTCTTCCTTGATGGTTTTGGGGTTTTCTGTGATATGCCAAGCTGCTCCTGTTGAAGAACAAAAGGAATTTTCCTCTGGGTGCTGTGAAATTGACTAGAACGGCCTGAGAAATTGGTCAGAACAGCTGAAGAAATTGACTAGAAGAACTGAAGAAATTGACTAGACGAACTGAAGAAATTGACTAGAAGAGCTCAAGAAATTGACTAGAGGAGCTCTTGAAATGAATTAAACAGGATTATTTTCAGAAGTTGGACGCCGTTTAAAATTGACTAGAGAGAGATAAACAAGGCCAAAGATTTGGCAGTTTAAGCCTCCCCCAGCTTTGCTTCTCGTAAAGTTCATTCTTTTTACTCCTTCTCACCCTAATTCTTCTCAAATGCACAGGAAGGAAGAGGGGGTGGGGGCACTTCAGAAAGGTGCCACTTATTGAAGGCAGTTTCGTGTTCTCTGGAAGGTGCCGTTATTAAAGCTGCACCCAAATTAGGTGGAAATGCTTTACGTGAATAGAAAAATGCACCCAAGTCCTGGGCCAATTGCAGCTTGTGTATGTTCACAGCATGTAAACAAGGCATGGGTGGCAGCTTTGAATCTTGTCTTTTCAATTCCATTTCTCTGAAAAGGCAAGCAGGCACATTCATAAAGCCCAAAACTTGATTTTAATTTGCAATTTGCAAGTCTGACGAAGCAAAGAAGAGGCATGGAAAAATAGGGGGCCATCCTCTAAATCAGGGGTCTCCAACCTTTGCAACTTTAAGTCTGAAGGACTTCAGCTCCCAGACTTCTCCAGCCAGCAAAGCTTATTATGTACAGATTTTTTAGTTGAATAAGTTTTTTAAAAAAAGTTTTATATGTTTGTATGTTTTTTAATATGCCTGTGCGCCGCCCTGGGTCCGTTTGGAGAAGGGCGGGGTATAAATTCAATAAAATAAAAAAATAAAATAAAAATATACCCACATAGCAAAGCTGGCTGGAGAAGTCTGGGAGCTGAAGTCCTTCAGACTTAAAGTTGCAAAGGTTGGAGACCCCTGCTCTAAAAGATGGCTGATGGTCTCCTGGTTGGGAAAGATGTGAGGGAGGGCAGAAAAGTCAAGATGGAAGCCATAATTGGGCGATTGAACTTTTTTTTTTAAGAGGAATCCTCCAAGTTGTAAATTACAAGCAGTTCACCATAGGAAATCGTGTACACTGCAGGGTGGAGTAGCTGATAAGTAGGGAAGTTTTATGGGCGTGAAATTGAGGCGACTTTTGACTTTAATCCTTTATCTTCGGTTTCTGCTAGCTGGGGAATTCTGAGAATTTGAAGTCCGGCAAGTCTCAAAAAGGTTGCTTTAGTCCTCAAATAACAGAATAGCAGAGCTGGAAAGGGACCTTGGAGATCTTCCAGTCCAACCCCCAGCTCAAGAAGGTGACCCCCCCTACCATTATGGACAAATAGTGGTCCAATCTTTTCTTGAAAACTTCCAGTATTGGAGCACCCAGAACTTCTGGTGGCAAGCTGTTCCACTGATGAATTGTTCTCGCTATCAGGAAATTTCTCCTTAATTGCTTCTCTCCTGGATTGGTTTCATCCGTTGCTTCTTGTCCTGCCTTCAGGGGCTTTGGAGAATAGATGGGGGGGGGGGCTCTTCTTTGGGGCAGCCCCTCAAATATTGGAAGGCTACTACCAATCACCCCCTCTTTTCATTAAGAGATACCCAATTCCTGCAACTGTTCTTTGTGTGCTTTAGGCTAATCCTCTTTGTTGCTCTTCTCTGCACTCTTTCCAGAGTCTCCACATCTTTTTTAACACCGTGGCAACCAAAGCTGGATGCCTTATGCCAAGGGTGGCCTTGATAACTGCACCTCTCTTAAAGTTCATTCTTTTTACTCCTTCTCACCCTAATTCTTCTCAAATGCACAGGAAGGAAGAGGGGGTGGGGGCACTTCAGAAAGGTGCCACTTATTGAAGGCGGTTTTGTGTTCTCTGGAAGGTGCCGTTATTAAGGCCACCGTGGCAACCAAAGCTTATGCCAAGGGTGGCCTTGCCAGGCCCAAGGCATTATAAAGCAAGGGTCTCCAACCTTTGTAACGTTAAGTCTGAAGGACTTCAGCTCCCAGAATTCTCCAGCCAGCTTTGCTGAAGTCCTTCAGACTTAAAGTTGCAAAGGTTGGAGACCCCTGTTATAAAGGGATGCCCACACGCCACGTGATCTTGATTCTCTCCCTCTGTTTATGCAGCCTAGGATCGCATTGGCGGTTTGGGCTGCCGCCTGACGCTGCTGGCTCATGTTTAAGTGATCGTCCACTAGGATTCCAAGATCCCTGTCGCAGTTACTGCTTGCTGAACCATGCAACACCTAGTAGTCTGTTCGGTTGGGTTTTCCTCGCCTAAAATGTAAAACTCTTCTCTACGTTGAATTTCGATTTGTTACAAAGGGCCCCCCGTGCTCCAGTCTATCGTCTTCAAATGCCTGCATTTGCCCTCTTGCCATCCAATGCCAGGCAGTTCCAACCCGCCTCTTCTTAGGATCCGGCTAAAACAGGATGGCGGAAGGCTGTTATTTATGACTGGAAAACTGAAAGCCGTCAGGGTGTGTGATAAGGTAGCACAAAAGGCGGCTTGGGTCAGGCTGTGTCAATAATTGGGAGAGGTCTAATAAGAACGAGGGATAAAGAGACCGACTTGCCAAGGGGGTCAAACCACGGGTGAAATCCAGCAGGTTCTGACAGGTTCTGGAGAACCCACAGCGGAAATTTTGAGTAGTTCGGAGAACTGGTAAATGCCACCTCTGGCTGGCCCATGTGGGGAGGGAATGGGGATGTTGCAGCATCCTTCCCCAGAAGTGCAGAGGGAATGGGGATTTTGCAGCATCCTTCCCCAGAAGTGCAGAGGGAATGGGGATTTTGCAGCATCCTTCCCCAGAAGTGCAGAGGGAATGGGGATGTTGCAGCATCTTTCCCCAGAAGTGCAGAGGGAATGGGGATGTTGCAGCATCCTTCCCCAGAAGTGCAGAGGGAATGGGGATTTTGCAGCATCCTTCCCCAGAAGTGCAGAGGGAATGGGGATTTTGCAGCATCCTTCCCCAGAAGTGCAGAGGGAATGGGGATGTTGCAGCATCCTTCCCCAGAAGTGCAGAGGGAATGGGGATGTTGCAGCATCTTTCCCCAGAAGTGCAGAGGGAATGGAGTTTTTGCAGCATCCTTCTCCTGCCATGCCCACAGAACCGGTAGTAAAAATGAGAATTTCACCACTGAGCTAAACTTGCCTGATTTAGAGGCTGGGGCCGGGGTTTTCTTTGGGTGGGGGTTCTTTGGCAAAACCCTCTAATACCCTCCATATTATGGGCTGGAAATCCCAGCAATCCAACGCTCCAGGTCAGAAGGCGGGAGAAGAATCTCGCACGAACCAAACCGAATTTCAGGTTTTGCAACTTGATGCCAGCCTACCGTGTGCCCGTCGAGCGTGCAAAGCACCCATGTTCTCTGCCCTCCTTCAATCACGACCAGCCTTATCACCACCACATCTAGGGATAGGAAGTGGCAGAGTTTCTAGGGCACCAGGCAAGCTGGCCACCCCCTTTTTTTCCGTTGCACAGCTTTGTGCTGTGCAATCTCATTTTGGGGGTTGCCTTTTTTTCTGGCGGAGGGAAAGAGGGACATGCGATCCGCTGCAGGGCTCAAAGGCTGCCTTGGGCGAGAATCGAGGCTGGGGTTTTTTTAACGCCAAGTTTTCAGCTCAGAAAAAGCAGGCCAGCCTGTTTAGACTACGGGGTAAAAGAAAAAAAATCTTAGGAAGAAAATCCAGATAGTTCTCGACTTACAACCATTTGTTTAACGTCCGTTCAAAGTTACGGAGCCCCTGGAAAAAGCGACTTACAGCCAGTCCTCACACTTACGACTGTCGCAGGATCCTCCCAGAATTGGGGGCCCTTGGCAATCAGGATGTATTTAGGAAGGATGTAGTGTCTGGGAATCACATGATTTCCCCATTGGCGGCCTTCCGACAAGCAAAGTCAGTGGGGGAAGCTGGATTCACTTAACGACCGTATGGTTCGCTTAACAACGGAAGTGCTTTGCTCAACCTTGGCCCCAAAAAGGGGTCATAAAATCAGGCGTGACTCACTGAATGACCTCCTTGCTCAGCAAGGCAAATTTTGGGCCAAACGGAGGTCGTAGATTCGGGACTGCCTGCAAATTAGCCATGGGATCTTCTCAGCGTTAGGGCAGTAGTGTGTTGAGAGGGGGGGGGGGTGTAAAAAGAATCGGGGAGGGGTCGACCATGCACTTAAAAAGGGAGGGGGCTTCAACAGCCGGAAAAAAGGTTACCCCAAACAGACATTGGAAAAAAGCAAGAATGAATCTCCAAAGCAATTAAGGCAGTAATTATCGCTCTGCAGGACCGGAAAAACCACAGACCGGCCGTCTCTGGAGAGCATCTCCTTGTGGTCTCAGGGAAGGTGGGGAAAGGCTTCTAACTGCTGCCTGTCTCTGGCTCCCAGCTGTGGAATATGGGCCAGGGAATCACGCCAGGACTAGGAAAAGGCGATTCTCCTCTCCTCTCCTGTCCTCTCAGGACCCATCTCCATCTGAGAACTCTGCCGGGCACTGCAGAGATGCTGGCCAAATGTCCTTTTTATTGTAAAAGCGGGTCATTCTTGGACACTCGGGAAGGGGAGGGGGGGGCAGGGGGGAGGCTTGGGTTTCGTTGAGTGCCGTTTTCGGTCCAGAGCGGTGGGATCGAGTTTAATTGGGTCCCGCGGTTGGCCCCTGCCCAAACTTGTCCTCCAAGACAAAATGCAGCCGTTGACTTCAGAGAAGCCTGGCAGGCAGAGCCCGGCTGGTCAGCGGCCAAAGGTTTTGAGACTCTTGAATCTGGCGCCTTCCAGAAGTGCTGAGACTCCAGCGCCCAAACTTCCCAGCCAGCCTATCCCGGGGTCTGTTACAACGAGCACCCCCCTTTCTTTGGAGAAAAGTTTCTCAACCTCAGTAACTTTAAGAGGGGTGGACTTCAACTCCCAGAATCCCCCAGTTGGCGTGCTGTAAGATGGGTGGACTTCAACTCCCAGAATCCCCCAGTTCAGGTGCTTTAAGAGGGTGGACTTCAACTCCCAGAACTCCCCAGCTATGCTGGTTGGGGACTTCTGGGACCTGAAGTCCATTCCTTTTCAAGTTAAATACCAATCAGCCTGGGGAATTCTGGGAGTTGAAGTCCACCCATCTGAGAAACTGACCAAGAAAGCCCATTTCCTGATAGTTTCCCATCCTGGGACCTCCGCCTTTTTCTTCTTGCAACTTCTGATTCAGCTCATTTTGTCAGCTCTCTCTTCCCAGAATCTCCCCTTCTATTCCTTGGGGGGAAGCCTCACGAAACGGGGGCAAAGGATTTTGCAAGCCAAGATCCGATGCACTGCAGTTCCCATCCCACGTCGGCCGGCCCAACTGTTGCTTTGAGGGCCCCCGACGAGGGCAAGCAAAGTTTAGTCATTTTTCAACCAGCATCCCGAGAGGCCGTTTCTCTGGAAAGCCTCGGCTGCTTCTCCAAGTGGATCAACGGTTTTCCTAAAACAAAGAAAGAACTGAACAAGAAAAGCTGGATGGGACCCTGGAGGTCTTCTGGTCCAACCTCCTGCTCAAGCAGGAAACCCTCTATCATCCAGCTCCAATGGCTGTCCAGTTTCCTCTTGAAAACTTCCAGTGGTTGAAGCATCCACAATTTCTGAAGACAAGGAGTTCCACTGTTTTTTTCACTTTTAGGAAGTTTCTCCTTAGTTCCAGGTTGCTTCTCTCCTTGATTAGTTTCCACCCATTGCTTCTTCTCCTGCCTTCTGTTGCTTTGGAGAATAGCTGGACTCCCTCTTCTTTGGGGCAGCCCCTCAAATATTGGAAGATGCTATCATGTCTCCCCTGGTCCTTCTTTCCATTAGACTAGCCAGGGGTCTGCAAAGTCGGCTCTTTTAAGACTGGTGGACTTCAACTCCCAGTTCATGCAACTGTTCTTTATATGTTTTAGCCCCTTCATCATCCTTGTTGTTCTTCTCTGCACATCTTTTTTCATATTGTGGCGACCAAAACTGGATGCATTATTCCACGTGTGACCCTTACCCAGGCCTTATAAAGGGGTATTGATTCTCTCCCTCTGTTAGTGCAGCCTGGGACTATGCTGGCTTTTTTGGCAGGATCCAAATTACTTCCTACTATTTCCAAAGACGATGCATTTTTACAAAGTGGCAAACCCACTTCAGTTTTCCATTTTGAACTAGGGGAATCTAAACACAGCTGACTCACGGACTGTGTTTCCATCCAGAATCAGATGGATATTTAATGGAAGGGAGAATTCGGATCAGTTTTTTAAAAAAATAAATAAAATAATAAACCCATGGTTTTTTTTAAAAACCAAGCGCTTACAAAAAGGCACTTTATAAAAACACAGCTGCAGTATTTGCAGCACCACCAAGCCCTGCTTCCTTTCTTTGTTAAGAGGTCTTGCAAATGCTTTTAAAAGTGCTTTATAAACTAGCATTCCAAAGAAATTGCGTTTCAGATTTTAATCTGAAGTCGGATTGAATTTAATCTGGGACCACCAGGCTGCAGAAGGATGGAGAGTATAGATGTAGCATATCGTATACAGAGAAGGTATAGTGTATGGCAGGGGTAGTCAACCTTTTTATACCCACCGCCCACTTTTGTATCTGTGTTAGTAGAAATATTTTCTATCCGCCCACCGGTTCCACAGTAACGGTGATTTATAAAGTATTTATTTATTTTATTTTTTATCAAATTTATACCCCGCCCTTCTCCTTGTTAGGACCCAGGGCGGCGCACAGGCATTATATAAAACCATAAAATACAATATACATCAATTTAAAATATATTACATTAATTAAACCCGTGCTAAAACCCATTATTAAAACCTTACCAAATTATAATTTATATTTAAAAAGTCAGAAGCGGGGGGCTATCCTAGGCCGGCTTGTTGGAATAAGTACGTCTTAAGACGTTGGCGGAAGAGGCGGAGGTCCGAGGTAGTGCGAAGGTCGGGGGGTAGGTCGTTCCAGAGGACCGGGCCCGCCACAGAGAAGGCTCTTCCCCTGGGTGTCGCCAGCCGGCATTGCCCAGCTGACGGCACCCGGAGAAGGCCCGCTCTGTGGGAGCGGACCGGACGAAGGGATGTATGGGGCAGGAGGGAAGTCAATTAAATTTAAAAAAGGAAAGTGCTTCAGTATTGGACAAAACCCCCACCGCCCACCATGAAAGCTGGAACGCCCACTAGGGGGGCGGTAGGGACCAGGTTGGCTACCACTGGTATATGGTATATATAGGTGGTCCTCGATTCATTTTGTCACCGTTTGAAGCTACAACAGCGCTGGAAAAAATGATTTACGACCATTTTTCACACTTACGACCATCGGAGTCACGTGATCAAAATTCTGATCTAGTTCTGCCCCTCTGACCCACCTCTGGGCCTGGTCTGGGCCGCTGCGAGGGAAGAGGGGGGGTCTTGAGCCATGCATAAAATACAGGATATACTCAATGTACAGAAATAACAGTCCTCCACATGCAACTGTTTGTTGAGTGACCATTCAAAGTTACAATGGGACTGGGGGGAAAAGGGACTTAGGGCCATTTTTCACACTTACGACCGTGGCAGCATTCCCATGGTCACATGATCAAAATTCAGGCGCTCAACCACTGACTCGTATTTATGACGGTCGCAATGTCCCGGGGGGGAGGTCACGTGATTCCCCACCTGCGACCTTCTGACAAGCAAAGTCAACAAGGAAGCCAGATTCGCCTAACGACCGTGTTACTCACAACAGTGGCAGTGATACCCTTAAGAACCGTGGGAAGCCAGGTCGTAAAACGGGCCAAGGCTCACTTTAAGAACTGTCTCCTTTAGCCACAGAAATTTTGGGCTTCCTTGTGGTCGTACGTTGACGGCTACCGGTATATAGATATAAAATGGTATATAGATAGATATCATTCATTATTATTATTATTATTATTATTATTATTATTATTATTATTATTATTATTATTATTATTATTATTATTATTATTATTATTATTATTATTATTATTATTATTACAATACAATAGCAGAGTTGGAAGGGACCTTGGAGGTCTTCCAGTCCAACCCTTATTATTATTCTTATTTACTTTATTCATGAAACATGAGACTCAGCCAACTGAAACATTTAAAAATGCATCGCAAGTACCATTGATTGGTGCTAATGGTTGATATGGTTTGCTTCCAGCATCCTAAGTATCAACCAAGTATCTTCATTATCATCATCCATTATTATTATTATCAAGCATGGAAATCTCCTAATGAATTTAGGTCAGTTGGGAAGCGATGTAAGGATCCCAAAACTTTCCATTCGCTCAGACAGGAATTTGTGTAAATCCTTTAATTCCTCTCTTTGTTTGGCTGGTCCTGGGTCTCCTTTTCCCTGGTCAAAGGTTCCTCCAACTGGGTAAAACTTTTGCTGAAGTTTCTGGTGGAGTTAAACATCCGACAAAAATAAATATTCCTTGAGTTTTTTTTTTTTTTTTAAGGGCAGCCGTTCGTTTTTTTTAAAAGGAAGAGTTTTTTACTCTGACAGACTCAAGCTAAAAATACAGATCAACATTTATAAATACAAGCTCTGCTTAAACAGCCATCCTACTTGTAAATTTCCACCTCCGTTACAAAGCCTGGCTTAATCTTTGCATCCTGGGCAGGGATCAAATTTTTATGGGGCTTCGGCAGTCGAGAGAATTGAGGTCAGAAAGGGGACAGCAGCCTTACCTCCTGTAATGTCCTACGTAGGCAGTCCTCGACTTTATGACCACAGCGGGCAGTAAAATTTCCATCGCTAAGCAAAGGAATTGTTAAGTAAGTTGTGCTCAACCTTTTGGCCACAGGCCAATCACTGTAGTTGTTAAGTGAATCATGGAGTCAAATTTGGCTTCTCTGCAAGAAAACCATGAAGCTCAGAGAGCATCAACGATCCCGCAGTCCTCCTCCTTCTCCTCCCCCCCTTCCAGGACTGATGACGTTAGTTAGTTTGGTAATAAAACGTCTGCAAGAAAGCAACCAGGCTCAGAGAGCACCAAGGATCCCACAGTCTTCCTCCTTCTCGCCCCTTTCCCTCCCTTCTCCGTCATATAGTCTCCCTTCTCTTCCATTCTGTGCATCCCATTCCTTTCTAGCACTGATGATGTTACCGAGTTGGGTCATGAGACGTCTGTAAGGAAACTGCCAAGCTCAGGGAGCACCAAGGGCCCCTCTATCCTTATCTTCTCCGTTTCCTCTTCCTCTATCCCTCCTCTTCCTCCTCTTCCTCCTCTTCCTCTCCTCCTCCTCCTAGCACTGATGATGTTCCCTAGTTGGGTCATGGAACGTCTGCAAGGAAACCGCCAAGCTCAGGGAGCACCTCCTCCTTTCATCCCTGAGCTGCAAATATTGAAATCCACGACTCTTAAAAGATTGCCCAGCTTGGGGATCCTGGCTGATGGGTTCCCAGATCCCTCAAAATCGTTCCAAGCTTTGAAAAATGATCCACTCCATCCTAGGACACCCCCCCCCCCTCAACCTCGTCTTGAGAGATATGCAGGGTGAATTCGGTCCTCGATGCCACGAAACCCCTGGAATCTGGGGCTTCTGAAAATCACCTTTGTTTTTTCTGCTTTTTCACTTTTTCCCCCACTTTATCTTTGTAATAATCCCCCCCCCCCCCCCCCCAATTTCTGCTTCCTGGAGAGGAAGGGCTTGGACTCCCGAATTTAAGATGACCCACAAGTATATCATTACATCTTAACAATACACTGTTTTGTGTTATCCAATATTATATCAATTCCTCTTAGCACCAACCCACAACTGCTATTATATGCTCTTCCACTTTCCATACACCATATTATGCCCTCTGACCACCCTACCTTCTCCCTCTCTCCTCCTCCCTCCCTCCCTCCTTTCTTCCCTCTACCATCCCTCTCTTCTTCTCTTTCCTCTCTCCTCCTCTCTCCTCTTTCCACTCCTTCCCTCTCTCTCCTCCTCTTTTCCTCTCTTCTCCTTCCCTCTCTCCAATCCCCTCTCTCTCTCCTTTCTTCCCTCTAACCCAGTGGTGGGTTTCTGTAGGCTTGCACCTACTCGCGAGAGCCGGTTGGTGAAATTTAGAGAACCGCTGAGAGGGGGTTCCACTGGCGTACCTGGAAGTAAATCTGGCCCGCCACTGCCAGTGACCCAATGGAAAGGAAAGGAAAGGAAGAAAGGAAAGGAAAGGAAGAAAGGAAAGGAAAGGAAAGAAAGAAAGAAAGAAAGAAAGAAAGAAAGAAAGAAAGAAAGAAAGAAAGAAAGAAAGAAAGAAAGAAAGAAAGAATTTATCATCACAATTGAGTCAAAAATTTTGGTTGCTAAGCAAGAGCGTTGTTAAATGAGTTTCACAACATTTTAAAAGGTGCCACTCCCACCCTGTCACATGACTCCCAAGCCACGCCCACAAAATAGGCCACACCCACAGAGTAGGTTCTAAAAAATTTGAAACCCACCACTGCTCTAACCGTTCCTCTCTTCTCTCCTTCTCCTCCCTCTCTCCTCTTTCCACTCCTTCCCTCTCTCTCCTCCTCTTTTCCTCCCTTCTTCCCTCTCTCCAATTCCCTCTCTCCCTCCTTCTCTGCCTTTCTCCCTTCCACTTTCTCCTCTCAGGTTCCACGGGGTATTTAAGATTAATGTGAAGACACACTAAGGATGGAGTCCGTGTTATTTATAATGCCCATGATGGGTCCCCAGCCTAGTTTCTATTTCCGTCCTAATTGCTCCCTTCTTCCCCGAAATGAATAGCAGAATGTTTGGGTTTTTTTCTTCTTCTTCAAGAAAATGGAGAGCAAGGCTGACCTCTTAACTGGCTGGTTGCAAAAGTCCTGAGAAAAGAGGGAGGGAGGGAGGGGCCCTCCTTGTCCCAAGAGGAAAATTCGGGCTGGAGGGAAGAAGCAGCACACAGAAGGGCGGGGAGACAGGTGGTCCAAAGAAGGGTTCCTCCAGAGCCCAGATGTTTTCTGCAGCTGCGCATCCCCTGGCAAGGAACGATTGGCGCTCTGACCCAGACAAATCACAGGTTGCGAGTTCGAATCGGGTGCCTCAGCCTCTGTGTGTATCCACGGAAGAAAAAATATTTGCAGCTTCGGTTGAGCTTCGGGGTCCCGGGTGCTCTCTGAGCTCGGTGGTTCTCTTGCAGACGTTTCATGACCCAGCTTGGGAACACCATCAGTGCTAGGAAGAGGAGGAGAGGAAGAGGAGGAGGAGGAAGAAGAGGAGGGGATGAAGTGACGGAAGAAGAGGAAGAGGAAAGGAAGTGGAGGAAGAAGAGGAGGAATAGAGGAAGAGGAAAAGGAGAAGATAAGGACAGAGGGCTCCTTGGTACTCCCTAAGCTTGGCAGTTTCCTTGCAGACGTTTCATGACCCAACTAGGGAACATCATCAGTTTTAGAAGAGAAGTTGTGGAGAAGAGGAGGAGGAGAAAGAGGAGGGCTGTGGGGTCCTTGGTGCTCCCTAAGCTTGGCAGTTTCCTTGCAGACGTTTCATGACCCAACTAGGGAATACCATCAGTGTTAGAAGGGAGTGGGGTTTGCTGACCCTTTCCTTCCTCTTGCCCTCTAGATCCGAGCCTACATCGGCGGCATCAATCCAGACCACAGCGAGGCAGCCGACATGGTGGCCTTCCGCCTGAGCGCCCTCAACCCCATCGTGGACCCTTGGCTCTTCATCATCTTCCGCAATGCCGTCTTCCGCAGCCTCCGCCACCTCTTCGGCTGCCAGCTCAGCTGGCCCTGCTGGTTCCGGCCGCCCAAAGGGACGACCGCCCTGAGGATACGGAACAGCCTCCCCTGCCAAGCCCAGTCGGTCTGCTGAGAAGCTCCCTTCTCAGCACGATGGGATGGGGCACGGGGCTCCTTGGCAGGGGGAAGGAGGCTGGTGGGGAGAGGGACTGGGTAGCCGGGGCGGGAAAGGCCCCCTCCACCATCCCCAAGAGAGTGCCAGAATCCACAGGGACCGTCTCCTTGGAAAAGGATTGGGCAAGGATGACAGCGTCGGAAGGGGCCTCGGAGGTCTCCGAATCCAGGTTGAGGAACGTTGAGGGCATCTGACGAGGCTTCGGGTGCAGGAGAAGGGAAGGTCCATTCGGCCTCCAAAGGGGGATTGAATTGGAGGGAGGGGGCTGGTGAACCACCTGGGGTTTACTTTGCACCTCTTGGGCTCCAACACCCTTCCCTGGCTTCAGGTATGGCTAGTGATGCTCACCTCCTTGGGTACCACTTCAGCCAGGATGCTGCTGTCCGTACGGAAGAGGTCCAGAGAACTCGGACAGCTCTTGAAGGAATAAAGGAAGCACTGAAAATAAACCTTCGTTTCTCCGTCTCTCAACTTTCACTTATTTCTTAGATTTTATTTTATTTTTAAAACCTCGGTGATCTTCAGATGTTCGGCGGCTCGTAAACCCTGAGAAACGCCCCAACGTAAACTCAAGTAGGGAAACTGCAAAAAAAACAACACACCAAACAAACCACAGTTTAATTAGGCCACAATACTTCTATTCTGGCTTCCAAAGCAGCTTAACTTCTCCCAAAGGAATCTGGCAGGGTCTTTGTTGCTTCCATTTATTTTCATTTTTATTTTCATATTTTTGGCCCGGCATCTTTTTTTCCAATTCAAATGGAATTGCGAAGGGTTGTTTTTTTTTTTGTTTTTTTTTGGGGGGGGGGGGGGGGAGGGGATGAGAACAAAACATGGCTGACTTTAAAAAAAACAAATCGAATGTTTTGCTGGAAGCTTTCAGATTCTTTGGGGACTAAGTGGATTTTATTTTTTACTAGGTCAACCACGCAGAGGATTAACGCCTTTCACTCGTGGCTCTTCTGACCCCTGTTTAAATTTATTTCTCATCTCTAGAAAATCCAGAAGGGGAAAGAAAAAAGCAGATGAAAGCATTTTTGCCTTATGACCAGCGTTCCACAGACCAGAAATCAGAAGCCTGACAGCACTTTTCCCAGCTAACAAAAGTTTATTAGAAGACAGAAGCAAATACTATAATAAATTTTGTTAGCTGGAAAAGATGCTCCCAGATTCCTCCTGGTTCTTGGCCACTCCAGACAAACAGGACTTGTCTCCGATTATTTCTGGGATCACAATGACCAGATGATCCCTTTTTCGTGTCTTACAATACAATACAATAGCAGAGTTGGAAGGGACCTTGGAGGTCGTCTATTCCAACCCCCTGCGTGGGCAGGAAGCCCTATACCATTTCAGACAAATGGCTATCTAACATCTTTTTAAAGACTTCCAGGGTTGGGGCATTCACAACTTCTGGAGGCAAGCTTCTTCCACTGGTTAATTGTTCTCACTGTCAGGAAATTTCTCCTCAGTTCTAAGTTGCTTCTCTCCTTGATTAGTTTCCACCCATGGCTTCTTGTCCTGCCCCCAGGTGCCTTGGAGAATAGTTTGACTCCCTCTTCTTCATAGCTCCTTAGAGATCTCCAGACTTTCTATGACTTCTGGAGCTTGGTGGTTTTCTTGCAGACGTTTCATGACCCAACTGGGTAACATCATCAGTGCTAGTGAGGCATGGGATTTGCTCTGTTTATATACAGTAGCTTGCCCTACCTCTGAGAGTGGGAGTGAGCTTTTCCCCTCGTTAGTTCTTTGATTAAAATATATTGCTTTCCTGCTAGACCGTTTGTCTGGAGTTAATCCCTGCTTATCTGAGTGTCGGCTGCACGGAAGATGTTACCCAGTTGGGTCATGAATGAAAAGTCTGCAAGAAAAGCCCCAAGAGCACCAAGGGGCCCCACAGTTTATAAGCAATTCATTATCTCCTCCGGAGACCCATCAGCAGCTCTTCTGTCCTCCAGGAAGTCCCCAAGACAGAGAGTCATTTTCACGAAATCCTCAACCTGAAGCAATGATCTAAGTGACCTCCTGGAGTTGTCCAATATCTCAGGGGCTGCCACATAGAATTGGGAGTCAAGCTGTTCTCCAAGGCGCCTGAGGGCAGAACAAGAAGCAATGGGTGGAAACTAATCCTAGAACTAAGGAGACATTTCCTAAAACTGAGAAGAATGGATGAGTGGAACAGAAGTTGCCTCCAGACGTTGTGAATGCTCCAACACTGGAAGTCTTTCAGAAGATGTTGGAGATCCATTTGTCTGAAGTGGTGTCGGGTTTCCTGCCTGAGCAAGGGGGTTGGACTAGAAGCCAACATGGGTTTGTCAAAAACAGATCATGCCAGACGAATCTAATTGCATTCTTTGACAAAGTAACAAAATCAGTGGACCAGAGGAATGCTGTTGATATAATTTACCTGGACTTCAGTAAGGCATTTGATAAAGTAGACCATAACCTACTATTAGATAAAGTAGAAAATTGTGGGTTAGACAGCAGCACCACCAAATGGATTCGCAACTGGCTGACCAACCGCACTCAACGTGTAGTCCTCAATGGAACTGCATCTACATGGAAGGAAGTATGCAGTGGAGTCCCCCAAGGCTCTGTTTTAGGCCCAGTACTCTTTAACATCTTCATCAACGATTTGGATGAGGGGATAAATGGGGAACTCATCAAATTCGCAGACGACACCAAGCTGGCAGGAATAGCCAACACTCCAGAAGATAGGCTTAAGATACAGAAGGATCTAGACAAACTTGAACATTGGGCACTGTCTAATAAAATGAAATTCAATTGTGAAAAAAGTAAGGTCCTACATATAGGCAAGAAAAACCAAATGCACAAGTACAGTAGCTCAATAGTAGCAACTGTGAGAGGGATCTCGGAATCCTAGTGGACAACCATTTAAATATGAGCCAGCAGTGTGCAGCAGCTGCCAAAAAAGCCAACACAGTTCTAGGCTGCATCAACAGAGGGATAGAATCTAGATCGCGTGAAGTGTTAATGCCACTGTATAGTGCCTTGGTAAGGCCACACTTGGAATACTGCATACAGTTTTGGTCGCCACGATGTAGAAAAGACGTGGAGACTCTGGAAAGAGTGCAAAGAAGAGCAACCAAGATGATTAGAGGACTGGAGACTAAGACATATGAAGAACGGCTGCAGGAGCTGGGTATGTCTAGTTTGATGAAGAGAAGGACCAGGGGAGACATGATAGCAGTGTTCCGATATCTCAGAGGGTGCCCCAAAGAAGAGGGAGTCAAACTTTTCTCCAAGGCACCTGGGGGCAGGACAAGAAGCAATGGGTGGAAACTAATCAAGGAGAGAAGCAACTTAGAACTAAGGAGAAATTTCCTAACAGTAAGAACAATTAACCTCTGGAACAGCTTGCCTCCAGCAGTTGTGAATGCCCCAACCCTGGATGTCTTTAAAAAGATGTTAGACAGCCATTTGTCTGAAATGGTATAAGGTTCCTGCCCATGCAGGGGGTTGGACTAGAAGACCTACAAGGTCCCTTCCAACTCTGCTATTGTATTATTGTCATTGTACCTCCGAGGTCCCTTCCAACTCTTGTTATTCTATTCCATTCCATTCTACTTTTCAAAGCCTTCTCTGAAGCCTCCTCCTCTCTCCGTGGGCGTTTTGAGGCTCTTAGCCCCCCGAAGGCTGATGACTCTCTCCGGTCCCCTGATGGAGGAAACTCCTGGATGTCATCAGGACTTCCTCTTCTGGTGGCGAACGCTAGAAGTTTGAGCAACCCGTCCAGGGCCTTGCGACAGCTCTTGAACTCAAGTCAAGAAGGGGAGACATGGGCGGGGTGGGGGACGGGAGCATTACTCAAAAAGGCTGGGCCGGGCAGATGGAAGCCGTTCCACTCCGTTTGGCCCAGAAATACACACAGAGGGACGGTTGGGAGGCCACCCACCCCTCGGTCTGTTTCTTCCAGAGAACTTACGAAAGCCGCTTCCCTGTTTTGGGAAGTAGCAACGACGCAGAAGTTCTGGATCGCAGAGGTGTTGGGCCAAGAGAACCACGAGAGAATTTTCCTCTACTCCGGGCTGGAGGGGGTTGAAGTGGAAATGAACTCCGGGCTGTTCGTTTAGATTTGGGTTCAATTAAAATGATTCCCATTTTGGAGGGTGGCTTTGGTTGTCCCCTTGCTTCCCAAGGGGAAAACCTTGGAATTCGGGAATAAGTTCTCCAAGGGCTTGGTGGGAACAGGCCCCCCTGGTCTTTCCGACGGGGGTTAACGCTGGATTCATCATCCAACGGGAAGCAAGGTCCCAATGAAGGATGGAGCAACTCTGGCCAACCATCAGACAGTAAGCAACAGCCGCCACAAGGGACCACCAAGACGGAAACAGTGTTCCTACCAATACAGGCAACACTTGGGAGCGAACCCAACTTCCTTCTAGCACTGATGATGTTACTTAGAAGGGTCATGAAACCACCAAGTTCAGAGAGCACCAAGAACCCCATAGTCCTCATCCCCCTTAAACCCCACTCCCTTCTAGCACTGATGATGTTATCTAGTTTGACAATGAAACGTCTGCATGGAAACCATCAAGCTCAGGAAGCACCAAGGACCCCATAGTCCTCCTCTTCCTCCTCCTCCTCCCTCCACACACCCCACTCCCCACTCCCTCTCCCTTCTATCACTGATGATGTTAGTTAGAGGGGTCACGAAACCTCCAAGCTCTGAGAACACCAAGGACCCCACAGTCCTCCTCCTCTTCCCCCATTCTCTTCTAGCACTGATGATGCTATCTAGTTTGACAATGAAACGTCTGCATGGAAACCATCAAGCTCAGGAAGCACCAAGGACCCCACAGTCCTCCTTCTCCCTCCACACCCCCCACTCCCTCTCCCTCCTGTCACTGATGATGTTGCTTAGAGGGGCCGTGAAACGTCTGCAGGAAAGCCACGAAGGTCAAAGGCCACCAAGGACCCCACAGTTCAACCCTGAGCTACAAAGGTCCTCTTAAAGCCACCTTTGGATCCCAATGGACGGATCCCTTCAAGCAAAGCCGTGTTCCTGAAAACATGAAGAAACCGCTTAAAACACGGCTCAGATCATGCTTCCTCTTTACGTGACTTTACATGACCCGAGTTTAACCCCACCCTTCCCTGAGAAGGACGAATTCTCAGCTGTCCCGGGTCATGGGAGTTGAAGTCCAGCAGGCTTAAGGCTGGAGGAGACTCAAATGCCACCTTCGCCCAGCTCTTCAGTCCATCAGAAGGAGAAAAAAAGGAGATATTTTGGCAGGATATTCAGTTGGTCCTTGATTCACCATCTCAATTCAGCCCCTGTTACTAAACAAGGCACTTACTGCGTAAATTTTGTCCCATTCTATATCGCACTTTGTGTCCGGTGACTTATCGGCTTCAACACCAAGCAAGAGCTCAGTTTTGGGGACAACAATAGCTTGATTATTATTATTATTTGTTTTAAAGGGGAAGACGCAAGCCACAAGGGTGGCTATTCATGGAAGGGGAAATGATGGTGCTTTTTAAAAAAAAAAATTCTGCTTTTCCATCACAAAGCAAGACGCAGGAGGAGGCGCCTGCTCTTTCTCTACTACGATTTAATTCAGAGGGGGGAGGGGAAACATGACCATATACAGCAGGGGGCTCCAACCTTGGCAACCTTAAGCCTGGGGGACTTCAACTCCCAGGATTCCCCAGCTTAGCACTGATGATGTTGCCTAGTTGGGTCGGGAAATGTCTGCGAGAAAGTCACGAAGTTCAGAGCGCACCAAGGCCTCCACGGTCCTCTTCCTCTCCACAAATTCCACTCCCTCCCGGCACTGATGATGTTACCCAGTTGGGTCATGAAACGTCTGCAAGAAAACCACCCAGCTCAGGGAGCACCAGAACCTCCCGAGTCTACGAGCGATCCATCTCCTTCCCCATCTCCTCTGGGGGACGATCAGCATCTCTTCCGTCTTCCAAGAAGCCCCCAAGATGGAGAGTTGGCTTGACGCGTTTTCACCCTCAACCCTCAACGATCAAAGTTTGCCTCCTGGAGTTATGGGGGCTCCCTGCTGGCTCAGGAATTCTGGGAGTGAGAAGCTGGCAGAGCTGCCCAACCCCCCTGCCTTAAGAGGAGGAGAGATGCCCACTTGGCTGGAGGCAGCTGGCAGAGCAGAGACGTGGCCCAAGGAGGCCCTGGCTGTGTAAATGGTGGGACCTGCATCTCCTCAATTTCAGGGTGGAACCTCAATGCACGAAGGGCAGGACTTGGGTTCCAGAAACCCTGTGCATGCAGTGGTTGAGGGGGCAGACGTGACTGGGCCCTTGCCTATTGCCCCCATCCTGCAGACTCCGTCAATCTGAAGAACCAGGAAGGCCTTCAGAGGACCTTAGTGGTCAACCGTGACCTGCTGGAGAAGATCTTCAGAGCCACTGTAAAAATGGCATCTACAGCAGGGGTCTCCAACCTTTGCAACTTTAAGTCTGAAGGACTTCAGCTTTGCTGGCTGGAGAAGTCTGGGAGCTGAAGTCCTTCACTTCAGACTTAAAGTTGCAAAGGTTGGAGACCCCTGATCTACAGGACCTGGTGAGGACGATGGTGTGATCCAAGTTCTCCATCATAGATGTTGACTTTGGATTGATTCCCCCACCTTCGGTCACCTGAGTATGGGTCCCTCCCATTAGTGGGTGTCTACTCGTGGTCCAAGTGCTCCATGTGTCACAAAGTCTGCTTGACCCCCCCAAAAAACCAGAACCAATCAGACTTTAGGGTTCAAATTCCAGGATCTCCCCAGGATGCGGGAGATTTCTCCGAAGCCTCCCCAGCTTGAGCATCCTTCCTGGAGAGGCGCACTGCCTGGTGACAACCCATAAACCACCACCTGTCCAAGGATTAGCTTCATCTGGGCAAGGAGATGTTTCCATGGAGGGAGGCGCCCTCTGCTGTCATGATCTGGTACTGCAAGGCCATTTCAAACTTCACTGCCCACCCTAAGACCCCCAAACTCTTTCCAAGGGAATGTCAGAAATGGGCATGGGGAAAAAACCAGCATGCCAGATCAGGAGGGATAGGAAGGGGAGGAGGTAGAGAGGAGCAGGGGAGAGGAAGGGGAAGGAGGAAGGAGGAAAGAGAAAGGAAAGGAGGAAGGAAGGAAGGAAGGAAGTAGAGGGAGGGAGGGAGAAAAGGAAAGTAGGTTGGCAGGAAAACGAAATAGGTAATTGGGATCATATATTTTAATTTGTTTATATGAAAAAAATGAATGTTTCAAAGTGTTAAAAGGTGATAAGAATAATAACTAAGAGATTGTACACTTGGAAATGTGTATGAGACTAAAGAAAAAAAAACTTTTAAAATAAAAAGAGAGAAAGAAAAAAAGCTTGCCAAAAGAACCAAGACATCACGTTTCATCTGAAACAGCCGCTGCCAGTCAAGGAGGGATGGACTTCAACTCCCAGAATTCCCCAGCCAGCCCAACGGCCGGCAGAACAAAGGGGAAATATAAACGAATAGCCCTGGACTTTTTTTTTTTTTACCTTTGCTTCGTTGACCATTTGAATAATACAATACAATACAATAGCAGAGTTGGAAGGGACCTTGGAGGTCTTCTAGTCCAACCCCCTGCGTGGGCAGGAACCTTATACCATTTCAGACAAATGGCTATCTAACATCTTCTTAAAGACTTGCAGTGTTGGGGCATTCACAACTTCTGGAGGCAAGCTGTTCCAGAGGTTAATTGTTCTGTCAGGAAATTTCTCCTTAGTTCTAAGTTGCTTCTCTCCTTGATTAGTTTCCACCCATTGCTTCTTGTCCTGCCCCCAGGTGCCTTGGAGAATAGTTTGACTCCCTCTTCTTTGGGGCATCCTCTGAGATATCGGAACACTGCTATCATGTCTCCCCTGGTCCTTCTCTTCATCAAACTAGACATACCCAGCTCCTGCAACCGTTCTTCACGTGTTTTAGCCTCCAGTCCCCTAATCATCTTGGTTGCTCTTCTCTGCACTCTTTCCAGAGTCTCCACATCTTTTCTACATCGTGGCGACCAAAACTGTATGCAGTATTCCAAGTGTGGCCTTACCAAGGCGTTATAAAGTGGCATTAACACTTCAGGTGATCTAGATTCTATCCCTCTGTTTATGCAGCCAGAGGGAGAGAATCTAGATCACGTGAAGTGTTAATGCCACTGTATGGTGCCTTGGTAAGGCCACACTTGGAATACTGCATGCAGTTTTGAAACTCCCAAAGGCAGTGAAAAAGCAACTTACGGCTGTTTTTCACACTTGTGACTACTGGACCATCCCCCACGGTGATCACAATCCAGACGCTTGGCATCTGGCATGTGCTTACGACGGTTGCAATGTTATAGGTGATTCACTTAACAACCATGGCCAGAAAGATCGTAAAATGGGCCAAACTCCCTTAGCAATAAGGGATTTCATTACCCAACTGAGCTACGTCATCAGTGCTGGCGGGAGTGGGGGCTTGCTGCCTGTAGACCAGGGACGTCCAACCTTGGCATCTTTTGTGGACATCCAACTCCCAGAATTGTCCAGATGGGCCTTAAAGTTTTAAACCTACTAAAGTTGGATACCCTGCTGTAGAGCAAAATCTGTAGGCGGCACATAACCTTCTAACGCTGATGATGTTACGTAGTTGGGTCACAAAACGTCTGCAAGAAAGCAACTAAGATTAGACAGCACCAAGGAGCCCACAATTCAACTCAGAGCTATAAAGTTATCAGTTGTGTCAAAGGTACTGAAGATTTAATAGATGCCAGCTGATGGAAGGTTGTAAGCTGCAATTAGTAAGCTGATGCAATGAGGAATTGTTGTGTGTATATATATATATGCATATGTGTGTGGCCTTTAGAGCAGGGGTCTCCAACCTTTGCAACTTTAAGACTGAAGGACTTCAGCTCCCAGAATTCTCCAGCCAGCTTTGCTGAAGTCCTTCAGACTTAAAGTTGCAAAGGTTGGAGACCCCTGCTTTAGAGGGTGTTTCTCTCTGTGTATCTCATTCTCTCCTTGCGTTCGCAGTGAGTGGCAAGGGATTTTTATCGCCACACGCTTGTCTATATTTCTGTATATAAAGCACCATTGAGTGCTGTGTTTATCTCACAATACTACTCACTCTGCCAAAACTCATGACACATTGTTAGCCTACAATGCCAAACGACACAATAGCAGGAGTGTCAGGCCTGCAAGCCATCTTTCCTTTTCGGACACTTTCTACGGTGGGAAAACGGGAGGGGAGATTATATGGAATTGGACGATATGGAGCCATAACGACGTTCTTCTTAGAAAGTCAAGGTCATCTTTGTCTCTGCACCTGGCCAGAATGGGATAGAAGGAATCTTGTCTTCTTGGCAGTGGATGATTGGACCATGGGATGTGTTTGGGGCAGGGCCGTGGAACTTTCAACTGGGTGGGAAAACCTGGAAGCTTTCCGATTCGGGTTTTCCCAGATGTGCCAACATGACATCTCTAATAAAAGTGGAACTTTCAGGGAACGTTCTCCATAACTTTGGTTAATCCTGTTTTAATATCTTTTAATGTTTTAATATCCTGTATTTATTGTTTTTTACATTTTATTCCTTTCCTGTGCGCCGCCCTGAGTCCAATCCGGAGATAGGTGCGGGATATAAATTTGATAAATAAAATAACAATAATTAATCGGAAGCCGCCGAGGGGTTGAAGGCCGAGGGGGTCGGCCACCAGCCGCCGCTTCAAAGCAACACCAGCCACGTCAGGTAGTCACTGCATTTTATTGGAAAACATTGATATAGTATTTTTTTTTGTTTCAATTTTCACAGCTTGAACTGAACAAACGCCACCTGCTTTCAAAGACATTCTGGCTCAACCTTCCCCACACTCTCCTCCGCGGACTCGTCGGTGGAACGCAGAAGGCGAATTCTCCCCGTCCAGATTCGGGACAGAGCCTGCTTCTCGTTTCAATGGCCTCGCCCGGAGGAAAAGAAAGGAAAAAGAGAGAGAGAGAGAGAGAGAGAGAGAGAGAGAGAGAGAGAGAGAGAGAGAGAGAGAAAGAGAGAAAAGCTCCCCAAACATCTTCCCCCTCCTCAAATTGGATTTAAAAAAAAAGGGAAATAAAAAGAGAAGCAAAGTTTGCAGCTCATGCCTTTTGCCAGGAGGGGAGGGGGGAGGACAGGAAGAGCAGGGAGGGGAGGGGGCCGAAAGGGGAAAAGGCGGAGGGAGAAAAGCCACAGCTAAGAGCACAGACACCGAAGCCCAGAAGGCGCGTCAGAGGCGTTAAAAGGCGCCAGCCACTACGGGAGGAAGAAGAAATTTTTAAAAAGCACTGGAGGAGGAGGAGGAGGGAAGAGGAAAAGAGCGGTTGGCGTTCGCTCAGCGGAGGCTTCCTTCTTTTTATTGCAGTGCCGCCCACCCCCTCCCCACCTTCCCCAACTGCCAACCCAAAAGCCTCTGCCGTCGCGGGGCGCATCCCATCCCCCCGGGAGAGGGGGGGGGGAAGGAGGGGAGCCCATCGCCCCAGATATGTACATAGCAGCTCTGATGTCGGACACCACGCGCAGGGAACCCCAAAGGACATTTACAATTTTTACAGGGTTGAGAACGAGACGGGAGGGGGGAGGGTGTTGGGGGGGGGGGTGTTAAGCGCCAATTGGGACAGTGCTGGGGACCCTCCCCGCCGCTGCCTCCCCCCTCCCTTCCTCCCTTCGATCCGCCTCTCCCCTCCAGGTCGCGCCGACAGACGGGATCCACTTTTCCACCGCGGAGATCTGGGCGGTGGGGAATCTGCCCCCACCCCCGCCCAAACGAAGAAGGAGGAACACAAAAATAAACCCCCTCCCCGCTTCTCGCTCGTAGGCCCGGTGTTCCTTGGGGCAAGACCCTTCTCGGCGGCGACTGCCAGGTCAACGCGCAGAACGGCAGCGGCCCGCACACATGCAACAGAACTGAGAAAAGGGTTTATGCACTCTCTCCACCCCTTGGTGGCGGGGTGTGTGGTTGTGTGTGTGTGATTGTGTGTGTGTGTGGATGGGGGGGTGATGTTCTCGAAAGAAAAAGAAAGGAATCTGCACCCTGAGATATGGGGCCAGCTCGGACTACAGAACAGAAGACCCGATGGAAACGAAGACATCCAGAAGGGCTGGGAGGGTCTCAGGGGAAGGGAAGGGAGAGAGAAGGAAAGGGAGAGAGAAAGAAGAGGGGAAGGAAAGAAGGAAGGGTGAAAAAGAGGAGGGAGGGAGGGAGGAGTGCAATCATGCAGCTTGGGAAGGTTTTTCTTCTTTTTTTCCTTTTTTTTCACTTTTTAATTGCTTGGTCAGATTTATTCCATAGCCGATTTCTTTGCGTTAGAGAACCAGGTTACTTGAGTAGAGAGAGAGAGAGAGTGTGGGAGAAAAGTTATCGAAGGAGAAAACGGGCCTTGCCAGCCACTCCGTCTGCGGGATTCATTTTGCAGTCATCATCTGCACAAACTCTGCAAGAGACACGGAAGAAGGGGGTGAGTGGGTCCCCCGTTTAAGTCCCCACTGACCTCCCTGCTGTGGGCCTCGGCCTCCCCCTCACTTCGCTTCACCCACCCAGGCACGCGAGAGACCGCCTTTTAACCTGGTTTAAGGAAGCAGTTTCCACTAGAGACCTGCGCTGTGCTCTATTTCGCCCGGAGGAAATTTTTTGCAAAAACACTTGTCGCATCCTCTCCTCTCTGTGACCGCCATCCTCCTGACCGACGCAGAACTCCTAGGGCTGGAAGGGACCTTGGAGGTCCTCTAGTCCAGCCCAGGACAGGAGGTCTTTATACCATCCCGGTCGAACGCTTGTCTGGCCTTTATTTTTGGAAACCTCCGGTGATGGGAGCAGCCACAAGATCAGAGGCCCCACCAGGCAGACCGAATTTTCATCCTTTCGGTCGCCGTTGGGTTTTCCCAGCACCAAGGAAAGATGCTCTGGAGGGAACCGGCAGGATGTGGGCTGCCAGCAAAGTCCTGGTCCAGCGGAACCCGTCAGACCGGGATTTATCAGAGGATCTGGTGTTGGCTTCTCTGCATGTCCGCCCCACCTTCTACTCTAAGTGGAGCATGATGTGTTGTGTTCTAGTAAAAGGCTGTCCAACCATGGCTGCTTTAAGACGGAGGGACTTCAACTCCTAGAATTCTGGGAGTTGAAGTCCCCCCCCCCATCTTAAAGTGGTTTAGAATGGACCCCCTAGTTCACGGTTGTGGTTCTCCAACTCATTCCGGGGCCTTCACTGACCTGCTTGAGAAGCACCCCCCCACACACAACCCATCGGGGTCCCTTTTACCAACCTTCATAGTTGACCTGCCCGTCTCCGTCAATATCAGCTTCCCGGATCATTTCGTCCACTTCTTCGTCCGTCAGCTTCTCACCGAGGTTCGTCATCACGTGACGCAACTCGGCAGCACTGATGTAGCCGTTCCCGTCCTGGAAGGAGAGAGAGAGAGAGAGAGAGAGAAGCTCCGGTCAGGCTGAATTGAGGGAGGGGAAAGGGGCTTTTCCCTCCCCCCACCCCGCCAGGTGGGCAGAGGTCTCTCGATCCACGGGCTTTCCGTTTTCCGTGGCCTCCCTGTCCACTTCCCGGGCTCCGATTCCCGGCTTCACCTTGTCGAACACCCGGAAGGCCTCTCGGATCTCCTCCTCGCTGTCGGTGTCCTTCATCTTCCGCGCCATCATGGTGAGGAACTCAGGGAAGTCGATGGTGCCGTTGCCTGAGAGGCAGAGACGGGCGCGGTGAGGCCAAATGGGCGGCTGTGGGCAGCCCCCTCCGTGGACATCTGTCCCTTTTCAAGAGGCTTCAGGAGGCTTCCAGAGAGCTCTTAATGACCTTTGGGGCCATTTTTTGCTCATTTTGGGGGGGACGGACCCCAGGAGCACTCCACAAGCCTCCTAAAGGCAATTTATTCCCTTTTTGTGGAAAAAAATGGGGCCGTTTTCATGAAAAACAGGCCGTTTTGGGGAGGTTTGCAGAGTGCAAAAACCTTTTTTTTAAAAATTTGCCTCTTCAAAGCCTTCTACTCCAAAAAATACGATAGGTTTTTTTTTTGTATTTTTATTTACACATTTTTTCTTTAACATATGTAGGTATTTAATAGACAGCGTATTGTCTGGGTCATTTTACCTATCATTTTGTAATTTTAAATTATTTTCTTTGGTTTTAAGGTTAAGTTTTTAATTTTTATAAATTTGTACAGGGGATTAGTTAATTCGATTTTAGTTTATATGTATTGTTGATTGTAATAATAATTATTTTTTTAATTTTTACCTGTACACCGCCCTGAGCCCCTTCGGGGAGAGGGGGCGGTCTAGAAATCCAATAAATAATAATAATAACAACATAGTAATATTTTTGCTTGTATATAATAGTATTCTTCCAACTTCTACTTTATCCAGCCATTAATCAAACAAATCCCAAGGTGAAAAATATTCTGTATTTTTTTTATCCTTTATCTTTTATGTTAACTTATCCATTTCCACAAAATCTTTATATATATTACCTTGTCTGAAGGACTTCCCTCATTTTTCCATTATTGTGCAAACACAATTCTCGCTGCAGTCAAAACGCAATATCAAATATATATTTCCTTTATTATATTTTTTTCCTGGCAAAATACCTAACAAGAATATTTCTGCCTTTAAATCTATAGGCTGCTTTATCATTTTCTCTCAGCCATGAAGTCCTTTTCATCCAATTTGTTTTACCTTTGGGTAGGGTGAAACTGCTATGGTGGATTGTACCACAGGGCCTCACTCAGTTGCAATGGAACAAAAGAGAGGTACTGGACCAGGGGTCCCCAACCCTCGGGCCGAAGGTCCAGTACCGGTCTGTGGCCTGTTAGGAACTGGGCTGCACACCTGGAGGTGAGCGACGGGCGAAGCTTCATCTGTCTTTTCCCGATGGGTCTGTTGACAGAGAACCTATTTGGCCTCCGACTGCTGGAGTTTTTCGGGGTCACTCACCATCCGCATCCACCTCGTTAATCATGTCTTGCAGTTCGGCCTCGGTGGGGTTCTGCCCCAGGGACCTCATCACGGTGCCCAGCTCCTTGGTGGTGATGGTGCCATCCCCGTCCTTGTCGAAGAGGGAGAAGGCCTCCTTGAATTCTGCAGGGGGGCAGGGAAGTGGGGTGCTCTCAGCAGGGCAGAAAAGGCTCTACCCAAAAAGGGCTCAGGAAGGGGCAAAGAGGGAGGGAGGGAAGAGTGGAATACCGAAGGCCCACGTCCTTCTCGTTGGCCCCCAGTGGAACTTTTCGGTTTTCGAAGCGGCCCTGAGCCCCAAAAAACCCCTGAACGTGGAGGAGCCACGGACTAAGAAAGCCAAACGGAGTTCGGGAGAAAGAAGCGAAGGATGGAAAATCCCACCCCGTTCCAAGGGCCTTCGTCCCAAATCGTATTAGCTGCAGCCAATGACCCGCTGACTGCAATCCTCCCCTTCCCCACCATCCCGTCAGAGCTGAAGAAGCTTCTTGGATGAGAAGCAAAATGTCTTCAAAAGAAAACAACCAAGAAAGGCCAGTTGCCTCTTGAGGGGGAAGAGAGAAAAAAAGCATCTTTGGGAATTTAAGCTGCTTAAAGTCTGTAGAGATTCTCTGTCCTCCAGTCAGGTTGCCCCAAAGAGGCTTTTTCAAATGAACTTTCCAGAAATAAATATAAGACGTGTGTGTGTGTGTGTGTGTGTGTGTGTGTGTGTGTGTGAGAGAGAGAGAGAGAGAGAGAGAGAGAGAGAGAGAGAGAGAGAGAGAGAGAGAGAGAGAGAGAGAGAGAGAGGGGAGAGAAGAGAGATCCCATTCGTGCTTGGGGCAGTGTGTGTGTGTGTGTGTGTGTGTGTGTGTGTGTGTGTGTAAACTCACCTGCAATCTGTTCTTCAGTCAGCTGGTCAGCCTGCAAGCAGAAAAAACAAAAACAAAAGTTAACTTCCAGCTCTCAACCCTCCTTGGCATCTTTTGCCCAAAAAGAATTGGGTGGGGAAGCCTGGATGGCAAGGGATATTTTCCATGCCTCTCGGTTGAGCCCCCCACCCGCTCAAAAAGACAACCGAGGTCCCTCCAACTTTGGGGAGGGCTTTGAATCCACACCCTCAGTGCTGCACCGTAAAAAAAACACACCCAAATCTGAATTTGTCACCGCTGGGAAGATGCAGCAAATCCCACAAGAGTCGCTGAGGCTCCTTCAAAGCTCCCTGCAAATGCCAGTCGGATTCCATGCCTTGCTCAAGGTGCGACTGGGCCCATCCCAACTACACCTGGGGACCATAATCTGCGCCATTGGACCCATCGTCCACGGCAGACCCTGGACTCAGGCCTGCTTGGAGAGAGCCAGCCCATCGCCCTCCCTTGCCAGGGCTCGGCTGAGCGGCCATCCTGGTGGCGCTTCCCTGCAGCCACAAGCAAGTCTTCAGAGTGCGTAAGGGCAGCCAGGGTTCAAGCAAGGGGTCAGCGTTCCAAGCAAGCCCCCCCCCCCCCCCCGTGGGAAGCAGAACTCCGGGGCGGGCAGATTCCCCAAAGGACCCTGGATGGGACACATCCAATTGGCACAACTGGGGAAAGCCGACTCTGAACATTCCCGCGACTTTCGGCCAATTAAAAAGCAAACTTTTCTCCTAAGTCAGGAGTCTGCAAAGTTGGCTCTTTTAAGACTGGGGGACTTCAACTCCCAGAGTTCCCCAGCCAGCAGAGTCTTAAAAGAGCCAACTTTGCAGACCCCTGCACCTAAGTCACAGGTCACGCTGTCCAAGCAAGATGCTGGCTGGTTGCTTGGTTACTTCACTCCTCCCCCTGGCCAGCCACCGGTCGGCATGCCCTTGGTTCCCACGAGAAAACTTTCTTGCTTTGGCTACAAACCCCCCTCTAGCTATTTCCCCTCCCCTCCTTTCCTCTCCTTCTGTTTGATGGCAACCCCCAAAGCCTCCAAGGGGGTCTCAGCCAGGTTCACTTCAGGGCTGACTTGAAGTGGGAGAGGCTCATTCAGACACCCCCAACTTGTCCTCCACCCTATAAACTGGAAGCGTGGCCCTCACGTGGCTCTGGACAAGGGACCCCACCACCTCTCCTCTCTCCTTCAGGAGGCCGTGGGATTCCTCCCGGAGCTCTTGCAAATCCAGTTGCAAGTCAAGAGTCAGGAAATTGACGCACCGCAAGAGCCACCAACAAAGACCCACCGAGGCGGTGGCTGATTCACGCAGGAGAGGCACCACCAAATCCCCTTGGACAACTGGGTTTTCTGGGATTTGTTCCCGCCCGAAACCCACCGAAAGGGCAACGGGCTTGTCTCAGAGAATCAAGGGTGCTTCATCTCAAGCGTTTTGCAGATCCCAAGGCCGGCTGGCTCTTAAGCGCTGAGGGCAGAGGCTCTTTCAAAGTCCCGGCAGGCGGGAGGGCGGGTGGCTTGTGTGAAGCAATCCTGGCTACCGTGAGAAAGAGGATGCTGGACCGTGCAGTGAGTCAGCGGTTTCCCTTCTGGCCCAGGGCGGAGGGGGGGATCTTTGCAAATCCCATGCTCAGCCGATCAGATTCAAAACACAAGATACACAGCGCTCACTTGTGGCTTCTTCCTGGGCTTCAATTTACAACTGTCCTGAGCTTCCATTGCTTCTCAGCGGCCACCGAGGCCTCCCGGCACGGGAAAGCCGAGCGCAGCTGTTTCGCACCATCGACAAACCACGTTTCAAGGCTTCCCGAGTTTGCTGAATGTCTTTTTTTGAGGTGGGGGGGGGGGATGGACCACCAGGGCTGGGCTTCCCAAAGGTGGAGTTTCTCTACCTTCTTCCTCCTCAAAATGCTGGGCGCAACACGGCCCTTCGGACCATCTGACCGATTCCGTCTTCGTTTTTGTAAAAGGCCAGTTCTCGGGGGACAAGAATATCAGTTGGCCAGGCTGGACTTTGGTAGAAGGATCCTGGCTTACACAAGGCAGCCACAAAGCGACTCAAGATGCCAAGGGAGGCTTCCGGAGGGACCACGGGGCAGCTGGTACCCAGGGCTGGGCAGCTCTGCCATCCTGATGGCCTGTGGAATTCTGGGAGTTGAAGTCCGCCGGGGGTCAGGAGGTCATAGTGGCCCATCCCTGGTCCCAGGCCAACCTTCCTCCAAGATCTACGGCAGAGTTTCCCAAACTTGGCAACTTTTAGACTTGTGGACTTCAACTCCCAGAGATTTCTGGGAGTTGAAGTCCACAAGTCTAAAAGTTGCCAAGTTTGGGAAACTCTGATCTACGGCATGACCAAACCACAGCTTGGGTTTCTACGGTGACACAGATCAAGAGCAACCAAGCAGAGCTTCGCCCCGTCACAAGACTCCTGCCCATCCCATCTGGAATTCTGGGAGTTGAAGTCTGCCAGTCTTAAAGTGGCCAAGGTTGGCTGAGGAATTCTGGGAGTTGAAGTCCACAAAGTCTTAAAGTCGCCAAGGTTGCTCTAGGAAACTCAGGGGGATTTTGGACTGCAGCAGGCCAGGAAGTGACCCCTGGCCTGGCCAAAGAGCCTCTTCTTGGAGGCCCACGCAGCCTTGAAGAGCCTCAAGGATGCAACAGATCAAATAATGCAGGGAGAGAGAGCGAGGGAGGGAGGGAGGAAAAGGTTCCCCCCCCCCAAGGAGACAATAAACCCCTCAGCTCTCTGATCTTCAGGCAGGCAGACTTTCCATAGATCAGCTGCTGAAATAATACAGGTAGTATCCTCAAATTATGACAAGGGAGCCCAACATTTCTGTGGCTGAGACATTTCAGTGAGTTTTGCCCCGTTTTACAACCTATCTTGCCACCGTTGCTAAGCGAATTGCTGCAGTTATTAACTTAGCCACACGGTTGTTAAGTGAATCTAGCTTCCCCCGCTGCCTTGTCCCAAAAGGGGATCACGTGATCCCCCCTCTCCCCCAGGTCATTGCAATCGTCATAAGTGCGAGTCAGCAGCCAAGCAGCTGAATTTTGATCGTGTGACCAAGGGGAGGCTATTACGGTCGTGTGAAACACAGTCATCGGTCACTTTTTTTCAGTGATGTTGTAACTTTGAATGGTCTTTAAATGAACTATTGCTAAGTCGAGGACTACCTGTATTAAGAGGGGGGGGGGGAAGAGGGGTTCAGACCCAGAGACTGGAGGGCATCCAGAGGGAGGAAGTGAGGATGACGAAGCACCTCTGATGGAGCAAAAGAGGGGAAAGCTGGGGGGAGGGGAAAGAGAGACCCCCCCCCAAATGAACCACAAAAGATCAGAGCATCTGACCGGGGGAGGGAGGGATTCAGGGGTCCGGAGGGGTCCGGTGCATCAACCAGGCGCCAGAAGCTGCGGTGGGGAACAGAAACGCCCCCCCCCCGCCCCCAGGAAGGCTCTGAGGAAGTAACAGGAGGCCTCCGTGGTGGTCTCAGCTCCAGATCCCACCTGCCCTCCTGCATCTCTCCTCTGGGCAGGTGGAAGAGGGGCAAAGGAACTTTCCAGAGTCCAGGTCTCCTCCCTCCCCACCCCACCCCCGCACCGATGCTTTTCAAGGAAGCAGCAGCCCAAGGACCCCCCCTCCCTTCTTTCCTCCAGAGCTTCAGCCCCTGAGCCAAAGGGCCCCTCGGCTCCCCCAAGCCCACCCTTCAGCCTCAGGGAGAAGTCGCTGTCCTGGGCCAGGCGGGCAACGGCTCTTCCGCAGCGGGTTGCAAAGCCGCCTTTCGCCTTTGCGCCGCAACGGGCAGGGCAAGGCGAGGAAGGGTGGCGGGAGCCGCTCGGCTGCTCTTTCTTTAGGCGAAGCGAAGGGAGGGAGCGAAACCTCTGTCGGATGCTGGGGAGGGGCAGCCCTCGGCCAGAGTCCGGGGGGGGGGGGGCAGAGGCCTTGGGTAGGGGCCCCCTCGCCCTGCCCTCTTTCCAGGTGGGATGCCCACCTCGGCTCCCCCCACGAATCCCAGCCATGGGACTGGCACCAGCAGTGGGGGGGGGGGGGGGGGACGACGACAACACCCCCCCCCTTCTTCCCCCACCCCCAGTGCAGGCAGGGAGGGGCAAATCACAACCTGACTTAAATTCCACTTTGGTTTGGCCGATGGCGTCTCTCTCTTGCAGGATGCTGGGAGCTCAAAGTGTTTCCCAAAGAAGACCCCCCCCCCAATTCTTCCCCTATGCCGGCTGTCTCCCTAGACGTCTGTCTGGAGCTCCCTTCCCCCCCCCAGTCCTTGCCCTCCCCTTCCAGATGAGCCCCTCCCTTGTCAAAAAAAAGCAGTCCGGAAGGACCCCACCCCCCAACTCCTTCCCCTGCTCCAAGCATTCCCCCCCCCCCATCACGGCCCAGGCTTTGTCCAAGGGATGCTGCCCCACCCCGGCAGGACCTCCCCCCACCCAAGTGTAATCCCCTCCCCCGTTACAACCCCTCCTCTGTCACTCAGCCCCCCCAATAGCCCCCTCCTTATAATCCCCCACCCGCAGTCAACCCCCCCCCCGAAACACAGGGGCCTGGCCTCCCCCTGCAGTCTCCCAGCGCCCCCCCCCCCACTTCCCCTCCCCAACCCCCCTCCCCCCTCCTGAATTGGGATACGGGCCGGGCACTGGTCTCCCACGCTGCTCCCCCTTCTCCACCCCCCCGGGGCCATCGCCCCCCCCCCCTTTACCGGGCCTGACCCCGCAACAAGGGGAGGGGTCGCTCTCTCCGCGCCCCCTCCCCCCCACCCCGGAAGCGACTCCCCTCCTCCCCCTGCGACTCCCCCCCCCCGTCACAAATGCCCAGGCAGCCCCTGAAGCCCTCCTTTTGGAAGAAAGGGGGAGGGGGGGTATTGGACTACAAGACCCGTCCGCCACGGCTCCCAGCGGGGAACCATGGGCGTTGTAGTCCGCCTTCCCCCCCATTCCCTCGGGAGGTGGCGACGGCAGCCGCGCTTGTCTCCTCACCATTGTCGGGTCCGGCTCGGCGAGGGGGCGGCGGCGGCGGCGTCCGGAGGCTTCGAGGGCAGCAACGGCGTCGCGAGGGAGGCAGGAGCCGCACCAGCCGGGACGCACCGAAGGCCGCTTCACGGAACCTCACTGCGCGCGCCGGATCCCTCCGCCAACGGCCGCCTCCGGCCTCGCCCCGACGCGGCCTTCGCCTCCTCTCCCCCCCCCACCCGCCCGGACGCCCCGCCCCGCGGACGCCGCCGCGCCCAATCCGCGCTCGCCCCTGCGGCCGGTCCCGCCCACTTCCTCCCTGAGGGCGGGGAGAGGGCCGAGGGGACTACTTTCCTCCCCTAGCTGGCTTCTCGCGCTTCTTTCCCGTCCCGCCCCTCCCCTGCAGCCGCCCGCCGGCGGAAGGACACAGGATGGCGAGCTCGTAATTGTTTCGCGCTCTCCCATTGGCCGCGGGAGGAAGCGCAGGATGAGACTCCCGCGGCCATTGGTTGCCTCTCACCTGCAATGCGTCAAAATTGGAGCGGGCCATGTGGAGGAGGGAAAAAGGGGGACGGAGGGAGGAACCAAGTGGAAGGGTGTGGGTGGGGGAGCAGGAGGGCCCGCGAGGCCGCGTTTAGCCGGCCCGGTGGGTTTCGAAGAGAACAAAAAAAACCCAAACCCACACCATCTGACTGTTCTTAAAATGGTACGGCCCTCCCCCTCCCCGAATAGATCGCTCTAGAAAGAGGGGCGTGATCCCCCTGGCAGGAGATAGCCCCTCCCCTCCCAAAGAGCTGACATTACAATCGAGCTGCGCCACGCCCTCCCTCTGGCCACGCCCACTCGCCGCAAGCCCCGCCTTCCTTCCCTAAGTCTGGATTCTCTACCTGCTTCTCCCACGTGGCTTCTCCTTCCGGGAAGGCTTGGGACTCTACCTGTTGAATTCCCACCTGCAGGGGACATTGGCTGGACCTCGAACTCTTGACCCACCCAGTTCAAAAAGCAGCTCCCAGGCGCCCCCTCCCCCCAAATCTAAATATACTGGCCCAGCAGCCCAGGCTGGCTAAGGATTATGGGGGTTGGAGTCCAGTCCCACTGGACAGCATCTCTGGCCAAGCTGGGTTAGGATGATGGGTGGTGTGATTTTAGGGAAGGCGCTTCTGCGATGGAGATGCTAAGGCCAGGGGTGTCCAAAGTTGGGAACCGTAAGATGGGTGGACTTCAACTCCCAGGATTCCCCAGCCAGCACAGCTGGCTGGGGAATTCTGGGAGTTGAAGTCCACTCGTCTTAAAGTTCCCAAGTTTGGACACCCCTAGGCTAAGCGATGGCCTGCACTGGAGAACCAGACTGGCCTGGCCTGAATCTGGAACCTGTTAGGAAGAGTCAGATAGGTCACGTGGCATATTTGCGCCAGTTGCGCCCCCTATTGGATCGGGATGCCCTTTGCACAGTCACTCATGCCCTCGTGACATCCCGACTGGACTATTGTAACTCTCTCTACATGGGGCTCCCCCTGAGGTGCACCCGGAGACTTCAGCTGGTCCAGAATGCAGCCGCGCAAGCTATAATGGGGACCGCAAGGTACACCCACACAACACCTCTCTTGCGCGAGCTGCACTGGCTGCCTGTCGTCTTTCGGGTACGCTTCAAGGTGCTAGTTGTCATCTTTAAAGCGCTCCATGGCTCGGGACCTAGCTATCTGCGGGATCGGATCCTGCCTCATACATCCTCACGGCCGATTCGCTCCCACAGAGAGGGACTTCTCCGGGTGCCGTCCACTAGACTTTGTCAGCGGGCGACGCCCAGGGGAAGGGCCTTCTCTGTGGCGGGCCCAGCCCTCTGGAACGACCTTCCCCCCGACATTAGAACAACTACGGACCTCCGCTCCTTCCGCCAAAAATTAAAAACACACTTTTTCTGCTTGGCCGGCCTAGGGTAGTCTCTTCCTTTGGGGTTTTTTAGGGAACATTAGTTTTTAATGGGGATTTTAGCGCAGGGACAATTAGTTTAATTTATTTTTATTTTACTGTATTATTGATGTACATATTTTGTGTTTTTAGTTTTTCCCTGTGCACCGCTCCGAGTCCCTCTGGGGAGAGGACGCGGTATATAAAATAAAAATATTATTATTATTATTATATGGACAAGTCCTTACAACTTACAACCACTATGGATCCCCGAATCTTCGGGGGTTGAGCTAAGCAGTCCTTAAGCTGCAGAGTTCAGCTCTTGGGTCATTGGTCAAGCCCAGCGGTTGCTTCCCTGTCCTGTTCCTTGACCTGGGGAGCACCTGGTCTCTCTATTGAGATAACTGGCCCCCATACCTGAGAATCGCTGCCCCACCTTCCTTCCTTCCTTCCTTCCTTCCTTCCTTCCAGAAATGGGTTCTTGACCAGCATCGCCCCGATTCCCAGCAATATTTCATCACCCCTCCCCACGCCCTTCTTCCCCAGCCGCCGAGCGATGACGGGGCAAGGGAGGCGGCCGGCTGGCTGAGCGACCTACCTGCCCGTACAGGTTGCGAGGTGTTCAGCCGCCCCTGCCCCAAACCTCTTCCCCGCGTTCTCACAAGCCCGGATCCCCGGGGCCAAGCAAGGCAGGCTGCAGCCTGTTCTTCTCCCCCCCCCCCCCACCAGCACGGCAGTTGGTTGGCTGGCTGGCACCAGCCGCGGTGGCGAAGGAAGTGGGCGAAGAGGGAGCAGGACAGGTGAGAGGGAGGAACAGGTGAGCTGAAGAGCCTCCGGAGGTTTTGCTTGCTGGGAAGAACGACGGGGATCCTCCTGCCAGCCTCCAACCGCTCCAGAAGTGCCGGTCCCGAGATGCCAGGATCTCCCCTCGGGGAGCCCATAAAACGCAGCTGCCAAACAGGAAGAGCCAGATATGGCCTGGGCTGATGTTGGCACTGCCAGCCACGTCTCTCTGGCCCGCTCTCGGCAAAGATACCCATACAGGTAGTCCTCGACTTACGACCACCATCGAGCCCAAAATTTCCGCTGCTAAGCGAGACATTTGATAAGCGAGGCCATTTTTATCACTTTCCTTGCCACTGTCGTTAAGTGAATCCTTGCAGTGGTTGAAAGGTTGTTAAGTGAATCTGGCTTCCCCACTGATTTTGCTGGGGATCCCATCAGCCCGGGGGACGCTACGACCGTCATAAATATGAACCGGTTGGCCAAAGCCCATGAATTTAGGTCGCGGGACTGTTGGGGAAGCTGCAGCGGTCGTTAAGGGTGCAAAACGGTCGTAAGTCCCTTTTTCCCACGCGTTTGTCGTTTCGAACGGGCGAAGGATACCTGGATCACTGACACCAAAACATACCATGTTAGGATTTAAGATGGATGGATGGATGGATGGATGGGGGATTCTGGGAGTTGAAGTCCACCCATCTGAAAAGGGCCGTTGCTGGAGAGAATTGGGTCCCAGGGCATTATGGACATTTCAAAAAAACAAAATGCATTAATCCACCTCCCAGGTCAAAATTGGGGCGCCCACACAGCTCTTTTGGCCACGCCTCATGCAACACCCCCAAATCTTTGCAAAATGGCGGCCGTAAACCATTCCCTCCCAACCCCACAAACACAAGACGTCTGAATCAAAACACCACTGGAGAATATTACAGTATATTACAACGCAAGTGACATCCCGTCGGCCCGAGAGGTTCCTTTCTGCAAAAAAAAAAAGGGGGGGGCTGTGTCCGCGCCCCCCCCAATGTCCCTCCCGGCACCCTCTCGCTAGACTGGACTACAACCCCCCATGCTCCCCAGCCACTCGGAATTACAGCCCTGAGGTTGGCACTTGGAATGGGGGTGTGAGAAGCCACCGGATCTTAAGTGGGGGGTGATGCAGGGTGCATGGGGGTGGTGCCTCCGCCTTGTTGTCCCCTTTGGGGAGGGGGGTGTCGCTTGCCAGATGTGGTAGCCCGTCGATGGCCCAGATGTGTGCCCGCTCAAGTTATTTCCAAAGACGGGGTGGTGATTCGCTCTTGCAGGCACAGCTTCCTTGGGGACGTTGTGTCGTCTGAGCAGCCCTAGGAGACCCCCGGAGACCCTCCCTCACCCTTCAGGTCCTTCCCTCCTGCAGCTAGACCAGTGGTACATCTGCCTGGGAACATAGGAAGGCTGGCAGGCCGGTCCTGGTCATCCGCTTATGGAGAGGAGCGCAAAGAAAGCGGGGATCGGGTCCCCCGGTCCGCAGGAGAAGTGCCCACCACTCCTCCGCCGTCCCCTTCTGGTCAGAGAGGCGGCCTCGCTAAAACCGGGCCGACGTTCAACAGGTTGAGTTTGGCCCTCTCCTCGTTGGAGATGTCCACCTTGGAGAGTCCGGGAGGAGGAGGAGGCACTCCAGCGGGCAGCCCCGCCGTCTTGGCCGAGCCGTCAGCCGCACCCATCCCTCGCTCGGCCTCCCCGTGGGTGATGTTGCGGATGAGGTGCACAGCGTCTGGCCGCAGGCTGTTGTTGGCGGGAGGCTCCGTCGGAGCGGGGACCCTCGGCGGAAAGCGGCGTTGAAGGCAAAGCAGCAGGAGCAGCACCAAAACGGGGACCCCTCCCGCGAGGAGGAGAAAGGGAAGAAGGACGGCCGACAGGAGGGCGACGTTGCTCTCCCCTAAAGGGAACCAGATTTGGGGGAAAAAGCAGAGTTGGAAGGGGCCTTGGAGGTCTTCTAGTCCAACCCCCTTGCTCAGGCAGGAAACCCTCTACTATTTCAGACAAATAGTTCTCCGTCCCCTTCTTAAAAACCTCCAGTGTTAGGAGCACCCACACCTTCTGGTGGCTGCCCCAAAGAAGAGGGAGTCAAGCTATTCTCCAAAGCCCCTGAGGGCAGGACAAGAAGCCATGGGTGGAAACTAATCCAGGAGAGAAGCAACTTAGAACTGAGGAGAAATTTCCTGACAGTGAGGACAATTAACCAGTGGAACAGAAGTTGCCTCCAGAAGTTGTGAATGCCCCAACACTGCAAGTCTTCAAGAAGATGTTGGATAGCCATTTGTCTGAAATGGTATAGGGCTTCCTGCCTAGGCAGGGGGTTGGACTACATGACCTCCAAGGTCCCTTCCAACTCTGCTATTGTATTGGTGGCAAGTAGTTCCACTGGTGAATTGTCCTCACTATCAGGAAGTTTCCCTTTAACTCCAGGTTGCTTCTCTCCTTGATTAGTTTCCATCCATTGTTTGCTTTTTCCGGCCCTCAGGGGCTTTGGGGAACAGCTTGACCCCCTCCCCCCCGTCTTCTTTGGGGCAGCCCCTCAAATATTGGCAGGCTGCTCCCCTGTCACTCCTAGTCCTTCTTTTTATTGAAAGAAAATGTCTTTTTACCCAATTCTATCCTGACCCTGGGCAGCTTAACTCACAAAGCGACTAGAAAATGACCCTACAAAAATGATCATGGCTGGAAAAGCAGCCGCCATCGTCAAAGCAAGCAATCCTCTAATCTAAGGTTAGGGAGAAGAGCCGGATTTTAAGGGTTTGCCCAAATAAATTTGGGTGGCGGGTGTGTGTGTCATACCAATGGCTATTAGAGATGTCTTCTATTGGAGATGGTAAATCAGAATTGCTCAGCCATGGTTCCCTGGAGCAGGGGTCTCCAACCTTTGCAACTTTAAGTCTGAAGGACTTCAGCTCCCAGAATTCTGCAGCCAGCAAAGCTTATTATGTATATACCCACATAGCAAAGCTGGCTGGAGAATTCTGGGAGCTGAAGTCCTTCAGACTTAAAGTTGCAAAGGTTGGAGACCCCTGCCCTGGAGGACAGGTGGACTTCTACTCCCAGCATTCCCCTCTGCTGGCCTGGGGATTTCTGGGAATCGAAGTCCACCCTTCTTCCTTCCAGTAGTGGAGATAGACAGAAGATCGGCGTTAATGCCCAGACCTGCCAAAGCTGCAACCTTCAACCACCTGCGATGGGCTTTCGACGGTGGGGAGGAACCCTCGCCCCCCCCTCCCCCCCAGGACCCACCTTTGCACCCCTCGCCCAAGCAGGGGTCTTGCAGGGTCTGACACGTGGCACCTTCAGGACACAAGCAGGTGTAGCTTCCTCCTCCCTCTTGGCAGATGGCACCTTTGGGGCAAGGATTGGGGGAGCACAGATGGGCAGAGACCTGCGGGAGAAAGTTGGAGGGAGGGGAGGGGGGGAAAGAGTGGGGGGGGTAGTTATTGTCTGTGGAAAAAATGGGGGGGGGAGTGCCCATTGTTTTACCCTTCCTGGCCTTTCCACTCCAAATGTCTGTGCATTATGGGGCATGGGGAAGGAGACTCCCAAGCCAGTTTGGTCTAAGTCAGAGGTTCCCAAACTTGGCAACTTTAAGACTTGTGGACTTCAACTCCCAGAAATCTCCAGCCAGCAGAGCGCCAGGCAAGAAGCCAGGAGACAGTGAGTTCTAGTCCTGCCTTAGGCACAAAAGCCGGCCGAGCGAGTTTCGGCCAATCACCAGGAGATTGGGAGTTTTAGTTCTGTATTAGATACAAAAACCGGCTGGGTAAATTTGGGCCACTCACAACCAGGAGATGGTGAGTTCTAGTCTGGCTTTAAGAATGAACATCGGTTGGGAGACTTTTGAGTCAATCCCCAGGAGGCGGGGAATTCTAATCCTGCCTTAGGCCTGAAAGCTGGCTGGGTGCCTTTGGCCCGAACACTAGGAGACGGTGAGTTCTAGCCTCACCTTAGGCATGAAAACTGCCTGGTAACTTTAGGCCTATCACCAGGAGACAGGGACTTCTAGTTCCGCCTCAGCCATGAAAGCCAGTTGGGTGACTTTGAGTGACTCACCAGGTGATGGTGAATTCTAGTCCTGCCTTAGGAATGAAAGCTGCCTGGGTGCCTTTGGGCTAATCACTAGGAGACGGTGAGTTCTAGTCCCACCTTAGGCACGAAAGCCAACTGGATGACTTTGGGCCAGTCACCAGGAGGCTGGGAGTTCTAGTCCTGCTTTAAGCACGAAAGCTGGCAGGGGGACTTTGGGCCAATCACCAGGAGACTGGGAGTTCTAGTCCCACCTTAGGCATGAAAGCCAACTGGATGACTTTGGGCCAGTCACCAGGAGGCTGGGAGTTCTAGCCTCACCTTAGGCATGAAAGCTGACAGGATGACTTTGGGCCAATCACCAGGAGACTGGGAGTTCTAGTTCAGCATGAAAGCTAACTGGGCGACTTTGGGCCTCCCTCCCAGCCCACCTCCCCTCACAGGGCTGTTGTGGTGGGGCAAAGAGGAGGAGGAAGGATTATTAAGCATCTTCTCCACCCTCCCTCCAGCGTGGCCGTACAATCCCTGGGATTTTGTGGCGTTTCCCCCCCGGGTTCCATTACCTGGCACCACTTCCCGCTAAAGCCCGGAGGGCATCTGCAAAAGACGGTCCGGTTTTCCGCCTGCTGGCACTGCCCGCCGTGCAGACAGCGGGCACCTCGGCAGGAGCTCTGTCTGTTCTCGCACTCGGCACCCGTGTACCCTGGTTGGCACGAGCAGGTCTGCCTGCCCGCCTCCATCTGTGGGGGGGGAGGGGCGAAAAGAGGGGGGGAGGTCAGGGCAACCAGCAGAGCGGGTCCTTGCCCTATGGCCGCCATGGACCCCCAAATTTCCGTTGCTAAGTGAGAAATTTTTTTGCTTTGCCCATTTTTACGAGAGGGAAAAGCAGAATATAAAACTACAACCCCCTTTAATTATCCTAAGAAGTGCAGATTTTTTTACACACCCACCTGACAGGTGCCCCCATTGTGGCATCTCTTTTGGCACAAATTCATCCCTGCTCAGAAAGGGGGTTAAAAAAATAGAGATTATTGATTAAAAGAAAGCTGCAATGAAAGAGCCAGTAAAGTCCCTGCATTCGCCTTGAGGGTTTCTAGGTTTCTTGAGGCTGGGAACCTGGCACCCCCTTCCTCTGATCTTTTCCTGCTACAACAACCCTGGGAGGTTGGCCTAAGGGCCCATTGGACCCTGGGTCTCTTCAATTTCCATCCATTATATTGAAGAGCCTTGTTGTTTCCCGAACCTGGCAACTTTAAGATGGGTGAAGTTCCATTCCCACAATTCTGGAAGCCCGCCTATTTTAAACCATGCTGGTTGGGGAATTCTGGGAGTTGAAGTCCACCCATCTTCAAGGGGCCAAGTTGAAGAAAGGGCTTCAGAAGATCACCGAGGATACGGAGCTACAACAAACTACAGCTCCCAGCTACTCCCAGGCATCACAGCCGGTTGGGGAGGGTGCTGGGAAATGTAGCTCAGGTCCCGTGCCCTCGGGACAATATCTCCATTCGTTTCCCCTTCCTGCAATCCCGGAATTCATCTCTTACTGATGCTGCAGGTTGCGCCCGTCCAGCCTGGCAAACAGTCACAGAAATAGCTGCCCACGAGGTTCCTACACGCCCGAGCATGAAGGCACGGCTTCCTGTGGCATTCGTTCACATCTGGAAGGAAGAAGAGGAGTAGAGAGAGCTCCGGAGCCAGGCTTTAGCTCCACCTGGCTTCTTCCCGCCTCCCCTTTCCCTCCTCCATCGGCTATGAGGAGGAGGAGGAGGAGGAGGAGGAGGAGGAGGAGGAGGAGGAGGAGGAGGAGGAGGAGGAGGAGACGATGACGACTGTGGCATTTTAGGTAGTTAAGTTTGGTTGTTTTCTTGCAGACATTTCATGACTCAACTAGGGAACATCATCAGTGCTATGTAGCTCAACTCAACTAACCCATTCAAGTTTTCGATCAAACAAGGATTGGAGGTTAGTTTCCCAGGGCTGCCCATCGGGCCCTCTTCTCTAAGACAACAGGCAGGGGACCCCAGGGAGAAGAGGCCTTAACAAGAGTGCCCCTCGCTGGAACCTTTCGTGTCTCTCCAGAGTGCTGCCAAGGGGGTCTGGAAAGTCCCCCACTCCACCCTCAGGTCCCGCGTCTCCTGTCGCCATCGCTGCTCACCTTTCTCGCAGTTGCGCCCGCCAAACCCTTCCGGGCAGAGGCACTCGTACTCATCCGGCTCCTTGTTGGCACAGGCACCCCCGTTCTGGCAGGGCCGGTGAGACCCACAATAATTCAGATCTGAGCAAGAAGGGAGAAGAGGGGAGGATTTCGGGGGATCTGGTCCGAGGCTGCCCCGTTCTGTCTGGATCCAGGAGAGGCCCCACTCTGGGTCAGCCGTCTCCCTGCCGGCTTCTGGCTGAGATGCCACCCATCCTGGTCGGCACAGCCTTCTCCAAAAGTTAGTGGGGGGGAAAAGGGACCCCCCCCACTTCTTGTCAAACCTTCCCTTATTTCCTCTTTTTGAATGAAGGAATAAATAAATTCTCAAGATAATTAATTGGGAAGCCATTGCAGGTAGTCCTCGACTTACGACCGCAAATTGAGCCCAGAATTGATGTTGTTCAGTGAGACGTTTGCGTTTCCCCCATTTAACGACTGAACTTGCTACATTCCTGCGGTTGCTCAGTTAGCGACACGGTTGTTAAGTGAATCCGGTTTCCCCACCGGCTTTGTTTGTCAGAAGGTCGCAAAAGGGAACCACGTGACCGTGGGACACGGCGACCGTCGTAAGTATGAACCCATCTGAATTTAGAATCACGTGACCACCGGGGTGCTGCAATGGTCATAAGAGTGAAAAAGGGTCATAAGTCATTTTGTTCAGGGACCTTGTAAGTAACCGTCACTAAATGAACCGTTGTAAGTCGAGGACTACCTGCAGTGGCTTCAACAGACCCTGGTAGGTGTTTTGAGGGAGTCCTCGACTTATCAACCTTTCATTTAGTGGCTAGTTGACGTCACAGGTGAAAAAAAGGGACTTAGAATCGATCCTCGCACTTACAACCACGGCAGCTTCCCCAGGGTCCCACGTTCAACATTCGGGCACTTGGCAACTGGCATGTACTTACGACGGTTGCCCTGTCCCAGGGCCCCCTGATCCCCATTGGTCTCCTCCCCAGCGGACTTCGGACAAGCGACGTCGATGCGGGAAGAGGGATTCACTTAATGACCACACGATTCTCTTAACCGCTGTAGCGATTGTGGCAAAATGGGGTGCAATTCACTTAATCACCGCCTTGCTTAGCGACGGAAATTCCTGTCCTCCTCTGTGGTCATAAGTCAAGGAATATCTGGGTTTTCCCCTTAATTATTTTAGCAAGGATAACAAGCATTGATTGAAAAGAACCATTCCAACCTAGCGCCCTCTGGTGGTCTGGATGTGAACTTTCACACACACCCTTGATCCGGTCAGCTGGGGGGGGTCTCCTTTTGAAGGAGGGGGAGAGGAAGGAAAATGAGTTGGGGGTCTTTGGCTCCTCCTACTTTGTTGCAAGCAGACGTAGCCACCATTGCAATAGCAAAGAGAAGGGCAGCGACACAAACCATGGTTCGAAACTAGTTTACAGGCTTGTTTGGTGGTGGTTTGGAATTTACAGTGGCATTGAAAAGAGGTGATTGATAACCTCAGACTTATGACCATTGCAGGGTCCCTGCAGGCTTGTGACTGCCATCTGGCACCTTCCTAGCCTGCTTCTAGCCAGCAAGCCAGCATGGAGGGTCATCAGTCCCGGTCATCTGATGACCTTCCATGCTGGCTTGCGGTCGTTTAATGACGGCATCAAACAGGTTGTCAAAATCAGGATGCAGTCTTGTGATGTCTCACTTAATGACCTCACCACGTAACAACTAATTTTTCCCCTCCCAAATCTGGTCGTATGGTGAGGACTATCTGGAATTGGGGAACCGCCATATCGAATGGCGGCTGGTTGCCAAAATACAGGGAATCCTCCACTTATGACCGAGACGGAGCCCCACATTTTTGTTGCTAAGTGAGACATTTGTTAAGTCAGTATCGCCCCATGTTACAACCTTTCTTGCCGCGGTTGTTAAGTGAATCACTGCCGTTGTTAAGTTAGTCACAGGGTTGTTAAGGCAATCTGGCATCCCCATTGACTTTGCGGTTCGGAAGGTCGCAAAAGGGGACATTGCAACGGTCATAAATATGAACGGTCGTAAGTGTGAAAAGGGGTCACTAAGCCACTATTTTCAGTGCCGTCACAACTTCACAAAACAAACGTTTGTAAAGCAAGGACTACCACCTATTGCCAGGAGTTTTTGCCTTTTGGGGGGTGGGGGTTTCTCTCCGCTGCCCCCTTTCTTCCCATCTCAACCCAAGGACCCCCTGAGCAGAGCCGAGGAGGGGAGGGGGCTCACCCTTGTCGCACAGAAGGCCCCCCCAGTTGGTCTCGCAGTCGCACTTCCAGGGCACGGTGCAGCTCCCATGGACGCAACCAGGGAACAGGAGACACCGGTCGCAGTGCGGGCCCGTCCATCCGTAATGGCACCTGGGAAGGGAAGGGCGGTTACTGCGCAGCAAACGGCCTTGAAATGGAGGAGGGGGGAGCGGCTAGCTCAGGCCTGTCCCAACCTGATCCTGGAAAACCAGGGTCTCCGACCCCTGGGCGGGGCACTGGCACCGGGCCGTGGCACGCCCGAAGAGGGTCTGCGCAAAGCAGCGAAGCCCCCTCTTTGGGACGCAGGCAGCGTGCAAAACTGCGTGGGTCCCCCATCCCCCCAATCCTCAGAGCAACTTCTCTCCAGCTGGGGAATTCTGGGAGTTGAAGTCTTAAAGTTGCCAAGGTTGATGGGGCAGAGGGCATAAGGCAGGGGTGTCAAACCTGGGAACAGGCCAACCTTCCTCCAAGATCTACGGCAGAGGTTCCCAAACTTGGCAACTTTAAGACTTGTGGACTTCAACTCTCAGAATTCTCCAGCCAGCTCTGCTGGCTGGGGAATTCTGGGAGTTGAAGTCCCCAAGTCTTAAAGTTGCCAAGTTTGGACGCCCCTGGAATTCTGGGAATTGAAGTCCCCAAGTCTTAAAGTTTCCAAGTTTGGACACCCCTGGAATTCTGGGAATTGAAGTCCCCAAGTCTTAAAAGTTCCCAGGTTTGGACGCCCCTGGAATTCTGGGAGTTGAAGTCCACAAGTTTTAAAGTTGCCAAGTTTGGACACCCCTGGAATTCTGGGAATTGAAGTCCACAAGTCTTAAAGGTTCCCAGGTTTGGACGCCCCTGGCATAAGGAACATCCTTGAAGGACAGGAAGGAGGCTTGCTCCCATGACAGCTGTCAGATAACCGGGCGTTGCGTCCTAGCCAAGGAAGTAATGTGAGAAAACGTTTCCGCTAAGCCCATTCGGATGGCAAGATTCAGCCGCTTATGTGACCTTACAAGAAAGATGGACTTGGTCCCCATAATGCTGCTTCTTGTCTGGACAACCTCGAAGGTTGTCAACTCCCACCTCACAACATCATGGTCACACACACACACACCCTTGTCTTCTTCCTTGCGCCCGCTTTCCACTTGAGGGAAGCGCATGTTTTTTCTCGCCGGATTGCGCGGCAGGAGTACGACCGACTAAACCAGCATCGGACCAGGATTGAGGACATGCTGGACATGCTCTTTTCATCGTTGCTGGCTAAGGGAGGGCTTGAGGGGAGGCCGAAGGGTCAGAACCCCCTCGCCCCACCTGCCGGCTTCTCACCTGCACTCTCCAGGCTCCTCGCAAAACCCGTGCGTTTGGTGACACCCCTGGCGACAAACAGCTGCAAGAGAGCACAAGGAGAGGGTTTGCAACGTCGGGCCAGTCTCCGGACGTGGGTCTTGAACGCTGCTGCAACCACATGGCTGCGCCCTTCTTTGTGGGTACACCTGAATGATCATTCAGGTATGGTGTTTAGGGACCTGGCCCACCTCAAAGGGCTGGCAAGGAGGGAGCGAAAGGAGAGGATTTGCACCAGTGAGGAGGGAAAGACCGAAAAGACGCAGAGAAGGGGCCACCCAACCTGGGGAAAACCCACAGGATTCTGCATCGCTAGGTGTGCGCGGAGAAGAGAGAGGGACCGGTCTACCTGGCCACAGGTGAGATCGGGGCTAAGGAAGGAAGGGGGAGCCTTGGGGGACTGTCTCTGTTTTTGAGGTGGCATATCAGGTCCCAGCATCTCAAGATGCAGCGAGACGCAGGGACCTCCTCCAGACGGGGGTCGAAGAAACCTCAAGGTGGCAGCTGGGACCCTGTGATGAAGTCCCACCCGCCTTTTAATGCACAGGGGAGCCACAGAATTACAGGTCGGGGTGGGGGGTTTGGTCATTTTGATCTGTTTGTCTATTCCCAGAAAAATGTCCACAATTTTCCCCCCCTTGCATCCATCTTGGCTTTTTTGACCATCCCCTGAGATACCGTCTTGGGGGGGATGGGGAGGGAATTGGAGCAGGACAACCACAGACCCTTTTTTCTCGCCCTGCCCTGCCCCGCGCCAGCCCGCCAGCCCCGGACATACCCCGCTGACACTTGTTTCCCGTCCAGCCGTCCAGACAGACCTTGTTCCCGGCCGCGTCGCAGCTGTGGTGCCCGAAGAAGTCGTCGCGGGGCCTGCACAGCAGGTTGCACGAGGGCCCGTAGTAGTGCTCGTGGCAGCGCACTCGCAGCCGGCACGCCAGCAGGGCGCTGCGCCCATGATGCCCTAAATGCTGCCAGCCTTCCCCTGGGTTCACCATGCCCGAACGGGTCACCCGCTCGATCAGCTGCCCTGAGCCTGCCAAGGAAGGGGAGGAAGACGAAGGTAGACGAAGGTCCCGTTCTCAATCCCCACCACCCCACATCTGGCGGGAGGCATGAAACCCAAAGAGCCAGCAGCCCCAGGCGGAAAAAGCGGGAGGCGTCTGCAACATGCCGTCGGAGGACTGCAACGGTCACTGCTAGAGAGAAGATTTGCAGAGCGCATCCATGAACACCAACAAGCAGTCAGAAGACAGGATGGAAACACCTTCACTGCACAACACACGGACACAGGTCGCCATAGTTTCAACGGGGAAACTGGGAGCGTCCTGGACCCCTTAAGTTCAAGGACACTAAGGGATTTCTTTCCAGAAAGAAATTGGCATTCAGACGAATCAGCCATCAACAGACACACAGAGATGAACCACATTTACACGCCTTTCAAAAGAGGCAATTAAAAAGGAAACAAAAAAGGCAAAAAAGACCACAACTCCTCAGCTGGGTAATGAAATGTCTGCAATGTTGTCTCCTCCTCCTCCTCCTCCTCCTCCCTCTACAATGCTCCCTCCCTTCTAACACTGATGGTGTTCCCTAGTTTGGTCATGAAACATCTACAAGAAAACCAAAAAGCTCAGAAAGCACCAAGGACCCCACACAACAGTCCTTCTCTTTCTCCTTCTTCTCCCCCTCCTCTTCCTCTCCACAAACCCCCTCCCTTCTAGCGCCAATTATCACCTAGTTGAGTCATGAAATTTGCACGAGAAAACAGCCAAGTTCAGAGAGCATCAAGGACCTGAAGAGTTACAACACGGACATATTCCATCCAATTCGAACAGATCATCAACGGTCCAAAATGGGGAACTTGGTTGTCCTCTAGGTGGACAGCCGCAAGAATTTTACACGTGTGAAAATGGGAAGAATGGAAAAAGAATGGAGGGAAACAGCAAATGGCGTTGTCAGGCAGAGTTAATTGTTTAATTAAAGAGAAGGACTTATCTACTTTTGTTTGTGTTTGAAAAATCGCTTCTGGACTTTACGCTCGAAACAGAAAACAAAATTAAAATTTGATTTTAGGTTTTGGAGGGCGAGATTAACTTGGCTATTACAGAAATGGCTTCTATTTTCTGGAAAGGCAAAGCACAAAGCGGAGGCTGGATCTGAGCTTGACTGCACCCGAATAGAGCAAAGAAATAAATAAATCACAGCGTCTTTTTACTCTGATTCTTCTGATCCTTCCCTTTTCCCCCATTATAATAATAATAAATAATAAATTTAATTTATAGACCGCTCCCTCTCCCCAAAGGGACTCGGGGCGGTTCTCATTTTCACCTGTGTATTAATCATATCTTAATCATAAACTCCATATCAGTGTTTCTCCACCTTGGTGACTTTAAGTCCTGTGGATTTCAACTCCCAGAATCCCCCAGCCAGCTATGCTGGCTGGGGGATTCTGGGAGTTGAAGTCCACAGGACTTAAAAGTCGCCCAGGTGGAGAAACACTGCTCTACATGATCAATAGTAGCAAGCATTCTGTTCATCCTTGAGTGCCCCAGGGGCCGAGCTGCAAAGGAGCACAAGTTACCAGTCCACAACGAGGCTGATGCACTGCCTGCCACTTGCAACAGGGGTGAAAATTTAAACTCCTTTACCCACCCACCCCCGACCTCTGCAGCTGGCACTGCCCCGGCCCCTGGAAAGCTTCCTGCTTATTCCTGGCAACTGCTACTTTAGAGGTAGACTGCCACTCTTCATGGAAGTTCCAGTTTTCATGGGCCAGAGGCCAGGGGACTAGTCCAGGGCTCAGCGATCAGGAATGTAGCTGAGAGGAGAAGGGAGAGCCCAGAGCTACAACATTATTTTTCTTTCAATCTTTTGGCTACGCAGCTAACAACTCGTCGAGCCACTTCCCAACCGAAAAGAAAAATAAAAATCCCACGCCGAATGGCTATCCGGACGGCTGCGGGCACGGATGCTGACACCTGCTTTGCTCTCGATCACAGTACCCAGGGGAGGCACCGACAGGTTCCAGAAGTGGAACGCCAAATCCAGGTGTGTCTGAACCCCTCCGTACCTTGCACCCATCCCCACGGGAGAGAAAGGACCCCCTTACCTGGGCTGGTGACATCACTGGCATTGACCGCATCCCAGGCCTCCAGAACCAGTGAGTACGAGCGCTAGAAGGGACAAGGCAGAAGGTCACCAACGCGTTTCCCCATCGGAACATCTGGAAACCCCAGATGTGGCGCCCCCTCTGCCCCCCCAACTGTCCCAGTTCTTTGCTCAGTTCTATGCCAAACGACTGAATGGGAATGAAACCCTTTCTACCCTATCAAAGCCGGGCTTCCCACTCGGCTGAACCGCATGCAGAAAAATTAATGAAGACACAATAATCATAATGCAAAAAAGTAGAACGATTGTGGCAAAGGAAGCAAAGATAGTGATAAACACTTCGGGTTTAATCCCACGACATCTGGAGCACCAACTGAAGGCCGATTCCTCGGCGTCTCAGCTAGGTCTGTTATGGTCCCTCAAAGTACCCCAAAACTTTGGAAACGTTGAGTTGGGTGGACTTTGAGTCCCAGAATTCCCCAGCCAGCCAGGGAGTTGGAAGTCCACAGGTCTTAAAAGAGCCAACTTTGCAGACCCCTGCCATATCCTATTCCCGCCTCCACCTCCCATTTTTTGGCCTCTGGGCGCCCCGTTTTCTGCCCGTTGGGATCTTCTCCGTTGTCCCAAAGGCGCTTCGTTTCAGGAAGCAACTGGATTTTATTTGTTTTTTTCCCCCCGTTTAAAGAGGTTTTGCTTCTCATCCAAAAAAAGCTTCTTCAGTTCTGACCAGATAGTGGGGAAGGGAAGGATTTTTGCTCCTTGAAGACAGCTGGTCATTTGCATCCTTTTTAAAGGGTCCTTGAGGCCCCTTGGAGGTCTGACCTGTGTCCTCGGGGCCATCGGAGTGGTGCGAATGGTTCCCGCAAGTCTGCCCTTTTCCCCTCTGGGAATCCCTTCCTGCTCCCACCCCCATTCCAAGGGACTTCGTCCCCCAAATTGGATAGCCACAGCCCATGACCCGCTGTCTGCCATCCTTCCATCCCCCACCATCCTGTCAGAGCCGAAGAAGCTGCTTGGATGGGAAGGGAAACGTCTTCAAAGGAAAAAGACAAGGACGTTCAGTTGCCTTCCGCCCCCCAAAAAGCACCTTGACCTGGAGGATGGAGAATCTGCCCAGATCTCCTCCGTTGCTTTTGCCAATCCGCAGCTTCCGGTTCAACGTTTCCCAACCTGGGTAATTGTGGGCTTTCTGGGGATGCAGCCGGACAGGAAATTCCCGGCATACGACCACAATTGGAACCAGAATTTCCACTGCTAAGCAAGCCGGTTGTTAAGTGAGTCACCCCCCTCTTCTTCCAGATTTCACAGAGACGCCTCCAACAGGCAGAGGCCTCGACTGGAAGCCATTCGTTTAGTGACCGAAAGGACGACAGCGCCGGGAAAAGGGACTGACGCAACCGGTCCTCACCCTGACGGGCGCTGCAGCTCACGAGATCAAAAGGCGCTCTTGCCTCCCAAGCAGGAGGTGGTGAGTTCGATCCTAGGTAGAGGCAGATGTCGGGTCTCCTGCTTGGGGTTGGGCTAGATGACCTGCCAGGTCCCTCCCAACTCTGTTGCCCAAACAGGGGCAATCGTAGGTCTTCTTCAGTGGTGGGTTCTGGATCCCATCGCAACCGGTATGCTGCAATGGGGACGGGCTTCCACCACCTGTGCGCACCTGCGCACCCATCGCCCCCGACAGTCCAGCTGCTCGGCGGAGGGTTGCAAAGGCACCGTGCGCTCCCTGTGCGCATGCAAATGGCCCGGTTGGGTCATATACAGATAAGGAGGGCGGGCGGGCGGTCAGGCCCTCTGGAGCATCGTACCAGAACGGTGCCTGGTGCTCCCAGTAGGCACCAGTACGCCCGTCCGTAACCCACCACTGGTCTTCTTCCAGAATCCACAGAACTCCGAGACGCAATGAGCAATGCTGTGCCACCCCGACCCTTGCAAATTGGCATTCATGCAGCGGGATGAATGTCCTTCCGATCTCTCCTGGTTCTTTGGGATTAAGATCAGATCGTAGGGACAGATCTCTGGAGATCTTGGGGAGAAATCTGCCTGATAAGGCGAACGATCAGAGATCTCAAGCTTTGTCAGGGGTTGGTTGCCCCCCCCCCCCCATCCAAGGGACAAATTCAGCCGTTCCAGATCTCCCTGGTTTGTAGATCCAGCGGGGAAAATATCACCAAGTGGTCCCAAAACTGGATCTTGTCCAACAGGTGCCTTCCCACAACCTGCTGAAGCTAGTCCTCGACTTACAGCCAATCGTTCAAACTTAAGATTGGCCCTGAAACAAAGCGACCTAGGACCAGCTTTCACACTTACGACCCGGTCACACGGTCAACATTTTGAGTGGGCCAGCCGGCACGTCTTTATGACGGTCGCAGAGTCGCGGGGTCTCACGATGCCCTTTTTGCAAACTTCAGACGAGCAAACCCAACGGGACTTGCTTAACAACCGTGTGACTTAAGTGCGCAACTGCAGGATTGCGCTTAACAACGGTGGCCAGAAATAGGGGCAAAGCTCAATCCACAATCGATTCGCTTAGCAAGGGGAAGTTTGGGCTCGATTGTGGTCGTACAACGAGGACTACCTGTAATCTGGACAGTCCTGGGTGGGGTCAGACCTAGAGATGCCAGAACCTGATATTTAACGCTTCTGCTACCCCTCCACCCCCCCACCCCAACCAGGATAAAAAGACGCCTCTTACCGGCCAGGCAAAGTCGAAAGGGATGACCATGGTGCCATCCCAGTCCGAGGGCTTCTGGAGGGGAGCTGAGAAGACGTTGCCCCCCAAAACGGGAGTGCTGGCGGCCCCCAACACGCAGGGCCCCCCTGGCTGTGCCCGCAGCTGGTATTCCTTGAGGCAGATCCTGAAGAAGGTGTGGCAGCCCTCGGCCAAGGGGCACGGCGGCTCCCGCCCTCCGCGGCAGCACCGTCCATCCGCCAAGACCCCCTTCTCGTTCCGCACCGAGGACACCTGCAGTTCAACCACGCCCGTGGCCCACGAGACCTGAAAGGGGCAGAGAGTAGAGACGGCGGATGAGCTGGTCAGCGGCACAAGAGGGGAAGGCGGACCGGAGGAGAATCTCCATCTCCAACCTGTCTCGTTCCACCCACCCCCAAACTCAGCTTTGGGGCGGCCACAATCAGGGGGTGCCCCCCCCCCCAGGAAAAAGGCATGGCTCATCACCACAATTGGGAATGTGTTTCGTTTATTAAATGTATGGATTTATTAAATTTATGGATTGCTTGAATTCATGTATTAAATTTATTTTTAAAAATGTATTTATGTTTTGAATGTATGCATTAAATTTATTAATGTATTAAACTTATTAACATTTATTTTTAAATTTTATTTATTAACATTTACTTATCAAAATGTATATAAAATGTACTTGTTACATTTGAATTTATTTATTACATTTATTTATTACATTTATTTATTGCATTTATTTATTGCATTCATAGGCCACCTATCATGATCAAGTGGCTTATGACATCATCCATAGGAGGGAAAAACAATTAGAAGGTTGGAAGCAATAAAGCAATTAGGCAGACAAATTAGAATATTAATGTCAGCTGAAGCCTTCCAGTGGCTTCTTGCCTGGAGTTTATTTATTAGATGATTGATTACGAAGATTCTGGTGCTGATCCTTGATTCCAGGCTGACTTGGCATCGCAGGTGAGGAAAAAGAATCCTCAAAAATTAAGACACTAAAAAGCGAAAAGGAAGAAAGAGATGAAGGAAGGCGATAGGAATGGGTGGGAGGGAAGGAAGGAAAAAGACCGAAAGAAAAGTAAGAAGAAAAATAAGTGATGGAGGAAGGAAGGAGAGGAGGAAGAGGGAAGGAGGAGAAGGAGAAACAAAGAAAATGGGAAAGAAAATAAAGGAGAGAAAGGAAGGAAGAAGGGAATGAAAGAGAAAAGGAAGAAGAAAACACCAAGACCCCTACTTTAAACCCAACTTTGGAAGCTCTCAAGGAGTTGGAATATTATCTCCTGAGGGGGGTGCCTCTTCCCCCCTGCATCTGGAAAGGCAGCTGTTCCTGGGGTGGGGCACATCAGCTGCCGAAGGGCCTCCCCCGCCCCCCCCCCCATGTGCTTGCTTGGGCTGAGAAACTAAGCAAGGAGGGCCACACCTTCTTGTCCCCCCAGGGAGAAAGATGGGAAGCCATAGAGTTTCAGTACAGCTGTAAAACTCCTGCTTCTTTGTGGAGGTGGGGAGGAAACTGGGGGGGGGGGCTGTTTAGGAGGTCTATGGTTGGGAGAAAAGACCTCCCCCCTCCTCACAGCTGGAAGGCAGGAAGGGCTGCACCCCAGCCACCAGGTTTCCTGTCTTGCTATCCCCAGAGGGTCCCCTCAATATTAGGGTTGGTCTTGGGGGGGTGGGGGGGGGATGCAAGGCTTTGGAGGGGCAGCCCTGGCTTCCTACTGAGAGAGGAGCAGCAAGATCTCCATAAAGTAAAACAAAAGGAGCCAGAGCAGGCAACAGTTGGAGAATTTGGAGGCTGCCCCACAATCATGAGCTACTCAGCGGCTGGCTGGATACATAGATAGAGGAATTAAGGAAAAGAAGGAAAGAAGGGAGGGAGGGAGGGAGGGAGGGAGGGAGAGAGAGAGAGAGAGAGAGAGAGAGAGAGAGAGAAAGAAAGAAAGAAAAAGACTTTATGATCACTTTAAATGTACATTCATTGGTATACATTGAAATGACATTTCCTTGCCTACAGCCCTCAAAGGGTCTCCACCTCCAATATACACTACATCAGGGGGTCCCCAAACTTGGCCACTTTAAGACTTGTGGACTTCAACTCCCAGAATTCTCCAGCCAGCAGAGCCCGACTAAATAAATAAATAAATGCAAAATGATGCCATTTAACCACATAGATTCCATGACACCGAGAAACCCCGCAGTGTACTTCGGAGGTGCCCATGGGCATGGCCCGAAAAAGGACTCTTGCACATCCCGAATTAACCCCAAATCTACCCGCCGTCCCCTGCCATCCCCTGGGCCAGAAGAATCACCTTGCCCATCCTTTTATGGCCCAAAACCCGCTCCCAACTCCAGACTGGCCCTCCTGCAAACTGCCCCCCCCACCCCCGGTTTCCGAGAAGAGGGTCGTTCTGCTGCCCCCCCAGGACTTCCGCGAGGAGGAGGGGGGAGAGAAGAAGGGAAACTTTCCAACTCCGCTTTCTTTGGCAGAGGGGAAGTAAAGTAGTAGTAGTCCCACTCGAAGTTTCCCTTTCTTTGGCAGAGGGGGAGTAAAGTAGTAGTCCTACTTGAAGTTTCCCTTTCTTTGGCAGAGGGGGAGTAAAGTAGTAGTAGTCCCACTCGTATTTCCCTTTCTTTGGCAGAGGGGGAGTAAAGCAGTAGTAATTCTACTCGTGTTTCCCTTTCTTTGGCAGAGGGCGAGTCAAGTAGTAGTTCTACTCGAAGTTTCCCTTTCTTGGGCAGAGGGGGGAGTAAAGTAGTAGTAGTTCTACTCGAAGTTTCCCTTTCTTGGGCAGAGGGGGAGTAAAGTAGTAGTAGTTCTACTCGAAGTTTCCCTTTCTTGGGCAGAGGGGGGAGTAAAGTAGTAGTAGTTCTACTCGAAGTTTCCCTTTCTTGGGCAGAGGGGGAGTAAAGTAGTAGTAGTTCCACCCGCGTGTCAAAGAGGCGAGGAAGAGCATCTGCCCCAGCTGGAGACGCCCTCGGGCGCTTCGCTTGAGCCGCGCATCTCCCGGCTGCAGAGACGCAGCGCATTGGGGGCGCCTTGCTTGGCCCCGGCGGGAGTGGCGCATGGGGCCGGGAGTGGGTCCCGTTCAGGAGGGGGAAGGGCGAGGATCCTGCAGGGGCTTCTCCCGGGGGAGCGAAGGACGGTCGCTCGCTCACCTGGAGCCGGGCGTGGAGGAGGAGGAGGAGGAGGAGCGGCGGCGGCATCGCCGGAGCGCAGCGGAGCATCTCGGTCGGGCGAGCCTTCCTCCTCCTGGCCGGGGCCGGCGAGGCAGCCCTCCTGGGCCGCCCGGTCGCGGGGCATAAAGCGGGGCGGCGGCGGCGGCTGGACGGGACGGGCGCTGCTGCGGCTCTGCCAGGCTGCCAGCCGCGGGAGGCGGAGACGGTGCCCATTCCTCCCCCCCCTCGCCCGCCCGCCCGCCCAACCCCGGCCGGGAGCACGTGCGGGGGCCGGCGGCCTCTCCCTGCTTGGCAGGCTCCTGCCGTCTTTTCTCCAGGGATGGGACGACAACTCCCATCGTCCCCCGCCGGCGGGGCCGCGGGCATCCCGCAGGGGCCGGGCTGGGAGCCTGGCAGAGCTCCCCTCCCCCACTCCTTGGAGGGGGGGGGACACCCCGGACTCCTCCCCTCCTCCTCCTCCTCCCCTCCACCAGGTGGATGACTTAAAGCAGGGAAGGGAACACCTGGCGGCTTCAACTACAGGGAGTCCTCGACCTACGACCACAGTGGAGTGCCTGGATTTCTGTCGCTAAGGGAGAAATGGGTCGGAGTGATGGGCTGGGCTCTGCTGGGTGGCCCAGGGAGCCTGGCAGAGGCCCCCTCCCCCATTCCCTGGGGGGATCCCAGGAACCTCTCCCCCTTCACCAGGTAGATATATTAAACCTTGGCCACTTTAGATAGATAGATTAACAGAGTTGGAAGGGACCTTGCAGGCCATCTAGTCCAACCCCCTGCCCAAGCAAGAGATCTTACATCTGCCTCTACCTAGGATCGAACTCACCACCTCCTGTTTGTGAGACAAGAGATCCACCTCTAGGCCACAGACAGACTGACAGACTTTAAGCCTGGCGGACGTCAACTCCCAGAATTCCCCAGCCAGATCCAACCTGTTTTTTAAAGCCGTTTTTAAATCACCGCCGTTAAGTGATTCGCATGGTTGTTAAGGGAATCGCCTAGTCCTTAAGTGAAGCCCGCTTCTGCCCTTGACTCTGCTTGTTGAAAGCTGGCTGGGAACGTTGGCAATCCCAACCCCAACACGTGGCAACCATCCCAAAGGGAAGCCTGGTTGGCCAGGGCGCAAATCGCGATCCCACACTCAGAGGAGTGGCGTGACGGCCGTAACTTCGAGGACAGGGTCACTTTTCCCAAGGCCTCGTAACCTTCGGACCCTCGTTAAACAAACGGCCGTAAGTCGAGAACAATACAAGTTATTCCTTTAGGACTTCTAAACCCAGCCCATCAACTTTCAAACTTTTTTTATTTTTATTTTTGTGACAAAAAATATTAGCCAAGTGGCTATTTTGGAGTTGGGGGTTTTTTGGGGGGGGAGCATTTGGGGCACCTTCTCCTGAAAAGGAATTTTCCTGGAAGAAAATGAGCCCTCCTCCAGGTTGGTTGCCTTTCTTTTTCCAAACTTGGACACCAGAAATCAAAATAATAAAGAAATTCTAGATACGCTTCCATGAAAGATCCCTTCTTATCTGATAAAGAGAGGGGAGCTCATCCCAACGGAGCTGTGTCCGCCCCCCCTTCCCTCAAACCCCTCTCCCCCAGGACGAGATCTTCCCTGTTTGATTTAGGGCCCCCCCAGGCAGCCTGGCCTTTGCTATCTCTGCCCCATTTTCTGCAGCCCACATAAAGCCTCTTTCTTGTGGGGGAGGGGGAGGTTAAAGGGGGGCAGTGGGATTCCATGGGGATTTTGCTTCTGGGGGGGGGGAAGTGCCCCCCCTCCTGCCAAAACCAAAGAGGGCCATTTTGAAGACACCCCCCCATCGCCCGAGATGGAATTACAATGATACAATAATACAATAGCAGAGTCGGAAGGGACCTTGGAGGTCTTCTAGTCCAATCCCCTGCCTAGGCAGGAAGCCCTATACCGTTTCAGACCAATGGCTATCCCAACATCTTCTTAAAGACTTCCAGTGTTGGGGCATTCACAACTTCTGGAGGGAAGCTGTAGTTGTGAATGCCCCAACACTGGAAGTCTTTAAGAAGATGTTGGGATAGCCATTTGTCTGAAATTAACTCTTAGCTGGCTTGGGGGAAATCCCAGTGAGCCATTTCTGGAGAGGGAGGAAAACTAAGCAGGCAGAGATGGGTGAAAAACTCAACCGTTCTCTCTCTCTCTCGGCTCCGGATCGGAGGAGAAGTGCCCCATGGCGTGGGAGGGTTTCTTTCTTTTTTCCAAGCGAAAATTGGTGTGTTTGGGGGGGGGGGGGAGAAAGGGTTGGCATGTCCCTGTGAACAGAAATGCAGGGTTGGGAAACCAGTTCCACCAGAGATACGTCTCCCAGGCAGATGATGCTGGAGTGAGATTTCTGGACTAGGAGGAGGAGGAGGAGAAGGCCAGAGAGAGATTCCCATCCGAAAGGAAAAGGGGGGGGGGGAACGAATGGAGCAGCGGATCGACTCCCATTGGGGGTTTGGAGCAGCCCCCTTCCCTGCCCGCTGTTTTGGCCGAGAGGAGGGAGGACCCTGGGGCTTGCCAATGGCACACACACACACACACAGAGTACCATCCCAAAGGCTCAGGAATAAACAAGGCACCAGCCTGCGGCCAGATGGGAGCAAAAACATTCCGGGCTCTTGTCTGGGCAAGCCGAACCCGTGTTTTTCACCCCAAAGTTTAACCTAGTTTTCACTCCGATCGGAGCCTGTTTGTTCATGTTCTCCTCTTATTGTGGTGCAAATGCTTCCTTTCTCTATTGAGGCATCCTTCTGGGTCTCTCTCACACACACACATACGCACTCCCAAAAATAAAAAATAAAAAGGAGAGAAGCCCAAATTATTTGACTGCACATGTTTAAGTCCTCGACGTAGGACCAAAACGCTCTGTCCTTAAGGGAAGGCATTTGTGAAGGGAGCTTTGCCCCATGTGACGGACTTTTCGTGACCCAGTCGTTAAGTGAACCGCGGCCAGTTGATAAGTTGGTAACCCGGGGGTTAAGCGAATCTGGCTTTCCCGTTGACTTGGCTTGTCAGAAGGTCGGAAGAGGGGATCCACGTGACCCTGGGACACAACCACGGTCGTAAGTATGAGTCAGCTGCCAAGTGTCTGTCTGAATTTTGATCCTGTGATCGTGAGAATGCGACAAAGTTTGTAACTGAAAAACATTCGTAAGTCACTTTTTTCAGTGCTGTTGTAACTTTGAACAGTCACTAAATGAAGTGTTGTAAGTCAAGGACTTATACTTTTCTCATACTACAAATTGATTCCCCCCCCCCCCCTTTTTGATTCAAATTAGTACTTTTATATGCACTCAAAGACTTGGGTGAACTACACTGAATTCTGTAACAGATTTTGCTTCTCCCCCGCCTTTTACATAGACAGTCCTCGTTTAGTGACTGCCTCATTTAGTGACCGCTCACAGCCACAACGGTGATGGAAAAATAACTTTGCAACCAATCTTTGCTTTTAGAACCTTTCCGGCTCTATAAAGTGAATGAAGGCTGAAGTCAGATCGTAAAATGCAGTCAGATTGCATCTAACAATTGCTTCACTCAATGACCGAGTTCCTGGTCCCAATTATGGTTAGTAAATGGGGACAGAAACTGAAGCGCAGGGAAGGAATTTACATTTTGGGGCTGAGCAAAGTGGCGAGAAAGAAGTCTTTTTTTGACCAGAAGGTGGCAATGTTTCCATCAGCTCTTTCCACTCTCACCGTTGGCAGCTTCGATGCTCCGCCCTGAACTTTCCACCAATCAACGGGGATCCCCCGATGTGACATACTCTACTAAGAATTCTGGGAATTGTAGTTGAATTTGCGTGGCAGCTAGAAACCCGGTTATAGGACGTGGCTGAGAAATAAGCAATGATCTAAGGCTGGAGTTGGCACAGAATGCAAACCACAACACGCTCAATCCTGGCTTGGTAACTACAGTGAGATGGACTCACCACATGTGAAGTTACAAACCAACCGTGGCTACATGTGAAGCAACAAACCATGGCTTGTAATACACAACTTAACTGATGAAGTCAAAGTTGTCTCTGGCTTAGGGGAGCTGCCTCAAACCAGGTGTACATCAATATTTCTCAGTCTTAGCTGCTGGAAGATGGGGGGGGGGACTTCAACTCCCAGAATTCCCCAGCCAGCATGGCTCCTCCCCTTCCTTTGCAAAGCATGGCTGGCTGGGGAATTCTGGGAGTTGAAGTCCCCCCATCTTCAAGCAGCCAAAGGTGAGCGCCACTCAAGAGGATTTGAATTTTGGGAAGAAAGCAAGCCAGCGTGACACCAAACCGGTCAATCTTTCAATAGTTCTTTTATTTTAACATCTCTGGTTTAATTACAGACAGTAAAATAGCTCAGTAGGCAGGAGGGCGAGTGGTAAAGAAATCCTGCATGTATATAAAAACCCTCCAGAGTCAGCATGGAGAAAAAATATATAATAATAATAATAATAATAATACAACACCAAAGTGCTTGTCATCTATTCGCTTGCTTCTCTTCTCAGCCACAAGAGTAAAAATAACAGAAGCCCCGAAGGAGCAAGAGGGCAGCAGGGGTGGGCTGGGGGTGGGTGGGTGGGTGGGGGTAGGGCCTTCTTCCCCGGCCCCAGTTCTGTGACTCCACAACCCCACCCCACCCCCTGCCATGGGCCCCCTCTTTTCTCACAGGCTTTGGAGAAAGAGAGCTTGGAGAGAGGAAGGAAGGAAGGAAGGAAGGAAGGAAGGAAGGAAGGAAGGAAGGAAGGAAGGAAGGAAGGAAGGGAAAGAAAAAAAAGGGAAGGGGAGAATAGAGAAAAGAGGAATGAAAAAATGACAGGAAGGAAGGAAGCAAGCAAACGAGGGAAAGAAAAAAGGGGAGGGAGGAAGGAAAGGGAGGAAAGAGGAAGGAAAGGGAGGAAAGAGGAAGGAAGGAAAAGAAAACAGGAGGGAGGGAGGAAGGAAAGAAGGAATGGAGAAGAAGAAAGAAGGAAAAGAAAAAAGGGAAAGGAGCTCCCTCCCTCCTTTCCCTTTTAGAGAAAAGGAAGGGAGGGAGGAAGGAAAAGAAAAAAGGGAAGGGAAGAGGAAAGAAAGAGGGAAGGAAAGAAGGAATAAAGAAAAGAGGGAAGGAGGAAGGAAAAGAAAAAAGGGAAGGAAAGAAGGAGGGAAGGAAGGAAAGAAAAAGAGAAAAGGAAGGAAAGAAGAAAGGAAGGAAAAGGGGACAAAAAAAGAAAAAAGAAGGGAAGAAATAAAGGAAGAGGGAGGTCACCATCTACCAGAGAAGCAGAGGGCTTTCTCTCCCCTGCTGCCCAGGAGGGGAGACGCAGGGGATTTGGGTCTCTGTGGGTCCCTCTTGTGTGTGTGTTGTGTGTTGTGTGTGTGTTTCCTTTCCTCTCTCCCAAGGAACAAAAGCTGGTGTGATTTTCCCAGCTGCAAAAACCGGGGGGGGGGGGGCACTCCAAAGACCCGACTGAGGTGGGGGCACGAGAGAGACCTCTCTAGGACTTGGGGAAGCCCCCCACCACCAAGGGGGCTAGGTGGGGGTGGGGTGGACCCTGGATTGACCCGGGTAGCAAACGAGGAGGGGGTCTCTCTCTTTGAGGCGAGAGGAGGGGTCCCGGGAAGCCAGCATGGCGGGAAGGTCTGGAGAAGACGTCACGGGGCTTGATTGGTTTTTCCAAAGGGGGGGTGGGGGTGGGGGGTTAGAGTCAAAATGAGACTTGGGGTGGGGGAGGTTTTGCACCCCCTTGTCTCGGGTTTTCCTTCCCCCCCTCCAAGCCGAGGACTAACCTTCGGGGGGGTGGGGGTGGGAGGGCGAGGATACATCACCCCCCACCCCACCAAGAACGCAGGCAAAGCGGTTGGTCAGCCTCATGGGCGAAGGAGGTCTCGGCCAAGATGGCTCAACGCTTTCTCCCCCTCGGCGACCTTAAGACGGGGGACAGAGGGACCACAACTCCCAGGATCCCCCAGCCAGCATCGCGATGCTGGCTGGGGGATCCTGGGAGTTGTAGTCCCCCCCACCCTCCCCGTCTTAAGGTCGCCGAGGGAGAGAAAGAGTTGATGGAGCGATGGAAGAAAATTGAAAGTGGGGGTAGGGAGTGCGAGAATCGACCCTTTCATCCCCCCCACCTCTTTGGGATGACCCCCCCTCCCCTCTGGTCCTTTTTGGGGGGGGGGGCACCCCCATCTTGGAACGTATTCGGCTCCAGCAGCTCCAGGGGGCTACTCAGCAGAGGGAGGGGGGCGAGGAGGAAAACTCCCAATTCGGAGGCTTTGGGGGGGGAGGAGGAGGACGGAGGGATGCCCCTGCTGGCTCATAAGCAAGCCCACCGACCCTTCCCCCCCCCCTCGGGGTCCCCTCCCTCCTTCCGGAAGGCGGTGAGGACTATGGAAAGAAAGAAAGAAAACAGCCAGAACCACCGAGGACCTGGGGGAATAAATAGTCTTCCAAAATATATAATATTATTATTATTTTTTTAAAAAGAAGAAAATCCTTTCGTTTCCCAACGCCCCCCGACTGCTGTTCCTCCCACAGGGGAAGCTCTCCAGGTGAGCTACCTGGGCTCCCTACCTGCCCGTCGAGGGAAGGGAGGCTGGCCCTCCCCCAACCCTGCCGCAGGATTCTTTCCTGCCCATCCCTCGACTGCCCCGTCCCCCCCAGTCCCTCTGGCCGCGGCATCGTCCGGCTCCGTTGTGAAGGCTGATGTTGGGAGAAATGATAATTTTTTTTAAATGGGGGGAGGGGGAACCACCTCCGAAATGACGGTCGCTGCCCGGTGAGTGGACCTCCAGGCGGTCTGAGAGGGGCCGGGGGCCGGTCAGCAGAGGCAGAAGGCAGCCTTATAGCATCCCCAGCTGCAGCAGCGAGTTGGCGTAAACCATGGGCTTAATGTTGGGATGAGGCTGAGGGAGGAAGGAAGGAAAGAAGGAAAGAGGAATGGAGAAGGAGGGAAGGAAGAAAGGAAGGAAGAAGGGAAGGATGGAGGGATAGAGAAAAAGGGAAGGAACAGAGGAAAGGAAGAAAGAGCAGAGGAGGAAGGAAAAAAGGAATGGAGGAAAAGAAGAAGCAGGAAAGGAAGGAAGAATAGAGAAAAAGGGAAGGAAGGAGCAGAGAGAAAAGCAAGAGTAGAAAAGGAAGGAAGGAAAGAAGGAAGAATGGAGGAATAGATAAAAAAGGAAGGAAGGCATAGAGGAAAAAGGAAGGAAGGAAAAAAACAGGAAAGGAGGGAAGAACGGAACAATAGATCCAAAAGGAAAGAAGGAAGGAAGGATGGAGGAATAGATCAGAAAGGAAGGAAAGAAGGAAGGATGGATTAGAGAAGGAAGGAATAGAGGGAGAAGGAAGGAAGGAAGGAAAAAAGGAGGGGAGAACGGAAGAAGAGATCAAAAAGAAAGGAAGGAAGAATAGAGAGAAAAGGAAGAAAGGAAAGAACAGCAGAGAAGGGAAGGGAGGAAGAAAAAAAGAAAGAAAATTCAGTGAATCCTCACCCAGGTGCCCGAGCGCAGGGCAAGCACTCCGGAGTGCCAGCCCCCCCTTCCTCCCCCCCCTCCCCCCAGAAGCCAGGACTCACCACTGCTGTGAACTGGTGGAACTCTGGCTGCAGGTCCGAGCCTTGTAAATGGATGTAGGCCCCCTTGTTGCCCATCTGGTCACTGGCAAAAGAGGGAGGGCGAAGAGAGCTTGGCCAGGTATGCTCAAAACAGCTGGAGGGGCAGGAAGTGCATTTCCCTCCCCCCCTCCCCGTGCCCCTCCCTCCCCCAAGGGCACCTTGCCAACCTCTGTAAGCCTGAAAAACCATCGTGGGCCGCTATTTTCAGGGTTGTGCAAACTTCAAATGGTCACTCAACGCACGGTTGTAAATTGAGGACCACCTGTACATGCTGGGGGGGGGGTTCCTCTCATGCTCCCCCCCCCTCCTCCAAGGAAGGGCATCCAGCTAATTGGCAATTTATTTATTTTTTGCAAGAGATCCACCCGTTAACGATCTCGGTGCCAGGCTGTTTGCAAAAATCCGAATCCTTGAGTGGTGGGCGAAGGCCCCCCCCCCCAATTCCGGCCCGGTTCAGCTTCCTCCAGCAGGGGAGCCATTTAAAGGGGTGGGGGTGTCCCACCGATCCCCCTCCCCCGACTCACCAGTAGTTGGGGGCCGAGAAAACCGTGACACACTTCCCGTCGTGAGCCACCTCGTATCCTTCGGGCTTCACCTCGTGGCTTCGGATGATGTACTCCAGGTGGTTGCTGTCCAGGAAACTCTTGGTGACGTCGGGGCCGAACTGGCAGCTCACGCCTCGCTTACTGACCGACCGGCCGCTCTGAAAGAGAGAAGGGAACGGAACGTTGACCTCCCCACTCCCGTCTGATCAACGAGGAAAAAAAGAGCGAGCCGTCACAACCGAATGGGGCCAAATCCGATTGCGCCGGTCTTTCCCCCCCCTTCTTCTACGGGTGATCCTCAACTTACAACCCCGTTCGTTTAGCGACCGAACTTACAACAGCATTGAAAGAAGTGACTCTTGGCTGTTTTTCACCCTTAGCACCGTGTCCCAGCAGTCACGGGATGAAAATTTGGGCACAGGGCGATTATTCTAGGACGGGTGTGTGTTTGTGTGTGTGTGTGACGGGATCTCAGTTTGTGACTTTCCTGGCCAGTTCTGACAAGCACAGCTCAATGGGGGATCGCCAGATCTGCTTAACGACCGTGAAATTCGTATGCCACCCCAGGGCATCCCTAAGTGTCAGGGATGAGGTGGGGCTCAGATAACACCCAAGAGCTGGACGCGAAGACGAAGGAGGCCTGGGTGTGTGAGTGTGTGTGCCAAAGCTGGACTCACCTGGGGTTGGGGGTCTGACCACAACAGGTCACACATGGGACCTGCCCAAGAGAAGAGATCAAGCGAAGAGAACAAGGAAGGGAGGGAAGAAGACACAAAAGAGAGCATTAGTCACCCACTCTTTGACAAGACTACCAAGAATCCACCAGCAGCCTCCACTTGAAGGCATCTTCAGATACTTGAGCTGAGGCAACGTTCAAAACAATGTTGTGGCCCACCAGCAGAGGTGGCAGCAGAGTCAGAGAATGAGGAGGGTTGGGGAGGAACCTGGGCCAGTCCTGGAGAAGTCTGGGGAAGGCTCTGTGTCGGAGGCAGAGAGGGGGCCAGGGCCGTTTGACAGTCATCAGCTGCCTTCGGAGTCGGAGATCAGTGGGGCAGAGGAACAGCTGGAGCCTGTTCTCAGGGTGCGCATGCGCAGAGTGGCCAGACAAAGGTTGCTCAACCCTGCTCACCTGAGTCTGGAGGCTGGCGATTCCTCTCAATCTTCCTGATATCGTCTAACATGACCCCATCTTCACTGAAGAGTCCACCATGCATTATCTGGGGGGGGGGGGGGGGAGGAGGAAGGGAGCACCAAGGTCAGAGAGGTAGGGGCCACCACCAGCCAACGTAGCCACCCTCGGGGGCTCCCACCTGGGCTTCCCCTCCCTCCCCCCCCCCCAGCAGCCCCCTTACCAAGACTTTCCCGTTGATGCAATGGACCAGCGGGAGCCACTCGAAGACTTCGCTGAAGAGCTCAAACATCTGGGCCGTGTATTTGGCCTTGACTTCCCCCTCGAAGCCGTAGATCTGGTTCATGTTATCCGTCTCGTGGTTCCCTGGAGGAGGAGGAGAGGAATGGGGAGGCACAAGGGGTGGCGAAGGGGCCCGGGGCTGCGAGGGAGGGGCCTCCAGGGCTGTGGGGGAGGCGAGGCTGACCTCGGAGTAAGTGGAAATGGTCGGGGTAGAGCAGCTTGAAGCCGAAGAGGGTGAGGATGACCTCCACCGAGAAGGAGCCGCGGTCCACGAAGTCCCCGTTGAAGAGCTGGGGAGGGGCGTCTCGTTCAAGGAAAGAACACGGGCCATGCAAGTCCTTCTTTCCTTCTTTCTTTCTTTCTTTCTTCCTTCCCTCTTTTCCTCCTTCTTTCCCTTGCCCCCTTTCCCTTCTTTTTCTCCCTCTTTCTCTTACTCCCTTTCCTTCTTCCTTCCTTCCTTCTCTCCCTTCTCCTCCTCTCCTCCATTCCTTCCTTCCTTTCCTCTTTCCAGCCTTCCCTTACCCTTCCCTTTCCTTCTTGCCTCCCCTTTACTCTTTCCCTTCCCTCCTTAATTCCCTCCCTCCTTCCCTTTCCTTCCCTCCCTTCCCTTCCTCCATCCTTTCCTCTTTCCATCCTTCCTTCCCTTACTCCCTTTCCTTCCTTCCCTTACTCCCTCCCCTCCTGCCTTTCATTTTCTCCTTTCCTTCCTTCCTTCCCTCCTCTCCTTCTTTCCCTCCCTTTCCTTCTTCCTTCCTTCCCTCCCTCCTTCCCTTACTCCCTTCCCTTCCTTCCCTCCATTTCTCTTACTCCCTTCCCCTCCTGCCTTTCTTTCCTTCCCTCCTTCATTCCCTTGCTTCCTTCTTTTCCTCCCTTTCCTTCTTCCTTCCCTCCCTCCCTTGTCCCAGAAGCGCCCAGCCACCCCAACGAGCCTCCCCCCCCCCACCCCCAAAAGATACATATGGGTTGTCTTCGGAGGGCAGCCCGTTGAGCTCGAATATGTTCAGCAGGTCGTAGTATTGCCCGTGGGTGTCCCCACAGACGGTGATTTTCTCCGTCTGGGTGGAAGGAGAAGAAGACAGACAGTCAGCAGAGGTCATGAGGATGAGTCAGAGAGGAGCGCTGGGGTGTTTTTTTTAATCACCGGGGATAATTGGGCTCCTCTCGGGTGCTTTGACTAAGAGGTTCGGGGCCCCGAGCGAATTCGTCAAGGGCCCCGGGAAAAAGCTCCAGGCAGACATCAAAGGCTCCGCTCTGCTTCGTCAGAGGAAAATGACCCCCATTTCAGGCAGGTAAGAAGAAAGCCACGGGATTTGGGGCAAGCTCAGCAGAGGCTCACCTGTATTGGCTGAGCCAGGCCCAGCAGGCGCACCTGTGACACTCATCCACCTCACTTAATTACAGGGTCCTGTCCCCGCCACCAGCCCTCTCCCCAGCTCCAAAGGGGTTGATGAGTTCCTTAGAAAGGGGGCGGAGGGAGGGGAAACGGGACTGATGATTTCTGGTTAGCTTTGGGAAAGAGGAGGCCCCTTGGGGGAGGGGGGGGGCTGTGGGACAGGTACGCAAGATCAAAGGAAGCAGGTAGAAGTGGGGTGGACCCAGTGGAGATAACCTGACTAGGTGGAGCAGTGGCTAAGAGACTGTGCTTGTTCGATGAGAAAGGTTCAGCAGTTCAGCAGTTCGAATCCCTAGCACAGGTCTCCTGGGTTGGACTAGATGACCTCCGAGGTCCCTTCCAACTCTGTTTACTGTTTATAACTGGAGGTTTCACTCTCTTACCATCAAAACACCCAGTAGGTGGCAGGTCAAAAATCATCCGAGAGTGAGATTAAAGCATCTTTCTCAACCTTGGAGTTTTGATGATGAGTGGACTTCAACTCCCAGAATTCCCTGGTGAAGCTGGAAGCCCACCCACCTCCACAGTTTCAAGAGCATGCGGGCCGGGGAATTCTGGGAGTTGAAGTCCATCCATCTTCAGGCTGGCCAGATGGAGGAACACTGGACTAAAGCAGGGGTCTCCAACCTTTGCAACTTTAAGTCTGAAGGACTTCAGCTCCCAGAATTCCCCACCCAGCATAGCTGGCTAAATAGATTGAATAGATTAATGCTATTAATCGTGTATAATTGACTAAATCAGGGGTGTCCAAACTTGAGAACTTTAAGACTTGTGGACTTCAACTCCAGCACAGTTGGCTGGGGAATTCTGGGAGTTGAAGTCCACAACTTAAAGTCTTAAAAGTTCCCAAGTTTTGACACCTCTGGACTAAATGAAATGTTTATTATACAAAATTAAATCTGAGGATATATGTTATGTATAGCAAAACGGAATAAAAAGATGGAAATGAAATGTTAAAATTTGATTAACCTGGAGAGGCAAAGCATGATATTGTTTATTTATGGAGGGGAATTTATTTAAGATGGGAAATAGGGAAAGAAAATAATGGGGCTGACATTGGAACTGGAAATAGGATGCAAAATGAATTACGCATATGAGAAGATGCAACGCTCTGTTGATAACAGAAGTTAAATACGTAACAATTTTTTTTTTTAAAGGTTGTTCTGGGGGGAAAAAACAGAGCCCCAGGTGGAAAGACGCCCTTACCTCTTTTAACGTGGTTTCTACAAGGGTGGGGAGTTTGGAGAGCACTTCTTTCGCCTGGACCAAAATCTGCAGGAAGGAAAGGAGGAGCGGCTGACGGGCGGCTAGGAAAGGCGAATGGGAGATCCCGAGGCCTTTCCCGAGGCAGGCCGTCCACGACTTATGACCATCCGTTTTAGCAACAGTTCAACAGGACCACGGCCTCGGAAGAGGGGAATTCGCGATCTGTCCTCGCCCCTTACGACGGTCGCAACATCATCCTCGCTGCAATTTCTCTCGTTGCCAATTGGAAGCCCTTTCTGCAGCCGTGCAAATTTGCAAGTGGCCGGCCTTCCCAGCCAGGCTCTTTTTAACGACCGCCACCATCTGCGTCACCGTCTCGGCGATTGGCTTAACGGCCCACGGGGGGGGGGGGGGGGGGGGAGAAACGGTCGCAAAATCGAGTCACGGGAATCACTGGTTTCATGACTGACCTGACGTTCGCGGCCCTGGCGGAGGTCGTAACTCGAGGACCGCCTGTAGAAGGGACCGGGGGGGGGGGGGGAGGGAGGAAAGCTACCTGATAGGCACATTTCCGGTGCAGCTTTTTCTGCTCCTTGTACCATTGCATCAGCTCCTTCATGAAGTCCAAGGTAACCTTCCCATCGTCCAGTTTCGGCCCACTGTACTCGTCCTCAATGGCTGAAAGAAAGGGGGCAGGGGAGGGGGGGGAGGACTTAGGTGAGCAAAGGGACAGGGAAAGGCTGGGAGGAGCTGGATGCCTCCAGGGGTCTCCTCTCCCCTCTCCACCCCCCAACAAGGTGAGAACCAGGCTTGACTTCCTAGCAAAGTCTGGTGCTGCTCTCTAAGTTTCCATGTTAGCAATAGGATCTAAGGCAGGGATGTCCAAACTTGGGAACTTTAAGACTTGTGGACTTCAACTCCCAGAATTCCCCAGCCAGCTATGCTGGCTTGGGAATTCTGGGAGTTGAAGTCCACAAGTCTTAAAGTTCCCAAGTTTGGACATCCCTGATCTAAGACAAGGGCCTCAGATCTTGGCCACTTTAAGACTTGTGGGCTTCAACTCCCAGAATCCCCCAGCGATCAAACAGCTTTTAAGACTTGTGGGCTTCAACTCCCAGAATCCCCCAGCCACAGCATGCAACTTTAAGCCTCATGCAACTGCCAGAATTTCTCCAGCCAGCATCCAACTTTTAAGCCTGGTGGACTTGAACTCTCAGAAGTTTCTCAGCCATCAAGCAACTTTTAAAGAGTTGTGGATTTCAATTCCCAGAATTCCCCAGCCACAGCATGCTATTGAAATGGAAGCTGAGCGGACTTCAACTTTGCTGGGGAATTCTGGGAGTTGAAGTCCACTAATCTTAAAGTCACCAAGGTTGGTGAGCCACGCCCTAATTCAATGCAGCTGGGCCCCTGAGCTTCCAGCCCTTCCCTGCCCGTTTGCTTAGGGTTCAGTCCCTCCCCCCCTTTTCGCTCTCGGATGGGTAGGTGGGCACAACCTCGTGGCTGGTAATACAATAGCAGAGTTGGAAGGGACCTTGGAGGTCATCTAGTCCAACCCGCTGCCTAGTTAGGAGCCCTATGCCATTTCAGACAAATGGCTCTCCAACATCTTCTTGAAGACTTCTAGGGTTGGGGCATTCACAACTTCTGGAGGCAACTTTTGTTCCATTGATTCATTGTTCTCAGTCAGGAAATTTCTCCTTAGTTCCAGGCTGCTTCTCTCCTGGATTAGTTTCCACCCATTGCTTCTTGTCCTGCCCTCAGGTGCTTTGGAGAATAGTATGACTCCCTCTTCTTTGGGGCAACCCCTGAGATATCGGAAGACTGCTATCATATCTCCCCTGGTCCTTCTTTTCATCAAACTAAACATACCCAGTTCCCGAGGTAGCCCGGGAAGCCCGAGAAGTCTTTGAAGAAAGGCAGGGGTAGCCTCCAGGGCCAGGGGACCCTGCTAAGTTTCCCGAAAACAGCAAACCTCCCCCCACATCTCTCCTGCCCCGACTCACTCATGCTCTCAATGTCCAGGGAATCGACCACCGACCGCTTCTGCTCGTCGCTGGCAATGGCCCGCTCGAAGGCTTTCTGCTTCACAATCTTGTTGCATTCCTGATACTTCATCTTGGCATCCTTATCGTTGGGCTTCACCTTGACCACCTGGGGGGTGGGTGGGTGGGCGGGGGAGGAGAGGGAGAGGAAGGGGAGGGCGGGATCAGTTTTGCTCCTTTTTTAAAAAAATTTTTTATAAAAGTTTTTTTATTTTTCAATTTTAAAATACATGCATCCCATCTTTCCTTAAGCAGTGTGTTGTCTGGGCACCGAGCTATTTCTATGCGACGTTCTTCCTTAAATTATAATGCATTATACAGTTAAACCTTATAAATCTGGCTGGGGAATTCTGGGAGTTGAAGTCCACCAATCTTAAAGTGGTCAAGTTTGCAGATCCCTGTTCTAGAGTATCTTCTAATATATATACTATTATAACATTAATTATGGTTATTTTCATCATACTTTCTTAATACATTTTCTAGTCTTCTCTTTATCTTCTTTTATTCCCAATTTCCTTTTTTGTTCTTTAACCGTTGGGAAAAAAACCTCCCATATCGTATAACAATCAGATTGTTTTTTTCTCCTTAATTGCCAATTTTAATAACTATAATCTAGTTCGCCCCTCTGACCCACCTTGGGGCCTGGTCTGGGCCTCTGCGAGGGAAGAGGGGGGGCTGTCTTGGGCCAGGTATGAAATATAGGATATACTCAATGTACATAAATTAATAGTCCTCACCATATAACCGTTTGTTTCAAAGTTACAACAGGATGGGAAAAAAGGGACTTAGGGCCATTTCTCACACTTACGACCGCTGCAGCCAGCCCCAGGATCATGTGATCAAAATTCAGACGTTTGGCAACTGCGTCATATTTATGACGGTCACATGGTCCCGTTTTGTGACATTCTAATCAACAAAGTCAATGGGGAAGCCAGATTCACTTAGCTGTGTTACTAACCACTGCAGGGATTTATTTAACAACTATGGCAAGGCAGGCCATAAAATGGGGAGGGAGGGAGGCGAAACTCATTGAACAATTATCTCAGGTGTCACTATAAAAGTTGGGTTCCATTGGGGTCTCAAGTGGAGTGGTGCCGTAGCCTAGAGGTGGCGCCCTTGTCTCACAATCGGGAGGCTGTGAGTTTGATCCTAGGTAGAGGCGGATATTTCTCTCTCTGGGCATAATGAGAATCTATCTGCTGAATATAACTCAGCACTAGCGTCGGGGAAAGGCGTCCGGCCACTCAGCTCCATTCAGTTGCCCAGACTCTACCCCGCATGGGATTATGGGTCCGTTAAAAGAAGATTGAGGTCTCACAATTTATGTGGGATGTTAAAAGGTTTCCAACCTTGTGGGGCTGTGTTACTAGCTCCCCAGGGTCGCCTGCAGCCCGTGGACCATGGGTAGGATAATGCCTGCTCCCACCCCTTCTCGGACAGACACACACACACACACACACACACACACACACACTCAGTTTCTCTCCCTTACCGTCTCGTAATCCCGCAAAGCCGCCTTGAACTTGCCCAAGGCCATGTTGCTGGTCGCTCGACGGTAGTAGCCTTTGATGTACTTCTTGTCCAGGTCGATGGACTTGGTGGCGTCAGCCAGGGCGTAGCCATAGCACTCCGTCCGCAGGTAGGCCAAGCTCCGGTTGGCATAATAGATGGCATTGGTGGGGTTGAGCTCAATGGCCTGGGTGTAATACTTGACTGCGTTCTCATAGTCCTTCACTGGTGGGGGAGAAAGGAAGAAGGCATGAAAAGAACAGCTCTATCTATCTATCTATCCATCCATCCATCCATCCATCCATCCATCCATCCATCCATCCATCCACCCACCCACCCATCCACCCACCCACCCATCATCTATTTAACTATCCACAGCTCTGTCTGTCTGTATCCATCCATCCACCCATTATCTATTTATCTATTATCTGTCTCTATCTATATCGATCTATCTATCCACATATTATCTATTTATCTATCCATATCTGTCTGTCTCTATCCATCCACCATTTATCTATATCTATCTATCTATCTATCTATCTATCTATCTATCTATCTATCTATCTATCTGTCTGTCTGTCTGTCTGTCTGTCTGTCTGTCTGTCTGTCTGTCTGTCTGTCTATCTATCTGTCTTAATCTCTCCCTCTATCTCCTTCCTTCCTTTCTTTTCCACCCATCCATCCATTGCTCTGTTTCTCACTCTCTCTCGTCTATCCATCTACCTACCATCTATTGCTATCTACCTATCATCTAGGTATCATCTATTTATCTCTTTCTCTGTCTCAATCATCCACTCCATCCATCCATCCATCTAACCATCCACCCATTATCTATTTATCGATGCATCTGTCTGTCTGTCTCTACCTACCTACTATCCATCCCATATGACTCTCTATATCTTATCTGCATCCATCCATTTCTATCTATCTCTACTTCTCGTTTGTCTGTATATCCAGTTTGCTTTCATTTTATATACTTGGTGGTTTCCCCTGTCAATGTTGGTGAGAGAGGTTCCATGATTGGTTATTTACTGTCAGTTTGTTAAAATGAGGAAAAAACCCTCTTAGCACTGATGATGTTAGCTAGTTGGGTCATGAAACGTCTGCAAGAAAACAACGAAGCTCAGAGAGCACCCAGGACCCCCACTGTCCTCTTGGTCCTCCTTCTCTTCCTCTCCTTCGTCATTTTCCTCCCCCCGTCCTCTTCCCCACAAACCCCCTCTCTTCTAGCACTGATGATGTTACCTAGCTGGGTCATGAAACGTCTGCAAGGAAACCACCATGCTCAGAGAGCACCAAGGACCCCCACAGTCCTCCTCGCCACAAACCCCACTCCCTCCTAGCACTGATGATGTTCCCTAGTCAGGTCATGAAACGTTTGCAAGCTCAGAGAACACCAAGGACCCCAGAGGCGTCTTCCTCTCCACGAACCCCTCTCTCTACCAGCACTGATGGAGTTACCTAGTCGGGCAATGAAACGTCTGCAAGAAAGCCACCAAGCTCAGAGAGAGCCAAGGGCCCCACAATTTTTGCCCTGTTCATAATTCTCCGCCTTGAAGCAAAACTTCAGCTAGTGGAGCACTCCATCTACCCAGCGTTGGGCAATGAGCTGACTGTCTTTTTAGAATGTTTTCGATGCCGTAGAATTCGCCCTGAACTTTCATCCCCAAATCCCCCAGCGTCAAGGGTGTCGGGGAGGGGGGGGGGGAGGAACAAAAAGCAGCACATTGTTGTGGAGACAAAGTTCCTGAGTTACACAACGAGGATCCACCAAAGCCAGAATGAAATTGGAACGAAGAGGATATCAAACGAAACAACCCTCTCCCTTCAGGGCACAAGCCACCCCTGGCAAGGGTTAAAAGAGAAGACACTCGCTGGCAGGCCAAACCGGGCCTTAATAACCAGCTCCATCGGAAACACAACCTGGGGGCAAAAAATTAAGCACTGGGCCAGCAAGAAAGCAGATCAATCCACTATCAGAAACTGATTTTCGAGGGCGAGAATGAAGAAATCTAAGGGGGAGGGGGAGAGAGAGAAGGGATCCTGTGGGGGCCTACTCAGGGAGAGATTGGTTCCTGTTGAATCCCCGAAAGGCAAAAGAAATAGAATTCAAGGGCTACTTTCTGATTCTGCAGGCAACTTTTTTCCCCCAATTGGTGGACGAAAAGGATACAATACAATGCAATAGCAGAGTTGGAAGGGACCTTGGAGGTCATCCAGTCCAACCCCCTGCCTAGGCAGGAAGCCCTATACCAGGGATGGCGAACCTATGGCACGGGGGCCACAGGTGGCACGTGGAACCATTTCTTAGGGCACGCGAGGCGTTGCCCTGTCAGCTCCAGTGCGCATGTGTGTGCTGGCCAGCTGATTTAGGCCTTCTTTTGAGGCTGTTTTTCGCCCTCTGGAGCTTCCCTGAAGCCTCTGGAGGTGGGGAGGGGAGGCTGTTTTCACCCTTCCCAGGCTCCTAGAAAGCCTCTGGAGCCTGGGGAGGGCGGAAAAAGCATGCCAAAAGCAGGGGGTCACGCACATAGAATTATGGCTGTGGCACGCCCACGCACGACCCCCCTGCGCTCCCCCCACTTTTGCCACGCGAGCCAAAAAAGGTTAGCCATCACTGCCCTATACCGTTTCAGACAAATGGTTATCCAAATCTTCTTAAAGACTTCCAGGGTTGGGGCATTCACAACTTCTGGAGGCAACTTCTGTTCCACTGATTGATTGTTCTCACTGTCAGGAAATGTCTCCTTAGTTCTAAGTTGCTTTTCTCCTGGATTAGTTTCCACCCATTGCTTCTTGTCCAGCCCTCAGGTGCCTTGGAGAATAGTTTGACTCCCTCTTCTTTGGGGCAGCCCCTGAGATATTGGATGCACAGTTGTTTTCCCTTACAGGGAAAGGACTCGGTTTCAGCCAGCCGAGCAACCTTGCTCTACCAATTAACCGTGGGTCTGGCTGGCTGTCCGTTCGCAAAGCTCTGCAAATTGCTGATTATAACATATTCAAGGGCTTAATTCTCCAGATGGATCACTGCGCTGGAAAAAAGAGGCTTCCAGTGGGGATCCAGACAAGCGAGCCATATTGGGAGCTTGCTTGCCTGCGATCAACAGAGGCAATTATTATTATTAGGTTATTATCTCACCTTTATTATAAGTAACTCAAAGCAGTGCAGGTACTTAATACTCTTTCCTCTTCTTATTTTCCCCCGTAGCAACAACCCTGTGAGGTGGGATCGGCTAAGAGGGAGAGACTGGCCCAAAGTCACCCAGCTAGACTTTCATGCCTAAGGCAGGACTAGAACTCGCCCTCTCCTGGGGTGACTGGCGCAAAGTCACCCCAGCCAGCCTTCAACCTAAAGGTGAGGCTAGAACTCACCGTCTCCTAGGTCACCAATTCAACCACTAAGCCAAGTTGGGCCCTTAACCTGCCAATGCTCCAAACCTTAAACGTTAAACGAAGCAGCTCCTTCCACAGGGAAGACCCTTCCCCAGAGGCTTGTTCCCATCATCCACAGCCAAGCCAAAGCCCCTGTATTATGGGCAGCAAGGCCTGGGGCTCCCCCCAAAAGAGTTGGGGGGTGGGGTGGGTGGATGTTCCCAGGCTGGCCTCCAAGGAGACCCCCGTCACAGGAAGCCCCTTCCTCCAGACCCCCCCCCGGCTCCCCACTCCCACCGGCCTCTCCTGCCGTGGAAGATGGGTGCTGCAGTCCATGCTGCCCCAGGAAGGAAGGACACACGGGCAATGCCCATCAGCCACCGCCGCTGGAAAAAGGGGGGCGGGGCAACACTCTCACTCCAAGGAGATCATCACTCTGGATTACAAAACCCATCACACACACACACCGTGTCGGCCGGGGATGATGGGGCCTGGAGTCCACCCAGCCCACGAGGAATTAATACTCCCTAGTCTGCCAATGGCCTCTGGCCCCGCCCCCGCAGGAGGCCCCTCCTCCCTCCCGCTTCTGGCCCCTCCCCCTCCGGCTCCACCCTTTCCCTGGCCCCTCCCCCTCCCCCTCTCCCCCCCTCCCTCCCCGCTACCTTTGAAGTAATCGTTCGCCTGCGTCTTGAGGGTCTCGGCTCGCTCCAGCGCTCCCGGCTCCCCTTCCTGCGGCGGCCGCCCGGCGCTGCCTCCTCCTCCGCCCCCGTTGCCGTTCTCCGCCCGCTCTCCCTCCGCCATCGCCGCCGGGCCGTAAAGCGAGGCGCCCTGACAACCAGCCACGGGGGGCTGAGAGGGGGAGGAGAGAAACCCAGCAGCCGTCAAGCCCGCCCGTCGCAAACCACCGCTTAGCGGGAAAAGCGCGGGGGGGGCGGAGCCTGCGGTGGAGACGTCAGCGGCGGGCGGGGCTTGGCGCGTGCCGCTCACGCGCAGACGCGCTTGCGAGAAGCTGGAGAAGGAGGAGGGCTTGCGCCTCACCATGGAGAACGCCGTTCCTCCCTCTCGCGGGCTAGAGCGCCGCTTTAAAAAGGCGGAGCAAACATCGGGATAGGGCAGCCGTTTTAGGACGGGGGGCGGGGCGTTTCCAGGAGTCCGGATTGGCTGCCACGATATGACGGAGAAGCGGGGAGTGAACGCGATTGGCCCATCTGAAATCCTTCGGCCCGGCCCCCTCGTGTAGTTGGGCATAGTTTGCAATGTTGGGCTAATGTGGGTGTCAAAGGAGAAAGTGGGAATAATTATTAATTATGAGTTCAAGGATGGCCAGCATCACCTGCAGCCAATATTTCCCGGTCAGGCTGCTCTTTGTAGGGAATCCTCGAGAGTTAAGCTAGCTAAGCCATGATGGGTTCACTAAACCACGATTGGCTGGCTAATGTTAGGGTAACATGCTAAGCTGTGAAAGCATGGTTCACAAAAGGAAAGGAAGGCATTTGTGCAAACTCCCCAAAGTAGTATTTCCCCCCCCAAACTTGGTCACTTGAAGATGAGTGGACTTCAACTCCCAGAATTCCTCAGCCAGCTGGCTAGGGGATTCTGGGAGTTGAAGTCCATTCACCTTCAAGTGGCCTAGTTTGAAAAAAAATAGCTTTAGATAACCCCTATCATTTCTCCATTCTTGCTGCTTTCTCTTCATTTTTTCATTCGTCATTTCTAATAACATTTCCCCACCAATTTCCCCTGATTGAGCCATAAATGAAAAGATGGTGATTTCTTGGATCACACCCAAATCTATATCCAAAAATTCTGTTGCATTAAAAAAAAAAGACTCTGTTGGCTGGATCTGTTACTTCACACCCGAATTCTTTTAGGTCCCTCAAGTAGATTTATTTTAGAAACTGGCAATCTTCCCTACTTGCTTTTAGCTCTTGGAGTCATCACTGTTCAAAGGGAGCTCAGTAAGTTGGGGTGAGCATGTGGGATACCCAAGCCTGCCCCCTTCGTTTCAGAAACTCTCGGCTTCCTTTCTAACAAGCTGCTCAAGTAGGTAACTTGGCTTTTGAGCAGTTTATGCTTCCTCTGAATTCCCAACCCTTGTAATTTGAATAGCTCTTATATTCAGGACCATACACAGTGCCTGGTGTGCAGTGAAGCAATGCATAGGAGATAACTTTTGTGTAACCTGAGTCCTGACCATCTTTTAATTTTTTAAAAAAATCTTTCCCTATCACTTTGTCACAGCTGATGACAGTCAGAAGTGAGGTTGAATACTTCGAAGTATTTGTCAATTGGAGAATTCGTTTTCTGTTTTCACATTGTCTGTAGGACTTTTGGGAGAAAAGTGACTACAATTGTGTATCCTATCCTTTTTCCCATGTGCAGGGGGAAAAAAAGGAAATATTTATTTCAGTATTGAACTAACTTCGCTACAGCTACTCCTTGACTTACCACAGTTTGTTTAGTGACCAGTTGCATCACCGAAAAATGTGACGTATGACCGTTTTTCAGTTATGACCGTTGCGGTATCCCTGTGGCCAAATGATCAAAATCCATACACTTGGCAACTGGTTCATATTTATGACGGTTGCAGTGTCCTGTAGGCGCATGGCCCCCTTTTGCGACCTTCTGACAAGCCAAGTCACGAGAGCGCACGGATTTATTTAACAACCAAGCTACTAACTTATCAACTGCAGTGATTCACTTAACGGATGTGGCAAGAAAAGTCGTAAGACGGGACAAAGCTGACTTAACAAACGTCTCGCTTAACAACAGAAGATTTGGGCTCCCTTGTGATGGCTAAGTTTCTCTTAGGGATGACTTAAATTGCGTGCATTTTTGCTTTGCTACCACTGGGGGGAGATAAAACTCTAAATAAATTTTTAAAAAAGCAGATTTGGCTGTTAAGATTCCCTGGACCTTTAAGCTTGCAATCCTCTGCATGTTAGGTAGGGTAGAAATTATGATCACCATCATCATCATCATCATATCATGCCTTGACGTGCAGATATGCCTGATGACGCGGCTTCGGTGCTCCTATGACGAGGCAGTTTGTGCACGAAAGGTGCAGGATTCTGGCGCCTGTGCTTGCACTGTTCTTTGGGTCTGACTTTTCCCACTTCCACGAATCGATCCCTCGTGCTCGGACCACCTGCTGCCGTCTGAAGTCGAAGCAAAGATTCAGCTGCTGCTGCGTGCTTCTCTGCTCCACGGAAGCCCGAACATTTAAGGCTTTCTGTAGATGCTCAGAAGATGCTCAATGAGTGGCACAGGTGAAGAAGGTCGTCCATGAGAACATAGGTATGGGCAAATTTTGCGTCGCATCTGGTGTTCTGATCCTGCCTTCAGGAATGTGGAGCTCAGAATTGGCTTTGGGATTAGAAGGTGGGTTACTTCCAGAGACCAGGGTGTCTTCTGGTTAATTGATTCGGGGACTAGAGGCTAAAACATACAAGGAACGGTTGCAGGAACTGGGTATGCCTACTTTAATGAAAAGAAGGACCATGGGAGACAGGATAGCAGTCTTCCGATATCTCAGGGGCTGCCCCAAAGAAGAGGGAGTCAAGCTATTCTCCAAAGCACCTGAGGGCAGGATGAGAGGCAACGGATGGAAACTAAACAAGGAGAGAAGCAGCTTCAAACTAAGGAGGAATTTCCTGACAGTGAGGACAATTACACCGGTGGAACTACTTGCCTCCAGAAGTTGTGGATGCTCCAACAATGGACGTTTTCAAGGAGAGATTGAACAGCCACTTGTCTGAAATGATTTAGGCTCTCCTGCCTGAGCAGGGGGTTAGACTAGAAGACCTCCAAGGTCCTTTCCAACTCTATTATTCTCATACTGTAATACTACCCATTTAAAAAAAAAAAAAAACTTTGCAGCCATTCCATCTTTTCCTTAATTACAGGCAGTCTATGACTTATAACAATTCGTTTAGTGAGCATTCAAAATTACGACACTGAAAGAAGTGGCCTACGACCGTGTTTCACACTTACGACTGTTGCAGTGTCTTCCCATGGCCACGCGATCAACCTTTGGATGCTTGGCAACTGGCATGTAGTTATGACGGTGGCAGGATCCCGGGGTCGTGTGATCCCGTTTGCGACCTGCTAACAAGCCATGTCAACGGGAAAGCCAGATTCACTTACCGAGCGGTGGACTTAACTGCAGCGATTCGCTTAACAACGGTTGCATGAAAAGTCATCAAGTGGGGAAAACTCCCTTAATGACGGTCTCGGTTAGCAAGAGAAACTTTGGGCTCCTTCCTTTGTGGTCACAAGTGGAGGACCAGCCCTTGATTTGCTTCTTAAGCGAGGAAAAAAAGTTGACTTAAGACAGGCTCTCTCGCTCCCGTGTCATCCAATCAGATGTGACTTCTTACTTAGCGACAATAATGGTTTGTGTTGTAAGTCGAGGCCTGCTTGTATTTTGCAAAATTGCTTCAGCGGGGCTGCTTTCTCCTCCCCTCCTGCCTGTCCCCCCTCGCTCCGAAGGGTTTCTTCTGCCCGTCCTTGTCCTTCTTGCCTCGGAAGGCTAAAAAACACACACGCACACACGTGGAAGTCCTTTGCATGTTACCAGACGGATTTTATGTTTCACAACAGGGATACGTACAGACATAACAGGGGCCAAAACTTGATCCCGCCACAGAGAGGGGAAGGGGGGAAATTAACCATACACAAAGATAAAAGAGGAAAATAATATATATTTATATATTTTTACATATATATTTATATAAAAATTATATATGAACAGATTCCCAAAGCTTTTAAAGACGCCGGAGCCTCCTGCAGGGTTATCTCCTTTGAAAAGGCCTTCCCAAAAGCCCTCGGCGTGCCAGCCAGATGTTCAAAGACAAGGTCTGGTGTTCAGCCACTGGATCACCTTGGTGGGATTATTCAACTTGGGCGACTTTTTAAGACGGGTGGACTTCAACTCCCAGAATTCCCCAGCTGGGGAATTCTGGGAGTTGAAGTCCACCCGTCTTAAAGTCGTGAAACATTTGAGCGAAGCTCTCTGCTGCCAACTGGAGGTGGGCTGAAGAAGCGCAGGCAGATTATTTTCTGGGGACATTGAGAGAAATCCCTGAATCGTCTCCCTGGATGGACGGGTCAAGTGGATTCTTTGCAGAGGTCAACGCCGTCCTGCTTAGGCAGGTGTTCAAATCAAAGGTGTGCGCGGGAGGCCGAGCACATGCGTGTGGACCGGGGGGGGGGGCACGCTCACATTTGCAAATTGGTAGGGAACGTCAGAGAATACCACGACCATTCCAGTTCCTTGCCAATTTAGGAAACTGACGTTAACAAAAACCGGGGGCCCTTCCCAGTTGGATCAAAGATCTAACCCCCATTGTCTGAATCCAAAGGGAAGACTTATTTACACGAACCTGATCTTAAGAACCAGGGTCACTCTGGATTAACCGGAACTCCAATGTGATGAGTTCAATTCTGTTGACATTTTTTTAGGTTGCCATACGCCGGGGCGCCCTTCATTTCCCTCCCAACGTCTAAAATTGTGTGTTTTGACTTCTTCACAGGGCCTTCTGAATGTATCTAGACCCCCCCTGGCTGAACAGGGATGATAAAAACTGAATTTCAACACGTCGGGGTTTTCTGAGGGCATTCTGAGCTTGCTTCCTTGAAGACGTTTCGTAATCAAGCGAAGTAACCTCATCAGTGCTAGAAGGAGGGCTTACTGTAGAGCAAACTTATTGTAGAGAGCGCAGACCCCGCCTCCCTTCCAACACTGATGATATTCCCTAGTTGGGTCATGAAACATTTGCAAGAAAGCCACCAACTCAGAGAGCACCAAGGTTCTCACAGTTCAATCCTGAGCTACTAAGATTCTCAGGAGATCGGCTTTTGAAAGAAGTGGCTTCTAATTATTATTAATCATTGGCCTCTAATCTCTAACCAGCTTGCGTAACTACACATTTTCAACAAAGCTGCCACAAACATGTTCAAAAGTCAAATGTCCCTGGCACAGGAGGGATTCTTAGTCTATATTGGTTAAATCAGAAATCTGGAATTGTTAGGTTCGTATAATCGGATGCGGCCAACCAAAGTGAGCCACGACATGGTTTATATGGTGCGTGAGATGATATTTGGGGGGCCCACAGCCAATACCTCCAGCGTTGTATTGCCTGGGGCCCCATGATAAGCAAACCTGGCTTAAAAGACAAATGATTGGCACCCGCCTCCCCCAGTTGCAAATCAGACGAGGCGCTTGAGGGAAGTGAAGGCCTCAACGATGGATGCAGAGCCTCAAAGGCTGGTAGGAGAAGGAGAGGAGATTGCCAAGTCTTGGCTCTGGAGGATTGAAGGATGCTGGGCCCGTCTCTGGGGCACCCATCCAGATCGCACAGGGCCCCTGGCCAGATCATTGGGCTTGGCACTGAGATAAAACAAGGGTCTTCTGGGCCAGGGATCCAGGGAATGTTGAGCAGGCTGAACCCCCAAGGAGACCAATCCACCAGGGAGAACTTCTTCAGAAGGGCAGCTTCCAGACCTTCATCTTATCAATGCTGGCTGGCACAACCACAACATGGGCGAAAGGCGATGTGTGTGCGTAAAAGTGGGGGGTGGCCGGAAGAGCAAGAGGTTGTGTCTCTGAATCGTGGCGGGATAGAGCAGGTGATCTTCCAGAGACCATTGATGAGCCACTCTTCTCCGTCTAGGAAGAGACGATGGGAGGAGCAGTGCGCCAGTGTCGGTAGGTTGGCAGTGGGTAACCCTGCTGTGCCCCGATCTCATCAGTTTGGAATAGCCCTCAGACTTTGGAATATTTGCTGCGCACATTCCTAGCCAGCATGGCTGAAATGATGGCAGCAGAAGACCAACACATCTGGTGGCCGCTGAGTTGGGGGAAAGATGATCATGGGTGCCACTTGGAGAATCGAGAATCTCCACAGATCTTCTGCTTTGGGCTAAATGGCACCCATCACCAAGGGGAGATGACCACTCGCTTCCCACAGCTCATCGTCCACCCACCACCGCTGCAGAGCGGAGGGAGGGCGCCGCATGGCTGGCAACGGAGCGACCGCAACCAAAGATGGGCGTTTTTTGGGTTCACTGAGTTGCCACCATCTCCATCTCGTCTGAAGGTCTCTGGAAGAGCATTTGTTCCATTTCCCGGTCAAGGGAGACTCGAAGAGCCGGGGCAGGGGGATTTTTTTGGCGGAGGTCCTGCTTTTCAAACCGACCTCCGCGTAAGGGCTGAGAGGGGCAAGGGGTTCTTAGCACCACTGCCTCTGGGTCATCTGGCGGGGCGGAGGGGCCGTGAGAGAGAAGAGCACCATGGGCACTTGGGCAGCGCTGCCAGCCGGAGGTCAGATCTCCATTGGGATCGGGCAGCCGGGAGGCCACCCGGTTGTCGTCGGCTGGCAGTCGCTCCAGGCGGCTTGGGAAGGGGACGAGAGCACCATGGCCACACCGTGGTCTAAATTCAAGGAGGAACAGAGCACCGTTGCTCGAGGGGGAGAGCTTTAGCACCAAACGCCGCCCTTACGCGACGCGTCCCCAGAAGTACAAACGGCCACAGCAGGCGAGAAAGGTTCCCCTTGCGGGCCAGGAGAGGAGGGGTAGTGGACACGGGCTCTGGCCCAGGCGACCCAGGGACACCGGCCTCTTGCTCTTCCTTCCCCAAGTGGAGCTGGTCTGCTGGACATTCAGAGGAGAAGCGTGCAGGAGGAGGAGGCGTCCAGCTTCGGGGCAGACGATCGGGTTAAAAAGCTACGATTCCTATGATAACAGCAAAATGGCAAACGGCAACAATCATCGGGGAGAAACCTCATTTTTTTTTCCCCACCAGGATCTCCAAGGAAAAGAGAAGAAGGCGACAACGACGAAGGAAATGGATTCGAAAGGTTACACGATACAGAGAAAGCAAAATGGAACAGCGGACGGTCAGTGGAGGCAAAGATGCCCCTTTGCTCTGTGGCTGGGGATTTAAAATTAGAATCCTAACAAACTCAACAAAAACGAGAAAAGAGAGAGAGAGAGAGAGAGAGAGAGAGAGAGACATCTTATCCTGCGTTCTTCACCTGGCTTTGAAATTCTATTGTTCTGTGCGTGTTTGTCAAGTGCGGCTTTTGAAAAAACAAAAATACAGCTGCCTGAGCCAGTTGCGGCCCGTCGATTTGTGAGATTGCGCGTGCTTGGTGTGTACTGCATTGGTGTGTGCGCTTGTATCTTGGGTGTACACGTCGGTGTGCGTGAGAGCTTGGCTCGCGACAAAAGGGAAAGAGTCCGGGTCGGTAGGTCCGAGCGGAGCGGGTTCGCCTCACAACCCCCTTCGGCGATCTTCTCGCGTTCCGAACCGCGGAACTTGCCAAGTGACGACCACGTCGGGAAAGGGGTGGGTGGGTGTCGTCCCGTGCTCCGTGGCACCAAGAAGGAGCCTACCTTGTGCAGGAGGGTCTGGGAATTAGCCACGTTCTCCCGTTCCGCTGTGCCACCGACCGCAGCCGTCTCCGCTCCTCAACCGGGAAAACGATTGGAAGGGGCCCGGATTCGTGGCCGGGTTGGTGTTTGGCGGTTGTAGCTGGTGACGTTGTCGACGTGAAGGCACGGGGTGAACGATGACCGAGGCAAAGGTGGTGACTACGGCAGGGCCGGCCCCTTGTTAAGACTGCGGTTTTCTACGCGGCTGATTGGGAGAGAGAACCGGGGGGGAGGGCTCCGAAAGAGAGCTCGCCCGTCCCGTTGCCGCTTCTCGCGAGAGGGGGGAGGGCGGACCCCAACATTTTTGCAAAACGGTCATTCCCCAGTTGGATGGGAGCGGGGCCCCACTCTGGAAAACGGGGGCCATCGTGCGTGGACCATGGGCCAGGACTTACACCTGTCCTGTGTGGGCCCGTTAACGCCAATGGATGGGTGCTCTCCCCCCCTACTGAGTGTCCCCACGCGTGTGGGGGGGCCGAGGAGAAGAAAGCACCAAGAGGGATGAGAGAACTTGGCTAAAAGTTCTACGGATACGGAGCATCTGAAATCGAGATTGAAATCGAGATCTTTCGGGGGTTGTTACCTAGGAAACAGGCCCACTTCTGCTACGGGAAAGTGGGTCCCCCGTCAGCTAAATGACAACCTTACTCAGACACAAGCACCAACGGGACACACACACACACACACACACACTCTGACGCACACCTAAGGGAGGCGTGAGAAACACTGGTTTTAGCTTACACTTGTCTCCCGTCACTCCGTTTTCCTTATTTTTCTTTTTTTCTTTTTTTAAATCCAAAGGATTTTGCACAGTGGGAGGGGGGAAAGCAGTGATTTGTGCAGAGTTAAGCCTGGTTCGGGACCGGGTGCGAAATCCAACCTCTAACATGCAAAAAAGCTGGGTCAATTTTTTTGCGGTGAAAAGTAGCAAGGTCGTGTGGGGGGGGGGGGGGCTAAGCAACGGAAGGATTGATAGATCTATCTATACCTCTATATAAAAATGAGAAACCAAAAACAAGCAAACTCGTTCTTTTCCTAAAGAAGGACGTGTCGGGGGGATGGGACGGGACGACCCTCCCTCCCAAGCCATCGCGAAAGGCCGTCGATTGACCAACCGTTCCCTGCGTATTTGTAGGGGAGGGTGGCGGGGGGGGGGGTTAAGCACCACGCGGAGAGGAGAATGTCGGTCAGCGTCCCGTGGGAGATTCCGTCAAGGAGTTAAGCTTGATTTAGACTTCGGCCTCCCGACACGCCAGGGAACGTATCCTGACGGTCGCGTAGTTGTGGCCTTCATATTCCCGCGAATGTGGTGCTCGAAGGACAAAGCGCACAACGACAGAGAAGGTTGTCCAACTTTCAGCAGGAAGCGTGCACCTCTCCGCACAACGCAGAGTTGGGATTTGGGCGGTGCACCTATCTGGTGTCTGATCCTGCCTTCAGGAATGTGGACTTCAGAATTGGCTTCGTGGGATTAGATTGTTTCCAGAGACCAGAGTGTCTTCTGGTTCATTGATTGATTAGGGGACTGGAGACTAAAACGTATGAAGGACGGTTGCAGGAACTGGGTATGGCTAGTCCGACAAAGAGAAGGTCTAGGGGGGACAAGATAGCAAGCAGTCTTCCCCGAAATCAGAACAATGACGGACCTCCGCTCCTTCCGCCAGAAGTTAAAGGCTCACTTCTTCCATCAGGCCGGCCTGGCCTAATGTTATATTCCTAGCCGCAGAATGAAATTGTATAATCAGAATTTTAAGAGGTAATTGTTAGGGTTTTAAGGGTTTTAATAGTGATTTTAGCACAGGGGTAATTTAATTCGATTTTAACATTTTGTATTTTGTATATTGTTTCATTTATTGGATTTTTAATTTCCTGTGCACTGCCCCGAGTCCCCATGGGGGAGAGGGAGCAGTCTATAAATTAATAAATTATTATTATTATTATTATTATTCCTATATTTGAGGGGCTGCCACGAAGAAGAGGGAGGGGTCAAAATATTCTCCAAAGCCCCTGAAGGCCGGACAAGAAGCAGCGGATGGAAACTAACCAAGGAGAGAAGAAGCTTAGAACTAAGGAGGAATTTCCTGACGGGGAGAACAATTCATCAGTGGAACAGCTTGCCACCAGAAGTTGTGGATTTTACAACACTGGAAGCTTTTTAAGAAGAGACTGGACAACCCATTTGTCTGAAGGGGGTTGGACTAGAAGACCTCAAGGCGTCTGCGGCATACAGATATGTGTCGGTGCTAATGGGCAGTTGGAAGCCAGTCTAAATCAAGCTTGACTCACTGGGATAATGTTACAACGGGACTTACATCCTGGCTAACATTCTCCTTCCTGGGCCACCGTTCGAGATTATTTAATTAAGTGCAACCCCTTTATATCATTATTAAAGCTTTGGGGTGGGGTGGGGGGAGTGGAGGGGGGCCCTTCTCAATCCCGAAGACGGGAGAAGAGGAAAGGCGGATGGACCTTTTGATAATGTCTGCTTGTCCAGAAGACGAGGACTCGCAGAATGGAAAAGCGGCTCGGTTTTGGGGTTTTTTGTTTTGTTTAAAAGCCCGTTGGAGAGTTCAAGAGTTGGGTTGGCGATTTCCTTGGGAAAAATGTTCTATTTCCCATCACGAGCCAAAACAGAGTCCCTTATCCATGCTGCCCGGAAGGATTGCGGTTGACTGAGTTGAAAGTAAAGTTAAATCCACTGAGCACCATGAGATTTGCTTCTAAGTAAAACATTCATAAAATCGGGGTTTAAAAAAGTTGGATGGAATCCCCGCGCGATGGTTTTTTTTTAAACTTTGGGTGGACTTCAACTCCCAGAATTCCCCAGCCAGCTTTGCTGGCTGAGGAATTCTGGGAGTTGGAGTCCACCTGTCTGAAAGTAGTCAAATTTTGAAGAAAAAACATCATTACTTCGAACTGAGCCGCCCTGAACTTTAGCGCAAGTACTGACTTCGAAGTAAGCGCGACGGGGATCGCGGCGTTAAAACACGGGAAACGGGGAGCACCTTGGGGGAGATTTCGATCCCCCTTTCGTTAAAGGAGTAGTAGGAAAAAATTAAAAAAGGGATGGAAAGATCGACACGAAGGTCATTTCTAACAACGGACAACATTTCATAGCACCGGTTCGAACTCGCTGAACGGAAAGTGTTTTCGGTCTTTCGTGATCGAAGGTGTTTGCGATCGGCCGTCCGGCCGTCTCAAAGGTTTAAAATCAAAGAGGACGGCCGTTCTCCTCTTCACGACAAAAAAAAAAAGCTTGTCGTGCAGATTTGTCTTTCTAAAAACGATTCTTTTAGAGCGTACTTTTTAAGGCTCCTGAACATTTTCTCTTCGGATTTCGCAAATCCTTTTCTTTAGGATATAGGATTTTGCAATTGTGGGGTTTTTTCTCCCCTATTTTTCTGGAAAGTTTTGACGGCCGACAGGTTCGAAATGTCGCCTGGGGTGTTGGATTTTTAAAAATGATATTTTTTTGCTTCCTATTCAAGTGTTTTTCCCCCTTCTTGGGGTCAAAATGTTCAAGCTAGCCAGTTTCCCCCAATCCAGCTGTTTCCCAGATGGGCTTTGGCTTGCCGGGACAGGGATCTGCTACCTGCATTCAAAACACACCTGTCGACTGCTTGATCAGGGGAGCTGGCATGCTTTCTTTATTTTTAAATAGGTGTGTGTGGGGTTTTTTTTTTCTGAGAATTTTCTTTCTAGCTTGCCTTGTTTTCTACAGGGCCTCCGATTTCCTCCGCACTGAACGTGGGCAGGACAGAGCGCGTTTTGTAAACAGAGAAAGGTCTTTAGGTAGGCCCAGATGGGGCTGAAGCACCAGTGTTTCTGTTCTGGGGTGGGGGGTTTGATTATTCATTCCATCAGTGGGCCATCTTACGGGGGGGGGGGGGGAAGATCACTCTCTATAGAGTCCAGGACAGGTGTTCCCCACCTGGCCAAAATGTCCTCGCAGGAGCAGAAGCTCCCAGGACTTCTCTGCTTTTCCTTTTCCAAAGGTGAGACCTTGGGTTGAGGTCAGTGGGAGGCACCGTAAGTGTTCTAGGGGAGTTGTGGCAAGGCGCCCCCCCCCCCCCACCCGAGGGGCTAACGCGGATGTTTCGCCCTGTTCTCAGAGCGGATCCCTCTCCCCAATGTTCACCTCCCTCAAAGGGGCGAACCCCCTTCGCCCCAGGAATGGCTGATCTTACCGCCTGGGCGCCTTCGGAAGGCTCTGTCCCAGTGGGCTGAGGACAGAGGAGAAGGTACAGCCCCATGGGTTCTGAGCCTCCCAAGGGGTATCTGCACCGGTCTTTCTCGTCCGGGTGTCCGGGGGGGAATCCCTCTGTGGTGCTTTCTCTTCCCTTGGGGGGGGGGGGGATGAAGAGAGCAGACCCCTCCGTGAATCGGTCCCACCACTCCTGGCCCCCTTCCTCTTGGTTCAAGAAAATTCAGGCGGATAAGCACCAAATGGGGTGGCAGAGACCCTCCTCCCAACCGTCTCCGGAGGGGAGGCGCTGCCTGGGGAAGGGCACGGGACTGAGGTAGGAAGAGTCCTAAGAACGCCAGTGGAGGGTGGACGGGCAGGGGGAGGGGCCGGGAGGAACCCCTCCCCGAGGGCATTTGGTTGGATTTGGTTCCGGGAGTCCCATCTGCAGAGCAGGAGTGTGGGATGGAGGTGCGGTGGGGGGGCGGTCAAGGGCGCCACTTCAGGTGGCCTGGTCCAGCTCCACCAGGAGTTCCTCCCCCAGCTGGAAGTGCTCTCCACCACGCCCGGAGACCTCCTCCTCGCCATCGTACAGGGCCAGCTGGGAGAGCGCTGGGCCGTCCACTACGAAGGGCAGCATGTCTCCTAAGAGGCCTGGGGGCAGAGAGCCGGGGGGGGGGGGGAGAGTGTGAGAGAGAGAGGTCATCAGGGGCTGGGACCTCCCTTTAATGCATCCCCTTCAAATCTGCCCGGGTCTCGTAAGATGTGTTGAGACAGCCAGGAAAATCCCAGCCACGAGAGGAGGAAGCGTCAAACGAGGGACTAGCCTGGAATCCTTGCACAGCTGCAAGAGGCATAAACCTGACTCCGCCTGGTTGTTCCCAAGGGAAAGCAAGCAGTCTAGGGAGATTCTCGCACTACTGATAAGAGCACAATAAAGTTGCTGGCTCGGCCCTTTCGTGCTTGCGCCTGACAAGACTACGTCTCCCAGCATTCACGAGGATGCCCTGGCCGACCATCCCTGGGCCCCTTCCTGGCATCCCATCATCAATGCTTAACGGAAGTGGGGTTCGTTCTGTTTAACTGCCAAGAAGACAGCATCAGCCCACCCACGTGGTCAGGGCAAGCCCACCAGTATCTCAAAAACAGAAGGCAAACCCCACTCCCTTCCAGCACTGAAGATGTAACCTAGTTGGGTAGTGAAACATCTGCGAAATTAAATTTGGGAGAGCACCAAGGACCCCACAGTCCTCCTCCTCTTCTTCCTCCTTCCCCCCCCCCCCCCACTTTGCATTCTCCTTCTCCTCTTCCTCCTCTTACAATCCGCAAACCCCACACACTTCTAGCACTGATGGGGTTATCTAGCTGGGTCGTGAAACGTCTGCAAAACCACAAAGCTGCCATCAGGGGCCCAACCCATGAGAAATGTTCACTCAGGACCGCCAGGCCAAAGGGACAGGACAGGGGCTCTGGGCCGACCCCGCCAAGCCTTGTTCACACAACCGCTCAACTCCAGACCCCCGTGGCACTCACCCATGGGTTCCTCCAGGGCCAGCAGCTTCTTGCCCAGGGCCACGGTGCCCCCGCAGCCCCGCTCGGACCGAGCATCCAGGCACTCTTCCACGCTGAGCAGAAAGCCCTGGCGGGACAGGACGTTTGCCCGTCACAAAGGGATTTTGTGTGGGCGCAAAAAAAGATACGCCAGCTTCATCCTGAGTGAACCCCTTCCCAATGCAGGGGGCACCTCGGAACTTACCAGGCTAAGCGAGGGCATCAGGAAGCTCTCAGCCTCATGGTTATGGGCCCGCTTGGGGGGGCTGGTCTCCAGGAAGAGATCCCTCTCCTCATCCAGGCTAACTTCCCGAGTCCTGTTGGGGGAACGGCGGAAAACGTTAGCGAAAGACGGGTTCAAATTGGGGGGGAGGAGGGGGACTGTGCCACACGATCCAGAGATGGGCTTCTCTGAAAACAAAATGGCCAATGAAGGGCACATGTTTTGGATCGATGTTTCTCAACCTTGACAACTGTAAGATGGGTAGACTTCAACTCCCAGAATTCCCCAGCCATCATGCTAATGAAGTGGAAGATGGGTGGACTTCAACTCCCAGAATTCACCAGCCAGCATGCTAATGAAGTGGAAGATGGGTGGACTTCAACTCCCAGAATTCACCAGCCTTCTGGGAGTTGAAGTCCACCCATCTTAAAAGTGGCCGAGCTTGAGAAACACTGCTTTCAGTGATGAGCAGATTCAAGAATTACTGCCCCTATTCCTCAAAACAATTTTAATTTTAACTTCCAATTTTAACAAGTACCGTATTTTTCCGAGTATAAGACGCACCACGATTTTGAAGAGGTAAATTAAAAAAAAATAAGTTTTTGCACTCTGCAGGCCTGTCTTTTGGTGAAAAACCAGGCATGCAGACAGTTAGAGAGGCCTGCAAAGTGCTCCTGGGGGCTGGGAGGGGGGGCCAAAAACGAGCAAAAAAACAGGCCCCAAAGCACTTAGCTGGCCTCCCAAAGCCTCTGCACGTCCATTTTTGCGAAGGGAGCAGGGTTTCGGGAGGCCAAAAATGCTATATTTAGTCCCTAAATTTTCACCCTCTTTTTTGGGGCAAAAAGGTGCGTCTTATACTCTGAAAAATACGGTAAGCAAGGTGGAGGTGCTGCGCCAGACAAAGCTTCACCATCCCTATTTTTGTGTTATCGCCGTTGGTCGCCCTCCAAATTCGGATACCATTAAAGGCAGCGACTGACCTCTTCCTCCCACCCATGGGAGGCCTCTGACCATTCAGGCCAGTCCCGTCCTGCACAGACTGGATCTTGACTGATGCCACCATCTCCACCATCTGGCCTTCTCCGCAGGAGGGCGAGTTGGCCAGAGGGGTCTCGATGGGGCGGCCTTGGCTCAAACTGCTGTCGCTGCCCCAGCGGGGAAGGGGAGCCGGTTCTGGCGGGCGTGGGGACACTCCATGGAAACTGCGCGAGCGAGGTCTCGGAGGGGGCGAGGTGGGCCGGGCTCCTGCCCCCGGATCTCCTCGTTTCTCGGTCAGCCACGGCGGATGGTCGGTGCTGCTCAGCTGAAAATCGTCGTCCATCGAGATATAAGGAGCCAGCATCTCTAAGTCGAGGCCTTCGTAATCCTGCAACGGGAAGCAGGGACTTCTCAGTAGAGGCAGGAGCCAAGAGAGAATGTAAAACGGTTGCAGGAACTGGGTTATGTCTCGTTTAATGACAAGAAGGACTAGGGGAGACATGATAGCAGTCTTCCGACATTTGAGAGGCTGCCATGAAGAAGACGGGGGTCAGGCTATTCTCCGAAGCAACGGATGGAAATGAGCCAAGGAGAGAAGCAACCTGAAATGACGGAAGAATTTCCTGCCGGTGAGAATAATTAATCAGTGGAACGGCTTGCCACTAGAAGTTGTGGAGGTTTTAAAGAAGAGATTGGACTTCAATCTCTTCGATTCAAGGTGTTGGTTACCATCTTTAAAGCGCTCCATGGCTTAGGACCTGGGTACTTACGAGATCGCCTTCTGCCACCCAGAGCCTCCCACCGGCCAGTACACTCCCATAGAGAGGGTCTCCTCATGGTGCCGTCGGCTAGACAATGTCGACTGGCGACACCCAGGGGGAGAGCCTTCTCCGTGGGAGCCCCTGTCCTCTGGAATGAATGGCCCCTGGAATTAAGAACTATCCCTGACCTATGCACTTTCTGCCGTGCTCTTAAAACCTTTTTTTTCCAAGAAGCCGGTCTGGCATAAAAATGATTTTTAAATTATTAATTTTTATTAATTTTAATCAGGGTTGGTTGGGTTTTTTCATTGTTAGGCCAAATTGTTTTAATATGTCTTTTAAAACTTTTAAAACTTTTAGATATTTGTCGCTCCGAGTCCCTTTGGGGAGAGGACGCGGTTTATAAATAAAAATATTATTATTATTATTATTTTTACTCTGGCTGTGCACCGCCCTGAGTCCTTCGGGAGGAGGGCGGTATAAAAAACCAATAAAACCTAAAAACCTAAACCGGTATAAGGCCGTATGGCAGGTGTGCCAGAGGTGGCATGCAGAGCCCTTTCTGTGGCACACGAACTCTGGTCTCTGTGTTTGCTGGGGCACCGGAAAATGGATCTCACAACAACCAAGAAACAGGCTGTTCTCCAAGCCATTTTTCGTGTTGTTTTCCAGGCTGTTTTGTGGGCCAAAACCAGTCCAAAAACCAGCCTGAAAATGACCCCAAAAACCGGCCTGAAAACAGACATGCGCATGCTGGCCAGCTGGTCTTCGGGTTTCTGGTGCTCTGGTGTATTTTGATCATGTGACCAGGGGGGACATTGCCATGGTCATAAGTGTGGATCTAAAACGGTCCTAAGTCACTTTTCTTCAGAGCCCTTGTAACTATGAACGGTCACTAAACAAACAGCTTGAACATAAGAACCTAAGAACAGCCTTGCTGGAAGATGCCACAGCTCATCCAGTCCAGCCTTCTGTCTCCCACAGTGGCTCCCCATTTGCTTCAGGGTCTTCCCAAGCAGATGTCTTCACCTGCTTGTGATTTCCTGCAAATGGCCTTGAGTCCAGGACTACGTGTAGATTGGCCTCCCAACTGACCCCCTTCTCTGACAACCCCCCCACACCCCATACCTGCAGCGCCGTCTCCATGCTCTGCTCCTCCTTGTTGGAGGCGAAGAGCTTCTGGACGTTCTCCATGTCGAAGATCAACTCTTCAGGCAGATCCGCCTTCAGGAGGAGGAAGGGAGAAAGGAAAGGAAGCTGAAGGCTGGTAGAACCCATCGCCTGGAGGCCCATTTCTATCCCAAATAGGGCCTCTTCCTTCCTCACCCCCAGAGATGTCAAGCGAAGGCCGTTGCAGACAGGGAAAAGTTACCACAAGGTGATCAGCAGAGGGAGGGCAGAAGTGTGTATGGCTATGGCCCCTTCCCTCCTAGATCTTTTTAACCAGAGACAGATAGAAAGATACCTCTTCCCCAAAAATAAGACCTCCCTGGATAATAATCCCAATCGGGCTTTTGAGCACATGCACTAAAATAAGCCCTCCCCCCAAAATAAGCCCTCCCCGAAAATATTGCAACTCAGCAGCAGCCATGAGGTGACCACGCTCGCCTCCTCCTGCAGCTCAAAAATAATAAGACCTCCCTGAAAATAAGGCCAAGCGCTTATTTATTTTGGGGGTCAAAAGAAAATAAGACCCTGCCTTATTTTTGGGGAAACACAGTAGACAATAGACAGATAGGTAGAGGGACAGATACATGGAGGGAGGGAGGGATAGAGGGATGGATGGATGATAGATAGATAGATGATAGATGGATATGATAGATGGATGATAGATAGACAGACAGACAGACAGGATAGATGGATGATAGATAGATAGGAGAAGATAGATAGATAGATAGATAGATAGATAGATGGATGGATGGATGGATGGATGGATGGATGGATGGATGGATGGATGGATGGATGGATGGATATGATAGATGGATGATAGATAGATAGATAGATAGATAGATAGATAGATAGATAGAGATAGATAGAGCAATAGAGCAATAGATAGATAGGAGATGAGAGAGAGAGAGAGAGAGAGAGAGATGGATAGATAGGAAGAGAGGGGGGGAGAGAGAGAGATGATATAGGTAGACAGATAGACATGGAAATATCGACGAAATATCGAGATTTGGATGGATGGAAAGATAAGAGGGACAGATAGAGGACAGATACACAGAGACCGATGGATAGATCGATAGACAGACAGGCCAACAAATGAATACATTCAGGCCAACCCGCCACCCGTATGTCCCTCCAGGTTGCCTTACTAGATTGTGATTTCCCGCCACCTTCTTAACCACCGGAGCCATCTTGGAAACCAGGAGGGGAGGTTTGGCCCTCCCGCTGCCCGCTGCCGAGTTCTGGGTCCCAGGCGGGTCGAAGATGGGCCCCAGCAACTTCTGGAGATCCGGGCTGCAGAAGCGTTTGGGATCCAGCTGCAATTCCTCCTCGCTGATGTTGGCCGGGCGCAAGAAGGCCAGGATTTTGGGACCCCGAAGCTCTGGGGAGCGGAAGCGTTGGGGATTCAGTTAGGGGAGGGGGAAGCTGGCACCTCCCCCCCACTTCCCCCCTCCCCCACCGCCCTCTTCCCTCACCGAAGCTGAGGTTGATGATGGTGTCTCCTCCGTTGGGGTCCATCTCCTCCAAGGCGCTATCGGAGTCCAGCCCTTCGAGGCAGGGCGGGGGCAGCCGGCGATGCTCGCCTTGGCGGTCCGTTTGCTCCAGGGAGAGGACCACACCGTTCTCTTCCACCTGGCTGTGGGAAGATATACGGGGACAACTATAGAACCCTTCGAGGTGGGCCAGGTTGGAAAACAGGCAATGGACAGTTTCTCCACAACTGTTGTGGCTCTCGACAACAGGTGGCTCAAACGTGGGGTGGGGGCTGACCTCAAGACGAAGTGAATGCAGACAATGCTCTCGGGCTGGGAGTTCTTGCTGCTGGAGATGACGGTGGCCTCGGTCTGGACCCAGAGGTAGCCCCCGTTCCTGGCAAGGAAGCGGTACTGCCCGGTCACGGCTTGCCCCTTGCTTAGCACTACCAATAGGGAGTGAAAGACAGACAGTCTAGAACGGACAGACAGACGGATAAGTGGGGGAGACGGGGAAGAGACGGTAAGGCGGAACAGGATTCGCTTCGCGCTCGCTCTCGTGGGGAGGGGACGACGACGTGTGGGTGGACCCCAGACCCCTCCCATACCCCCAGCCCCACCCCCAGCCCAAGGCTCCATCGTCCAGTGGTAGAGCGGACGGCAGCAGGAGGACCACGCGGGATCGGAAGGAACCGGCCGGGCCCGCGACATGCTGGGACTTACGGGTGTTGATGCTCTTGCTGACGGAATCCGAATCCAAGGCGTGGATGTACTCGTAGAGGGAGCAGCCCAGCAAGCTTTCGGAGGTGTAACCAGCCATCTCGACAATCCTGGCCCAGGAGGAGGAGAGATCAGACAGCTGTCAGGGAATCCTATTCTGGCCGAGTGAGAACAGGGGGCTCCAACCTCGGCCACTTTGAGACTTGTGGACTTCAACTCCCAGAATTCCCCAGGCAGCGCCCAGTTGGATCATGTGACTGTGACGATTCGCAAGCGTGAGAACTGGCCGGAAGTCCCCATTTTCAATGTTGTCGTAACTTTTTTAACGGTTACTAAACAAATGGTTGTAAGTCAAGGACTGCCAGTAACGGATTGGAGCGATGGCGTTCCCTTATCCCACGAATTCTGACCGTGGTAGAAGCCCAAGAGCTCCCGACACGGATACGACACACGATTGTTGAGCTTTTTGGCACTAACACAAGAACTGCTACGCGGGAGAGTCCAAACTCATGTGCAGAGTGCTGAATATAGAGAGGGTTGCTTAGATATATCAAGGTTTCTCTCTCCAAAATCAACCTCTCTCCAGGTTGGGGAGCCAAAGGGTTAGATAGAGATAGTTACAGACAGACAGACAGACAGACAGACAGGGATATAGAGATAGAGATAGAGATAGAAAGATAAATAGATTTGGAAAGAGAGATGAGAGAGATAAATAGAGAGAGATAAATATGGATATACATATAGAGGGAGAGATGGATGGATGGATGGATGGATGGATGGATGGATGGATGGATGGATGGATGGATGGATGGATAGATAGATAGATAGATAGATAGATAGATAGATAGATAGATAGATAGATAGATAGATAGATAGATAGATAGATAGATAGATAGATAGATAGATAGATAGATAGATAGATAGATAGATAGATAGATAGATATCCAGGTAGGTAGGTAGGTAGGTAGGTAGGTAGGTAGGTAGGTAGGTAGGTAGGTAGGTAGGTAGGTAGGTAGATAGATAGATATCGGTGGGCGGGTGGGTAGGTAGCTAGCTAGGTAGCTAGCTAGCTATGGAAAGAAATAGATAGATTTGGAAAGAGAGATGAGAGAGATAAATAAAGAGAGAGATAAATATGGATATATAGAGAGGGAGAGATGGATAGATAGATGATGGATAGAGAGAGAGAGAGAAAGATAAATAGATTTGGAAAGAGAGAGATAAGAGACAGAGATAAATAAAGAGAGAGAGATAAATATGGATATATACAGAGAGAGATGGAGAGAGAGATGTGGAGAGAGAGAGAGAGATTTTTACCTGTGGATTTGACCCTGTTCGCTCACAGCCTTGTCCATTCTATACACCATCGTTGCAACCCCCTTGGCACAACATCCCAGCCAAAGTCAAGGCACCCATCATCCACAGACAGAACTCAATGGCTTCTGGATAACGTGTCTCCCTCAGCTGCTATCTCCCCAACTGCCTGGAGGAGGAACGAAGAGGGGGGGGGGGTGTCCCGGGCTCCTCCCACTCACCTGTCATCACAGTAGGTGAACTTCATGTCCATGGTGTGGCGGCTGAGGAAGGTGCCACTGTCCAGGGGGGTCTCGATGTTGGCGGGGTGCGGGATGGCCTCGCAGATGAGCACCAGGCATCGCAACGGGGGCTCCGCAAAGGCTCCTTCCCCTTCCTTCCCTGCGGCCGGCTTGGAAGGCGCATAGGAGCGCATGTGCCCAGAGCAGTGCAGCACCTGGGAGGGAAAGAAGGAGGAAGCTGGGGGCAACCGATGGGTGGGAAACAGCGCCCGTTTGTTCTGGCTGGCGCCTTCTGAGGGGTGCCAAAAAGCCGCCCGGGGAGGTTGCGTTACGAGACGGGCGGCAAATAAATTGAATAAATAAATAATCATATACAGTAAGTCAGGGGTCTCCAACCTTTGCAACTTTAAGTCTGAAGGACTTCAGACTTAAAGTTGCAAAGGTTGGAGACCCCCTGCAATAGGTTATAAGAGTGGTGCCGTGGCCTAGAGGTGGCGCTCTTGCCTCACAACCAGGAGGCTGCTAGTTCGATCCTAGGTAGAGGCAGCTATTTCTCTCTCTGGGTTTTCACAGTGGGAATGTATCTGCTGGGGGAAAAACTCTGCATTGGCGACAGGAAGGGCATCCAGCCAGTAAATTCTCAGCTCCATTCAGTTGCCCAGACCCTACCTCGCAAGGGATCATGGCGTCGTTAAAAGAGGATGATGATATAATGTTATATGTATGTATGTATGTATGCATGCATGCATATATGGTTGCTCACTTTCCAGGTGGCAGACTTGAGGTTGACGGTGCGCCCCCTGGTGGTGAGTGTGCTCTTCATGCGCAGGGAGAAATTCCGCTCCGTCTTCACTTCCGCCTTCTTGGAGAACCCTGGGGAGAGCCGGGATGAAAGGCTGATCAGGATATATTGGGGGGGGGGGTGGCATGGAGGGAGCCAACGAATGGAGCAGGGAGGAGGGAGAGAGAGGCTTGGTCCTAGTTCCCAGGTTGGGGGGAGTCAAAAAAGAAGGAAGGAAAGAAGGAAGGAAGGAAAAAAGGGAAGGAGGGAGGGAGGGAAGGGAGGGAAGAGAGAATAAGAGAAAGAGGAGGAGGAAGAGGAGGGGAAGGAGGAAGAGAAAAAGGAGAAGGAGGAAGAGAAAGAGGAGAAGGAGGAAGAGGAGGAGAAGGAGGAAGAGAAAGAGGAGAAGGAGGAAGAGGAGGAGAAGAAGGAAGTGGAGGAGAAGGAGGAAGAGAAAGAGAAGGAGGAAGAGGAGGAGAAGGAGGAAGAGAAAGAGGAGGAGGAGCTGCTGCTAAAGGACCTTAAGCAACAACCTACAATTGGAATGCACCAGTGCAGAATCCGGGTACCCTTTGCCCAGCCTGCCCAGAGCTGGAGGGAAAGGGGACCTCGCAGCGATCCCCCATCCCTACTCTGAAGAGGCTGGCGGAGGGGAGACTCACCCTGCCTGGGGCTCAGCACGTCCTGCAGCTCCTCCTGATCACAGGGGTGGATGAAATCGAAGACGCTGTGGCCGATCAGCTCCAGCTACGGAAGGAGAGGGGTGGGGGGGAAGCAAAGAATGAGGCACATCTGGATGACGAAGGGCAGGCAGAAGCCGGGAGGAAGGCTGGGCGCAGCAGCCCACAGGCCCACCTTGACCAGATGCCTGTGGATGGGTGGGGGTCCCCGGAGCCAGCCAATCAGAAAGCCCTTTAATCCTCACCTTCCCCTCTACCCTAGGGGTCTCCAACCTTGGCAACTTTAAGTCTGAAGGACTTCAGCTCCCAGAATTCTCCAGCCAGCTTTGCTTCAGTCCTTCAGCTTTGCTGGCTGGAGAAGTCTGGGAGCTGTAGTCCTTCAGACTTAAAGTTGCCAAGGTTGGGGACCCCTGCTCTACCCCATTCAGAACTTTTCAATTAGATTCCAGATTTCTTTTCTGCTTTTTAGCAAAAACAAATAAATAAACGAGGGAGTTTTGCAAAAAAAAGCCCAGGGCATTTGAGGCTGGAGCGGTTGTTCCTTTGGAGCAGATTTCGGCAAAAAAAATAGCGGCGGATTTAATTCATTTCCAGGTTTGCTGGAATGTACAGAAAACAGCCTTCTTCCGAAACTTTTTCCCCAGCCCTCTCTCCGAAATCGTCCAAAAGATAAAACTGAAGCTGAACCCCAAAGAACAAAAAGACCCATTCAAAAATCAGGGGTGGGAGAGGAATTTCGAAGTTGACCCCTCTGAAATTTGAATAGAAAATGCTGCCAGCATTGGGGGGGGGGGGGGGGGGGGGGCGGCTCTCAAAGACTGACAGAGATGCTTTGTCTTGACTTTCTCCCACCCACCCCTAAAATGCTCCCATCATCCAACATTCAAAAGAACGGCTGGTTATTTTTATTGGCTTGTTTGCATCCCTCCTTTTATTTATTTTTACAAATAGCTCAAGCAGGGGGACATTTATCCAACTTCCTCCTTCCTCTCCCTTCCTCCTCCTCCTCCTTTCCCCACAACAACAACCCTGGGAGGTAGGTTGGGCAGAGAGAGAATGACTGGCCCAAAGTCACCCACCTGGCTTTCACACCTAAAGTCAGATTAGAACTCCCAGTCTCCTGGTAATTGGCCCAAAGTCACCTAGCCGGCTTTCGTGCCTAAGGCGGGACTAGAACTCCCAGTCTCCTGGTGATTGGCCCAAAGTCCCCCACCTAAGGCAAAACTAGAACTCACAAGCCCTCCCTTTTTAGCCTGGTGCCTTAACCCTAACCCTGGGAGGTAGGTTGGGCTGGGGAAAAGGCCCTAAGTCCCCCTGCCAGCTTCCATGCCTAAGGCAGGACTAGAACTCCCAGTCTCCTGGGGATTGGCCCAAAGTCCCCCAGCCAGCTTTCATACCTAAGGCAAAACTAGAACTCACAAGCCCTCCCTTTTTAGCCTGGTGCCTTAACCATCGTTCAGACTGACTCATTTTTGGTTGAAACCCCACGCCCCCACCCGTGCGAGTTCCTCCCGCTCACCTGGCTGAGACCCAGGTGCTTGTTGACATTCTCAGAGAGGTAGATCATGTCCCCTTCCTCGGTCAGGACCATCAGGAAGCCGTCCAAGGCCTTCAGGTAGTAAGAATCCACCTGTTCCTCCGCTTTGACTTGGTCTCGCCATTCTCCTGGGTCAACGGAGTGCACAGAAACGGCTTTAAGGCAAGGATGGATTCAGAGTGATTTCCCACACCAAAGACACAGGACAGAAACGCCTGGAGTGGAAGGGTGTGTGTGTGTCAAAAGAAGTCACATCCAGGGGCTGAATTTGTGTGATTCTACCTTTTTAAAAGGTAAAAGTACGCAAGGGTCACTACGGATAACCCTAGGTCATTTAGTGAGCATCCGAAGTTCCGATGGACCTCTCTGTGGGATCATTCCACCCCCTGGATTCGAACCTCTGACGGTCCACCATCTCACAAGAGGGACTAGAATTCTGACGCTCAGCAAGGAGGTCAGGTTGATGACCGTCTGAGGGTTAAATGACCAGGCTTTTGGGATGGTTTTGCTGAAAAATGTCCGCAAAAAAGGCAGCAGGGGATTGGATTAGAACAGGGATCTCCAACCTTGGCGACTTGAAGACTTTATGGACTTCAACTCCCAGAATCCCTCAGGCAACCGTGGCGACTTTAAATGGTGACTTCAACTCCCAGAATTCCCCAGGCGTCCAACCTTGGCGACTTTTAAGACTTGTGGACTTCAACTCCCAGAATTCCCCAGGCGTCTCCAACCTTGGCGACTTTTAAGACTTGTGGACTTCAATTCCCAGAATTCCCCAGGCTTCTCCAACCTTGGCGACTTTTAAGACTTGTGGACTTCAACTCCCAGAATTCCCCAGGCGTCTCCAACCTTGGCGACTTTTAAGACTTGTGGACTTCAATTCTCAGAATTCCCCAGGCTTCTCCAACCTTGGCGACTTTTAAGACTTGTGGACTTCAATTCCCAGAATTCCCCAGGCTTCTCCAACCTTGGCGACTTTTAAGACTTGTGGACTTCAATTCCCAGAATTCCCCAGGCGTCTCCAACCGTGGCGACTTTAAGACTTGTGGACTTCAACTCCCAGAATCCCTCAGCCAGCTTTGCTGGCTGAGGGATTCTGGGAGTTGAAGTCCACAAGTCTTAAAGTCGCCAAGGTTGGAGAGGCCTGGACTAGAAGACCTCCAAAGGCCCCTTTCCCACGCTCTTATTATTCTAAGAACACCTGTTTGGGGGCCCTCCGTAGTGTTGGTGATCTCCCCCCTTGGGTGAGGGTCTCTCCTCAGGGAAAGGCTTACCAGAATTCAGCAGCTTATGCATCCTTAAGTAGCTGATGGTCAGCCGCATGATGGAGGCCTTGTCCAAGTGGGCGCTCACCCCCCGGGCAAAGGGCAGGGTGTGGGCCAGCTGGTAGAACACCTCCGTCTCCTTGCTGCGCCGGCATCGCGCTGCGTCTCGCGACTTCTCCTTCCGGATTTCGGTGGTGGACCTGAGGGGGGGGACGGGACACAAGGAGACAGTCAGCGGTGAGTGAGAAGATGAATGGGGAAAGCACCAATGAGACGCAGGAGAGATCTGGGTTCGAGTCTCCACTCAGGCAGGGTGTTCATTGGGGGACTATGTGTTTGGAGAGAAGCAGGTTGGCCTAGTGGTTAAGGTGATGGCCTAGAAACCAAAAGGCTCTGAGGTCAAGTCCTCCCCTTAGGTACGGAAGCTGGCTGGGGGACTTTGGGCCAATCCCCAGGAGACTGGGAGTTCTAGTCCTGCCTTAGGCATGGAAGCTGGCAGGGGGACTTTGGGCCTTTTCCCCAGCCCAACCTACCTCCCAGGGTTACAAATGGAGATTTCCAGAAATACCGAAAAGCAAAAGCAGGATGCCAATACAAATCAGCGTATTAAATTATCGCTTCTTTTCTTAAGTTTCTGAGTTTTGCTTCTAGCTCTAGAACTGTACATGACACCCACATTCTTTTCTCTACATTACACGTTTTTTAAATTGGTTTCCCCCCTCTCCTCCCCCCAAGCCTGGCAGCTTTCAGCCGTGGGGACTTCAACTCCCAGAATTCCCCAGCCAGCCAAGGGGAATTCTGGGAGTTGAAGTCCCCAGGGCTGAAAGTTGCCACTCCAGAAAGAAAGTCGATTTAAGGTCGAGAGTTCCTATAGGAGTGAAAAGAGGAGGAAACGGATCCCATGGAAACCGTCCAGAGTCACTTAGGAAGGAAGGGGAAGGCAGAAATTTCATTTAAAAAAAATATACAATAAATAAAGAAGGCACCTTCCTGAGCAAAATGCAAACCCTTCCAACTGACTGTGTAACACAACAATGCTAGCCTTACTTCCTTTGTGTAAAAGCAAATTCCTTTTCTGGATCACACCTGAATTTGCAGTTTAGGGCAACATAATTTTTTAATCTCTGACAGGAAGGAGAACAAGTCGTCCTTGGCTTACAACCACAAATCGAGCCCCAGATTTCTGTGGTTAAGTGAGTTCTGCCCCATTTTACGACCTTTACGCTGTTGTTAAGTGAATCGCTGCGGCCGTTAAGTTAATAACCCGGTTGTTAAGGGAATCTGGGCCTCCCCGTGGACACTTCCTGGCGAGAAAGTCGCCAAAGGAGATCACGTGACCGTGGGGACCCAGCAACGGTCGTAAGTGTGAGTCAGTTGCCAAACGCCTGAATTTTGAGCATGGGGCTGCTACCAAGGTCCCACGTGTGAAAAAAAGGACCATGAGTTCCTTGGTTGTTTCCCAGCGCCGTCGTTAATTTTGCACGGTCGCTAAATGAATTGTTGGAAGTCAAGGACTACCTGCAAAGCCAATACACCCGCCAACCAACGTCACAACCCCGACTTGGTTCCAAAACACACAAGGACCGACACGTGGGGTGCGATAGGGCAGGGGTCCCCAACCTTGGCAACTTTAAGTCTGAAGGACTTCAGCTCCCAGAATTCTCCAGCCAGCTGGCTGGAGAATTCTGGGAGCTGAAGTCCTTCAGACTTAAAGTTGCAAAGGTTGGAGACCCCTGGCCCAGGCCCTGACACTGACAGCTTTGCTGGCTGGAGAATTCTGGGAGCTGAAGTCCTTCAGACTTAAAGTTGCCAAGGTTGGGGACCCCTGGCCCAGGCCCTGACACTGACAGCTTTGCTGGCTGGAGAATTCTGGGAGCTGAAGTCCTTCAGACTTAAAGTTGCCAAGATTGGGGACCCCTGGCCCAGGCCCTGACACTGACAGCTTTGCTGGCTGGAGAATTCTGGGAGCTGAAGTCCTTCAGACTTAAAGTTGCCAAGGTTGGGGACCCCTGCGATAGAGGCAACCCTTCCCAGCTATTCAGCTTTAGGTCTTCCGGTGGGGCTTTCCCCGCGTAGATCGAGCGCCTGAGGACTACGAAGAATCAGAGACGCAGGAGCAGAAATAGGGGAGGGCGCAGGCCGCTCAACGGCTGAAAAACAGGAACTTTCCTCAAATTAATTGCCTTCTCGACAACAAGTCCCGGCGATCTCCCTTTGCTGAATTCAGGTTCAACGAACATTCCCCTCCCATCAAATCTTCTCAAAAAGCGGACATTTTTTATGCTCCCGGACCTCAATCATCGCATCGACGTTCTTCTTCGGAGTCCCACCGCTTCCTGGAACTCACGTTTCTTCGTTTTTCAGATGAGCTGTTTTTCAGCGTTCTTGGGTTCCTCTTTCTCCTCGGATGGATCTTCGCGACGTTCCAACCTTTGGCGAGATCTCCATGCGTCCTGGATCCCCTCTCCTGAGAGGTTTAGTTTTCCCAGAAAACGTCAGCGACCAGCTGCCTCCACCTTCCCAAATTCCAGAAATGAACCTCTTGTGGTGAAAAGACCCAAGTTCTCACTCCTGTTGGGTGGAGAGAGATCCTCTCCAAGGAGACCTCAGCAAAAGAAGCTCAAAACTCTTAAGATCCTCAGAACTTCACAGAGTTCCGGCATACCTGTGCCCCAGGTGGTGGGGTATCTTGGAGTCCCTTGTCCTGGAAATGCCTTAGGGTCTTCTGGAAGGCCACCAAAGCTCGCATCTTCTAGGACAGGGGTCTCCAACCTTTGCAACTTTAAGTCTGAAGGACTTCAGCTCCCAGACTGAAGAGCTGGCTGGAGAAGTCTGGGAGCTGAAGTCCTTCAGACTTAAAGTTGCAAAGGTTGGAGACCCCTGTTCTAGGAAGTCCCAAAGAGGTGTGTGTGTTTTTTTCGAGAAGCAACTGGACTTTCTGTTTTTTCTTTGAAGAGGTTTCGCTTCTCATCCAAGACGCTTCTCCAGCTCTTGAAAGAAAACTCTTGGGACCACCGTGGCCTGGATGACCGAGAACCTCCATAGGTATCTTCTAGGAGGACCCTCAAAGCAGTCGGGAAGCCCTGAAGCTGATGGGCCCAGAGAGATCTTCAAGAGATGCTTCCTCCATACCACAAGCACCACACAAGGCGGGGGACGTGGAAGTTTGCCTTGCCCCAGAAGGCCCTGCCCCGAGGGCTCCATCCCTGCGCCAGGGTGGCCCCCTTACCTGCACCATCTCCTGCCCCTCGCCCGCTTCCAGCGCCACCACATAGCCGATCTCTGGCTTCCCCCGGGCTTCCCGAGCTGACCAAGCCGGACTTCGTACTTCCTGATCCTCCCACGGTCTGTCTCCACCATCCCTCCCCTCCTGGTTCTCCTTTGGGTACTGGCTGTTCCCTTTCTCTGCCCTGGCACTCTGCCCATCGACCTGCGGCTCCGTTTTGCAGAGAGGCTGCCATGTGGCCCAGTGGTTATCTTCCCTGACTCCCAAACAGTAGGGTCAGCCTAGTGGCATGGCCGGTAGCCAAACCCCCAACCGCGGGGTCATCAGGCCAGCCGGGCTGGTGCCAAACGGGGCTGGCCTCGTGCCAGCCTCCTGTGCCAACCTGCGAACAGGTGTGTTGCTGTACGTGGGAGCCCTAAAAAACAGGCACCGCGTGGCTGCAGGTGGTCCTCGACTTACGACGGCTCAGCCAGGCAGTTAAGGGAGTTTGCTCCATGTTGCGACCGTTCTCGTCGCAAGGCGGTTATTTATTTATTTATTTATTATTTCGATTTAAGTGAGTTAATTAATTTATTTATTATTTCGATTTAAGTCGGTTAAGTGAGTCGCTGCGGTCGTTAAGCGAGTGGCACCGTTGTGAAGGGAGCCTGGCTTCCCCATTGACGCCCCTTGTCAAAAAGTCGCCAATGGAGATCACCTGCCCTGCCCCCCCCGCCCTCCCGGGACACACTGCGACCGTCATAAATATGGGTCAGTTGCAAATCGTCCACCTATGGATCACGTGACCCTGGGGAGGTGGAAAACTAAGTCCTGGGTCTCTCTTTTCTCAGGGCTGTTATCCTTATCTTCCCCCAACGCAGCAGAATTTGTAATGAAATAGGATTGAAACTTGCAGGGGTTCCCAAACTTAGCAACTTTAAGACTTGTGGACTTCAACTCCCAGAATGCTCCAGCCAGCTATGCTGGCTGGAGCATTCTGGGAGTTGAAGTCCACAAGTATTAAAGTTGCTAAGTTTGGGAACCCCTGAATTTTAAAGGATTTTCCATCCTGGTAGCAAAAAGGTTTGCTTTGGGATGCCCAAATTCGGAGCCCGTACTGCATATACAGGCAGTCCTCAACTTACGACGTTTCATTTAGTGACCGTTCAAACGGCACTGCAAAATGAGACTTGGGGCCGTTGTTCAAAGTTATCGCTGCACCATCCCTATGAGATATGTGGTCACAATTCATTTGGTTGGCCATCGACTCACATTGCGTCATCCCCCTTTTGCGACCTTCTGACCAGCAAAGTCAAAGGGGGGGGGGGAGTCAGATTCGCTTAATGACCGTGCAATTCACTTAACAATGGCAGTGATTCGTTTAACAACGGCGGCAGTTTTATGAGCTCGAAAGCAAGCATTGCTTTGTATCATGTATAATCTGACTTACGAACAGTCAACACAGACAGTCCTCAATTTAACAACAGTTCATTTAGTGACCATTTCACGTTCCAACAGCACTGAAAAGAGCGACCGATGGCCATATTTCACACTTACAACCGTTGCGGCCACCTGACGGTCACGTAATCGAAATTCAGATGCTGGCTCGTATTTATGACGGCCGCAGTCTCGTGGGGTCAACTTTCTGACAAGTCAAGTCAATAAGGGAAGCCAGATTCACTTAACAACCGTGCTCCCAATTTAACAACCGCGGTAATTCGCTGAACCACCGTGGCGAGGAAAGTCATAAAGCGAGACAAAACTCACTTAACAAACGATTTTCTTAGCAACAGAAACGTTGGGCTCCTCGTACATCGAGGACCATCTGCACCTCAACACATCCTTGGGAACGTAGCCTTTCTGGGAGGTCAATTTTTGTTTGCGCCCACACTCATTTCATGTTTCTAGTCCTTAAGGTTGTCCAAATTAAAAATAAATTAACCCAGGTTGGGGGCAACCGTGAGCAAAGATCCACATTACAGTCCCTGCCCTGGAAGCTGTTTACAAGTATTTTCTTTCTTTCTTTCCCTTCCTTCCTTCCTCCCTTCCTTCCTTCTCTTTCTTTCTTTCTTCTTTCTTTCTTTCCTTCCTTTCTTCTTCCTTTCCTTCCTTCCTTTCCTTCCTTTCCTCTTTTTCTTTATTTCTTCCTTCTCTTTCCTTCCTTCCTATCCTTCCCCTTTCTTTCTTTCCCTCCTTCCTTCCCTTCTTTCTTCTTTCCTTCCTTCCTTCCTTTCCCTTTCTTTCCTTCCTTCCCCTTTCTTTCTTTCTTTCTTTCTCTTTCTTCTTTCCTTCCTTCCTATCCTTTCCCTTTCTTTCTTTCCTCTTTTTCTTTCTTCCTTTCTTCTCTTTCCTTCCTTCCTATCCTTCCCCTTTCTTTCTTTCTTTCTTTCTTTCTTTCTTTCTTTCTTTCTTTCTTCTTTCTTTCTTTCTTTCTTTCTTTCTTTCTTTCCTTTCCTTTCCCTCTTTTCCTTCCTTCCTTCCTTCCTTCCTTTCCTTGTTTCTAATTTTAGCCCCCTGAAGAGCAGCTCTCCTGAAGAGGAACAAAGCTGCAGTGGCAGAGAGGGGGGCTGAGCGCATGATCCCCTTTGCAGATGCCACCCACCCACCTGCCCGCCCACCTCTTTCTCCCTGACTTTCGGGTGCCCTACGGTGGGGGTGGGGGTGGGTGAGGACCCTAACATTTTCGGGGACATGTTCTGCACGCAACCAGAGAGCCCTCCTTCGTCAGCGCCTGGCGACGCCAGAGCTCACACGCATCTTCAAAGCCTTCGTAGCATCTCTGACGTCAATGTGCTTCCTCCACTGAGGATATCTGAGCTGCGTGTTACCAACGGGTGCAGGGGCACACCGCTGCCCCCTGATTAGCACACAACTGCAAGAGGGGGCGGTGGGGGGAGAGAGGGAGAGAGAGAGAAAGAGAGAGAGAGAAAGAGAAAGAAAGAGAGAAAGAGAGAGAGAGAAAGAAAGAGAAAGAGAGAGAGAAAGAAAGAGAGAGAGAAAGAGAAGGTGGTCGGTTGGCCGAAGAAACACTGCTGGCGTGCCAACAGCCCCTCCCTCCCTCCCCAGTCCCTGCAGGCAGCCCCCTCCTCAATTGTTCCATCCAGATGTCTTCCTCCTTTCAACTAGGACAGCCGGCGAATGTTAAGATGCGGCTGCATCTCCCAGGAGGGAGGCAGCGCTAAAATGGGGAGATTTCAAAGGAAAATCATCCTTTGCCCAAGTGGGTGGAACGCAGGGGGTTTCCACCCCACATTTCTCTCTGGGGCAAGAGTTGGGGGGGAGGGGGTTCCTCATCCTGGATTTTGCTGGGCTGAGAAGGTTCGCACGACACTTGCAACCCAGGTCAGGAAGGCAGAACGGGTGTCTTCCTGCAGCCAAGTGCGCCCGGACGAACGGGTGTCAGTTTGGATGGTTGGTTCTGGGGTGGGCCGGGGTCTTCCCACCACCCACCGCCCCACAAACGAGCAGAACTGGTCCATGTTTCGTCTTAACGGCCCTGGGCTCCTTCTGGCCGAGGGGCTTCGGGTCCTGCCCATTCGGTAAATGGATCCCATCCACCACCTCACCAAGGCCGCTGCTGCTGCTGCTGTGGCCTAGAGGTGGATCTCTCGCCTCACCATCAGGAAGTGGTGAGTTCGATCCTAGGTAGAGGCAGATGTAAGATCTCCTGCTTGGGCAGGGGGTTGGACTAGATGACCTGCAAGGTCCCTTCCAACTCTTGTTCATCTGTTGATAAGATATGGAGAAGCTCAGGTTGGATGGTTGGGAATAATTTTAAATTATGGGATTAGGTTTTAAGGTTAAGTTTTTAATTTTTATAAATTTGTACAGGGGATTATTTAATTCGATTTTAGTTTATGTGTAATGTCGATGTCACATTTTAATTTTTTACCTGTACACCGCCCTGAGTCCCTTCGGGGAGAGGGGGCGGTCTAGAAACCTAATAAAATAAATAATAAATAAATATAGCCACATTCCTGAGTTTGGGACCACCGTAGAGGGTCAGCGGGTCTGGCTGGCCTTGCTTTCGATTCATTTTAACTTTGATTTTACACGGTCAGGATTTGAGGGCTGGTGTAATCCTGCCCTCCTCGCTGTTCTTTTTAATTTTTAATTTGACGTACTTTTAAAGGATTGCAGCCTCCCAGAGGGTCGGTCTCTGCTATTCCTTTATTTCCCTTTTATTTCACATCGTCCCAGCGGGCGGCTGTAGCTTGTCATCCTTGCTATGCATTTATTTTAAGTTTCCCTGTCTCAGGACTGGAGCATCCAGAGGGCCGGTGTGTCCTGGCATCCCGCAGGACGCCGAATCAACGCCACAGACTCTGCATCAGCCGGCCCTCAGCCCTTGCACCCTGCCACAAGCACACAAAAACCAAACCTGGCTAGGTTTGCAATCCCTCAGTCCAAGCTGCCCTTCGCGAGAGAGGAAGAAAACCTTTGTGCATGCTTAGGGGCACCCTCCCCGCTGGCAGAGAACCGAGGGGGTGGGGGGCTGTAGGGACTGCTCAGGGCGCCCTCCAAGGGGTTCCAAAGATGTTACACGGAATAACAAGAGTTGGGAGGGACCTTGGAGGTCATCGAATGCCAGAGGCCTGCAAAGTTGGCTCTTTTAAGACTGGTGGACTTCCAACTCCCAGACTTTTTAATTCCTGTGCACCGCCCTGAGTCCCCCTGGGGAGAGAGGTGCGGTTATACAAATCGAATAAAATGAAATGAAAATGAAATTCCCCAGCCAGAGAATTCTGGGAGTTGAAGTCCGCCAGACCCCTGATCTAAAAGGGCATCCACCCCCTGCCCTGGAAAAAGCCCTTTTACGCCAAGGTTAAGCCTCACTGGCATCCACCCTCTCTCTCTCTCACCCGACCAGCAAAGCTGGCTTGGGGCAATTCTGGGAGTTGAAGTCTGCCAGGCTTAAACTTCCCAAGGTTGCAGACCTCTTGATCTAAAAGTGGCAGCCCGGCATCAATCGCCTGCCCTGCAAGAAGCCTTTTACGTCAAAATTCAGCCTCACTGGCATCCGCCCTCTCTCTCTCTCTCTCTCTCTCTCTCTCTCTGTCTCTCTCACACCTGACCAGTAAAGCTGCCCTGGGGAATTCTGGGAGTTGAAGTCCACCAGTCTTAAAAGAGCCAACTTTGCAGACCCCTGAGCTAGTTCAACCCCCTGCCCAAGCAATTTGGGACAAAACACACCCTGTGGAACTCAAATCAAGCTCAGTCCTCTCTCTCCCACTCTCTCCCTCTGTGTGTGTGTGTGTGTGTGTGTGTGTGTTGTGTCACACACCCCCATTTCTAAAATAGAGTCCCCCCCCCATCCCAGCTGATGGGGGAAGCTCCTCTGTGCTGGGTTTCGGCCGAGCATGCTGCAAGGCTTCGCCGACTCCGCAGCCGTCCCCACCCACTCCCATCTGAGTGTGTGTTTCTCTCTCTGTGTGTGTGTGCGTGTGTCATCTCTCTCCTCCCACCCACTCCAAAGCAGGAACCCTGCCGCACGTGCTCTTGGCAGGGCCTTTGGCTGTTCTGTCCACGTCAAGGCAGGACAGAGTGTACTGGAAACAGGGAAGGATGCCAACTGCCTCTCGGTCGGTCGTGGGAGGAGAGACAAGGGAAGGGAGGGGGGGGAGAATGGGAGGAAGGAGGAGGAGGAGACTTTCATTCATTACAAGAGGGAGAGAGAGAGAGAGTTTGTGTATGTGTGTGTGTGTCTCTCTCTCTCTCTTACAACCTTTGGGCACCACTCCTGAAGCAAACACGGGCAGGGTCCTTCCTGCTTGGGCTGGGGGTTGGACTAGATGTCCTACAACAGGGGTCCCCAACCTTTGCAACTTTAAGTCTGAAGGACTTCAGCTCCCAGACTTCTCCAGCCAGCAAAGCTGTCAGTGTCAGGGCCTGGGCCAGGGGTCTCCAACCTTTGCAATTTTAAGTCTGAAGGACTTCAGCTCCCAGACTTCCCAGCTTTGCTGGCTGGAGAAGTCTGGGAGCTGAAGTCCTTCAGACTTAAAGTTGCAAAGGTTGGAGACCCCTGCATTAGCAAAGCTGGCTGGGGGATTCTGGAAGCTGAAGCCCTTCAGACTTGAAGTTGCAAAGGTTGGAGACCCCTGTCCTGCAAGGTCCCCTCCCAACTCTTCTCCTTCTGTATGGGAAATCTTTGGGACCCCTCGGAGGCTGCTTTGGGCAGTCCCTCCCGGTTCCCAGGGTGCCCCCCTCCCCTTCCCCAAACGAACCCCATTCAGCCCCGCGCAGAACAAGCCAAAGGACAAAGCTAAACGCTTCCAAAAAACCGCTTGCTCCCCGCGTCGCAGCACCCATCTTGGAAAAGGGGGTGGGGCGGGGGTTTAAGTGCCCTTCAAAGCCAAACCTCTCAGGCCCCCTCCCCACACCACACACACACACCTCGTTCCCGACACCCACACAAAAGCCTCTTCCCTCTGGTTTGGGGTGGGAACGCAATGTTCTTGGCAAGCGAGCCGGCTCCACGCCCTTCGGCTTTGCATCTGGAGAGCCCTGTTTATGTACTAAAGGGAGGGGTACGCCACCTTTTACCTGAACGCACCCTGGGGTGTGTATGTGTGTGTGTAGTAGTGGGGGGGGGAGGCAGGCCACCGAGTAAGGCTGCCAAAGGAAAGGAAAGCGAAGGATTCGCTGGGAAGTTAAATCGGGACATCGAGGCACGCAGAGGGAGGGGCGGCCGGAGTTGGCTGCATTTTGGAGGGGGGGAAGGGGGGGTTTAGGGTTTTCCCACCCCCTCGCCCCTCCCCTCCCAGAGACCGGGGGAAAAAATGTTGGCAAACAAAGAGACCCTTGTGAGTTTTTGCAGCTGCTTTTTAAGGGAGCCGGCTCCTCGTGCCTGGAAAATGGATGGAGGATCCAGATAAGTTTTCCCCAGATGAGTTTCCAAAACTTTTTAAGATGGGTGGGCTTCGACTCCCAGCATTCCCCAGCCAGCAAAGCTGAGAGTTGGAAGTCCAATGAATTTAACAGATGGACAAGAGTGGGGAAGGGACCTCGCAGGTCATCTGCCCAAGCAGGAGATCGTACCTCTGCCTCTACCTAGGATTGAACTCACCACCTCCTGATTGGGAGGCGAGAGATCCACCTCTAGGCCACAGCAGCAGGTTAAGATTGCTGAGCTTGAAAACGAGGGTGCCGGATTGTGGGAATCGCTGCAGCCCCGTTGACAAACTCAGCTCACCAATGCTTGGACATCTATCTGGCATGATTTTGGATGAAAATCTGACTTTTATCGTCAGCCCAGAATCCGTTCCGACATAACCTGCTCCCAGTGACCAAGAAGAAAAGCAAATTGGCCTCAGGTAGCCCTTGACTTACAGCCACTCGTTTAGTGGCCAAAGTTACAAAGAAACTGAAAAAAGAAACGACTAACGACAGCTTTTCATGCAATCCTTACGGCAACCTATATAATCCCGCGGTCCAAATTCAAATACTTGGCCATTGGTTTCGTATTTATGACAGTCGCAGCGTCCCGGGGTTGGGGTGGGGGTGTCCCGCGATCCACTTTTGTGGCCAACAGACAAACCGAGTCCATGGGGAAGCTGGATTCAAGCAACAACCACGCGATTCACTTTAGAACGGCGGCGCGAGAAGTCCTCCAACGGGACAAAGCGCACCGAACGAGGGCCTCGCTTAGCAACAGCGATGGGGGGGTTGGGGGTGGGGTTGTGGTCGTAAGTCGAGGATTCCCTGCAGGAGAGGTGATCTCAGCGTTCCTACCCCTGGAGCCCCTCTGAGAAGGAGGACTTGTCCGGTTATGGGGATATTTTTCAGGAAGCCGCTCTGGACAGTTGTTTTGGCACATCAGCGTCAAGGGACCTGGCTTTCGGGAAGTTTGACGGCCACAACTCTGTGGGTCCGGCAGGCGCTGCGCATAGACCTGGGGCAGGGGTCTGCAAAGTTGGCTCTTTTAAGACGGGTGGACTTCAACTCCCAGAATTCCCCAGCCAGCCATGCTTTGCAAAGGAGGGGGGAGGAGCCATGCTGGCTGGGGAATTCTGGGAGTTGAAGTCCACCTGTCTTAAAAGAGCCAACTTTGCAGACCCCTGACCTGCGGGGGTGACTATCGCATGCCACCGGCTCTTTCTAGCAGGGTTCTCTGCAGAGCAACAGATGCGACCGGCGGGCGGTTTGTGTGCCTGGTGTATTTTCTTTTCCCGCCTGCGAAATCAGCCTGAAATGCCCTCTCTTTCCCTACAGGCAGGCACTGGTCCAACTGGGTCAGAGGGTTGGCGGGTGCCGGCGGGAGGAAGGCACCCCGGTTGAGTCACCCGGACCGGCTTCCCAGGGCAGAAGCCGTTCCTTTCTCTCGGCCCTTTGGGAAACTCTGCAGGACACGGGAAGAGGGGAAATCCTGGGGCTTCGTGGGTGGTCTTGAGGTGGGGGGGCCCTGCAGCACGTCCCCCCCCCAAGGATGCAAATGGCCGGCAAGGCAGACCTTCCTTGGCGTTCTTCCACGGCCTGTTCCCAGGCTGAGCCAGGGGAGGAAGCCAAGAACATAGGCAGCGTGTGAATCGGCAGAAGGAGCCGGGACAGAATTGCCCTGCAGCCCACCGAGAAACAGGCGTCCTTGAGGATGGTGCCAGCATCGGGAGGGGCCAGGCCTGCCTGGCATGGCCGCTTCACCCACTGCCCTATAAAAAGAGAATCGGCCTTGGTTCCGATTCCTGAAGGGGGACCCAGCCATGAGCCAGCCAGCCATGGGGGCAACGGAGGCTATGCAGAGCAGGGTTTCTCAAACGGGGCCCCTGGAAGGCGGGTGGACTTCAACTCCCAGAATCCCCCAGCCAGCGTGTCAGTGAACCTGAAAGTAGGTGGACTTCAACTCCCAGAATTCCACCAGCCAGCATGCTAATGAAGTTGAAGACAGGTGGATTTCAACTCCCAGAATCCTCCAGCCAGCGTGTCAGTGAACCTGAAAGTAGGTGGACTTCAACTCCCAGAATTCTACCAGCCAGCTTTGCTGGCTGGGGAATTCTGGGAATTGAAGTCCACGCATTCAAGTGTCCATGTCTGACCGACCCTACCATAGATTGGGGGGAGGGGGGAATCTACAGAAGAGCCCTGGGCTGGACCAGAGGCCCCATCTATCTTTCCCAAGCCAGGCTGGAAGGGGATGATGGAAACCATAGTCCAGACCAGACCAGACACCCCCCCACCCCCCCTAGAAAAGTGAAAGAATGCTATTCCTCCATTCTATGCCTCGGGGGGCCCGGGAAATTTCCCCCGCACGAAGGGTGAAATCCACCCTTAAAAGATCACCCCTCTTCCCAAAAACTCCGATTTTTGGAACCAGCCCCGGTTTGAACGTCCCGAAGGAAACATTTCCGAATATCTGAGGCTAAACCTTGGTTGACCTTCCAACAGGCCGGAGGTGGAAGGGGAAAGCAGCCAGCAAGCCAGGTTATGCTTCCGCCCCCCCTCTCCGGAGCCCCCACCCCAGCCCGCCCGCTGCTGCATTTCCCGGAGAAACAGGGCTGCCGGCTCAGCAGTCAAAGAGTTAGGGGGAGGGAGAAAGATTTGAGGAGGGGTCTCCCGGGTAGAAAGCGAGCCTCCCCCCAAACGCTGGCTAGGACACCTTCTGCAGGAATTCCCAGCCCACCGCCTGGGAGATCCCCCTCTCAACCCCCTCCCCCCTGGCATTGATCTGCCCCAGCCCAGCTGTTTGTGGGTGCTACGTTTCAGGGCTGCCTGCTTTGGGGGTGGGGGTGGGGATCCCTGCCCTCGTGCCACCCACCCAGGCAAGGCAAAGAATGCCGTGCCACCAGCCTGGGCTTGCTGCCTGCACCGCCGTGCCCTCTGGATCCCGGAGAGGCCTGAGCCGTTTCCCCCCTGCCCTCCCCCCCCTCCCCATAGTGCTTGGACGGCAGCCCAGAGGCCCCTTGCTCAGGCCGGGCCTACGTGAGCCGAGCGACGGGCGGGGGGACGGGGCAGGCCGCGAGCAGCCAACCAGCGGCCGGCCTCTTTCCTGTTTGCTTGCTAATTTCGGCTGGGAACACCGCACAGCCATTGGGCGCCTGGCTGCAACGCACAGCCCTGGGCACGCTGCCAACTGGGCCGGCACAGAGCTGCTGCCGAGGCTGGGCTGGGGGGGCTGGAGGAGAGGCAGGAGGGGCAGGTGCTCCCCCCCCATCCCCAAAGCGAGGCAGGGGAAGGAGGCCGGCAGGGGCTCCGAGTGCAGCCCCCACTTTCCCTTTGCCCCAGGCCGGCTTTCCCCCCACCCACCCACCCACCCCCACGTTGGTTCAAAGGCACCTGTGCCACTTTGGGCTCCCCCGGAGGCTGCGAGCATCTCGCCCGCTGCTGCGCCTTCCTTCGGGCCTCCTCGCCCACATCGGCTCCCCTTCTCCCCACCTTGCAGCCGAAAAGGCCCCCCTCCCCAAAACACACTCGGCTGAGTCACTGAGCCAGAGGCAATAATACGGCAGGCGGCGGGCGGAAGACGGTGCCAGCCTTCAAAGCAGGTTCCGTGCCCCAGGGAGCCAGGAGAAGGGAGGCAGCCGGCATTGCCAGGCTCCGTGGGCACGCCTGACCCACCGTTCGGAGCCGCCCTGGAGCGTAACAAGACAAGGAGTCCTCGACATACGGCCACAATGGCGCCCCCCTGCCTTTACGTCGCTGAGTGGGACGCCTGTTTAGTGAGCGTTGCCTCCCTTGCCACGGGTGTCGCAGCAGTTGTTCCGCTAGTAGGGCGGCCGTTAAGTGAGACTGCTTTGCCCCATGGGGTTGGCTCGTCGGAAGGTCACAAAAGAGGACCCAGGGACGCTGCCACCGTCGTAAGATAGGGATCGGTTGCAAAGGCACCTGTGCCACTTTGGGCTCCCCCGGAGGCAGCGAGCATCTCGCCCGCTGCTGCGCCTTCCTTCGGGCCTCATCGCCCTAACCCTAACCCCTAACCCCTACCCCACCTTGCAGGCGAAAAGGCCCCCCTCCCCAAAACACCCTCGGCTGAGTCACTGAGCCGGAGGCCAAGAGATGGCATGCAGCGGGCGGAAGAGGGTGCCAGCCTTCAAAGCGGGTTCCGTGCCCAAGGATTTGGATCCCACGTGGGGATGCTGCGACGGCCGTAAGTGTGAAACCCGGCCGCAAGTCACTTCTTTCAGGGATGTTGTGACGTCAAACTGTCACTGAGGGAACTGTCGTAAGTCGAGGACTAGCTGTATCAATACGCTTATTGTTGTTGTTGTTATTTTGTTTCCCCCGGGGGCTGATGTGGCCTTGCCAGCGCCACTGAATTGTGTGCACAGGCAAAGCGTGAATCGTAAGCGTGCAATTAAACGGGGGGGGGGGGGGGAAACAGGGCTGCCCTTTCTCCTCTCCTTAATCAGCCGGCAATTAGCAAGAGGAAGTGCGGTAGGCGAATCGCTAAACAAGCTTGTGTCGTGAGCGCACACACATATACACACACACACCTGGTGTCGGCAGTTGCGAGGTGTTTCACCTCCCGAGTTGGAGGGGGTCTTTTGGGAAGCAGCTTTGGAGGCAGGCAAGGGTCTCTTGGGAAGCGTGCAAGGGGTGTCAGGAAGCCAGCGGGTGCCCAGGGATTCGAGGGTGCCATTTTGACTTTTTTGACCTCATCCCGTAGATACCCCAAGGACTAAGTTCAACTCCAAACCTGACCCACAAATCTGCCTTCTTAAAGTTCCCAACCTTGAGAACTGTAAGATGGGTGGACTTCAACTCCCAGAATTTCCCAACTAGCCATGCTGGCTAGGGATTTCTGGGAGTTGAAGTCCACTTATCTTACAGTTCATTAGCATACTGGCTGGGGAATTCTGGGAGTTGAAGTCCACCCATCTTACTGGCTAGGGAATTCTGGGAGTTGAAGTCCACCCATCTTACTGGCTAGGGAATTCTGGGAGTTGAAGTCCACTTATCTTACAGTTCACTAGCATACTGGCTGGGGAATTCTGGGACTTGAAGTCCATCCATCTTATACACTGGACTGGCCTTTAAGCTCCTTTAAGGCTGTTCCCACCTTGCAGGAAAAAAAACAACTGAAATAAAATTCTTATTTTGGGAAATCTCGACCAAAGAACAAGCCAACCATACTTCAGGGCGCTGCCTGATTTTTTTTAAAAATCAGAATGCAATTTTTTCTTATGAAGGAATAACCAGAAGACAGCAAAAGATCCCGCCTCATTCTCAATTCTCTTAGAAGACAACAGGTCCTTCCGAAGTGGATGCCTAGCCAGTCCTCGACTTACGACCACAATTGAGCCCAACATTTCTGTTGTTACGCGAGACATTTGTTTAAGTGAGTTTCGCCCAGTTTTTACGACCTTCTTTGGCACGGTTGTTAAGTGAATCACTGCCAGCGTTAAGTCAGTCAGACGCTTGTTCCTGTGAATCTGGTTTCCCCTGTGATCCCCCGCCAAAGGGGACCCCAGGACACTGCCACCGTCATAAAGAGGAGTCAGTTGGCAGGCGCCTGTGTTTGGATAACACGTATAACCATGGGGATGTTGCAATGGTCGTAGGTGTGGATAAAATATCACTTTTTCCACTGCTGTTGCAACTTTGAACCGTCACTAAACGAACTACTGTAAATGAAGCACTCCCTTTTTACAACTCCCAGTAAGCAGAACACTGGGCAAAAATCGTGGCCATCAAAACTCAAGAGGCCTCAGGCCAATGAGGGGTCCAATCCTGAGCGTTACACCAAAGAGGGTTCATCCCAAGCGTAGTTTGCCCTGACCCCCAAGCAAACAAATGTGGGCTGCCTTCCGGAGGCCCTAAATTAGAACAATTCCAGCAACCATTCCAACAGGGGTCTAATTTTAGTTGGTCTGGGATTTTAGCGCAGAGGTAAGTTTAATTCGTTTTAAATTGTATTTATGCTTGTGTTTTTACATATGTATTTTTTAAATCCCCTCGAGTCCCTTCGGGGAGAGAGAGCGGTCCATAAATTAAAATTATTATTATTATTAGGAGAAAAACTCCAAAAGTGTGTATTATAGATCAGTTAGGGCAGGGGTCTTTGACCTTCGCCACTTGTGGACTTCAACTCCCAGAGTTCCAAGGTTAGAGACCCCTGCTCCATCTGGGAATTCTGGGAGTTGAAGTCCACAAGTCTTAAAAGTCGCCAAGGTTGGAGACCCCTGCCTTTAAGAGGGATGCGTGCAGCAGAAAGGAATTTTCTCAATTCGATAACACAATTGTTGTTATTTAGACCGAGAAGCTGCCTTTGCAACAATTCTGCACGACTGACTTCCTTAACCCCAAAAAAGGGGGAAATAAATAAATAAATGAAAAAAAAAGATGACGCTGTGGGTCCGGACGTACCCCATAGGAACAGCCAAGCCTGGTAGAAATTCATCAACATCGTGACTTGGGGTGATAAAAGGCACCCCAAAACGAGGGACGAAAGGATGAAGGAACTGCCAGACGTTAAGCAACGATAAATCTGCATTCAACTTCCAAAAGGTGTACCAAAAAATGTGCTGTATCTACTGCCACGAATCCATTACCCGGAAAAACATCGGGGGGCACCGCATCTCCGGACCGATGCTTAAGGCAGGGGTCTCCAACCTTTGCAACTTTAAGTCTGAAGGACTTCAGCTCCCAGACTTCTCCAGCCAGCTTTGCTATGTGGGTATATACATAATAAGCTTTGCTGGCTGGAGAAGTCTGGGAGCTGAAGTCCTTCAGACTTAAAGTTGCAAAGGTTGGAGACCCCTGGTTTAAAAGAGAATTCTGGGAGCGGAGGTCCTTCAGACTTAAAGTTGCAAAGGTTGGAGACCCCTGCCTTAAGGGATCCAAGCCAAGAGAGAGAAATTGGGCACGCTCTTCGCTTCCAACTCAAAGCTATCGATGTGCTGCAGATGATGAGGCTCGCTTTCAAAACTATGAAGAGCGTCTTTCATAATGGCAGAAGGGCAGGTAGAGGAACACAATCTTTCCTCCAGTCCCAAATATTGTGTATAAGTGATGTGTGTGTGTGTGCTGTCTTAAAAACCCCATTTTTATGTGCCACTTGCTAATAAAAGCAGAGGCTGAATCCGAGGGGGCGTGGATAAGTGATGTTATAAGAAGGGGCGGGGCTTTAGGTGCTCAGCAGTGGCCATCTTGACTTTTTTGACCCCTGCCCCATCAACATCCCTACTCATTCTAGCTCTAAAGGTGTCAGGGAGAGACCCTGACAGAAAGCCCAAGCGGTCCACGATTTGCAACGGGTTCGTTTAGTGACTGTTTGAAGTTACCATGGCAACGAAAAAAAGGGGCTTAGGGCCGCTTGTGACCCTGGCAAGCATCCCCCTGGTCATGTGATCAAAGGATCACATGACCCCAGGACATTGCAACCGTCATAAATGTGAGCCAGTTGGCCAGAGTCTGAATTTTGATCGCACGACCCTGGGGGATGCTGCACTGGTGTGAAAAGCAGCCATAAGTCCCTTTTTTTCCAGTGCTGTCGTAACTTTGAATGGTCACTAAACAAATGGTTATAAGTCGAGGATTACCTCTATGCTTCTTGGAAATAAATCAGCATTTGCAAATTCTACTCCTCTGGAATAAAGGTTTATTATTAAAAGAATATTATTAAAATTATTATTATTGAACTTATTATTGTTAAAATCGTTAAATTATTATTATTAAAAGTATTGTTAAATTATTATTATTATTATTATTAAAATTATTGTCATTGAAAAATTGTTTTGTTGTTGCTGTTATTATTATTATTAAAAAAATCTACCATTGACCGCTTGTTCTGCTGCCCTGGGTCCTCTGTGGAGAAGGGCGGGATATAAATATGATTAAAATAAATAAATAAAATAAATAAAAATAAATAAATAAATAAAATTGTTCTACCAGTTTGTTATTTTGCTTTTCCCACCTGTGTTACTAATGTAAGGACAGCAGGGATTCACTTAACAACGGTGGCAAGGAATGGTCATAAGATGGGGCAAAATCCACTCAACGATAGCAAGGCTAATGTTGGCCTCAATGGAGGCCGTAATTCGAGGACCAGCTGACCTTCTTAGCTGCTGCACCAGCTGACCAATGACCCAGCTGACAGGGAAGAGTCTTCCTGCTAGAATGACCGACCCTTCGTCATGCGAGGGCTGGGCCGGCAGGAAAGAGAGTCCCAAGTGATTTGGGGTACCTGTATGGGGCAGCCTCTCCCCCTTGGCCCAGCCTCCCTTTCGGTGTCTCCTTTGGCCCATCTTATAGGCGGCCTTCGGGGTCCACCTTAATTATTCACTGCCTCCTTCTCGTTTGGCGGAAGAAATCGGCAGGCCCATTAAAGCCCAGGAGCGCCTCTCGAATCCAGCACCGATGCCCCTGAAGGGTGCCAGAATTCTTCCTCTTTACGGCCTTGTGCTCTGGGGGTGTCGCTAGGTCTTAATTTACACCAGGTTCTGCCCCTCCCATTTCCCCTGTGCCTGAGGTTGGGTTCAAGAGAAGAACAGAGTGGGAAGGGGCTTCAGAGGTCTTCTAGTCCAACCCCCCCCCCCCCGCTCAAGCAGGAGACCCGCGACCAGCTCAGCCCAACGTATTTCTTCCGTTTTCTTTCCGTGTTGTGCATTGACGTATTCTGAGTTTACAGGTGGCCCTCGGCTTTAGGGCCCCAAGTGAGCCCGGAATTTATGTTGCTAAGTGGGACCCTTTCTTCAGTGAACTTGGTCCCATTTCACAAACTTTCTTGCCACGGTTGTGAAATCGGTCCCTGTGGTTGTTGAGTTAGTAACACGGCCGTTAAGTGAATCTGGCTTCCTTGTTGGAGGTCGCTAAAGGGGATCGCGTGGCCCCCCCGAGACACAGCGACCGTCATAAATAGGAACCGGTTGGCAAGCATGGGAATTTTGATCGCACGACCATGGGGAATGCTACAACAGTCGTAAGTGTGAAAAATGGTCGTAAGTCACTTTTCTTAATGCCGTTGTAACTTTGAACGGTCACTAAATGAACTGTTGTAAATTGGGGGTTGCCTGTACTTGTTTTCTTTCTTTCTTTCTCTTTCTTTCCTTCTTTCTTTTCTTTCCTTACTTTCTTTTTCTTTCTCTTTCTTTCTCTTTTTTCTTTCTTTCTTTCCTTTCTTTTCTCATTTTCTTTTTCTTTCTTTTTTCTTTCTTTTTCCTTCTTTCTTTTCTTTCCTTTTCTCACTTTCTTTTTCTTTCTTTCTTTCCTTTCTTTTCTTTCCTTTTCTCACTTTCTTTTTCTTTTTTCTCTTTCTTTCTTTTTCTTTTCTTTCCTTTTCTCACTTTCTCTTTCTTTCCTTTTTCTTTCTTTCTTTTTTCTTTCTTTCCCTCCCTGCCTCCCTCCCTGCTTCCTAACCATAAAACTAAACTAATTGCTCTACATCCATCTATCTATCTATCTATCTACCTACCTACCTACCTACCTACCTACCTACCTACCTACCTCTAACTCTAACCCTTTCTCTAACTTTCTCTCTCCTTATCTCTTCCACCATCATCTTGAAACTTTTAGCAATCTGCAGCTGGCAAAAACAGCGCCTCTGGGCATGTACAGAGAACATTTCCTTCCCAAGCGCGTAATCCCATCCTGCCGTCACATCTATGGCACAAAAGCTTGCAAAAGGCGGGCCCTGCTGCTTTCTTAGAGGGCCCATAAACCCAGATTCTTATTTTAGAAAACTAATCACGGGCCGTCCCGACAGTCATACGCTCCGAAAGGCCTTGGCGGGCGTCCCGGATGCCTTCGGAGAAGAGGCTGCAAGGTGTCCGGAGGACTCCTGTGTCTGATACGCCACACGCCAGGCTCCGTTGGCACCACACGCTTTCTAATCCTCTTGGCCTACTTAGAACTGCTGCCCAAGCAGAAAAGGGAAGTAAAGAACGGCACCCACAAAGCCACAATTCTCACCTGGTGGAGGCTGAACTATCTCCATCCTGCGGCCCAACACCTCCGGCCACACACACACACACACCCTTTTTTTTGGGTACTCCCAAACTGGGAAGACCAACTTCCCTCTTGGTCCATCCAAGACCACAAACAAGCCGGCGTTTAAGAGCGCCCTGCGGAGTAGATCTACCACCCAATTCGCAGAAGGGGAAGACTAGAGACCTAAAAGGCACAGAGAGATCTGCAAAGGGGCCTCGGCAGGCTCCCGTCTTTGGGGTTGGGGCCAGACCCACCTTCTCCTCACCCCTCAAGCCTCAGCCCCCCCCAACCCCAACCCCAACCAAGTCCCTCTTGCGCAGGGAATTCAGTCCCAGACCCCTCTCGTCCCATCCACGGAAGCAGAACACGGGGGAGGAGGGAAGGGGGAAAGGAAGAGCATAACAAGGTCTGGATTCCGAATGTAGAGGTGAATCCAACCGAATTCCTTCGAGATTCCCGTGCCTGAGAGGTTTTGCTGCTTCTCAAAGTGGAGACGGATTTGGCAACAACAATTTTGCATCCCTGCGCGGGATAGGTGCACGAGCCGAGAGAGGCACCCCGAGAAGCCAGAACTCGGGTTGGAGAGCCAATTCGGTTGGGATGGAGAGTAGCATAGGGGATGCAAATATGTGTATTTGTATATATGTGTGGGAGAGAGAGAGAAGGAAGGAAGGAAGGAAGGAAGGAAGGAAGGAAGGAAGGAAATGGGAATGAGAATGAGAAGAAAAAAGGAAGGAAGGGAAGAAAGAAGAGAAGAGAAAGAAAGAAAGGAAAGGAAAAAGAAGGAAGGAAGGAAGGAAGGAAGGAAGGAAGGAAATGGGAGTGAGAATGAGAAGAAAAAAGGAAGGAAGGGAAGAAAGAAGGGAAGAGAAAGAAAGGAGGGAAGGAAGGTAGGAAGGAAGGAAGGAAGGGGGAGTGAGAATGAGAAGTAAAAAGGAAGGAAGGGAAGAAAGGGAAGAGAAAAGAAAGGAAGGAAGGAAATGGGAGTGAGAATGAGAAAAAAGGAAAAAGGGAAGAAAGAAGGGAAGAGAAAGGAAGGAAGGAAGGAAAAGGAAAAAAGGAAGAAAGAAATTAAAATAACGGAAAAAAGAGACAGAAAGAAACTAATAAAAGAGGAGGGCAACAGAGAGAGAGGAGGAGAAAGAGAAGAATTAAGAAATGGCGAGCAAGCAAAGAAACAGCCGAGCACGAAACACATCGCGGACGGAAAGAACAAAATGTACCAGAGCAGCTCAGGGAACAGAGAAGAAAGGGAAGGAATAACTGATGGGAAAGACAGAAGGGAAAAGCAGGAAGAAAGCGAAGAGGAGGAAAATATTTGCCAAACAGCCGAGGAAAACAGAGAAAAGCCTGAAGGGGAAGGAGCAGAGGGGAGAAGGCAGCACAAACAAGCCACGCAGAGAAGGGAGAGGTAGGGGGCAGAGGGGAGACGCCGCAGCGGCCCAACAGTGCCGGGACTCACCTGGCCCAGAGCCCCCCGGGGGGAAGGCACCCTTAGGGCCCAGCGTCCTGCCTAACTGCCCCATCGTCGCCCTCTGCCATCCACCGACCGCCGACTCCGTGCCAGCCCCGAGCCGAGCGGGTTCTTCTCCATATGTGGAACTGGATCCGACCTCCACCCACCGCGTCACGGCCTGGCACGGAGCCGGGAACACGTGATGTACACAAGACCTGTCATGTGTTCATCCTCCGGCACACGAGGGCCACCGGCTTCCCTGCCCGCAGGAAAACAGCCAACAGCAACGGCTGGCCAGAGGAAGGACATGTGCGAGGAGGAGGAGGAGGAGGAGGAGGAGGAGGAGGAGGAGGAGGAGGAGGAGGAGGAGGAGGAGGAGGAGGAGGAGGAGGAGGAGGAGGCTGGCTTGGGACAGCAGCCAGTCGAGATGCCTGCAGAGGGGAAAAGGCTGGAGCAGAAAGCAAGAGTCAGCGAGAAGCGGCCGCCAGAGGGTGCCAGCGGAGCCGTGGGGGAGAAACCAGAGCAGTGCCAGGGATGTTATGCCGAAGAGACAGCCCAATCCGGAAGCAACGGATTAGGACGATGGGAAGGGTTTGCCCGGCAACGGGTTTTAAAAGGCTGCCACCTCCCTAGCTCCAATAACTTCCCAGAAGTTGCCATCCATGGCTGGGCACATCCCTGGGCACCCCAAGCCACCGGTCCCAGAGGCTGCAGGGCTTTGCAAGAGTGGGGCAGTGCCGGGAACACTCCGGGAGGCTTCTGCGCCTTGCCAAGTTGCCAAGGGAGCTTCCACTTCAGGCGAAAGTCCACGGAGTCCCAGATACCGGAATCCCACGGAGGAAGAGCTGCTCCTTGGTGGTCAGGCATGGCTCGGGATCTTGGAAAAGCAGCCAGGATCGGCAGAGGATTGGCTCTGGATTCAAACAGGATGGAATCCATCCGGGCCACGATCCTCCTTTCCAAGGAGAGAGGCGCCAAGCGGCCCGGAACGTTCCCACGCTGTGTGGCGGCATCTTCAAAGCTTGGCCTTACCTTTGATACTTTGACCAGGACATCCCTGAGTTACACAGTCATGGTTAGGGCTGATGCACACCTCCGCCCTGCCGCCAGCTCTCCCCGGCTCATCTTAGCCAGGTTCCGCCAGAGACTAAAACTCTTATAGGCTAGGAGCGGAGCGTTTCAAAAGAGGGAGAGAGGAGGGGCGAAGCGAAGCCAGCCTTGGCCGGATGCCTCGGACGGGTGGCAGGGCGCCAGGTTTGTCCTCCCCGGGCAGAGTGGGCCAAGAGCTGCCTGGGAATAGCCAGTGCGGCAAATTCTGCAGCCCAGGAACCGTGCCGAGGAGCGGGGCAGCTCACCACCTTGGGGGCAACGAGATGCTCACACACTTTCCCCCCCCCCTTCCCTACCGGCCGGGCGAAGCCCCAATTGCACCCACCCGATTTGCACCCAAATTCCTCGCAGTAAGCTGGAAAGCAGACACCAAGGAGAAGGGGGGCTTCAAGCCGGGGTTTCCACCCCCCCATTGCTTTCTGCCCCCCCCCCAAAGTCTCCTGCCACCCCTTCTGCGCTCTTCGTGACCCAGTTTTGGGAAGATCCAAATGGATTTGACCTACATCCTGATCACCTTGTCTCCCACATGCGACGGAAGCCAGATCTGCAGGTGTGGCTTCAAAACTACCTTTCCCCCCCCCCTTTCTTTCAAAGCTCCTCCGAAATTCAGGGTGCAGAGAGGGCACTGATGCCAACGCAGGTCGATCCCAGAAGCCCCTTCTCTTCCCCTCCTTCCGCCAACTGTCTCGGCGGCTCAAACTTCCATCCTCCAAGCTTTGCGGGTGTAAAAGCTTTGGTTGCAAAACCCACATTCCTGAACACGACCACGAAACGGGGGTACTCTGCGCCACTCGCAACATCTCCGCTGGCGGATAATGTGACTGTCACTATAAGGTGGCATGCAGGAATCGGCTGGGTCAGTTTCTCCACCCTCTCCCTGGGCAGAAATTCCTGCCAGTTTGCAAGCTGTGCTCTCTTGTTCCCTTGTGGTTAATTTTCCCCCCCTTGGGAGTATGAATTCATATTCCTTTGCCTTTGAATATATAAATATATCTTTATCTCATCTATCTATCTATCTATCTATCTATCTATCTATCTATCTATCATTCTATCTGTCTATCGTTCTATCTATCCTCACAGACACAGATGCAGACAAACACATACAGTATAGATATATAGATATCACTCACTCATACATTCACACAACTGGAGAATGCTGCAAAACTATTCAAGCACAGATATTTTTTTGGGGGAAATAGTTTTTCCTGAGACGGCTGCTCCCCCTCCCTTTCCCTTGGGCGGATTCTCTGCACCCCCCCTCCCCCTCCTAATCCACTAGATTAAAGAACCCATCTGGGGTCTGAAGGCAGCAGGCGAGCGAGCGAGCGAGAGGCCATGATAGGAAGCCTGCCCTACTGTAAACAAGATGTATAGGGAGACTGAATCGCATGCACACAACCAGGACAGTGGGAAAAGTCCGCCTCTGGGATCTGGCCGGCTCCTCGCATTTACGGCAGGCAGCTCCCCTCATCCTCTTTTCTCTAATTGTTGATAAACCCTTGGCAAGATCCCTACTGTAATCTAATAGATCTCCTTGCAGCCCAGAAGACATTCCCTCCTCCTCCCCCTTCCTCTTCTTCTGCAGAACTACAGGCAGATCCAGGAGCGATCTGTGGGTTCAATGACAAACCTGACCAATTTATTTTAAATATTGGCGGGGGGGGGGGGGGGTTGCAATGACCAAATAATGCCTATCCCCCTCCTAATGACGCCCCCCCACCGCACCCGACCCCTGCCTGCCTCTACTGCCATCCACATTCCAAAGGAGCCGAGGCACCGAGGATGCCGCGACCCTTCCCCAAATACTTTCCCAGGGTACCTGGAAGAAGGACGGGACCTCTTTGGAGAATGAGGAAAGGTCTTCTGTGCAAAGGGGGGGGGGCAAATTGCAAGTCGCGCTCGTTGGAAATCTCGACGGGGGGTGCAAAGGGGGTCGAAGAATTTGCCGAGTCTGCAAGTCTGCCCCCTCCCCACCCCCACCCGCTCCTCCATCCCCTCGCCCCACCTCTGTCTCGGGGGAGGGGGGGTCCGGAGACCCCCTGCAGAAACCCGCCCGCCCGCCCAAGCCCCCGGCGCCTCCTGCCCTCTTGAGCAGCCGGACCGGCCGCCGCGGGCGCATCCTGCCCGTCCTTGCAAAGGATGCAGCCAGTCCCGCCACGCGCGGAAACCCGCCGCGGGAGCTTCCCCGCCGGCTTTACCTGGGTCCCTGCAGCCCATTCTCCATGGCTGGCCGGCTCCTCTCGCTCGCTCCGCTCCCCTTTCCCTCTGCCTCCTTGGCCGGCTCCGGCTGCTTGGGCTCGGCGGTTGCTTTCCCTGCGCTCGTCTCCGCCCGCGCTCCTCCGGCCCCCTCCCCCCCGCCCCGAAGCCCACTCCCCTCCGGGCTACTCCCACCGCCCCTCCCCCACCCGCGCCATTGGCTCCCCCTCCCACCCCGGAGGAGCCCCCCCCTCCCCCTCCTCCAGCCAGGCAGGATCGGGACTCGCTGGCACGCCTCCGTCGGCGGAGCCGCGCGGCCATTGGGCGCAAGGCTGCCACTCCGGCGCCCGGGGGGCTCTGCCCCCTCATTTGCGGGCACTTGGCTGGGTCGAGGGTGCCCCCCCGCGGCTGCGGATGGGAGCTCCGGCTGGGTTGGGGGGGGGGCGAGAGCGGTGGGAGGCCCGGATTCAGCGCAGGCAGCTTGGCCGCGCAGAGCTGCTGCATAGGGGCGCCGATCCGGAGTGGCGCCGGTTTCTCTGGGCAGGTGGGGAGCCTGGGAGGAGGCAGCTGGGGATGGAGGAGGCCGCCGAGGGCGGGGAGGGGAGGGGGAAGGGCGCTTCGGGGTCTGCAGCCCCAGCGCAAGGGAGGGGGGGACGACTCCGGATTAAGCTGCCCTGTGCGCAGGCTTGCGCCCCGCGCAGATCCAGAAGAGGATCGGGAGGAAAAGGGAAGGCTAGGAAAGGAGACAAGACCCCCCCCCATGAATGCAGATGTTTGGGGTTCCTTTGCTTTCCCCATTCCATCCCCCCCTCCCCAAAAGCCGCGCCCTCAAGTTCATATGTCCTTCGAATGGGACAATCCGAATTCAATTCTCTTTTCAAAGCCATCGCGCCAGGAGACGGTGATGGGGGCTCTCCCGGGGTGCCGACCCGGACCCGAACCCCGCAGCCCCCAATCGGCCGTGGGGCGGAGGATGATGGCCTTTGTAGTCCAGCGCATCCGAGGCGAAAGGAGGCGCGGTGCTCCCGCAGACACCTGTTCGGGCGGGCGGGCGGGCGCTCTCCCGGGTCCTGGCCCGGCGAGCATCTCGGACGGCGGGCCGGTGGTGCGAAGGCGCCCCCTGGCGGGCGAAGGGGGCGCCCGCTCCGTTCTCCGGCTCCCGACCCCCCTCTCAGCGATGGGAAGCGGCTGCTCCTTCTCGGTGGAGGCGCTTAAGGCTGGGTTTATGGGGGGGGGGGAGAGAGAGAGAGACTCCTGCGCTAACCATCCCTCCTCCCGAGGGTAGGATAGGACGCTGGTGCAAACAGGGGCGGGGGGGGGGGGCAGCCAGGAACCTGCTTTGCACCTCCCCAGCCTGGCCCTCTCTTTGATGATTGCCTTCTCCTCTGCCTCGCAGGACTACAATTCCCATCCTTCCCAAACAACCAAGACATTCTAGGCCAGTGTTTCTCCACCTTGTCCCCTTGAAGATGTCTGGACTTCAATGCCCAGAATTCTGGGCATTGAAGTCCAAACATCTTCAAGGGGACAAGGTGGAGAAACACTGGCGTAGGAGTTCTTAGTTGGGTGGGGGAGAGGTGGTTGCAGAATGCCAGGAAGGGGGCTGAGGGGAATATGGGAGGGGGAAATCCTGAGAGGGGCTCTCCATGACCACTGCCCACAAGAGGGCCCCATGGGCTTCCCCCTTGGACCCCTTGAAAAAGCCCACTTGGTCTCATCTTACATAACAACAGAGTTGGAAGGGGCCTCGGAGGTCTTCTAGTCCAACCCCCTGCTCAGGCAGGAAACCCTAGACCATTTTGGACAAATAGTTGTCCAGTCTGTTCTTGAAAGCCTCCAGGGATGAAGCTCCCACAACGTCTGTCCCATGGGTTGATTATTCCCACGGTCAAGAAATTCCTCCCCTTATTTCCAGGTTGAATCTCTCCTTGGTCAGTTCCCATCCATTCTTCCTTGTCTGGCCTTTGGGTGCTTTGGAAAATAGCTTGACCCCGTCCTCTCAGTTGCCGAAGGGACACAGTCGGACCCCTTGCTCAATCAGGAGACCCTGGACCATCATTTCAGACAAATGGCTTTCCGCTCTCTTCTTACAAACCTGCAGGGATGGAGCCCCTGGCTTCCTCTGGAGGGAAGCCGCTCCATCGATTAAATAGCCTAGGATTATAAAATAACAGAACCACTAAGTTGGGAGGGACCTTGGAGGTCTTCTAGTCCAACCCCCTGCTCTAGTAAGGAGACCCTAGACCAGGGATCTGCAAAATCGGCTCTTTTAAGACTGGTGGACTTCAACTCTCAGAATTCCCCAGCCAGCTGGCTGGGGAACTCTGAGAGTTGAAGTCCACCAGTCTTAAAAGAGCCAACTTTGCAGACCCCTGCCCTAGACCATTTCAGACCAATGGTCCTCCAATCTTTTCTTTAAAACCTCCAGGGATGGAGTTCACACAGCTTCCAGAGGCAAACAGTTCCACTGGTTAATTGGATAAGGCTGCTTACTTAATAGAGAGTGAAATCCTTTTCAAACTATATTAGTTACACCTGCTCAAATTCACTGGCCCTTCCAGTGTTTTTAAAATTGCCAGGACGGCGAAAAGGCAAAAAACCCCAGGGAGTCGATCTTGACTGGTGGCTAACAATTTCAATGTTCCTGCCTTTGATTAAAATGTGCAAACCAAAAATGTGATTATTGGGCTCCTTCTAATTTTTTCTCTCTTCCAAACAAGACGTTCACAACTTTGCAATCTTAAGCTAGACTATTTGAGCCTGATTTCTGTCAATATTCTTCCGCCACTCAAGGGGCTGTCATAGAGAAGAGGGGGATTGATTTATCCCCCAAAGCACCTGAGGGCAAGAAAAAGATGGATGGGAACTTATCGAGGAGTGATCCAACCTAGAACTAAGGAGGAATTTTCTCTGAAGAACAGTTTGCCTCCAGAAGTTGGGAATGCTCCAACACTGGAAGTTTTCAATAAACAGAAAAACCATTTGATCGGGAGGGTATAAGTATAAGTGAATCTGGCTTCCCCATTGACTTTGCTTGTCAGAAGATCGCAAAAGATTGATCCCAGGGACGCTGCAACCGTCATAAGTATGAGTCAGCTGCCAAGCAACTGAATTTTGGTCATGTGACTGTGAGGATTCTGTAGCAGTCGTAATTATGTAAAACGGTCATAATTCACTTTTTTCAATCCTGCTGTGACTTCGAAAGCTCAATATATGAACTGTTGTAACTCAAGGATTATGTGTAATATGAAAAATGCAAATATTGTTTCCCACCCCCCTCGAGCCTCAAATCCCGCATTTAAGGGCAGGTTCCTCCCCCTCATCCCATCTTTCGGCTTTTTTCTAGAGTTCCTTCGTTTGTGCCTACGGATGCATACAAACTATTTTCTTCCGCTGCGTTCCAGCCCTAGCCATAATCCCTGCCTACCTGTTTATGGTTTCTAGGGCTGGCAAATGTTTTGGCAACTCTGTTTATTTTAAAATGACAACATATTGTGTGCACTGACAGCTCAAAAAGACAGGGTTGTCCTTGAGTTCAAGGAGACTCTTGGTGACAACTTGGAAAGAAAGATTTCCTATGGAACTTTTTATGGACTGTTTTCTCAATTTTCCCAGTCCAGTTTTTCCAACCCTTCTGATGATCTTTTCTCCAGGTTCTAATCAGGCCTGGTCTGTTTAGGCTTTGAGCCCTGAAAAGCTTCTTCTGTACCTTCCCTCATTCTCAAAAGCCAATGAGAAAAGTTGTACAGGTAGTCCTCAACTTATAACAGTTCATTTAGTCACTGTTCAAAGCAGTGGTGGGTTTCCATTTTTTTTACTACCAGTCCGCTTGTGCGCGCACACTGCTACTACCCATTTGCCTGATCCAGGCTGAACCCAGAGTAACCCTCCTATGGTTCAAAGTAACAACAGCATTGGGAAAAAGGGAATTAGGGCCATTTTTCACACTTATGACCGTTGCGGCATCCCTATGGTCACATGATCAAAATTCAGGCACTTGGCAATTGGTTCATACTTATGACAGGTGCTGTGTCCCAAGGTCCTTCTGACCAGCATAGTCAACGGGGAAGCCAGGTTCACTTAACAACCGTGTTACTACTGCAGTGATCCACTTAGCAACTGTGTCAAGAAAGGTTGTAAAATGGGACACTGAACTGTCTGTCTCTCACTTAGGAACGGAAAATGTGGGTTCCATTTTGGTCGTAAGTCGAAGACTACCTGTTATTAGGTACATTTGCAGCCTTGAGTAATTTGTAAAGATCAATCAAACAATAAAGCTTAAATAAATCTCCAATAAAAACCTCAAATCGCTCTTCAGTTGCTGCGTTGAAACGATCCCTCCACCGCATTGGTAGACCAGCTCTGGCCGCCTCGTTTTTTTCTCAAAGTGGGGGGAGCAGCATGGGGTCAGGCCCCTCTTTTCCAAGCCAGCGTCTCCCCCGACATCCAAGGGTGGAAATGCAGAGCTGGACCCGAAGCGAAGAAAGAATCGAAGGGGAGAGAAGTCACCAGGCCGGGGGTCTCCATCCAGGATGGTTGGTCCATCGAAGTCTGACGCAAAAGGGTCATGGTGACGACAAGGCAGGGATGCCCCCAGCTGCCGCCACCCCCCAACTCAGCTAGTCCAGCATCCAGGGGGAAGTTGCCAGGCCTGGAATGTTGAGGCCCCAAGTCCGAATCCTCCCCCTTGGGAAAAGTGGAAGGCTGGCTTTTTAGCTGGTGCTTTTCCTTCAGCCCAGCCCTCCTCGCAGGGTTGTGGTGGTTGGGAGAAACTGGCAGAGGGAGCCTCCTGTACCCCGTCTTAGGCAATAAATGTGCCATACATAATTCATTGATCTCCATCGAGCCATGGAGGGGGGGCTCATTTGACTGGGGGGGGGACGGGGGACGACAGACGGACACAGTTGCTTGAGGTTCTGGTTCTTGGCCTCAAAGACTTAAGGCCTGGGGAGGGCCAGGCTACAGCTGGAGCTCTTGCCACCAAGCAGGAGGTGGTGAGTTCGATCCTAGGTAGAGGCAGATGTCGGGTCTCCTGCTTGGGCAGGGGGTTGGACTAGATGACCTGCGAGGTCCCTTCCAACTCTTGTTCATCTGTTAAAGGTTGGAAGGCCCCCTCAGTAGTGGGTCTCTCATAAGGCCCTGGCCTACAGCGCAGGGTTGTTGTAGCAAGTCAGTCCAAGCAAGTCCAGTCAGTTTCAGCCAGGATAAGGAGCAAATGAAGTTTAAAAAAAAGCAAGCTCTTTTCCATTCCGCCTTCTTCAGGGGCGACCCTCTCGCTTTCCCGCGTGGACCCTTCGCGCTCCCCACGCTTCGCCTCATCAAGACCCCCACAGAGACACGGATCCCTCCGGCGCATGCGCGGTAGGAAAAAAAATCCGCGCGTGTAGGTTTTGTTATGGTTTTGACCCGCTGGGCTCGCCGTCGCCGTTGCTGCCGCGACCGCCAGGGTGAGCCCGATCCCTTCTTGCTCTTCGTTGCATTCACGCATGCGCGACCTCTGTTTAGCCCGGAAGCGGAAGGTGTTCGTTTCCCAACGCGCCGGAGTCGTTTCTCAAACGAGCGGCGGATCCATCGCAGCGGCATCATGTGAGGAAGGCAGGAGGGAGATTGGGTGGGGGGGCGCTGGACGGAGGTTTGGGGGGGACGGAGTTGTCTCTTTGTGTGTGTGTGTGTGTAAAAATGTCTCTAGAGCAGTGTTTTCTCAACCTTGGCGACTTTAAGTCCTGTGGACTTCAACTCCCAGAATCCCCCAGCCAGCATAGCTGCTCTAGAGGCTTCTTCTGGGCCTTTACCGTAAACCTTGGACTAGGGCGCCCCTCTCGAAAGAACGCTCCCCCCTGGAGTAGGGAAGGAGCCCTTCCTCTCGCTTTATGCTCTACAATGAGTGTGTATGTTTGTAGTTGGGAACTAGAGAGCAGGGACTCTCTAAGTAGGCGAATAGTAGTAATCCTTTTATATTGCATTCTGGAAAAAAACAGGTTTATATCTGTAGCCTGGTGATTTATACACGCAGCATCTTGATGGGAGTTGATCTAAATTAGTGCAGAATAGCAGTTATGCATGGTGATCGTGGGAAGAGGAGGCATGATTGATCATCTGCCTTCCCACCCAATCATTTGTTAAAAAGGAAATAATTGATTTGTTAAAAAGAAATACTTTTGTTAAAAAGAAACCCAGTGCTACTGAGAGAGCTTATTTTCATCCAATTAAAGGCTTAGGACATAAGCCCCCAAAATCTAACATTATGTATTTATTTTCCTTTCTTTTCCTTTTTTTTTTTAGGAGCCTCTTAAACAAGCCGAAAAGTGAGATGACCCCCGAAGAACTGCAAAAGCGGGAGGAGGAGGAATTCAACACAGGGCCTCTGTCCGTGCTGACACAATCCGTTAAAAATAACACCCAGGTGCTCATCAATTGTCGCAACAACAAGAAGCTTCTGGGACGTGTCAAGGCCTTTGATAGGTAGGTTCTCACCTGGGCAATGCCTCCAATCCGTCAGAGGATTATCTGTGGGGTTCGTTTATATTTTTAGTGAAGCAATTCTGGAGTGTTCTGGTTCATGTAAGGTTTCTTATTCAGAACCAGCTGCGCTAGGGGGTCCTCAACTTACAACCATTTGTTTAGTGACCGTTCACGTTACAATGGCAAAATTACAATGAAGAAAGTGACTTATGACTGTTTTTCACACATTGCAGCATCCCCCGTGGTCACATAATCAGAATTTGGATGCTTGGCAATTGGCATGTACTTAGAACAGTTGCACTGCCCCAGGATCACGTGTTCACCAATTGTAACCTTCCCAGTTGACTTCTGACAAGCAAAGTCAATGGAGGAACCCAGATTTGCTTAGCAAGAACGTGATTCGTTTAACAACTACAGTGATTCACTTAACTGTGGCAAAAGAGGTCATAAAAAGGGAGCACTACTCACTTTACCACTTGTCTTCCTTAGCAATGGAAATTTTGGGCTCAGTTGTGGTCGTAAGTCAAGGACTGTCTGTATGCGGCTAACTCTCAGCGGCTCCTTGAATCAGGGGTCTCCAACCTTGGCAACTTTAAATCCTGTGGACTTCAACTCCCAGAATTCCTCAGCCAGTAAAGGAATTCTGAGAAATTCTGGAAATTGAAGTCCACAAGTCTTAAAATTGCCATGGTTGGAGACTCTTGCTTTAAAGAAGAGGTGCTTTTCCTGGGCTTGGATGGGATTCCTATGGGCTGCAATAATACGTCTATTATGAATTCCCAAGAAAAGCTCATAACTCCTTTAAATAGCTGCCAGCGGGTAGTATATAAACACCTTGCGCAGCGGATTTAAAGTTCCGTTTTCAGATCAGAATATTTTTCAGCCTTGAATTCTGTGGGGATCTACCTCTCTCAGAACTTCCTCCAGGGTTGTTGGGGTTTTGCCAGAAGCCGCTTAGGGAATCTCGTCTCTGCGTAACGCCAGGCATTTTCTTCCACCACCAGGCACTGCAACATGGTGTTAGAGAACGTCAAGGAGATGTGGACCGAGGTGCCCAAGAGTGGGAAAGGCAAGAAGAAGTCCAAGCCGGTCAACAAAGACCGTTACATCTCGAAGATGTTCCTGCGAGGAGATTCGGTAATTGTAGTACTGAGGAATCCCCTCATTGCTGGCAAGTAAACAGGCCGAGGTGGCTCGGGCCTGGCAATGCCAAGATGCCATGTTTAGGATCCTTCTCAAAAGACTGGAATCTGTTGCCTTTAGTTTTAAGGCGGGGATATCTTATAGTCGACTGCTCTTCGGATGTTTCTTATGTCACAAGTATGCGGGCTCCGTGACGTGCTGACAGATGAAATTCCCTCATCACCATAGTATGTTCCACATGGGTGCTTCGATTTTCCTTTTTTTATATAATAAACATTTTGTTGAATTTGTTGGATTGCTTTTGTTTTTGGGCTGGCTGGTGCAGGTGCTTCTGCACAGTATTTCATGATGTTGGAGAGTTCTATTTAAGGGATAACTGAGTTTGTCCCATCTGGTGCGGTTTGATGGTTAGATGTTAAGATAAAAACCTGTTCGCACTTGGACAATTTTATCGCATTTCTGACAAGGGAAATCTTTTGGCCTTCTTCCCTCATGTTTTCACCAGTTGGTTAGGCAGGATACTTTAAAAATTCTTGGATCAAACCAAATGAAGAGTATTTTTGCAACCAGGTGTCTCTTGTGCTGAGTGGAACCAGAGTTTTCTGTCCAGAGGTTTCAGATGCATGACTACATGTGTGTTGATTCAAAGAAAATAAGTTTTTAAATCCTGTGAACGCCCTCTTCTTGCCTCCTTAAAATGCTTGATTTTTTAAAAATTCCTCTGGTAAGGAAAGGATATTTGGAGATCTATTTTCCATCATACCCCTGATCAAACCCCAACACCAACAGATAAAAAACTTATCCTAATCCTAACCCCAAATCTCTAGCTTTGAAGCAAGGGTGTCAAACTCAGTTTCACTGAAGAGTGCATCAGGGCTGTGGTTGACCTTGAGGGGGGCGACAGCAACTGGGTGGACGTGGCCAGATTGACACCACTCCTTAAGCTGCTGGCATGTTTCCTCTTCACACTGGGGAGACCGGCCAGGGCGATGCGGGCTGGCCCCTTATATTTTTCAGGACGGCCCTGCAGCCGGGATCTGACCATATCACGGGTGAGATCTGTCTCCCGGGCCTTGAGTTTCACACCCCTGCTTTAAGGGCTGAAAATGGTGAGGCAAGAAATAATCTAAAACGGAATAATTAGGTAAATACCAAGCGGATTTGTCTAATTCTCAAGGGAGGAAATGGTAAAAATCAATTCACTCAAAAGGCCAAGGATTTAAATCAGGGGTCTTCAAACTTGGCAACTTTAAGATTGGTGGACTTCAACTCTCAGAATTCTCCAGCCAGCTCTGCTCTCAGAATTCTGGGAGTTGAAGTCCACCAGTCTTAAAGTTGCCAAGTTTGAAGACCCCCCCGATTTAAACCCTGAACTCACACACACATACACAGTTTGATTACTACGTCTCTTCTGCAACACAGATTTAATACGTGACTTCTTGTTTGCAATAAAGCAACTGACCTGAGTTTTTGATTCTGTAAGCAAGTATATGTATGGGCTGGAGAACAGAGGTTTATTATGTCTGGTGTGAAGTTTGATGTCACAGTATCCTACATTTAAATGATAACTTGTTAATTTAACCCTAACATAGCCTCAAAAGTCATTTGGAATTAGATAGCAATAAAAAATAAATAATAATAATCATCTTTATTATTGTAAAACTGACACAAATTTAAAACCATAAAAGATTTAAGATTTGACGTGTTGTAGAATTCAATATTGGTACCTAAATTGAAGGTTAAAGCTTTTCTTCAGTATGAATTTGTGTGTAAGAGAAAAAAAGCAATTTATACTAGAATTCCTCAAGGTCCTGCAATTCCCTGATTTTTGTGTTGTCTGTTCTGCCATAAGCACCTTCTAGCTGGAGCTCACTCCTTAGTCCCAGGGGTCATTCTTTTATTCCACCCAAGCTTTTCATTGTTGCCCAGCCTTTGAAAACGTCTTCGTCTTGCTTTGATATCGGATCTTTTTACCACTTCATGCATCCACTGGTTATGCCTTTTGGAACATCACCATTGCATTAAAAACCACATTTATTTATAATATCAATTATCTCCCAGGAAACAACTCAGCTGGCTACATCAAGCAAAATCCCATGGTCCTATGGGGAGAAATTCTGTATGGGGACAAATGTTTTTTTTCCAGAAGGGTCTTGGTAGGAGTCTGGTTGAGGTGCCCCACAGTCTTTTCATCACACATAGAGGAACAAAGATAGAAATATGGAGAAGTACTTCCAACCTGCATTTCTGGAAGTGACACACAAATTGTTGTCTTTACTTTGCCTTTACTTTGCACAGTGATGCAATGAGTAGCAGGGTTTGCCATTTACTCAGTGGTAGAACCTGGGTATCCCACCTTGGCAACTTTAAGACTTGTGGACTTCAGCTCCCAGGATTCCTCAGCCAGCTTTGCAAGGAATTCTGGGAGTTGAAGTCCATCAGTCTTAAAAATAGGCAAGGTTGGACACCCCTGTCTCAGAACATGTCCTTCCTCAGCACCTGCTCAGCAAACGCAACTCATCAACAGCTACGCGATCCAGAAAGCAAATGTCTAATTTTCCAAGAAGTCTCTGCTTAGTTCTGGAGAAGTGGGTCCAGTGTAGCGTTCTCGGGTATAATTTTGAAAACTAATTAGACAGTGAACTGTAAGTTGGTAGGTTATTGGCTGATGCTCAGGGTTTCTTCCCCTCATGGCTACCACAGCAAAAATGATATTTCCAGGTCTTCCTGCCCCCTCTTGTGGAGAGAAGATTAATGGCTCCGGTGTTTTCCTTCCGATTTGAATGGTTTCACAGTCCCACCCAAACGCCGGATTTTTAAGTTCACTTGCCTGGCAGGAAAGTGTTATGAGGTGGTGGCAGTTCTAAAAGGTTGGCAGGCGTCGTCCCAGACGCGGAGAGTGAGCCGGAGCCACAGATGCAGCCCAGGGTGCTTTCGAGGGCGTCTCGGAAGGATCGTACGCGGAAGACGTAAACCACGGGGTTGATGGCAGAGTTGGCGTGGGAGAGGATGATGGTGGCCAGGGTCAACTGACTGGGGATGCAACAGGTGGGGCAGAGGAGCATGACGGTGTTGAGAACGTGAAGCGGCAGCCAGCACAGAATGAAGAAGAAGAGGATGATGAAGAGCGAGGTGGCCGTCTGCAACTCCTTGCGGGCGATGATCCGGCGCCTCCTCCGAGCACTGATGTTGACCTCCCCTTCGGCCACTTTGCGGATCTGACGCCTGACCTCCAAGAAGATGCGCCCGTACAGCATCAACATGACCACCAAGGGGGCCAACATGCATGTCATGAAATTGAAGTAGACCATGTAGGCGTTGGTGATGATGCTGTTGAAAAGGCACCCCCTGCCGGGGGGCAGCGGCTCATGCCAGCCCATCAGAGGGATCAGGCTGGTCAAGATGGACAGCAGCCAATAAGACGCGATCACCAGCAGGGAGTTGCGAGGGCTCAGCAGAGACTGGTACTGGAAGGGCTTCAGGATGGAGATGTATCTCTCCACAGCGATGGCCAGCAACCCGAAGACGGAGGCTTGGGTGAACATCAGGAGCAAACTAAGCATCAGGAGACACAGCTGGGGCCTGGACTGGGGCAGCCCCACATCGATGAACTGGGCACAGGGGATGACCACCGCCCCGACCAAGAGGTCTGCCACAGCCAGCGAGAGCAGGAAATAGTTGGTGACGGTGGAACGCAACTTCCTGTTCCGCAAGATGACCGCACAGATGAACAGGTTGCCCGCGATGGACAGCAGAGCGGTCAGGCTGTCACTCAGCAAGTAGGGGATGTGCACAGCAGACAGGGAGGTCGTGTTGGCGGCTAGAGGGCACTGATGCAGACTAACGAAGGATGAATTCTCCATGCTATCCATCATAGGAGGGGGGCCATTGGGACTCTGTGCTCTTCCGGTTTCTGAAGCTCTGCAGATCGTGGTCCCATCACCCTCCATGCTTGAGGGAAGGAAGCCTCCGTGAAATGTGGTTGGGGGAAGAGGAGAATACACCACTGAGAATTCTGCCGGGCTTCTCCGTCATCCTTGCTTGCATTATCCAAGTCTGTGAATCAGAAACATTTAAATCAGGGGCGTCCAGACTCCAGACGTTTTGCGAGGAGGGCCAGATTTGGTGAGGTGAAAATGTGTGGGGCCAACCATTCAGCCCAACGTTCTCTAAACCAGGGGTCTCCAACCTTTGCAACTTTACGACTGAAGGACTTCAGCTCCCAGAATTCTCCAGCCAGCAAAGCTGAAGTCCTTCAGACTTAAAGTTGCAAAGGTTGGAGACCCCTGCTCTGAACCACTGACATTAAATGCAAATGAACTATTTTATGAAAGACTAAACAAATAACTCCCGTGGGAAGAAGAGGCTGAGGGCCCCCGCTTGAAATTTGAAAATGATCCGCAATTGGCCCCCGGGCCGGACTTTGGACATGCCTGGTTTAAATCGTCCACATGTACACATGTATAGAAAGGAAACAAAGATGCTGCCTTTTGGGGTCCTTCGTGCTCTCTGAGCTTGGCCGTTTCCTCGTAGACATATTTCATGACCCAACTAGCTAACATCATCAGTGCTTTACGGGAGTGGGGTTTGTAGAAAGGAGGAAGAGGGGGGAGGGGGAGGAGAACTGGGGTCCTTGGTGCTCTCTGAGCTTATTTCCTTGCAGATATTTCATTACCAAATTCAGTAACATCATCACTGCTAGGAGGGAATGAGGTTTGGGAGGAGGAGGAAGAGGGAGACTGTGGGGTGTTTTCAGAGTTTCTTGCAGATATTTCATTACCAACGTAGATAACATCATCAGTGCTAGAAGGGAGTGGGGTTTGGGAGGAGGAGGAAGAGGGAGAAGGGGGTCCTTTTCGTTTTCTGAGCTGGGTTATTTTCTTGCAGACATCTCATTACAAACCAAATCTAGTTAACGTCATCAGTCCAACCCTGAGCTACAAATAATCGATCAGAAAGTGACGTCCATTGCCACATTTAGTCTTGTAAAAGCAAGAGCTGGGAATTGCACCCTCGAGTTTGGAAAATAAATACTCCTTGCCAAGAAGCGACAAGGTTTAGGTCAGGGGTCTCCAACCTTTGCAACTTTAAGTCTGAAAGTCTGAAAGCTTTGCTGGCTGGAGAATTCTGGGAGCTGAAGTCCTTCAGACTTAAAGTTGCAAAGGTTGGAGACCCCTGGTTTAGGTGATGTCTTTGGAAGATTCCCCCCCCCCCCCAAAACAAAGCTGGTACCGGACTTACCTACAGATCCCCGCTGTCATCTCCCAACGGCAAAGGGGTGTCATCGAAAGCGAGAAAAGACGCCGGCAGCCTTCTAAAGCCACCTCTGGAGCAATCAGACATCTGGTCCAACCCCGGCTCACTTCTTCCTCGGCTGCTTCTGCCTTCTGGTGTTTATAAACATTAGATCTGATAAGTCGCAGTCGGCATACAAAAGCTGCTGCATTTTGCACAGAAAGGGGTAATAAAGCAGGGCCGGGCAGCCAAGAGAAGGTCTGCCTTGCTTGCAGCTACAGAAAAGAATGGGGGGAAAGAACAACGGGAACAACAACAACCCGATGCATTTTAGATTCTCTGGGATGAGAAGTGTCGCTAAGTTGCCATCATATTGCAGAGTTGCAGCCCCGAAGTGTGTTTGGGTGTGACAGCATTAAAGGAGGGGTGGCTTCTGCTATCATAAACCCCTGATTTTCTCAGCTGCTGTGAAAGAGCCTCATAGTTCACACAAACATTCCCTGCAAAGAGACTCAATTCAAGGCAAACATCAAGGCTTTGTTTTGCTCCTGGTGTTTGCATTAAAGATATAGGAACGGAGTCAGGGATGGAAAAAAACACACCACAAATTGCATTTATCCCAGAATTCTGAAGAACGTGTTTATTCTCCACTTTGGAAAAGTCAGCAAGTAGGTATCTCTTACAAAGTTTTTATTATTATGATGATGATTATTTTTGCATCAAGGAGGCCTATAATACACATCTATTTTTTTAATCTGCTGAGAAAGAAATCAAAGGCCCCGTAAAAGCTTTTATCGAATGGAACAGTTCATTAAACCAGTTAAGCCGCTCAGATGCTGAAGGGAACCAAGCACAGCTGTGAATATACAGCCCGGATAAATAAATATACAATCCCCAGCAGCAGAATGCAAGCCTTATCTTGGAATATCAACTTGGTTGAAAAGGTCACTCATTACAGGCTAGTTTTCCTATCTGCAATCCAGCTAGCCTTTTTATTTATTGATTTTTGTTTGTTATGCGCTCAACTGTTCTATGAAAACCACAATTGCCTTGGAGAGCTAGATCAATATTGTTTGAATAAACATTATTTGGGGGCAGAAAGAAAGGATTTTAAAGAGAATGAAAGGGTGAGAAGAAAGCAACCTCTTTTTCGAATGGCTCTTTTTGCTGAAGCGTTGTGTTACTTATATTATTTTCCCTGAATTTTAGTTCCAAGATTACTATCAAATTTATTTGCCGTCTATCTCATGGTTCAAGGTAATATTAAAAATATCTATTTTGGAAAACATCTCAGTTTTTCCTCCCCCTGCACTTATTTTTCCTATCATTTCTTGGCTAAATCCTTTTACTGGCATTATAATGTCAATTATGCATAACTTGCAAGGGTTATTTCCCCCCTCAAAGGTTAATAAAAATGTAAATGGAGTTATCTTTTTAAACAGTGGAGCCCAATAAGCTAGAAACTTAAGAACTGCAAAGATCTTTTAGACCAAGGGTCTCCAACCTTGGCAACTTTAAGACTTGTGGACTTCAACTGGGATGACCATGTGACAGCCGTGGCAAGGGGGGCGTTTCACCAGGTTCGCCTGGTGCGCCAGTTGCGTCCCCTATTGGACCAGGACGCCCTTCGCACAGTCACTCATGCCCTTGTGACGCCCTGTCTAGACTACTGTAACGCTCTCTACATGGGGCTCCCCTTGAGATGCACCCGAGGGCTGCAGCTGGTCCAGAATGCGGCCGCGTGGGCAGTTCTGGGAGTCACTAGATACTCCCACGTAACACCACTCCTGCGCGGGCTGCACTGGCTGCCTGTGGCCTTTCGGGTGCGTTTCAAGGTGTGGGTTATTATCTTTAAAGCGCTCCATGGCACAGGACCTAGTTATTTGCGGGATCATATCCTGCCCCATACATCCCTTCGGCCGATTCGCTCTCACAGAGAGGGACTTCTCCGGGTGCCGTCCACTAGGCAATGCCAGCGGGCGACGCCCAGGGGAAGGGCCTTCTCTGTGATGGGCCCGACCCTCTGGAATGACCTTCCCCCTGTTAAGATTAAGGGATTTTATGAGGGATTTTAGCGCAGGGACATATGTTTAATCTATTTTTAACTTAGTTATTTAGTTATTTATTTATATTTAAGGTTTTAATTCTGTATCTGTTTGGTTTTAGTTGCTTTTAATACCCTGTGCCCCGCCTCGAGTCCCCTCGGGGAGAGAGAGCGGGATATAAATAAAATTATTATTATTATTATTATTATTAGAACGACCACGGACCTCCGCTCCTTCCGCCAGAAACTCAAAACCCACCTGTTTCATCTAGCCGGCCTGGCCTAATTCCATGCTTCCCGCCTCAGTTTGTAATTTTAAATTATGTTATTAGGTTTTTAAGGTTAAGTTTTTAATTTTTATAAATTTGTACAGGGGATTATTTAATTCGATTTTAGTTTATATGTATTGTTGTCATAATTTTAATTTTTACCTGTACACCGCCCCGAGTCCCTTCGGGGAGAGGGGGCGGTCTAGAAATCCAATAAATAATAATAATAATAATAATTCCCAGAATTCCTCAGCCAGCAAAGCTGGCTGAGGAATTCTGGGAGTTGGAGTCCACAAATCTTAAAGTTGCCAAGGTTGGAGACCCTTGTTTTAGACGACCAGTTTTGCCAAATGCATTAAATGTCACTTTCAGTGTTTCTCAACCGTGTCAACTTGGAAGATGACTGGGGAATTCTGGGAGTTGAAGTCCAGACATCTTGACAAGGTTGAGAAACCACGATATACATGATTGGCATGTGAGGCTGGGATGCGCTTGTGCAAATATATCCCACCATTTATTTGTGCATAAGTAGCCTAAAAGGGGTGGGTACCATAGCTATCCTTCTGAAATATAGGATATAAATTAGTGCTTCAAATGCCAATGCCTGGGGCACTCTGGGAGCTGAGGCCTATACGTGTTCAAGTTGAGAAGCCTGAGGAAGGCCGCTTTATTAATTGAAACCGACGGAGGAGCGAGGTAGGTCGTCAGCCATCCCTCCTCAAAGAGGAGCACCACCTCCGCGCCATCCCATCCCACACCCAAAACAAAGCCGCCCGCCGCCCAACCCACGCCTTTTATACTGGCCTCCGCTCCCTCCTTTTGGCGGGAACGAGAGCGGCGCCAGCCGATTGGCCGGCCTCTCTTTCCTTTAAATTCCCATTCCCCCCCCCTCCCCTCGCTCTCCGAACCAATCGGTTCACTCCGCCTTTCATGGGCAGGCTCCGCCCTCCGCCCTCCGCCCACTCCGGCCGGCGCGAGCGAGCGCGTGCCTGAATTGCGCGGGCCCCGGGTCTGACGCGAGCGCGCGCCGCTGTGACTGCTGCTGCTGCTTCCCATTCGCCCTTCTCCCCCCCCCCAGCGCTCGTGTCCGCCATAAAGGCAGCCAAGGTATCCTGAGGGAATCCTATCAGCTGCTCGCCTGCCTTCCTTGAAGGGATTCCCCCCCAATTGCTCGTTGATTAAGATCTGAGGAATTGGGGAGGGGTGTGTGTCCCCTCCCCCAATTTTCCTCTATTCCTTTCCTCCTACAGTCCCCCCCCCCACCTCAAAATGTACATAAACTGTTATCCTCTCTTTGGTTTAAAAAAGAAAAGCCTTGTGGATTCTCTTTTTCTAAGCCTGGCTGGGTGGTTTGCAGCCCTGGAGGGGCCAAACTAGGTTTCTTTTTGGAACAAGCCATGATGGTCTGAGGGTGGTTTCATCGTGGTTTATACGTGAGGGGTTGGGGTTCCGTTTTGAGCAAGTTGGTCCAAAGAGATGAGGGCTGGCTTGAGGTGGGGTGCAAAAGAGATCCCTCGGTTGGATCCGTTCTTTAGATCCGCCAGGGGACCGAATCTCGACGCCCTCATCCAAAGAAATTAGCTATCTTCTGCCTCATCAGCATCCTCCATCCTCATCAGCAGCATCCTTCTCTTTTTCCTTCTCCTCCTCCCCCAACCCCCATCTCTTCCTCCTTTTCTCCTTTCCCATTCTTTCCTTCAATTTCCCCCCTTCCCTTTGCTTCCTTCTCCTCTTTCCCCTTCCCTGCATCTGATCCTGGCATCCATTTGCCATCCTCACCATCAAAATCTGATGAAAACAGCTCATTTTCAGAATCGCATCTTCCTTTCTTTTCTTTCTTTTGGGAAAGAAAGCTCTCGCGGCTGGCCGTTTTGGGGCTGACGCTACTTTTATGCCACCCCCTTCCCAAATAATTCCTCTTCCCTCAGGACTTCCAGGGAAAAAAACCTTGGTTCATTCTCGTTCTCTCTCTCTCCAAAAAAAGGATTTTTATGGGGAACCATAATCAATCAATCAATCAATCAATCAATCAGTTTAATTTGTAGACCGCTCCCTCTCCCCAAAGGGACTTGAGGCGGTGCACAGGAAATTAAAAAGCATATAAACATAGACCCATTATAAATATATAAAATCGAATTAAACAAACTATAACCCTGCGCTAAAAACCTAAAATCCTTAAAAACTAAACCCCTTAAAAACCCAATTAAAACAGTTTAAATATTCAGACTGAAGGCTGGCGAGGTAGATTAGGCCAAGCCGGCCTGATGGAATGGGATGTTATTTCCTTTCTGGCTTTCAGTTTGTAGCATTCAAGACAATTAACCAAAATTTAACTTTTGGATGGGCTCATGACCGCCATTTGATCATTATAGAGTACCTCTCCAAACAGATCTATTCCCCCATGCCCTCTTACGCTCTCTCCTTAATATATAACGCAGTGCAAACCCTCATTTTTCTGTTGTTTTTGGAGAATTTCTTTCAAGAAGCTTCACTGCCATTTTGAAGTGCCCTGAATTCACTGTTTTTTTACCCTACTGGTGGTTCCTCTCACGCTCTTTTTCACTATCCCCAACACATTTCTCTTGTGTTTTATGATCCAGGACTCAAGAAATGTTCTCTTCACTTCTCTCGTTACAGATGTGGGACCAAATAGGGCGGGTTTGCTCTGAGGAAATGCAAGCAAACAACAACAATTTCAAACAAAATTGTGATGACAGGTAAGGAAAGAAAGCAATCCAACATCTTAAATTAGGATGGTGGCGATGATAATTACTACTACTATATTGCTTTAATACAGGCCTAAGTTATATATGTGTCTATCTGAGACTGTCGCATTAAATAGAATGAAATGGAAGTTACTAAAATTTATTTCAGTAAAATTAATGTACTGTATTAGATATTAATATATAAAATAAATTATTATTATTATTATTAATATTTGACAATTTAATAACACCTGAAGGATGGTACTAGGTTATTTAGGAGGCTAAATTCTATTTGGACAATAGGTATCATCTTACTATCGGAGAATAAAAATAACAAGTACCTACGTATATAGAGAGGGTGTTTATATGTATGTATTTGTAAGAAATATCTAACCTTCCTTCTCTGTTTTTAACAGAAGAAAACGCAATAACTATACCAATACACTTAAGGAATTGGCTCAGATGTTACCCATACCACTACGGACCAGTTGTAAGAGGCTGACCAAGGTATTATAATAATAGAATTTATCATAAATGTTCAAGGAATGTTCTATAATTTTGGATCTACACAGACATTGAAATTGGTCCCAGTTGCACAACAGATTTCATGTGTGTGCTGATTCCAAACTGAACTGAATACAAATGACAGATGTGTCTTTTCCTGTTCCTGCTCTTTAATTTTGTGTTTTTAATATTCAACCAGAAAGAAATCCTGCTCCGAGTCCTTCGCTACATTGAACATCTGCAGACAAGCATAGATAAAGCCAGGTCACTGCTCCAAGGTCATGGTGAGGAACAAAAAGGTAGGAAAATGCCAGAATAGAGGCAGAGAACACCAGGGCTGGGTGCCTGCCAGTTCTAAGCTCTCCTATAGAAGAGGTTCCACAAATCTACAGGGCCGTTTAGAACCGGTTCCAGTTCCCTCCCCCCCGCCCGTCCGCCCATCATCAAGAGGAAGAGCGAGAGGAGGAATTCTGGGAGTTGAAGTCCACGAGTCTTAAAGCTGTCAAGTTTGAACACTCCTAGGATTTTTTTTCTAAAGGCTTAGGGGTGCAAGGATCTTGTAACTTGACGGCTTTAAGACTTGCGTGCTTCAAATGCCAGAGTTCCTGAGCCAACATTTTGGTTGCTAAGCAAGAGCGTTAAGTGATTTTCACCACATTTTACAAGTTGACCACGCCCACCCAGTTACATGACTGCCAAGCCACTCCCACCCAGTTACATGACCGGCTAGCCACTCCCACAAAGCAGGCCACACCTCCAGAAGAGGTTCTAAAAAAATTTGAAACCCACCACTGGAGAACACCCATGGTCAGAGAGTACAGAGGATACAAAAATTATGGCCTGCATTTTTTTTTCTTTCGTCAAAAGCAGTTGGATCTCAGCAAGTGGTAGTACCTGCCCTGAAGAGAGAGCGCAGAGAAGTCACACCACGGGCAAAAAATCCCAAGCCCCTGGCCGTCTACAAGAAACCCAGAAAGAGGAGACGGACCCGCAAATCAGGTCTGGGAAGTATTTCAGAAGTTTGGGGTTTCCACTCTTGATGCTTCAGTGTGTTCCGGTTTGTAGGTTTTTATTCCTTCCTCTGCCTGATCAGCCATTGCCTGATCAGTGGTCTTTCGGGTGCGCTTCAAGGTTTTAACGACCATCTTTAAAGCGCTCCATGGCTCGGGGCCTAGTTATATGCGAGACCGCCTCCTTCCCCATACATCCCTCAGACCGATACGCTCCCACAGAGAGGGCCTCCTCAGGGTGCCGTCGGCTGGACAATGCCGACTGGCGACACCCAGGGGAAGAGCCTTCTCTGTGGCGGGCCCAGCCCTCTGGAACGACTTACCCCCCGAACTCCGCACCATCTCCGACCTCCGCCTCTTCCGCAAGTGTCTGAAGACACATCTATTCCATCTAGCCGGCCTAGCGTAACCTCCATTACTGACTATTAGACAGTTTTAAACTTGGGATTTTTAATTCGGTTTTTAGCGCAGGGTTTATTTATTAGAATAAGTTTTTTAAATTTTATATATTTTATATATTTTGTATGTATTTTAACATCCCTGTGCGCCGCCCTGGGTCCATTTGGAGAAGGGCGGGGTATAAATTTAATTAAAAAAAAACAAACAAATTGCAGCGCTGCCTGTTACAGCCCATGCCTTCACATCCATTCATGACTTCAGTAGTTTCAGATATTTCCTTGTCCTCTATTTCATGGGTCTCCTACCTTGGCAACTCTTAAGACTTGTGGACTTCAACTCCCAGAAACCCTCAGCCAGCCTTGCCTTTAAGTTGCCACGGTTGGAGATCCCTGCTGTGCTTGGATCTTGGGATGATGCCAGGCAGAGGCAAGCAGTGGATGTCACACAATATGCTTGCTGTTTTTTTGATAGACAGGAGGTACTGTACAATGGTTGCATAGCTCAGCCAAGAAAGAAACTAGATAAGTGGGGTTTTGCCCTCCTGGGAAGATTAAAAAGGTAAACAAAAGAGGCGGGAAAGGATTGAGCTAAGGAAATTGGTACTGCAGCTGAATAAACTCAAGTGCAGAATTATCTTGTGCACAACGCTCAAACCAATTTCATTGTAATTTTTTTATTTTATTACAATGACAATAAAGATTATTATTATTATTATCTTACGGAGAAGCATGTCGAGGCTCCTGCTGCAATGAGGCTGGTACTGTCAAACCTGAGATTCAGCATGCTTGTATCACTTGGTTTTGTAGATCGGCGTGGAGGTGTGAACAGAAAAGTGTGCAAGTACCTTGCTCTGGAGACTGGAAAGGGCTCTGCCCATGCTGTCTCACACCCGGAGGAAGAGAGTCTGCCTGATGTGGGAGATGTGTCTTCTATACTTTCATCCTTCCAGAAGCAATCGACTTCCTTTCCCAGTTTTAAAGTTCCATTGCCAGAGCCTAACCAGCCTGCAAACACTAATCTTCTGGATCTCACCAAAATTGGAGTCCCATTTGATCCTGCAGGTGCAATTTTCTTCCTTACTTTGTTTAAAAAAAAATATCAGAGAATAAATTGCTCCTTTGTGACTGACAACATGACTTGAAATATGGGAGAAGTTAATGAGGACTTGTTTCCATCAAAGGGGAAAAAAAGATTTATTAGATTGTTTTTGGTGTTTGAACATCAGGAATTCTGTTTTGTAAGACCAACAATTTGCATTCTGTTTCCCACAATCGCCAATCAAGAGCCATTGGATATTTTCAATCCTGATGCTCTGGCGTTCAGTACTTTACACTGCCATGTGTCTCTAAACAAGTTGCTTCACTCTAATTGCTAACAGGCCAGGAGTATATCCTTTCCATATGTGTGCATAAGCCACTATTGTCTATGTGGCACGGCAGTGAATTCCAAATAATTATGAACTGGGCAGGAAAAAAATATTCTGCTAGTTTCCAATAAGTCATTTTAATAGGGAAGCTCCCTCACCCACTGAAGTATTTTTAGACAGAACTTGACATTAAGATGCAAATATTTTTGGTTACTTTAAATAGATTTTCTCATTAAACTCGTGGCATGCAGTAGTTTAGCAACTTCCTTGCTAGTCTCTGCTAAATCCACTAGTCTGTTCAAAACATTCCATCTTGAATATGTTATATATTTTTTATTTTCCAGAGTTGTTGCTTCATCTAGATTAAATATTAACCCATACGTGCATACATGAGCATGTCTTCCTTCTTCCTTCCTTCCTTCCTTCCTTCCTTCCTTCCTTCCTTCCTTCCTTCCTTCTTCCCTTCTTCCCTTCCTGATTTAGGTCTGGTTTTCATCAGTTTTCAGAAAAATGTTCTTAACATGGAGAAAATGTTATTCTGTTTGGATTTTGTTTACAATAAAACTTATTTTTATAGCCCACAGAATATAAATTGGATTCTAAAGAGTTTGTCCCTCTATCCTTGTAACTGTTATTGACAGGCTGGAATTTTGGTGGTGACCAGGAATACGAGGATGAGAATACATTTTCTATGTATGCAGCGCAAATGGCCTACAATAAACTGCATCAGTACAGTGGGGGCCCTGGCCACACATTGGTGAGGTAGGAATTGAATGTTGTATTTTCATATTTTGTAAAACCGAATTCCTAAACGGCTGTGGGTTTGTATTAATTAGACCATTTTTGAAATGTTTGTGGCTTTTTAAAACAGACAAGGACTTTTTGAAGTCAAGAAGCATGCCATCTCCATTCTAAAGCAGATGAAACAGGGGTCTTTGAGACCTCAGTTGCTCACTTAAATTTGGCTGCTGTGACTTGCTGTGTTCATCTTGTCTAAGAGAGCAAGTGTTGTCAGTTATGATTAATACAAGTTAGACCTCTTTGCCTGCATTCAAAAGAGAGGAAGTTTACTTTGTAATACGGTAGATGGTTAGATAGGAATTAAAGATTGGGCATAAATTGGGAGTTAAATGAGAAAGCTTTGAGGATCGAGCCTCTGTAAACCAAAAACAGCCATTAAAAAGATTAATGATGCCTCGTCCCCCTGAAGCAGAGAAAATCCCCTGTAGTCCTTACTTTTCTTGTCTCTCCATCGTCTTGATAACCACCTCAATTGTTTTCAGACAAGAGCTAGTGCACTATCACTCCTCTTGCGAAGAAGAGGAGGAAGAAGGACCCAGAACCAGTCCTTGGCTCTCCATCCAGTCCCCTTTGAAGTTCTCCAATGGTAAGTGGTTGCCCAAAAATATGCAGAATTTTTTTTAAAAAAAGCATTGCTGAAGAGGCATCAAGACAAGGAGTTTAGGAAGGGTGAAACTATGAAATTTAGTACGTTTTATTGGCTAAAGAGTCTTGCGAAATCCTCCTGAGAGGTACATGTGCTATTAATAGGGTTGCTCCTTCTTACTTCCAACTGCCTCTAAAAATGAGTACCAGTAGTCCTTGACTTATGACCACAAGTGGGAGCAAAATTTCCATTGCTAAATAAGCCAGTCTCCCCTGATTTATGACTTTTTGCTAATCATGAAATCATTAAGCGAATCTGACTCCCACCCACCCCCTTGACTTTGCTTGTCAGAAGCTAACTAGAAAAGTCACAAATGGCGGTCACAGGACCCTGGGATTCTGCAGCCATTGTAAATACATGGGAGTTGCTGAGGGTCCAAATTTGATCGTGTGACTCGGGATGCTGCAGTGGTTTTAGAGGACTGGTCCAGCATCCCTTTTTTTCAGTGCGGTTGTAACTTTGAGCGGTTGCGAAGTGATTGTAAGTGGAGGACTACCTGTATGTTGAAATAAATAATATCCTGTACATTTGATTCATTTGATATTGCAGTGGGAAGCATGCAGCTGTGCTCCCCAGGGATTGGAACCCGAAGCCACAGTTGTTCTGATTTGGGGTTGAGCCCTTCACTTTTTTCCTCTCCTGCTCGGCTACTCCCCCCCCACATTCTCCAAGGTGTTCAGGAGGAGCTTTCTCCAGGTAAATTGGCAGCAAGGAGGGAGGGAACCCTTCCCTGGGTGAGATCAGTTTGATAGGCAGCCTTTTTTTTCTTACCAAAAAGGATGGGGTTGTGCCCACATGCCCATTTCTATCCACATGCCCATTTCCTCCTGAGTTGATTTGTTCTCCTCTTCAAATATGAGCAGAACAAGTGGATTTAGAAAGATTTCCCAGGAAGTGGAATATTTCAAAATGGTCAACATTATTGGCTTGTTACGGACAACAGTTCCTGAGGGAACTAAACACTGAGCCCCCGAAGACATTATGAATCCCTGGGAGCAGATACCTGCAATGTTGCAGTGTGATTGTTTTAAGGAGGAGTGTTTCCCTCCAGGAAATGTGACATTTGGACGAGATGAAAAGGGGGAAAGGGAGAACAAATGACAAAAGTTGCTTCTCTGCAACCTTTTCTTTGAAATGGGATGAAGGAAGCAGATGGCCATTAAAACATTTTTCAAAGAACATTTTGCTTCTTTGCAGTATTGTTCGAAGATGTGTATCTGTCTCCTCAGTCCAGCAATTTTTCGCACACCCCTGCGGGAACACTGTTGAGAAAGGTAAGGTCTTTGCTACTCAGCTTCATATATTACATTCTTTCTTCATCTTCTATTCATCTATTTCAGCTTGTGGAGTCTGAATTCCAGCTTTTTCCCACCTGGTGTTTTCCAGGGGCAGGGAACTACAAATTCCATCATGCAACACGATGTGTAGTTCCTGGTATATGTGTTATTGCTTTATTTGTTATATTTATATCTTCCCTTTCATGAAGAGGTCAAGGCAGTGAACAGGTAGTTCTCGATTTACAAACATTCATTCGGTGACTGTTCAAAGTTACACCACTCCTGAAAAAAGGGATTTAGGGCCTTTTTTCACACTTATGACCGTTGCCGCATCCCCATGGTCATGTGATCAAATTTTGGATGCTTGGCACCTGGCAGGGAAAGCTGCGTTTGCTTAACAACCGTGCAATTCACTTAACAACCACAGAGATTTTCTTAACTGTGGCAGTTTGCAGAAGCAACAATTGCTTTTTCCCATGCAGAAGTAACAATTGCTTTTTCCCATGCCGAGAGCCAATTGCACAATACAAGTTGTCCTCAATTTACAATAATTCATTTAGTGACCATTCAAAATTACAATGGCACTGAAAAAATTAACGGATGACTGTTTTTTCACACTTATGACCATTGCAGGATCCCCATTTGGACACTTGGCAACTGACTCATATTTATGACGGTTGCAGTGTCCCTGGGTCAAGGGATCCCTTTTTGTGACCCGACTAGCAAAGTCAATGGGGGAGCCAGATTCAGTTAACAACGGTGCTACCAAGTATCTGCAATGATATACTTAACTGTGGCAAAAAAGGTCTTAACTGGAGCAAAACTCACTTAACAAATGACTCACTTAGCAATAGAAATTTTGGGCTCAATTGTGGTTTATTTATTTATTTATATTATATTTATACCCCGCCCTTCTCCAAGCGGACCCAGGGCAGCGCACAGGAATGGTAAAATACATACAAAACATAATAAAAATTTTAAAAAACATATTCTAATAAATCCTGTGCATAGTGCTCTTGCCTCCTGGTTTTTCCCCACCACAATCACTGTGAAGCAGATTGAGTTGAGAGTGTGTGACTTACCCAAAGTCACATAGTGAACTTCTGTAGGAATATGCCCATGAAGATTCTCTGTTGTTCAGGCGGTCATTAAGTGAGGCTTAACAACCGCCTGAACACCTTAACTCTCCCCATCCTGGCTGCCTGTATTGTTGTTCCAGATATAAATAGCCACGATTGAAAAAGGCAGCCTGGTCTGTTGTGTCTCCTTTTTACTTCTCAACACCTGAGGTGGTTCTCACACACTTGCTCTTTGTAATTGATCGTAGTATCAAAGGTTGACTGGGAAATGTTAATGAATAACTGTGCAACAGTTTCCTATTGTTAGCTCACACTGGATATTTTTCAGTGGAAACTGGTTGAGTTACTTGACTTGAGACTAATTGCATATATTGCATAATTTGTCCAGCGAAATATTTTTATGCACTTATACAGTAGGCGCACTTGCCTGAAAAGCAGACTGAGAAGCCAAGAATGGCTTAATGGTGGCACAGTGGTTTTGCATTCAGAAGATCATCAATGTCCTTGTAACTTTCAGCTACAATGTAGAGTAGCTAATAGTTCTCTGCAGTCAATGGCATTGGATGATATCTGGAATATGTAGGTTGCTTTTAGGGCAAGGGCCATACTTTGCATCCAAATTGTGTGCCAGAGACACAGTCAACAGGTTAAAGAAATGAAAAGACATAGGAGTAAATTATTCTAGAACAAGAAAGAAAAATTAAACCGCTACTATGGCATTTGAGTAACAATTTTTAAAGTATCTTTGGGAGCCCTGTGCTGTCTTAAGTTCTACAATGTGTAATATTTTGGTCAACATGCCGTTTCTTCAATGGTTAAATTCCTTGGCTCTTGCTGTGCCCAACTGCATACTTATTAATTTATTTTTATTTGAATAGCCTTTTTAAATTTCAGTAAGCATCTCTTTGAGATTGAAATCCTGTCCCAGTTGTTAACAACTCTGCAAATCATGCACTGCTAAACTGACCCAAGACTAACTTCAGTTTAAATGATAAGGAAACAAGATTGAACGGTGTTTTAGGTAGGGTTTTATGTTGGTGACTGTATTCATGTAAAATCTTACATTCGAAGCCTAATATTCTTTTCTCTTCTTCGTTCCTTCCATTCACAACGCCCTCCCTCTGATTTCTTCCTTCCTCTCTTGCAGTCAGCATTCACGCTGGATCACTGTTACCTTTCCTACAGTGAAGCAGGTAAAACCGAGTCCAGCCCCATGTCCAGAGTGAATGAAATATTATCCTCGTGGAGCGAACAAATCCAACAGGTGGGGAACGGGCAATTTGTGAGCCAGAGAAATCAGGCCATGGGATCTCCTAATGGCCTTATTAAGGCCTATATTTAAACTGTATGTTTTTTCTGTCCAAGAGGGAGTCATTGTCACCTATATTGCTATGGCTTTAAAACAAAACTAAAAAAAAAATTAATTGAGGAGCTAGTAATACTGCAAGCTGCAAATCAGTTGTACGTTGGTTAACGTAGGCATCCTCAAACTGTGGCCCAGATACGGCCCGCCAATGCTAAGTATCTGGCCGGTGGAGTGGTGGGATGAAAAGCAGCTGCCAGTTTGTAAAG